>CM077664.1:294718397-295918397 GCA_039707655.1 Elymus sibiricus
CATCCACCAACGCCTCCCAACAGTCCATCCTATCCGCACACCATCTCGGGGGCACCTAAGTTAAGCAAGAGAAATTTGAGCGCTACGCATACGAATCAAATCAAGGAACTAAGTACAAGGCCTTAAGAATAGGTAATTACCTTCATGTACTTCTCCTTACTCAGATAGTTGAGGCGGCACTTCTCTTTTTTCCTCCGAATACCAGTCGAGGCGTAGTAGTCTCGAATAGCCTGCGTCCGAGCCTCGTGCCGAAAGTTTTGAAGTAGGCGCCTGCACTCGTTGCCGATAACCCGAGCCGCGGCCACCTCCTGTCCCTCAGCACACCTGTAGAAGGTCTGCAATCAAACAAGAAAACACGGATTAGTACAATCACTAGGGTTGCCAATCAAAGAAGAAAACACAACGTAGACGGCAAAGGAGAAATTACCCAAAACGTCTGGATCACAATGTCGGCGACCGTGTGGCACTCGACATCGCCGATCCTATGCCCCGGCGGGGCCGGGGCAGCCAAGTAGTGCTCCCAGGTCATTCCTAGCTCTGGAACCCGGCCCTCACCGGGCAACGTGACCCACCCCGGGAAGCTCTGGCGACAAATCACGCCAAGGACACTGTTGGGCTTGCGGCAACCAGGCCCGTGTGTCCAAGACCTGCAGTATGACAAGGCCAACGCATTAGATATTCGAAGAAACGTGAAGACAAAAGGTTAAAAAAGAGTAAATGCACTTACTTCTCCCCCTGCGGCGCAATCAACCACCTCTGGTCGGGGGTCGCCGGGGTGGGCGGGAGCTTTGTACCACCACGCTGGTAGACTTTGCGCCCCTCAACCCACTCACTCTCGCTATAGCTATCAGAACTATAGCCACCCTCAGCACGGCCACTCGACGAGCCCGCACCTGGGTTCTGCTGCGACTCAGCGTGATCCCCAGTCTCGTGGGACGAAGGCTCGGCGGCCCGACGCTCGTCGGCCCCAGGCTCGTCGGCCATAGGCGCGTCTGTCGTAGCCTCGTCTGTCGTAGGCTCGTCGGCCTGAGGCTCGTGGACCAGAGTCCGAGACGGCTGCACCTCAGGCTGCTCCATCTCAGACGGAGCACTCCTGTGGTCGGGTGAATCAGCTGGGGGTGGCGGCGAGGAAGGCGTAGTAGCAGCCTTCCTACCTCTCCCGCCGCCACGTCCACCTCTACCAACCTTCTTCCCCCCCCCCCGACCTCTCCCGGTCGAAGAAGAAGCGCCCGCCGGTGTCTGCATATTGAGATCCAGCGCTCTCCGGAGGTGGTGGGGTGGGATGGAAGTACCCCTCCCACCATGCGCCGAGGAAGGAGCCTCGGAGCGCTCTCGACCCGCGCCCACCATCTGTCAACACCTGCAATGACAAAGAGTAAACGAAGTTAGTACAACATTAAAAAAATGAATACCTGACATGAATATAATTTAATTGTATCATCATCATGAACATAATAAAAAATTGAATACCTAACATGAACCAATTAATAATATATATGTACATAATAATAATTGAATACCTGACATGAACTATAATATTAATCTTCATCGTCATCATTAATAAATGCATCATCATCGTCTATATATGCTTCGGGGTCAATAAATGCATCATCATCATCACTATCAGTAATGATGTGCTCATCATCATCATCAATAAATGCATCAACATGTGGAAGGCCTCCTGTACGTAATCGGTCAAGCATTGACAGGTCATCCGCAGCAGTAACCTCTTCTTGTTCCGGCTCTTCTTGTTCCGGTTCAGGCTCGGATTCACTGCCGCTGTCTACTTCAATGTTCTGAGGTGAAGTAGAGCGGTTCTTGAAACGTTTTTTGGAAAGACGTGTTTCTTGGAAGAATTCTCATTCATATGTGTCTGGGTTAATGTGAGGTTCATAATCCTCTTCATTGGGGGGAGGTGGTCTAACATGTGGCGGCACTTCATAAACGACATCCCAACCTTTGAGATTTGGATCACTTTGGCAGGCCCACGGTAGATAGAAAACTTGGGTTGCCTGTTGAGCCGTAATATAGACATCGGGAACATCCAAATGGGTGCTTTGTTTGATTTCGACTAGCCCTAGATGTTCATGAGTCCTTCTAGTCTCCTTCGGCTGGAACCAATAACATTTGAAGACTACGACTTTCGGTGGGTTTGCACCATAGAATAGAAGTTCATAAATTGCTTCAACTCTTCCATAATACTCGGTACCTCCTTCGCCGATAGCAGAGACACAACAATTTGTAGACTTTCGGTCGGCCATAGATAGCTCTTTGCCATAGGTACGAAAGCGATACCCGTTGATGTCGTATTTGTCAAATGAACGGACCTTATAGTCAAAACCATTAGCGACTTGTCTCAATTCGGCGTCCATAGACTCTGAACTAGCCTACAAGTTTAATACGAAAGGATTGTTGCATTAGCCGGAAATTAGACGAAGAAATGAAATGGTCTAATGGAAATTACCGTTTGTTTGAACCAAGAGATGAAACCGGGATAGCTGCCTCCATGCATTGCCAGAAGCTCATACTCTTCGACGGAATCCTTTTGGATCACCGCTCCATACGAGAATTTGGCGACGTATCGACTGTATCAAATATCCGGGAATAAGAGCAGTTCAAAGGAATTAGAGGTTGCGAAACAATGTACCGAGAACTTACTCGATGTACGGCCGCACTTCTGTTAGGTTGTTCAAGATATACAACGTAATGGTCCGCCATTCGTCGACATCCAGCGATAAGGAAGTATAAGCACCGGCTGGTGCGAGCTTCCCTTTGAATAGGTTGAGGTTGGATCCACCCTTTTTAGGGTCGCCAGCATTGTACCGAGGCTTCGGATTATGCAAATGACGATTTTTGGCTTCGTAGTGTGCTGTCACGAAGTTTGCCGCCTCCTCAGTAATGAATGCCTCGGCCATCGATGCTTCAATTCGACGTTTATTTTTACATTTTTCTCGAAGTGTCTTCTGCATCCTCTCAGTTGCGTAGCACCAACGATTCTGCACGGGCCCCCCCAATCGTGCCTCGGTCGGGAGATGCAAAATCAAATGCTGCATTGGATTAAAGAAGCCCGGTGGAAAGATCTTCTCTAACTTGCAGATCAACTCCGGCGCCAACTCTTCCAGTTCTTCTAGCAAGCCAGGCGATAGTTCTTTCGCACAAAGAACACGAAAGAAATAGCTCAGCTCTGCCAGTACTAGCCATTCATCCTCAGGGATAAAGCCACGCAACATCACCGGCATTACCCGCTCAAGCCATATGTGCCAATCATGACTCTTGAGACCAAATATTTTCAATTTTTCAAGGCTCGCTCCCCTCTTTAGATTCGCTGCATACCCATCGGGGAACATCAACTCCTTTTTCACCCACAGGATAATTTCCCTCATAGCTGGCCTTCCAAGATTGAACCATGCCTTTGGCTTCGTCCAGTTCTGCTTTCCTTTCAGTTGTCGCATATTTTGTAGCGGTCTATCACATAGAGCCTCCTGATCAACTCTAGCCTTAGGATTATCCTTTGTTTTCCCCTCTATGCCGAACAATGTACCAAAGAGGGCCTCGTCGACATTCTTTTCAGTGTGCATCACGTCGATGTTGTGTGGGCAAAGGAGGTCTTTGAAGTAAGGCAGATCCCACAAGCATGTCTTGTGAGTCCAGGCGTGTTCGGAATTATACCCCTTGAAATACCCTGGACGCTCCGGATCCGGCTCGAGAGAGTTGAACTGATCCAGGGTCTGTTGGCCTGTCAACGCAGGTGGTGCAGAGTTTTTGACAACTCTACCTTTGATGAAGTTCTTCTTGTCTTTTCTGAACTTATGGCGAGGATCCAGGAACTGTCTATGCATGTCGAAGCAAGAAAACTTGCCACCCGCCTGCAGCCGACGAAACTCAAGAGCTGCCTTGCATGTGGGGCACGGGAACCTTCCATGCACAGACCAGCCAACGGATAGTGCATACGCCGGCAAGTCATGCATCGAGTACATGTACCACGCACGCATTAGGAAGTTTTTTTTGTAGCGGCGTCGTATGTCTTGATCCCATTATCCCAAGCTTCTTGCAGTTCATCCTTAAGCGGCTACATGTACACATTCATATTCTTCCCCGGATAGTTGGGCCCCGGAATTATCAACGCCAGGAAAATGTTCTTTCTTTGCATAATCTGTCCGGGGGGGGGGAGATTGAGTGGAATGACAAATACAGGCCAACAACTGTATTGAGCTGCCATCATACCAAACACATTGAACCCATCCGTGCTTATGGCGATTCGAGGATGCCTTGGATCTGCCGCTTTAGCATGATGTATTGCATCGAAGCGCTTCCACGCAAAAGCATCCGATGTGTGTACCAACATCGGCTCCCCATCTGCATCTAGTTCGGTTCTTTTGCCCAATTTGTGCCATGTCATCTGTCTGGCCGTCTCTTCGACCATGAAAAGACGTTGAAGTCTTGGTATGATTGGCATATACCGAAGAACATTAACTGGGATTTTTGTCTGACTCTTCTCACCCATACCGTTGTCTACCTCAACATACCTGGAAGACTGGCAAACGGGACAATACTTCAAGTCCGCATACTCAAGCCTAAATAAGGCACATCCTTTCTCACAGGCATCTATCTTCTCATAGGGCATCTTAAGTGCATGGAGGATTTTGTCCGACTGGTACAGGTTTGCAGGCATTACATGGCCTTTGGGTAGAAAGCGTCCAAATAGTGTCATCATCGCGTCGTAGCATTCTCTGCCCAAGTTGAATTGAGCCTTCAGAGCCATTACTTGTGCGATGGCATCCGGCTGACAAAGCTCAGTGTGCTCGTGGAGAGGACGTTTTGAAGACTCCAACATATCATTGAAGGCCTTTGCAGATTCCTCCATCTCATCGTCCGAATCCCGAGCATCATCAAAGTCTTCCACCATGTCTTCCATCCCGGTACCATGCTTGTCGGTGCGACGACAGCCCTCCTCAGCTCTGGCACGTTGGGCAGACTCACCATGAAATGTCCAGACCGTATAATCAGGCGTAAAACCCAACTTCTGCAGGTGTTTGATCATTTCAAACTCGGACTTCTTATGAAAGTTGTCGCAGTCGACACAGGGGCACCAGTTTGTTTCCTGTCCATTTGCAAATGCGGCTCTCACAAACCCCTTGGTTTTTCTTAGCCATTCATGGGTCATGTCTTTCTGACTAGTGTGACCGGTGTACATCCACGCACGATCACCCATCTTGCCTAGCTACTGGACACACAAGAAATATATACATAATTCAGCAAACCATATTCATTAGTTAATAGAGTTTGTCAGTTTTATTACGTCCATGCAACCTAGACGCTAGTAGGTAAAGATAGGTCCTAATCCCACCCGAGTATGTGTAGATTGGGTTCGTTTTCCCATGCTCTGCTCCGAATCCGACGCAAAATTTCGGCAGCACCTCCCCGCTGTTCTCCTGATACACATCTCGGCAATAAGCAGAGAGGATGTGTACCCGGAGAACAACAGGGAGGCACTGACGAAATTCTGCATCGGATCCGAAGCAGAGCATATGGGAAAACGAACCCAATCTACACATACTCGGGCTGTCCATGGATAACGTTGGACAATTCGAAAGAATCACAGTTATAAATATGCAAATGCATGCATATTTATAGATGTAACCCTTTCGAACGGGAGACGCATAGTGGTCACGCATACTGATGATTGACACCTATAGCTAGCAAGTTTCATCGGCACGAAGACCGGAACAGAGCAAATGAAGGGGGGAGGAGGAGATGTCATTTGTGCTCACCCACGAACGCAGGGGCGGAGCTCGTCGAACGCACGGGGAGGTCGTCGAACACCAGACCCTCGCAGCCCCGAAAGAACTGCACATTTAAATCCACCCGATCAACACAAATATATATGGTGTTTTTCTTAACAAAATCGGGAAATATACTTCCTAACTCATAATTCACAAATATATGACCCCATCGGCCTCTGGAAGGCCGAAGAGCACCTTTTCGGTCAACAGGAGGCCGAAGAGGTGTCGGGGGTCGGGGGTGTCGTGTCTGGGTGGCGTGGTGTCGGGGTGTCGTGGTGTCGGGGTGTCGGGGTGTCGTGTCGGGGTCGGGGTGTCGGGGGGTGTCGTGTCTGGGTGTCGTGGTGTCGGGGTGTCAGGGGTGTCGGGGTCGGGGTCGGGGTCGGGGTGTCGGGGGGTGTCGTGTCTGGGTGTCGTGGTGTCGCGGTGTCAGGGGTGTCGGGGTGTCGGGGTCGGGGTGCCGTGTCGGGGTCGGGGTGTCGGGTCGGGGTTGGGGTGCCGTGTCGGTGTCGGGGTGTCGGGTCGGGGTCGGGGTCGGGGTGCCATGCCGGGGTCGGGGTCGGGGTCGGGGTGTCGGGGTCGGGTTGTCGGGTCGGGGTCGGGGTGCCGTGTCGGGGTCGGGATCGAGGTCGGGGTGTCGGGGTCGGGGTGTCCGGTCGGGGTCGGGTTGTCGGGTCGGGGTCGAGGTGCCGTGTCGGGATCGGGGTTTTTTCTCTTTTTTTCTTTTCTTCTTCTTCCTCTTCTTACTTTTCTTCCTTTTCTTCCTTTTTTTTCCTTCTTCTTCTTCTTCTTCCTCCTTTCCTTTTTCCTCTTCTTCTTCTCCTCCTCTCCTCTTTTTTCTTCTTCTTCTTCTTCCTCTTCTTCTTTTTTCTTCTCCTCCTCCTCCTCTTCTTCTTCTTCCTTTCCTTTTTTCCTCTTCTTCTTCTCCTCCTCTCCTCTTTTTTTCTTCTTCTTCTTCTTCTTTTTTATTCTCCTCCTCCTCTTCTTCTGTTTCTTCTTATTATTATTATTTTTTGTTCTTTTTCTTTTTTATTTTTCCTTTTTTTTCATCTTCTTTTCTTCTTTTTTTTCTTCTAGGTTTTTTTCTACCTAAATGTCTAAATATTTTTTCCTATTTACCCAAACACCTAAACAACTATTTGCAAAACATCTAAAAACAGAAAACTAAAAATCTAATCAGAAAAACAGAAAAAAAAATTAAAAGGGGGGCAGGGGAAGCTCACCAGAGAGGGGCAGGGGGCAGGGCGGCCGGCGGCGAGGAGAGGAGGCCGCCGGGGAGGGGGCGGCGGCGGCAGGAGGGCCGTGAGGAGGGGGCGGCGCCGCGGTGGTGGAGGTGCGCCACTGGGAGGGTGGCAGGCGGTGGTGGAGGGCGGGGAGGGGGCGGCGGCGGCGGTGAGAGAGGGGGGGCGGCGGCGAGAAGGCGGGGAGGGGGCGGCGAGAGGGCGGGGAGGGGGCGGCGGCGGCGGCGGCGGTGAGAGAGGGGAACGGGCGCGGGTGTGAGAGAGAGAGGTGAGAGAAAGAGAGAGAGGCGGGAGGCGCGGGGGGATGGCGAAAATTAAGCCCCCTCTTTGCCGTCTGCTGGCACACGGCAAAGAGGGGGCCGTTAGCCCGTCCCCCCCGTTACACTGTGGGGCCCCCCTCACCTCTTTGCCGTCTGCTGGCAGACGGCAAAGAACAAAGTGGGCCCCACTTGGTACTGCACTTGCCAGGTCACACGGGCCACTTCTTTGCCAGCAGACGGCAAAGAAGTGGCCCGTGTGACCTGGCAAGTGCAGTACCAAGTGGGGCCCACTTTGCTCTTTGCCGTCTGCTGGCAGACGGCAAAGAACTCTTTGTCGTCTGCCAGCAGACGGCAAAGAAGTGCAGATGGCAAAGAGCCTCTTTGCCATCAGCATGTTCTTTGCCGTCTGCTTTATAAAAGCAGACGGCAAATATCCTCTTTGCCATCTGCCAGCAGACGGCAAAGAGCTGGCAGATGGCAAATTCCCTGATTCCAGTAGTGATGACTATATACGGAATACATGCCTACATTACATTGATGAATTGGAGCTATTGTGTATCGCCCTAGGTTGTGACTGTTATATGATGAATATCAACCAACATAAATTATCTTCACCGATCCAGTGCCTATGACTTTCTCATATTGGATTATGCTAAGTTACTTTGTTGCTACTGCTTTACACTTGCTACAAAACTGCTACTGTTACTATTGCTGTTACTATTGTTACTGGTTCTACTACTACCAAAACTATCATATTACTGTGCTACTAAATACCTTGCTGCAGATATTTTATCTCCAGGTGTGGTTGAATTGACAACTCAACTGCTAATACTTGCAAATATTCTTTGGCTCCCCTTGTGTCGAATCAATAAATCTGGGTGAAATACTACCCGCGAAAACTGTTGCGATCCCCTATACTTGTGGGTTGTCATATAACAGTGGATTTATCAGCCATTTGCAAAGATATTTCAGTAGGTGTGAGCTTATTCAAATCAAGTCTTCTATATAAAGAGAAAGGCATAACACTAACACCGGCTCCTAAATCACATAAAGCGGTTTTGACATAACTTCTTTTAATGGAGCATGGTATAATAGGTATTCCTGGATCTCCTAACTTTTTGGGTACTCCACCCTTAAAAGAATAATTTGCAAGCATGGTGGAAATTTCAGCTTCAGGTATCTTTCTTTTATTAGTGACAATATCTTTCATATATTTAGCATAGGGAGACATTTTCAACATATCAATCAAGCGAGTGCGCAAAAAGACAGGTCTAAGCATTTCAACAAAGCGCTCAAAATCTTCATCATCCTTGTTTTTGGATGGTTTAGTGGGGAAAGGCATAGGTTTCTGAACCCATGATTCTCTTTCTTTCCCATGTTTTCTAGCAACAAAGTCTCTTCTATCATATCTTTTATTCTTAGGAGGTGGGTTATCAAGATCAACAGCAGGTTCTATTTCTACCTCATTATCTGGTTGAGCGTCAACATGAACATCATCATTATCATTGTCATTGTCATTATCATTATCATTATCACTAGGTGTATGTTCATTACCAGATTGTGTCTCAGCATCAGAAATAGAAGCATCATTATGATTCTCAGGAGGTTTTTCTATTTCAGGTTCACTAGGAGCAAGCAAAGTCCTATCATTTTTCTTTTTCTTTTTCTTCTTAGATGGACTAGGTGCATCAATATTGTTTCTTTGAGAATCTTGTTCAATTCTTTTAGGATGACCTGTCAGGATATAGAGGATCCTGAGTCATGCTACCTCCTCTAGTAACAACTCTAACAACATGATCATTCTTTTTATTATTCATCTCATCAAGCAAATCATTTTGTGACTTAGCTATTTGTTCTAACCGAGTCTAAACCATAGAAGCATGTTTACTCAAGCATTTAACATCATTAGAAGTTCTAAACATCAAATCACTCAAGCGTTCAATCATGATGGCATTCTGTTTTAGTTGATTGCTAACATACATATTAAAGTGCTCCTGTTTAATGATGTAATTATCAAATTCATACAGGCATTGACTAGTAGATTTATTATACAGAATATCACCTTCATCAAATCTAGTGAGAGAATTTACCTCCACTACCTGTGTCGGGATGTCGAGCCCATGTATTTCTTCAATAGGTGGTAAATTCTTAACATCTTCAGCTTTTATACCTTTTTCCTTCATAGATTTCTTAGCTTCTTGCATATCTTCTGGATTGAGGAATAGAATACCTCTCTTCTTCGGAGTTGGCTTAGGTGGTGGTTTAGGAAGTGTCCAATCATCGGCATTTCTCAATATGTTATTCAATAATACTTCAGCCTGTCCAGCAGTTTGTTCCCTGAAAACACAACCAGCACAACTATCTAGGTAGTCCCTAGAAGCATCGGTTAGTCCATTATAAAAGATATCAAGTATTTCATTTTTCTTAAGAGGATGATCAAGCAAAGAATTGAGTAGTTGGATAAGCCTCCTCCAAGCTTGAGGGAGATTCTCTTCTTCAATTTGCACAAAATTAAATATTTCCTGTAAGGCAGCTTGTTTCTTATGAGCAGGAAAATATTTTTCAGAGAAGTAATATATCATATCCTGGGGACTACGCACACAACCAGGAGCAAGAGTATTAAAGCATTTCTTAGCATCACCATTTAATGAGAAAGGAAACAACTTGAGAATATAGTAGTAACGAATTTTTTCCTCATGAGCAAATATGGTGGAAATATCATTTAATTTAGTAAGGTGTGCCACAACAGTTTCAGTTTCATAACCATGGAAAGGATCAGATTCAACCAAAGTAATTAACTCAGGATCGATAGATAATTCATAATCCTTATCAGTAACAAATATGGGAGAGGTAGCAAACTTAGGATCATATTTCATTCTCTCCCTCATAGATTTTTCTTTCAATTCAGCAAGCAACTTTATAACCTCATATCTATCATTACAAGCAAGAATTGCTCTAGCTGCCTCTCTATCAAAAACATAACCATCAGATGTTTCAGGCATTTCAACTCTAGTAGGAGAGCTAGGCATAATAGGTGAATCATAATTTTCAAGAGTTTCAACATTTTCAGTTTCTTTAGCTTTAGCAATTTGTTCATCAAGAAATTCACCAAGTGGCACAGTATTATCAAGCATAGTACTAGCATCATCATACATATCATTCATAGCAGAAGTAGTATCATCAATGACTTGCGACATATCAGAATGAATAACAGGTGGCGGTGTCACAAGCTTACTCAAAACAGAAGGTGAATCAAGTGTGGAGCTAGATGGCAGTTCCTTACCTCCCCTCGTCTTAGAGGGAACGATCTTGGTCTTAGCGTCTTTCAGATTCTTCATAGTGATCAGGAGATATAAATCCCAAGTGACTCAACAGATAGAGCTATGCTCCCCGGCAACGGCGCCAGAAAAAGGTCTTGATAACCCACAAGTATAGGGGATCGCAACAGTTTTCGCGGGTAGTATTTCACCCAGATTTATTGATTCGACACAAGGGGAGCCAAAGAATATTTGTGAGTATTAGCAGTTGAGTTGTCAATTCAACCACACCTGGAGAACTAAATATCTACAGCAAAGTGTTTAGTAGCACAGTAGTATGATAGTTTCAATAGTAGTAGTAACAATAATAGTAGTAACAAAGGCAGTAACAGTAGCAGTTTTGTAGTGATTGTAACAGCAGCAGCAACGAAAGTAACTTAGCAAAGATCAATATGCAAAAAGCGTAGGCATTGGATCAGTGATGGATAATTATGCTGGATGGCATTCATCATGTAACAGTCACAACCTAGGGCGATACACAATAGCTCCAATTCATCAATGTAATGTAGGCATGTATTCCGTATATAGTCATACGTGCTTATAGTAAGAACTTGCATGACATCTTTTGTCCTACCCTCCCATGGCAGCGGGGTCCTTAAGGAAACTAAGGGATATTAAGGCCTCCTTTTAATAGAGAACCGGAACAAAGCATTAACACATAGTGAATACATGAACTACTCAAACTATGGCAATCACCGGAAAGAATCCCAATTATTGTCACCTTGGGGTATGCGGATCATGACACATAACAAGTGCATATAACTTGCAAGATAGGATCAAGAACTCAAATTTATTCATGAAAACATAAAGGGTTCAGATCTGAAATCATGGCACTCGGGCCCTAGTGACAAGCATTAAGCATAGCAAAGTCATAGCAACATCAATCTCAGAACATAGTGGATACTAGGGATCAAAGCCCTAACAAATTGACTCAATTACATGGTAAATCTCATCCAACCCATCACCGTCCAGCAAGCCTACGAAGAAATTACTCACACACGGTGGTGAGCATCATGAAATTGGTGATGGAGGATGGTTGATGATGACGACGGCGTCGAATCCCCCTCTCTAGAGCCCCGAACGGACTCCAGATCAGCCCTCCCGATGAAGAACAGGAGGTGGCGGCGGCTCCGTATCGTAAAACATGATGATTCTTTCTCTTTGATTTTTTCTCCACGAATAGGTACTTATAGCATTGGAGTTAAGTCAAACGGAGTTGCCAGGGGCCCACAAGCCTGCCAGGCGCGCCCTGGGGGGTAGGCACGCCCCCAGGCTTGTGGCTCCTGGTGCCCCCCCCCCTCTGGTAGATCTTTGCGCCAGTATTTTATATATTCTGAAATAATTCTCCGTAAATTTTCAGGTCCATCCGAGAACTTTTATTTCTGCACAAAAACAACACCATGGCAATTCTGCTGAAAACAGCGTCAGTCCGGGTTAGTTCCATTCAAATCATGCAAATTAGAGTCCAAACTAGAGCAAAAGTGTTTGAAAAAGTGGATACGTTTGGGACGTATCACCTACCCATAACTAAAGATAGAAAACAAGAGCACAAAATAAAAACTACTTAGTGGAACAGAAAATGAAAACTACTTAGTGATAAAGCAAACAAGCACACATGAGAATATCAACCCCACGCTATTGCTCCCCGGCAACGGCGCCAGAAAAAGGTCTTGATAACCCACAAGTATAGGGGATCAGTTGTAGCCTTTCTTGATAAATAAGAGTGTCGAACCCAACGAGGAGCTAAAGGTAGAATTAATATTCCCTTCAAGTTCTATCGACAACTGATACAACTCTACGCACACTTAACGTTTGCTTTACCTAGAACAAGTATGAAACTAGAAGTACTTTGTAGGTGCAATGCTAGAACTACTTTGCAAGAATAAAACTAGGAGTACTTTGCGAGAATAAAACTACGAGTAATTTGCAAGATAATAAAGTTAGTTCTTTAGTAGAAAGCTTTTGTAACACAAGAGAAGGATTTGTCCCTAGGAAATCGATAACTAGACCGGTAATCATTATTGCAATTTTATATGAGGGAGAGGCATGAGCTAACATACTTTCCATACTTGGATCATATGCACTTATGATTGGAACTCTAGCAAGCATCCGCAACTACCAAAGATCATTAAGGTAAAACCCAACCATAGCATTAAGTAACAAGTCCTCTTTACTCCCATACGCAACAACCCCCTTACTCGGGTGTAAGCTTCTGTCACTCTAGCCACCATAAGCGAATCATGAACGTATTGCAAAACCTTACAGCGGTAATCCCACACGCTTGCGTGATACGGAGGGCACCATAGGACAGCACCAAAATAAAACATACAACTCAAACCAATCACGATCATCAATCAACCCATAGGACAAAAAGAATCTACTCAAACATCATAGAATGGCAACACATCATTGGATAATAATATGTAGCATTAAGCACCATGTTTAAGTAGAGATTACAGCGGGGAGAAGAGGTGTTACACCGCTGCATAGAGGGGGAGAGAGTTGGTGTTGACGGCGACGAAGTTGTTGGTGTAGATCGTCGTCACAATGATTGCCCCGGCGGCGTTCCGGCGCCACCGGGAGAGAGGGGGAGAGAGCCCCCCTCCTTCTTCTTCTTCCTTGGCCTCCCCCCTAGATGGGAGGAGAGTTCCCCCTCTGGTCCATGGCCGCCATGGCTCCCGGAGGGTAGGATCCCCTCCGAGATTGGATCTCTCTCTGTTTCTCTTCTGTTTTCTGGCCCTTCACCGTTTCTTATATTCCCAGAGATCTGTAACTCTGATTGGGCTGAAATTTTGAGGGGATTTTTATCCGGATATTATATTTCTTTCAGCGAAAGAAGGGCCCCAACCGATGTTCGAGGGAGTCACAAGGCAACATGGCGCGACCCCCCCTAGGGTCGCGCCCTGTTGCCTTGTGGCCACCTCGGGCACTGTCTTGCATTGATTCTTCTTCCTAAAAATCACATATATTCCAAAATAATTCTCCGTAAAATTTTATCACATTTGGACTTCATTTGATATGGATTTTCTGCGAAACAAAAAACAAGAAGAAAACAGGAACTGGCACTGGGCACTGGATCAATATGTTAGTTCCAAAAATAATATAAAATGTTGCCAAAAGTATATGAAAGTTGTAAAATATTGGCATGAAACAATCAAAAATTATAGATACGATGGAGACGTATCAGGGGTCCAATCACAGCTGGAAGTCTCGGATTGGAGGTCACACAAAGGTTTTACCCAGGTTTGGGCCTTCGTAGAGTAATACCCTACATCCTGCTTGCTTTTGTTATTCATGGTGGAGAGATACCTCGTGCGAGGGGTTACAATCGTGTATGAGGTTGCTACCGAGAGTTGCTATCTGAGATTAGATATGAGGGGGGCCCTGGACCTCCCCTTATATAGACGGTGGAGTTCTAGGGTTTACAGGGGGTAGATGCGATCTCTTCTATCGCCGCCCTTGTCTTGGAGGTCAAGAAAGTCCTTGGCATCCTCCTAGGGTTTCTTCTAATCATGGGCCTCGTGGGCCCATGGTCGACACCGCGAATAGGCTCCCTCAGGCTTGCCACCCCCAGTGCAGGATACCGTCATCGACCATATGAAAGTGCAACTAATCCCCGGGTGGTTTTGGTAATCAATAACAACATATATAGCATTGATCTAATTCTTATTGCTAGTAAATTTCAGAAAAGATCAATGATTGACATGGCAAGGACTAATGGATGTGGACCCCTCAAAATGTCAAGAACAAGTTTGGCATCCACAAGACTCTTGATTTTCATTTTAGTGATCCAAGATCACATTGAGTCCCTTAGGAAAGCCAATACTATTAAAAGGGGATGAGGTATTGTTGATGAGGTTGTTGCTCAAAGTGCTCAGTGATATTGCTCCAAAAACCCTCAGTCACTTTCCCAAAACACATCTGTCCAAAACCCTAATTCATCATTTTGGTCCCACCGATATCACCTACTCCGGACTCACCGAGATGATCATTCCACTGCCACAGCCAAAACCCTAACACTTTGGTGCAACCGAAATGGTTCTCGGTCTCACCAAGACGGCTTGACCAAGTTGCTATAACACCATTACTTCACTTCGGAATCCTAGAGTTGAAATAATCGAAATTACCAAAACGTGGTCTTGCCCTAGCCATTGCACTTCGGTCTCACCGAGATGTTTTGTTCGGTCCCACCGAAAATCCCAATGTTCATATCTTTTAAACAGATCGGTCTCACCAAGATTTATGATCGGTGCCACCGAGATGGGTCAAAAGTGTGTAACAGTTGGAGTTTAGGTGAAGGCTATATATACCCCTCCACCACCCTCTTACCTAGTAAGAGAGCCACCAGAACGTGCCTACATTTCCACCATACATTTTCTGAGAGAGACCCACCTACTCATGTGTTGAGATCAAGAGATTCCAATCCAACCATTTGAACCTTGATTTCTAGCCTCTTCAAGTTGCTTTCCACTCCAATCCTTCTCCTACCCAAGCCAAATCTGTGAGAGAGAGATTGAGTGTTGAGGAGACTATCATTTGAAGCATGAGAGCAAGGAGTTCATCATCAACACACCATTTATTACCTTTTGGAGAGTGGTGTCTCCTAGATTGGTTAGGTGTCACTTGGGAGCCTCCAAGATCATGTGGAGTTGAACCAAGGAGTTTGTAAGGGCAAGGAGATCGCCTACTTCGTGAAGATCTACCCCGAGTGAGGCTAGTCCTTCGTGGATGGAAGCCATGGTGGAATAGGCAAGGTTGCTTCTTCGTGGACCCTTCGTGGGTGGAGCCCTCTATGGACTCGTGCAACCGTTACCCTTCGTGGGTTGAAGCCTCCATCAACGTGGACGTACGATAGCACCACCTATTGGAACCACGCCAAAAATCATCGTGTCTTCATTCGTTTGAAATCTCCAAACCCCTCCTTTACTTACACGTGCAATGTTTTACTTTCCGCTGCTACACTCTTAGAATTGCATGTGTAGGGTAATACTTGACTTGGTGCACTTGCTAAAATCTGCCCACAACTAAAATTGGGAAAATGATAGATTTTTATTTGGTCAAGTAGTCTAATCACCCCCCTCTAGACATACTTTCGATCCTACACCATACCGATCCTTTTCACACTTCACCATGTTTGGGCCTTGTAGGATCGAAAGTATGTCTAGAAGGGGGGGTGATTAGACTACTTAACCAAATAAAAACCTAACCTTTTCCCAATTTTAGTTGTAGGCAGATTTTAGCAAGTATACAAGTCAAGCATCACCCTACACATGCAATTCTAGGAGTGTAGCAGCGGAAAGTAAACAATTGCACATGTAAGTAAAGGAAGGGGATTGGAGATTTCAAATGCAATGAAGACATGGTGGTTTTTGGCATGGTTCTGATAGGTGGTGCTATCGTACGTCCACGTTCATGGAGACTTCAACCCACGGAGGGTAAGGGCTGCGCGAGTCCATAGAGGGCTCCACCCACGAAGGGTCCACGAAGAAGCAACCTTGTCTATTCCACCATGGCTTACGTCCACGAAGGACTAGCCTCACTCGGGGTAGATCTTCACGAAGTAGGCGATCTCCTTGCCCTTACAAACTCCTTGGTTCAACTCCACATCATGTCGGAGGCTCCCAAGTGACACCTAACCAATCTAGGAGACACCACTCTCCAAAAGGTAATAGACGGTGTGTTGTTGATGAACTCCTTGCTCTTGTGCTTCAAATGATAGTCTCCCCAACACTCAAACAACTCCTCACAGATTTGGCTATGGTGGAAGAAGGATTTGAGTGGAAAGCAACTTGGGAAAGGCTAGAAATCAAGGTTCAAATGGTTGGATTGGAATGTCTTGATCTCAACACATGAGTAGGTGGTTCTCTCTCAGAAAATGTATGGTGGAAGTGTAGGCACGTTCTGATGGCTCTCCTTACTGAGTAAGAAGGGGTGGAGGGGTATATATAGCCTCTACACAAAATCCAACTGTTACACACTTTTGACCCAACTCGGTGGCACCGATTAGAAATCTCGGTGGCACCGATCTGTGTAAAAGATATGAACGTTAGGAATCTCGGTGGGACCGACTGGAACAACTCGGATGGACCGATGTGCAATGGTTAGGGCAAACCTCATCTCGGTGGCACCGATTGCATCAACTCGGTAGGACCAAAGTGAAGCAATAAGGCAACAGAGAGTTGGCAAGCCATCTTGGTGCGACCGATTTGCAAAACTCGATGGGACCGAAGTAAGTGCAAACGATTACAGAGAGTTGGCAAGGCCATCTCGGTGGGACCGAGATCCATATCGGTGGATCCGATTTGTTAGGGTTTTGGCAGTGGCTAAGGCCAGATGAACTCGGTGGCTCCGGATAGGAAATTTCGGTGGGGCCGAGTTGGAATGTAGGTTTTGGACATATTTGGATGGAGAAAGTGGTTGAGGGTTTTGGAGTACTGTCACTAAGCACTTGAGCAAAAAGACCATTAAGCAACACCTCATCCCCTTTTAATAGTATTGGCTTTCCTATGGACTCAATGTGATCTTGGATCACTTAACAAAAAATGTAGAGTCTTGAGCTTTTGCCAATCCATGTCCTTAGCATTTTGAGGGGTCCACATCTCTAGTCCATGCCATGCCAATCATTGAACTTTCTGAAAACTTTCACTTGAATGGATGTTAGTTCAATGAGATATATGTTGTTATGAATTACCAAAACCACCAAGGGAGCAAATGTGCTTTCAATCTCCCCCTTTTTGGTAATTGATGACAACATATAGATCAAAGCTTCGACAAATGATTAAATGAATGGAATACATCATTGCTTTGAGAAGTATGTGATAAGCAAGAGCTCCCCCTAAATTTGTGCATTATTGAAAATTTGCGTTTGAATGCAAATGCACAATCGATTAGGATCATGGGTCACTCTTCCATGTCACATACAACTTGGTGGAGCACGCAAAATGATATGAATGGAATAGTAAGCATGCATCACCAAAAACACAAGTGAATGATCATACAAAGATAATGATAGGGATAAGCATTAAGCATCACATGAAGCATAGTATGATCAATCACACATAGTATCTCACAGGCACATAGTATCAAGCACACATCAAACAGAAGTAGCATAAACCAAACAGTAGCAATAGAACTCGAGAAAAACCAACGAGCAAAACACTCTCTCTCGAAGCCTAATGATCTATACAAATTCTCCCCCTTTGGCAACAAGTACCAAAAAGCTCAAATAGGTATAGGACTATGCGTCTCTCTAGGCACGATCCTCGGCAGCTCCTGAAGGTGAACTCCAGCTGGCAGCTCTGGTGTGCGTAGACGGCGTTGAGAGAAGTGCATCCGCGAAGGCTTCAGCTGACGTCTGCTGGGCTGGTGGAGTAGAGACTGGAGGTGGCACTGTAGCAGCAGCAGCAGGTGCAGAGACTGTGGTCCTCGTATCTGCAACAGGCACTGCAGCAGACCTGGCTGCCCTAGGCACTGTCTGGAATCTCTCAGTCGTGGGTCTGTCATCTCCACTATCATCAAAAGCAGCCCTGACTGCATCAACATCATCCTTCATCTTCTCCACTATGGTCTGAACCTCAGTGATCTTTACATCAAGATCATGAATCTTTGTCTCGACTATTCGCTCTAGGCTAGCCTGGTTCTTGGTGAGGCTGGCCAGACTTCGCTCAATCCTCAGGGTGGCTTCCAGCAGATAAGTCATTTGGTCATTCTTCGACTTGAGGTTTGCAATGGGTGCATTGGGAGCAGATGCCTCCTTGGCTGCTTTTGCTTCTGCGGCTACTCGGATCCTTTCTTGTGCTTGAGCAGATGTAGGATGCGAAGGGTCCATCACTACAACATTGTCCTCGAACTCTGGACGCAATGGAAGATGCTCACGATCAAGTAGATAAGTGCTCGTTCCAACCTTGGAGTTGATGAGCATCTGAATGTGCGGAGCATATCCACAAGATCTCTTCTGATCAGCAGCTGTCCTCTTGATGGTTTCAACAATCAAGCTCATTACCTTGAACTTCTGAGGTGTATCAAAGAGGTACAGCAAGTTGATGGAGTGGCCACATATCATCTTATCATCTCCAGACTTGGGCAACAAAGTGTACCTCAAGATTGTGTTGGTGGTGGCCAAACCAGGTAGCAAGTGCTTCACTGACCCTAGTTTGTGAGACTCAATGTCTTTCTCAGGAATAGTTGTGTACATATTAGCCATGGAATTGTGGTCCATCTTGAGCTTGGCATATATGTCAATGTCATCATCTTCTTCCTCTTGAGCACCAAGAAGAGTAGCCCACTCAGAGATGGTTGACTGGTATCTGGATCTCTCAGTCATCCACACAATTCGGCCATCTGGATAAAAATGAGCTGTGGAGTAGAATTGCATGATCATCTCATCATTCCACTTTGTAAGCTTCTGTCCAACAAAGCCATCAACACCAGCTATCCGGAAACTCTCATGAACATGGGGGAAGTAGTCTTCATTTGCATCGATGTACTTCCAATCCACCCATCTCATGTCACTGACGATTGGCTTCTTATCAAGTAACACAGTTTCATAGAAATCTTGTTGTTCTCTGGTCTGGAAGCGGTAATCACAAGCAGTTCTCCTTCTTGCAGCATAAGGATATGACAATCTCCATTGGCGCAGTCCTTTGTCCTTCCTGAGCATCATGTTTTCGGCAACAGGGTGTGCATTGTCATGATCTGGAATCTTGGGCTTCAATTTTCTGAGCACTAGTGGCTCCTCATCAACATCAACTTCAGGCACTGGGGCCTTGTTCTTTTCAGTAGCAGGAATGTTTCTTGTAGACCTCTTGGGTGCTGGAGCTTTGGGCTTGGCCTTGTTCTTTTCAGAAGCATCAGACATAAGCTTCTGAGACTTTGCAGGAGGTGCATCAGCTGCTGGCTCCTCCTCCTCCTCTTCAGCCATGGAGGGCTTGCCTAGAACACGAGCAACAGTTTTCCTAGGCCTCTTCTTCTTTGATGCAGCAGCTGCCTCTGCATCACTTGGTTCCTCAAGTGTGAATGTCATGGTTTCCTTAGTAACTTTCTTTACTGCTGTCTTCTCTTTGGTTCTAGCTGATGGTTTGGTGCTATACTCCTTTGCAAGCACAACTCTCTTCTTCTCTGATGCTGCTTCACTAGCAACAAAGTCCTCATCCTCATCATCTGAGGTTCTCTTCTTCCTGGTCCTTGTTGCAGCTTTTGGAAGATCTGGAGAGCTTATCTCTCCCTCATAAAAGCTTTCCTCGGGACTAGAGCCTGAACTGAGATCAGTGTGCTGCTCTGACATATTCTGACTATCGCTGGCATCTGACATCTTGCAAAGCTGACCCTGTGAATAGATGGGTATGGGCAGAGAGATGAGTCATCACAAAAAGCAGATGTTTTTCATAAAAATTGAGTTCAAATCTTAGTTTCAAGTTTTCACAGAAGGCATTTTGGATGGACCGAGTTGATCATCTCGGTGATACCGAAGCACTCAATAGAAACTTTACACTCCATTTCGGTCAGACCGAGATGTGGTTCGGTGTCTCCGAGATGCTAGGATTTCACAGAGACTTTACTTTCGGTCTCACCGATTCGTACAACTCGGTGGCACCGAGACGTACTAGTGCAATGGCCTGGGGCCAAATCGGTGACTCCAAAAATTTCTAATCGGTCGGTCCGAGATGCGTTCGGCGGAAACTTAAACCTAATTTTTTTGCTCGAATCTAATCTAAGGAATTTTATTCGTGGAATAAGCATTGCAATCCGTGGCAAGAATAATGGCAATCCATCCGTGCATTGAATCAGAATTTAGAGCACGAAGGGGTTCGAATCTCACCCTAACTTGGTGGAGATCCTCTACGGCGACAACGGTGGAGCAGATTGCCGTTGATGGCGGCGGATTCCGGCGGCGAAGGCGCGCAGGAGATGAGGGCGATGATTCGGAGACCTGGTGACGGCAGCAACGGGGTGCGGGAACGAAGAGGTTTGAGAAATTTCAATCGTTCGGGCCCGCGGAGTATATATACCCGTGTGCTGTCGGTGGCTCCGAGTTGGACAACTCGGTGGCATCGATATGTGTAACTGCAAGCAGTATAGCACATCGGTGGCGCCGAAATGGTTCAACTCGGTGACACCAAGATGGAAACCTAGATCAATCTAAATGATTTCGGTTGGACCGAGTGTGAGTGGATTGGTTCGGCCGAAATCATGTAGAAGGTTTTGGAGGTTCAGCCCTTTCAGATCGGTGGCTCCGAGTGCTCCTCACCCGGAGGGTCCAAAAATGACTTGTTCAATTTTTGTGATGTAGCAAGAATAGAGTTTGAGACAAGAAAGCATAGATAGCTAGAGAAGGTACTTAGGCATTCTTGTACATCCACTTGGCCAGAAAAACCAAGACAATCAAAACAACAAATGGATGTCCTCAAATGAAGAAAACATGCAAACCAACATGCTCACACAATAAGATAGCAAATGAAATATGTGTCAAACATGCACAACCAATTCTAGCATCTATCGAGCAATGGCGATGACTAGGTCATCTATATATGAGTATATTGACTTAGGAGTCAAATGAGAACATTTGATCATAGGTCATACTCATCGTTTAAGCACAAGTGGGGTTGCCACTTTTACATAAAGCATTGATGTCTTCACACCATTAGAGTTGCTTTAGCTCAATTTTTTAGAGCAAAGCTCCCCCTAGATGTGATATCCCCCCAAAGAGGGATGAACTAACCTTGGGTTTTGTCGATGATGACTTCATGTAGATGTTGAAGATGTGGATGCTCAATGTTGATGTAGACCATCAAAAGTTGGGAGCAATCCTTTAGAGTTTTGTGCTATCAATACCTACATGGGTTAGTCCCATACAAGGAACATACAAGGATATCCATAGACATAGAGTGAAATACACATATGATGATGTCCATGAATGCAATGACTACCTTGTCCCTTGCCTTACCAACAAGAGGGTTTGTGACTCCATGAACTAGTGCAAGATGTGGAAGTTGATTGCACAAGTTCTTGCCATAAATGAATGTGAGTGAAGTTTGTTGGCGGAGTCACCCTCAAGAAGTCTCTAGTTCTTCTTCTTTTGGACCCACATCAACTTGATGGGAATCCTTGGAGTTGTAGTAGCACTTGATGAAGTAGAACTTGATGAAGTCTTGGGAACCCACTTGACCAAGGCTTGAGGTGCTTCTTCAAATGAGTCAATCTCTTCTTGAAGCTTGTCCTTGCCTTTTAGCTTGTGGTCTTGTGGTGGAAGATCTTCTTGAGCTTGTGTTCCCTTGAAGGAAGTAGGATCATACTTCTCTTGTTGAGGAACAAACTTCATCATGGGGTATTGATCTTCTTCCCACTCAACTCCATTGGCATTGAACTTTCGTTCAAAACCAACACCTTGGTTCTTCCGGTGCCTTCCTTGCTTGCGTACAATTTCCTCAAATTGCTTACTCCCGGCAAGGCTCTTGTAGACACCTTTTTCTATAATTCCTTTCAATAGAATGTTTTCTTGCTCAAGTGTAACTTGGCTAAGAGAATCATTAGTGGAATCAATAGAACTACTAGAAGCAACAATATTGGATTTAGCATGGTTATTGTTACTACTAGAGGTAGAACCCTTTTTACCCTTGTTGTTAGTTTGCTTAGGTTTAACTTGTGGCATAAAGGTAGACAAGAATAAACGTTTGGCAAGATATGAAGAACTCTTCTTTCGAAGATCATCATTGATAGCTTTAAGAAACTCATGCTCTTGCTCTAAATTTAGCTTCTCGTAGTGTAGCTTCTCATGAGTTCTTAGAAGTTCTCTATGATCCTCTTGAGTTTTTTCATGAGCTAACTTAAGATCATTTAGTTCTTTAGTTAGACGCTCAATCTCCTTCATGGCATTGTCACTCGTTTCCTCTTGACTATCATGATTACTAGCATTTTCATTATAGCTCACATCACTAGCCTTATCAACAAGTAAATCATCATCACCAAGCAAATCATCTTCATCACTATTGAAATCAAGATACTCGGGGTGTGATACCTTGGGGCCTTTTGCCATGAAGCATCTTCCAATTCCTTCATTTGGTGAGTCAAAGAGATCATAGGAGTTGGATGACACAAGAGCAAGTCCGGCAACACCTTCATCTTGACTATAGTCGGAGTTGGAGTGATAACTTCTCTCGGAGTGGTTGTCGGAGTCGGAGCCGGAAACCCATTCACCAACATGAGCTTGATGTCTTCTTCTTGTGTAGCTCTTTGATGACTTGTCCTTCCTTTCTGAATCCTTGCTTCTTCGAGAGTGTCTTCGTTCATGATCATCTCTACTCCTTCTCTCCTTATGAGGTGATTCATCTCTTCTATGTCTTCCTCTTGGTGATTCATCTCTTTTCTTGTAGGGAGCCGTACACTCATTGGAATAGTGTCCGGGTTTTCCACAATTGTAGCAATTATGGTCACGACTTGATGATCTTCTCTCATAGTGTCTTGAGCTAGAGCTTCTTTCTTTCCCTTTGTTCTTGTAGAACTTGTTGAATCTTTTCACCATTAGGCTTATCTCTTCATTGGATACTAGCTTGTCACTTGTAGTTGTTGGAGCATCGGTTGAGGCTTTGTAAGCACCACTTGATTTGTTGTGTAGCTCCTCTTTGTCTTTGAGTGATATTTCATGAGCAACAATCCTTCCAATGACTTCCGTGGGCTTGAGATCTTTGTAATTTGGCATCATTTGGATCAATGTGCAAACGGTATCATATTTTCCATCCAAAGCTCTAAGGATCTTCTTAATGATGAATTTGTCGGTCATCTCTTCACTTCCTAAGCCAGCAATCTCATTTGTGATGAGAGCAAGCCTAGAGTACATTTCAGCGACTCCTTCACCATCCTTCATCTTGAACTTGTCAAGTTGACTTTGAAGCACATCCAACTTAGATTCCTTGACGGACTCGGTACCCTCATGCATATCAACCAAAGTATCCCAACTTTCCTTTGCATTCTCGAGGCGGCTGATTTTGTTGAATTCCTTGGGACACAAACCGTTGAAGAGAATGTCACAGGCTTGAGCATTGTATTACAACATCTTCAATTCTTCCGAGGTTGCTTCACGATCCGGTTCCTTGCCATCCTCAAAGAATTCACCTTGCAAGCCAACATGAACAACAGCCCAAACGACGGGGTTATGACCAAGAATATGCATTTTCATCTTATGTTTCCAACTAGCAAAGTTTGTACCATCAAAATATGGACCTCTACGGTGATAATTACCCTCACTAGACGCCATACTCCCCTAGGTTGTGAAACCAAAGCAATGGAGACCAAAGCTCTGATACCACTTGTAGGATCGAAAGTATGTCTAGAGGGGGGGGGGTGATTAGACTACTTGACCAAATAAAAACCCAACCTTTTCCCAATTTTAGTTGTAGGCAGATTTTAGCAAGTATACAAGTCAAGCATCACCCTACACATGCAATTCTAAGAGTGTAGCAGCGAAAAGTAAACAATTGCACATGTAAGTAAAGGAAGGGGATTGGAGATTTCAAACGCAATGAAGACACAGTGGTTTTTGGCGTGGTTTCAATAGGTGGTGCTATCGTATGTCCACGTTGATGGAGACTTCAACCCACGGAGGGTAAGGGTTGCGCGAGTCCACGAAGGGCTCCACCCACGAAGGGTCCACGAAGAAGCAACCTTGTCTATTCCACCATGGCTTACGTCCACGAAGGACTAGCCTCACTCGGGGTAGATCTTCATAAAGTAGGCGATCTCCTTGCCCTTACAAACTCCTTGGTTCAACTCCACATCATGTCGGAGGCTCCCAAGTGACACCTAACCAATCTAGGAGACACCACTCTCCAAAAGGTAATAGACGGTGTGTTGTTGATGAACTCCTTGCTCTTGTGCTTCAAATGATAGTCTCCCCAACACTCAAACAACTGCTCACAGATTTGGCTATGGTGGAAGAAGGATTTGAGTGGAAAGCAACTTGGGAAAGGCTAGAAATTAAGGTTCAAATGGTTGGATTGGAATGTCTTGATCTCAACACATGAGTAGGTGGTTCTCTCTCAGAAAATGTATGGTGGAAGTGTAGGCATGTTCTGATGGCTCTCCTTACTGAGTAAGAAGTGGTGGAGCGGTATATATAGCCTCCACACAAAATCCAACCGTTACACACTTTTGACCCAACTCAGTGGCACCGATCAGAAATCTCGGTGGCACCGAACTGTGTAAAAGATATGAACGTTAGGAATCTCGGTGGGACCGACTGGAACAACTCGGATGGACCGATGTACAATGGTTAGGGCAAACCTTGTCTCGGTGGCACCGATTGCATCAACTCGGTAGGACAGAAGTGAAGCAATAAGGCAACAGAGAGTTGGCAAGCCATCTCGGTGCGACCGATTTGCAAAACTCGATGGGACCGAAGTAAGTGCAACTGATTACAGAGAGTTGGCAAGGCCATCTCGGTGGGACCGAGATCCATATCGGTGGATCCGATTTGTTAGGGTTTTGGCAGTGGCTAAGTCCAGATGAACTCTGGCTCTGGATAGGAAATTTCTGTGGGGCCGAGTTGGAATGTAGGTTTTGGACATATTTGGATGGAGAAAGTGGTTGAGGGTTTTGGAGTATGTCACTAAGCACTTGAGCAAAAAGACCATTAAGCAACACCTCATCCCCTTTTAATAGTATTGGCTTTCCTATGGACTCAATGTGATCTTGGATCACTTAACAAAAAATGTAGAGTCTTGAGCTTTTGCCAATCCATGTCCTTAGCATTTTGAAGGGTCCACATCTCTAGTCCATGCCATGCCAATCATTGAACTTTCTGAAAACTTTCACTTGAATGGATGTTAGTTCAATGAGATATATGTTGTTATGAATTACCAAAACCACCAAGGGAGCAAATGTGCTTTCCGGCCTAGGGGAAGGCATTGTGGAGTTAGTTTGTAGATGATGGGTTGTGGGAGTGACTGAAACCTAAACCCCAGTTTATGAGCTATTCTGGGCTGTTTTGGATCCATATGTTTAATGTTGTGGTTAGATTTATCTTAATTATTTCTCTTGTATTTGCAGATGCTTGCATGGAGGGTGTAATCATAATCATAAGTAGGTGTTTGCTCAAGTAAGATAAGCACCTTCGCTCCGGTGCACCCACATAACAACTTAACAAAGCAATGAACGTGAGTCGATGAATCATGGTGAAAGTAACTAGACGAATTCCCGTGTGTCCTCAAGAGCGTTTTGATCACTATAAGAAGTCACTACGGCGTTTCCTTAGCAATATTAAGGATTGGGACACTTCTTGCACCTTGTTAATTTGGTTACTTGTTACTTGCCATCAATTACTTCGCTATCAAACTATCTATCAAAACTATCTTATAGCACTTGTAGAAAATACCTTGCTGAAAATGGCTTATCGATTCCTTCTGCTCCTCGTTATAGGTTCGACACTCTTACTTATCAAAAGGACTACGATTGACCCCCTATACTTGTCGGTCATCGGTCCCCGACTTGAAGACCAGTTCAGGGGCTACAGATGGCCTGGATTAGGGGGTGCTCAACATGTCGGCTCCCAGTCCTTTGGGCTGGGCCGAGGACCCCCTAAGCTTATTAACTGGCAGGCCTCGTTCGTATGGCCCAAGAGCGCCAAGAAGGTATGCTCCAAAGACTTGGTACCCCAAGATCTAGAGTTAGTCTCCGGCATGTTTGCCCCTAGATACAACCGACCTACGTGTAACCCTAGGCACCCCCGGTATCTATATAAAACGAGGTGCAGGGGCCGTAGAGAAACGAACTCAATCACATACGTTCTCGCGGTAGATCACCTATACTTTGTACCCCATCCACAACAATACAATCAAAGCAGGAGTAGGGTATTATCACTTCGAGAAAGCCCGAACCTGGGTAAACATCGTGTCTCCTGTTACTATAATGCCAAGGCTACCTGATCAGGACACCCTACCCGAGTCTGTTGGATTTAATTAGCTCCGACATGCGTCCTTATCCCTCTGTTCTCTCCCGTCACCTCAAACCATTCTAGGCCAGCCAGCGCAACCCTAGCCGTCTAACTAAAAGCCGCACCCAGCACGACCTGAGCATCGCACCACACCCTTTCCACCCTCAATTGATCACCAGCACAAAGAAATCAAAGTCGGGAGAGCCTACGGCCTCGGATCGAACCGTCACTCCACCGCTCGGCCTCCATCACCACCAGCTCTCTCCGATGCATCTCCGGCCAAGCTAAGGCCACCCCTGAACCCCTCTTTCCCCCCTAATCACAATGCCCATCTCAATTAATCGATTCTGTGCAGGAATCGTGGGGTTCGTCGACGGCCGACACTCGCCGTCGCCGGAGAAAAAGCGCTCGTCGCTATCCGGCCATCTCCCGACGATCCACTGGTACATGCAGTTTCGCCGTCACACGCCCGAGCCATCTTCTAGCTCCGCCGCTTCCTCCTCACCGTCGTTCATCGCCGATGAGCATCTTCGCCCTTGCCCCCCTCCCTCTTTTAAATCTAATCACAGGGCCCACCTGTCAGCCTCTGTTAGCCCCCTAGAAACATTTTTAACCACAGGGTACGGAGGACGTATTTGGTGCACCGGGCCATTTGGCGCTACATGTGCACTGAACTTCCTTAGCACATTTTTCAAATGTTAAAAAAAATCTGGATTTTTTTAGCACATTCACATAACATTAATGTATGTAGTCACAAAAATTCAAAATGAAATTCAACATGGCTCGAGATACAAAAATGACAACTTCGACACTGAATAGTACATAGGACAAGTTGGGCTTTATATTTGGCACATTATCATATTGATGTCAAATTTGTCATTTTTTGTATCTTGAGAAATGTTTCGAATTTTGATACAAAATTTAGTGACAACATACATTGATGTTATGCAAATGTGCTAGATTTTTTCCCAATTTTTTTGACATATTTTAAAACGTGTTAATGCATCCGGTGGCGCACTAGATACGTTCTCAAAGGGTACACGCTAGGTCGCTATCGGGCGGCCTACGCGCCAAATAGGTTACTACTACTACTACTACTACTTTCTCTTCTTGTTTGTGCATCAAATGTGGCGCTAAAAAATGTAGCACCTCATTTTTTCGGTTTTGTTTGGCCGATTTTTCAAACTATTTCTTCTTCCTTTTCTCTTTCTATTTATTTATTTTCATTTTCTTTTTTTTTGAATTCACGAACTTCTCTAAAATCATGAACCTTTCAAATTCATGAACATTTTCTTAAATTCATGTTTTTCTTTTCAAATCATTGACTTTTTTGAATCTGTCTGCTTTTTTTCAAATGCATGAATGTTTCCAAATCCACGAACTCCTTTTAATTTTTATGAATTTATTTCTAAACACGCGACCTTTATTCAAATTCTATTTTTTTTTGAAAATCAATGAACTTTTTTAATATTCATGGAATTTTTCCAAAATCTATGAACTTTTTAAAATTTTCATTAATTTTTTCAAATGTCAAGAACTTTATAAATTTTGTGAAATTCATGAACTTATTTTAAATTTCATGAAATTTTTCAAATTCACAGACTTTTTAAAAATTTAATTTTTTTTTCTCCAAATTCATGGACTTCTTTTCAAATACGTGATTTTTTTTTCAAATTCATGTACTTTCTTTAAATTCTTCATTTTATAAATCCTTGAAATTTTTTTTAGCTCCACGAACTGTTTGCAAATGCATTTTTTTTCAAATTCATAAATCATTTTAAAACCCATAAAACTGTTTTGATTTGTCTGTTTTTTAAATCCGTAAACTCTAAGACAAAGGGATCAAAAAAATCGAGAAAAAGAACTCGTGCGAACGACCTACTTACTAGCGATAGAAATGGCGAACGAGCGAAGATAGCACTAAATGGGTTGAGGTCCAGAAACGAGGAGCCCTCTGTAGCGGGCGCGAAATAGGAGTCAGCTTGATCCGGGAGCAACTAATCAAGGAGTACTCCTTCGGGAGCCCCCGCAAGGGTCACTTGGGGTGGGCTGGGAGCGCTCCACTCATCCGCCGCCACGTGTTGCGCTCTGGGCGCTCCCTCCGTATTTTCTTTTATTTTCTGTACGCGTTTTCGTCTTTTAGATGATTTTTTTTTTTTTGGCTTTTTCCTAGGTTTTTCTTAGATTTTGCACCATTTTTTTAGAACGCGTTTTTTCCCATCCGCGAGAGTCACAGATTTACTTCTCGTGGAAGCACGGATTTGCTTGTGCGAGAGGCACGGGCCGTGCCTCTCGCAAAAGAAAAAAGTATGTTTTTTTCCTTCCACGAGAGGCACATATTTAATTCTCGTGGAGGCACGGCCGTGCTTGTCGGAAAAAGAAAAAAAACACGTTTTATATTGTTTTTTCCTTATGCAAGAGGCACGGATTTACTTCTCGTGGAGGCACGGATTTGCTGATGCAAGAGGCATGGCCGTGCCTCTCGCAAAAGAAAAAAAAACGTGTTTTTTTCCTACCACAAGAGGCACGGATTTACTTCTCATGGAGGCACGGTCGTGCCTCTCGCAAAAAGAAAAAAAACGCATTTTTCCTACCATGAGAGGTATGGATTTACTTCTTGTGGAGGCACGAATTTGCTTCCGCGAGAGGCACGGTCGTGCCTCTCGAAAAGGGAACAAGCGTGCTCCTGGTTCGGTTTTTTCGTGAAAAAATGTTTGTGAAAACTTATCAACATGATATTTAGTTTTGAAGATCTCTACGTGAGGAATCCGGCGGTGCAAACGGTTCGAGATTTAGACGCATAGTTTGAGAGATAAAATGTTTTGAATAAATGAATCTACGAAAAAAAGGGAAAACTCTCACATTGCGACAAGTGACGCACATGTAGTGCAACACTTGTCGCAATCTGAGAATGTGGGAGTGATCTTTGCAAAGTGTATTTTTTTAGACAGCAAAGAGTACTCCTTAATTAGTGATTTCGGCTTGATCCGATTGGTGGCACAATTTTTTTTTTTTTTGAGTATCGATTGGTGGCACATATCTAGGGGAAATTAAACAGAACATGGGGATTCGGCCCACTTGGGCCTATCTAGCCCAGCAACGCACGGCTGAAGGAATTAGGGTAAAAACATCACCGGATCTCCCTCTCGGAAGTCCTCCTTGCGCCGCCCTTACTTATAAGACGGCGCTTCCCCACTACCTTCTTTATCCTGCTTCCAACCACATCCCGATCTAGTCTGCGTGGGCGGGGTGTCGATTTCCAGAAATTTGGGGGTACCATTGAATCCCGACCCTCCTCCTCAGGTACTCCTTGAATCTCTGTTCTGCTATTTGATACTGTATTACGAACTGGGAGGAATGGAAATCATTATGAACAATCAGTGAGCCTTTTGTTCGTTCTTTTGATTATCAGGATATCGACATAAACAGGAGCTCTGTCCGCCATGAATCGCCGGTTTGTGAATCTGTTGGCCAGGAGCTGCAACGGCGGCCCCAGACACTTCAGCCTGCACCGTATGAATCCCGCAAACTTGTTTCACCCAACCAGGTCAGCGGTTCCAGCGTTTCAACTGCTAGCAGATGCTCCTCTGCCCCCCCCCTGCTTTATCCTTCGGCTGGCCCGGCAAGAAGGGCGAACTCGCGTGGATGAATTTCATGGCTTTCGGCCGCACCGGGAACAATTTTTTGGCCGTGGACCAGATAGGCAGGACCTTCTTTTACGACACTGACTCGCGTTCGCTCCGCACTGGAATGCCCATGATGTGCAAGCCCATCATGGACCCGATCTCCATTGCCGTGGGTGACAGCCTCTACGTCATGAGCGGTAACCCTGGCCCGTCGCCTGGGAAGCATTGCTTCCAGGCTCTCATCCACGGCCGCCTGCCTGCAAGCGACACCAATGATTGGTCCTGGTATTCGCTTCAGCCGCCGCCTCCCTTCGTCAACGACATTCCCCGCTTCCATGAAGATGAGGTCAAATCCAGTTGCGGTGACGTTCCAGCGCCCTCTGAAATCGGTGCCTACACTGTGGTTGGCGATTCACAGATCTGGGTATCCACAGTAGGTGCCGGCACATACTCGTATGACACTGTGAGTGGTGCATGGAGCAAGGTAGGCAACTGGTCACTGCCGTTCAGAGGCCGTGCTGAGTACATCCCTGAGCACAACCTCTGGTTTGGCTTCACACCCAACAATTTGCAGCTGTGCACATCGGACCTCACTGCCTCATCTGAGGTGAGGCCGCCCCTTCTGCAGAATATGTGGACAGACGTGGTCAGGCCAAAAAATTGGACCCTGAGAGATGCCAGCCTTGTGCCGCTGGGCTCTGGCGAAGTCTGCATTGCCAGGTTCTTCGTAACTCATTCAGACAACTTTGAGGATATGTCAGCCTATAAGAAAAGAGAGAATTTTGCTGTTCTCGAGGGTGTGGAAGTGTTGAAGGATGGGGAGGCTGATTGCATAGGAGAGCTCCGGATGGTCCAGCACAAGTCCGAGCGCTATATCTTCGGCCGTGACCTTGTCATACCGCTGTGATACTTCATACTTCCTCTATGTCAAGTGAGTTCTCTTAGATCAAAGACCAGTGGCTTGCCCTGGTCTTGTTCTACTTTCTATACTCTACAGTGCTTGGTGCTTGTGCTTTAAATATGTAGCTAGTTGACTCGTTACTGGGCCCAACCTATGCTTGTAGCTTTTTGCCTCCATCCTGTAAATTATCCTTGTGGCGCAAAAATAAATTGTTTTTGTTTAGATTGATTTGTTTTTTGTTCATTTAGATTTTCTTCCGTTTTTCTGTGTTTATAGTTCAAATATCCTCTGTGTTTAAGCTTTCGATTCTGTTGAAGGAGCCATTTTTGGAGGATCAATAGAAGGATGTACTATAAATAGTTCAATTTTGCATGACTATCCCAGGGAAGTTGAACAACATACAGCATACTCTGCTAATATAGAGATCAAATATGCAGCCGTTGAGCTAATATAGATCAAGCATGCAGCTGCTCTGCTAATATAGATCAAGCATGCAGCCGTTGTGCTAATATAGATCAAGCATGCAGCCGTTGTGCTAATATAGATCAAACATGCAGCCGTTGTGCTCATTGCTCCGGAAGATGCAACCAGCTGATAACATACATCCTATTTGCATCCAGGCTGACACAATGCACAGAGTATCGCATGCAAGTCATAGCTAACTAAACTAACACAACATTTCACAGTGCCGGAAAACCTAACTTCAATCTCGTTCCAGAAATCTGATACAGTTTCCTAGTAAGGAAACACACAGCTCGTCAATTGGCCCTCACTTCTTTCCTGCGACCTGGATGAATTGTGTGGAAAGACTTCTGGCACTTATATATAGTACTAGTACCTCTGTTCCTGAATATAAGACGTTTTTGCAGTTCAATTTTGAACTGCAAAAACATCTTATATTTAGGAACAGAGGTAGCACTTAATTTATTGTATGTTTCTTGGGTTCCCTCTCTGAAAATTATGCTCTTTGTATTTGCTTTGGGACAACAGCTGTTTGAAGAACCATATTGGTTGGCTAGAAATGAGCCTGACTTTTGGTCATTTATCACTAATCATATACAGGCATTTCATCTATGCTGCTACTCGAGTAGCTGGAGTACTGAACTGTCGCTAGAGATCTCAAGTCTGAACTTTGGCAGGAACAACGAATAATTGTTCAAGCATCCGGCAACGACTTGCGGATGGAAACAGATGATGCTTTTGCGGACTTAGTTTGGGTGTATGTTTGGTCGCTTACATCATCAGTGTGTCGACCCTTTTCTGAAAAAAGTACCAATGTGATTTAATTCACGGTATAAAATGACATGGCTAGAAGAACAGGCCCAACGCTGAAACAGCTGATCTCCAGATTAAATTGCTCTAACCGTTCAATTCTTCAGGAGTTTAAGTAATTGATTGATTCCATGAATTTGCAAACCTAACAATCCTAGTTCGCAAAATGCATATTTTGTTTGCTTCACGTATGTAACGGTAGACAGTCGCATGGCTGGAAGAAACAGTTGATCCCCAGTTTAAATTGCCTTAACTAATCAACTCAATCAGGAATTCACGTTTAAAAAAAAATCAGGAATTCAATTAACTGAGTCCACGAGTTTACAAACGTAACAATCCCTAGTTGACAATAGGTACAGGAAATCTTCAGTAGACCAGACAGACAACACAAGATAAAGGGAATGGCATAGATACCTCTAGCGGCGGCGAGATCTTTACCTGCATCGTTTTTGGGTACTTTGCATACTTCACCCAGTTGGGCCTGGCTGAGCATATGCAGTCAAAAAACCAACATCTACATGTAGATTGGTTGCCTGCATCCCCTCTAGCCGTGCCGAAACGGAAGGCATGTTGTTTGGTTATGGCCTGGTTTGAGCCTAAACACAAGTCCGGTTGTTTGGTTACATCCAGGACAATAGTGTGGTAACCTCCTCTTCGATGTGGTGAGGTTACTAGAGGCACAAAAATAGAGCAACCAGAACTGAACAAACTTAAGCACACATCAAAGTTTAACCGCACACAAAAATTAAACATAGTACTATAAGTTTCAAAGTTTAACCGCAGCACATAGTCTTAAACCAACAACCAACAACTTCACTAGGAACGAGAGGTCATTTACGCGGTCATGGCGAAGGCCTCGTCGTGCTTCTTGCACTTGGTGACCACCTCCACGCCGTCGTCGTTGAAGATGATCACCTTCATGTTGTTCGGGGTGAGCAGCTTGAAAGTCAGCATGTACCCGATCCTGACCTAGTGAACGGCGGCGAAGGTGGCCCAACCCTGATCAAGGGTGACCCTGCCGTCGACCACCTTCACCGTGACCCTCCATGAGCAGCCGGTGTTCGTCTTCAGACTGAACTCTGTAGGCACGGCGGGGAAGTGCTTAGTGAAGTCCAAAGGCAAAGGCAGAGCCTCCAGCTTCGGAGCAAGGATCACCTTGCAGAAGTGGGTTGGTCCTGCCTCCTCATGGTAGTGCCCGTAGTTCCTCCGCTTGGCGTTAGGGTGTTCCTGCACCGGCACCTCCACCAATGGCGGCACGTCCTCCTTGCCCTTGTCCAATGGTGGCACCACCTCCTTGCCCTTGTCCAACTGCATTATCAACAACACGAAGTTCAAAGGTCAGCATCCGGCCTAACGCTCCTATATTTACCCAACACTTCTTACCCAGCACCGCACTCAAACCCTCTCTAATTTTCACCCCCTCTCTTCTTCAATCTCTCTCTGTTTCACCACCTCTCCCTCACCATGAACTCCAACCCCAACCCTTTCCCCTAGGGCATGGGATGGAGGGCATTCTTCCTCAGGTGCTCGCTCGGTGGCCGTGCTAAGTTCGAGGACACAATGAAGGTGTGCTCGAACTTCACCGGTATGGAAGAAGTGCACAAGGAGGCCGACGCTGTGGTGAAGAAGGCGACGGCGAAGGAGTTGAAGACGCTGATTCCTGACCCAACGAAGGGCGCTATGTCAGTCGACATCCTTCGCTGGGCCATGAATCAGACCAACTCCGGTGACGCTCGACAGAGGGCCAAGTGGGCCAAGTACAAGGAGTACAACCGTCCCAATGACGACCGTGCCGCGGTGTACTGGACTACACGGACTGTGGTGGATCCGGCGGAGGAAGACGACGAGGTGCAGATGGTGGCCAGGGCGCCGGCGGCAGGCGATCGTGCAAGACCCATCGTTCTTGACCGTGACGATGAGGAAGAAGACGAACAGGAAGAAGACGACGGCGAGGAAGAAACGAAGCCGACGCCCCACCGCTGCTCGACACGACTCCAGGGTCGCCGCGGCTAGACAAGTAGGTTGTACCCCAATCCCCACCCCCGATGTAATCGACCGATTAGGCATGAACTGAAGATGTGTTCAATCCCCCCCACCCTCGATGTGTTCAATCCCCTCCCTCACTCTCCTATCGCGTGCTCAAATTAAATCTAGCCCGTTCTCGACGGAGTTACTCTAGAGAGGTCAAAGAAACTTACCGCCATTGTCGATGCGCTCCGGTGGAGGTGTGAAGTCGCTGCGGTTGTCGCCGCCGTCGTAGATCCTGTTGCCGTCGCCGCCGCCGGTGTGAGTGGGGAAGAGGGGAGAGAGCGGTGAGGAAGGGAGGTGAGGGTAATTTATGACGGCGCTTCGGGAAACAATGCGACTTCTCGAGACTGCATCCGCGCATGCAACCGCCCACGCCCACGTGCCTAGGGTTGCACCGCTCGGGCCTGGCTTCACAAAAACGGCCGATTTGAGCGTTCCTGTGGATGCAGGCCCAGAGGTGCTTTAATGTTCGTGCTATGCAGGCCAAACAGTCCATGCGGGTAACCAAACGGCCCAAATTCTTCCCGCGCGGGCCTGGCCCGACCTAATGCAGCCTACCAAACGCGTCCTTACTGAACAAGATCTAGTGAAGGGCATCGCATGGTCACGCATGGTGCCGCCATTGGAAGCAGGCCGCACACAGTTTAGCGCCCGGCCTGCCGGAGTTAGTAAGACGACGAAGCGCAAGGAAGCAGAACTGCGGAAGGGAGCGATTACGGGGGAAGGGCAGCCGTATCAGGGTAGAAGAACTTGCTTCGACGGGGCTTATGGCTTACCTGCTCCAGTCCCCTCATTTTGCATCTAACGGTCACATCAATTCTGCTGCCCCACATCTCTTTTCTGGCCAGTAAAACTCCCGTGTTTCCGTCTGTTTCCCCTGTAATACTCCCAGCAGCCACCGTATTTTGTTCTCTCTCCCATCGGAGGGGAGCCATACGATACGAGCTAGCCCGCTCGAGGACTGAGTGCAACACTGACGACCGCGGCGTGGCCGACGTAGCAGGCTGTCCACGCATGAACGCCAGAGGCGGAGGTGAGCTGACCCGCACGAGGACCCACGGCGTACGCGTCTTCCACAGCAGTGTGGCCGACACAGCAGCGGCAACAGAGGTCCTCGCGTCGATGCCGGAGGTGACTCTGGCCACCGCGCGTGCTACACCTGCACCAACACGGGTGGAAGGCGTCTCAAGCGACCTCCTCGGCGAAAGAGAAATCGTGGCGGACGGCGACCCCGGCGAAGCCAGCAAGGCCGAGACGGGAGTGTACCTCACAATGCCCGACGAGCGCGTGCACGGACGAATCGAGTCGGCGGCTACATGAACCGAGCGTGGGGCAGTGGTTCGGCGCGGAGCTGTACGAGTAACTCGATAGATAATGACGCGACCAGCACGACCCCGTGTGGCGTGTCCAGGGCCAGGGCACAAAAGGTGCTTTGCCAAGGCGAGGCAGCGGGGGAAGAAACGGAGAATGGATTAGGAGAAAACAGGTGCGCATGCCGGCGACGGATTTGACCTGCCATCTTGCTTTTACTCGAGCGGTTGTTAAATGGAGATGAGAGAGAAACGTATGGGTGACGAGAGACGGCCCGAAATACTGTTTTCTTCTCCTTAAACTAGGTAAAAAAGATTTGCCATTTTATTGATTAAGGAAGAAGTTTTAGAGGTCGGGGTAAAAGGCCGATTACAAAACATCACACTCACGGCATTACATTGCGCAAATGTTTAGTTCCGGTAGGACACCAAAACGTCACCTCCTCCACTTTGATTGTAGCGACGATAGCTCCAACCAACACCGACTTTGATTGTAGCGACGATAACTCCAACCGACACCGCGGTGTTGCAGAATACCCTAGCATTTCACTCTTTCCAAATTTCCTAGGAGACAAGCAACATAAGAGAAATGAGCGGTCGTCACGATTGTGCCATCCTCGACGATGCCCAAAGTCCTGAGGGTGAACATCATGAAGACCGAGCCAAGTTTTGATGAAGACCGAGCCAAGTTTTGATCATGCCCCGAACTCTCACCATGTAGTGACATTGGGAAAGTAGATGAGCCACGGATTCTCGGACTTGCTTGCAAAGGGGGCAAAGGTGGTCGACCGTGATGCCCTCACTAATATTCACTTGGGAGACCCAGAAGTTGTTGAGCAACGCTTTTTGTCCCGAGCAGTTCTTCCTTTTGGACATAAATTTTTTGGGAGCAATGTCCTGGGGTCGCAACCCGTCAAGCCAAGCGGACTCCCAAAAGGTGGCGCAGAGACAATCGCCAACCACGACCTTTGTAGCAGCCGTAAAGATATCGCGATCCTTCCTGTCACATGGGTTCCCCAAACCAACCCACAACTTTGCCGGGTTGAGCCCCTCGCCCAAAGCCAGCAAATGCGAAGAGCAAATACAAACTTTTTCAGATTGAGGATACCAAGGTGACGGTGTCCTAAATTAGGGGGTGCTCACCACGTCGGCCTGCCATCCATGGGCCGGGCCAAGGACCCATCGATAACTGAAGAATGGGCCATGTAATCATGGACCCCGAAGTACTCAAGATGGAACTCTCCGAAGACTAGGCGCATACTCCAAGACATATTTGAATGGTCGGCATGTTTATCCCTAGGTGTAGGCGACATACTTGTAACCCTTGATACCCTCGATGTCTATATAAGCCGAGGGGTTGAGACCATAGAGGTTAAGACAATTCATCCATACGATCTCGAGGTAGATCATCCTGTACTTTGTACCCATCACAATCAATATAATCAGAGCAGGACGTAGGGTTTTACCTCTTAGAGAGGGCCCAAACCTGGATAAACATCGTGTCTTTCTCTACTTCCTGTTACCCTCTAGCCGAGACCACCAGCTCGGGACCCCCTACCCGAGATCCGCCGGTTTTAACACCGACATTGGTGGCGCATGTAGGTCCCGCTGTTTGATCACGAAGGCTCGATGGAAGCATCAACCGACGATCAGATCCGTCCTGGTGCAATCTTTACACCGGAGCAGCAAAGTCTCGGATCGACCGAGACACCAGGGCGCCTTGGAGCTCCCACCCTTCATTAGGACATAAATCCCGATGAATCAAACCTAGAGGTCAGAATACCCGTCCATGTCTTCGGATCTGGTCAAAGATGGCCACCCAATTACTGCCCAAGAGCAGGTTTCAGACCAGCCTGGGAACAACAACCGTCCTTGCTCGGATCAAACCTTGAGTTCGGATCCGAGGGCTCATCACTGGGACGCGGCCAACACAGCCGAGCAGTCCGCCCCGAGGCCAAAGTCAGATCAGCCTCGGGAAACTTCCTCTCGGGAGCCGACCCTAGATCGGTCCGGAACTAAAATTCCTCTCCCACCAACCCCCACGTTGTGTACCGCCCGCCAATTCTGGGCCAGCCGACGATTGGGACTTGGGTCTTATCAAACAAAAACCAAATCTTGTTTGTAAAAAACAAAATCCCGGATTGCTGTGACGCAGAGGCCCTAGCGGCGTTTCGATTAAATTGTCACAATGAAGGAATTGCGAATACTCTGGCACGGAGACGCGTTAAAACGTTCCCCGAGCTATTTGACATCGTAACTAGATATTGCGTCATGGAAGACGCCTGACTATCAGATAAATGGAACAGGAATTCAATTCTGAACTCGCCAGAATCGGGCGACGATAGACGCTCGCGCTACTAACAACGCCAGAAGCGTTCCAGAGATGACAAACCCATCGATAAGCCTGCACGTAAGAGGCAACAGCCAGGCAAAGGACCCAAATCGACGCTAGACGCGATCCTGGGCGAGCCTTGTTTAATTCACTCTGTAACATTAAACGCACGACCAACCCACACGCTCCGAGCATGTTGGGTTGTCAGGCAGGTGGCGAAGGGAGGAATCGAACTCCTGGATAACATCGGAAATCCTAAATACAAAGGAAATATGCCGAGCTGGTAGGAGCAGTCGTCGGCTGACGAGGAAGCCCTCATGATCTACGAGACTCACTTAGATGTGTCAACACCTTTGTACAGGAAGACTGGCCGACGCCAAACTCCAACCGAGGTGTCGCGGCCCTAGTCCTTGACCCCATCGTCGATGGCTACCGACAGACCAAGATCCTGTTGGACAACGGTAGTAGCTTAAACCTCATTTACGAGGACACCTTGCAGAAAATGCAGTTTGACAAAACGCGCATAAAGCCAAGTCAAACAACATTCAAAGGAATTATTCCCGGGAAGGAGGCACGATGTAGTGGCAAGGTCACGCTAGACGTGATATTCGGAACACCCGATAAGTACCTAGTCGAAGAGTTAACCTTCAACGTCGTCCCTTTCCGAAGTGGTTATCATGCACTCCTCGGATGAGATGCATTCGCCAGATTTCACGTTGTCCCCCACTACGCCTACATGAAGCTTAAGATGCCGGGGCCTAATGGTGTGATTATAATCAACAAAAATGCAGATAGACCACTTAAAGCCGAGAACAAGACGGTAGCGCTCTCCCTGAGGAGGAAACCGCGGCCCTCGCCGCCGAGGAGTTAACAGCACTACGCGCAACCGTCAACAAGGACGATGTTGTCCTTGGCAAACGACCTAAATCTACATCCTTAAAGCCAGCCGATGAGATTGTAAAATTCCAAGTGCATCCCGGCGACCTGTCTAAAACGGCTTCCATCGGCACACGGCTTGACCCAACACTCGATGAAGCCTTGCGCGCTTTTCTTCGAGAAAATTGGGAAATCTTTGCCTGGCACCCGTCAGATATGCCGAGAATTCCGAGAGATCTGGCAGAACACAACCTCAACATAGTCGAGGGATTCAAACCCGTCAAGTAGGCGCTTCGTAGGTTCTCGGAACCAAAAAGACAGACAATGGGAGAAGAACTGACCAAATTACTAGAAGCCGGATTCATCCACGAAATCAAACACCCAGAATGGCTGGCAAACCTGTTCATTGTACCTAAGAAGGACAAATCATGGCGCCTATGCGTCGATTTCAAGGACGTCAATAAGGCTTGCCCAAAGGATCCCTTCCCGCTACCTCGGATTGACCAGATAGTTGACGTCACAGTAGGGCATGATCTTCTGTGTTTCCTCAACACCTACTCGGGCTATCACCAGATACGGATGAAGGAATCCGACCAATCGGCAATCGGCCACGACGTTCATTACTCCCTACGGGCCATTCTGTTTCAACACAATGCCCTTCGGACTGAAAAACGCTGGCGCTACGTACCAGCAAATGATTCAGACTTGCCTAGAGCCACATATCAGCAAAACAGCCAAAGCCTATGTAGACGACGTGGTTGTTAAAACTAGACAGTATAATACACTTATAGATGGTCTTCGGGAAACATTCAAAAATCCGAGCATACAACATCAAGTTAAACCCAAAAAAATGCGTCCTCAGCGTCCCCTCCGGCAAACTAATCGGCTTCATCGTATCCCGCCGAGGAATCGAAGCAAACCCCAACAAGATCGAGGCACTGGCACGCTTAGAGGCACCAACAGAACTTAAGCATGTTCAACGCCTGGCGGGTTGTGTAGTCTCCTTGAGCTAGTTTATTTCACGGCTCGGAGAAAAGGCCCTCCCGCTATACAGATTGCTTAAGCATACTAAGAATTTCAAATGGACGGACGAGGTCAGTGCCACGCTGGAGGAAATCAAGGCGCTCCTCGGCACCAACCCAATTTTGGACGCTTCCAACCATGGCAAACCAATGTTGCTATATATCTCGGCAACCAATCAAGTTGTCGACGTAGTCCTTGTTGTCGAACGCAACATCGATGGCCACAAGCTACCGGTACAAAGGCCGGTGTACTATGTTTCCGAAGTGCTCACCCCGTGTAAAACTAGGTATCCGCACTACCAGAAAATAGTTTATGCAATCTTCGTGGCTTCTCGGAAACTAAGGCACTACTTTCAAGAGTGTTCAATCACCATGGCCTCGGAAGTACCACTCAACGACATCATTAACAACTGGGACGCCACAGGGAGAATCGCGAAGTGGGCCATCGAGCTCCTACCTTTCGAAATTATTAAATCCCAGGTGCTGGCCGACTTCTTGGCAGAGTGGACGGAAGCCGAACTCCCTCGAGAGCATAGTATTGTTGGGGAACGTTGCATGAAAATCAAAAAATTTCCTATGAAATACCCAAGATCTAATCTAGGAGATGCATAGCAATGAGAGGGGAGTGTACGCGGTTGATGTAGTCGTACTCTTCATGATCCAATCGCGATCCAATCCGATCTAGTGCCGAACGGACGGCACCTCCGAGATTAGCACACGTTCAAATCGATGGCGTCCTCTCCTTCTTGATCCAGCAAGCAAGGGGGAGGAGGTAGATGAGATCGGAACCAGCATGGCGGTATGGTGGTGGTGGCAGCAGCGGAATTTGTTGGGGAACGTTGCATGGGAAACAAAAAATTTCCTATGCTCACCAAGATCGATCTAGGAGATGAACATTTACGAGAGGAGAGATTGCATCTACATACCCTTGTAGATCGCTAAGCGGAAGCGTTAAGAAACGCGGTTGATGTAGTCGAACGTCTTCGCAATCCAATCACGATCCGTCCTGCGAACTCCCGATCAAGCGCCGAACGGACGGCACCTCCGCGTTCAACACACGTACGGCTTGATGACGCCTTCACCTCCTCGATCCAGCGAGCGATGGTGAAGTAGTAGCTCGAGTCCTCCGGCAGCACGACAGCGTGGTGGCGGTGGTGGTGGAGAAATCTCAGCAGAGCTTCGCTAAGCACTACGGAGAGGAAGATGGCTACGAGGGAGAGGAGGGGCAGCGCCGTGGCATGAAAGGGTGCGGCTGCCCTCCCTCTACCCCTCTATATATAGGGGGAAGGGAGGATGGGTGGCGCCCCTAGGGTTTCCCCTAGGGGGGTGGCGGCCACAGATGGGGGCGCCTAGGGTTTGGGTGCCCCCCCCAAGTGCCTTGCCCCCCAAGCAAGGGGGAGGCAGCCCTAGGGGGGCGCACCACCCTTCCTGGTTGTCGTGGGATGGGGTGAGGGGGGCGCACAGCCCCTTAGTGGGCTGGTGTGCTCCCTCCCCTTGGCCCATGAGGCCCCCCTACACTTGCTGCCCCCCCCCCCCCCCCCGAAACTCTTTTCGGCACTCCGTCAAAAACCCCGGTACCCACGGAACACTTCCGGACTCCGATACCCTTCGTCCTATATATCAATCTTCACCTCCGGACCATTCCGGAGTCCCTCGTCATGTCCGGGATCTCATCCGAGACTCCGAACAACCTTCGGTCACCAACATAATAACTCGACTATACTTATATCGTCACCAAACGTTAAGTGTGTAGACCCTGCGGGTTCGAGAACTATGCAGACATGACCGAGACACCTCCACGGTCAATAACCAATAGCGGGACCTGGATGTCCATATTAGTTCCTACATATTCTACGAAGATCTTTATCGGTCGAACCTCGATGTCAGGATTCACTCAATCCCGTATGCAGTTCCCTTTATCCATCGGTATGTTACTTTCCCGAGATTCGATCGTCGGTATCTCCATACCTAGTTCAATCTCGTTACCGGCAAGTCTCTTTACTCGTTCCGTAATACAAGATCCCGTGGCTAACTCTTTAGTCACATTGCTTGCGAGCTTATCGTGATGCTGTATTACTGAGTGGGCCCTGAGATACCTCTCCGTCATACGGAGTGACAAATCCCAGTCTTGATCCATGCCAACTCAACAGACACCCTCGGAGATACCTGTAGAGCATCTTTATAGTCACCCAGTTACGTTGCGACGTTTGATACGCACAAGGTACTCCTCCGGTGTCAGTGAGTTGCATGATCTCATGGTCATAGGAACAGATACTTGACATGCAGAAAATGATAGCAATAAACTTGACACGATCATATGCTACATTCATAGTTTGGGTCTTGTCCATCACATCATTCTCCTAATGATGTGATCCCGTTATCAAATGACAACTCATGTCTATGACCCGGAAACCATGGCCATCTTTGATCAACGAGCTAGTCCGGTAGAGGCTCACTAGGGACATGTTGTTGTCTACGTATCCACACATGTATTTGTGTTTCCAACCAATACAATTATAGCATGGATAATAAACGATTATCATGAACAAGGAAATATAATAATAACCATTTTATTATTGCCTCTAGGGCATATTTCCAACAGTCTCCCACTTGCACTAGAGTCAATAATCTAGCATTACATGGTTATAAATCTAACACCCATTGAGTTCTGGTGTTGATCATGTTTTGCCCGTGGAAGAGGTTTAGTCAACGGATTTGCAACATTCATATCCGTGTGCACTTTGCAAATGTTTATGTCCTCCTCCTTGATCGCATCACGGATGGAATTGAAGCGTCGCTTTATGTGTCTGGTCCTCTTGTGAAATCTTGGTTCCTTGGCTAGAGCAATGGCACCAGTGTTGTCATAGAACAGAGTCATCGGGTCCAGTGCACTGGGCACAACTCCAAGATCTGTCATGAACTGCTTCATCCAGACACCTTCCTTCGCCGCCTCCGAGGCAGCTATGTACTCCGCTTAGCATGTAGAATCAGCTACCACGCTTTGCTTGGAACTGCACCAGCTTACCGCTCCCCCATTTAGAATATATACGTATCCGGTTTGAGACTTAGAGTCATCCGGATCAGTGTCAAAGTTTGCATCGACGTAACCCTTTACGACGAGCTCTTGATCACCTCCATAAACGAGAAACATTTCCTTAGTCCTTTTCAGGTACTTAAGGATATTCTTGACCGCTGTCCAGTGTTCCACTCCTGGATCACTTTAAAACCTTCCGGCCATACTTATGGCAAGGCTGACATCTGGTCTTGTGCACAGCATTGCATACATGATAGAGCCTATGGCAGAAGCATAGGGGATGACACTCATCTTTTCTCTATCCTCTGTAGTCGCTGGGCATTGAGTCTTACTCAACTTCACACCTTGCAAAACAGGCAAGAACCCCTTCTTGGACTGATCCATTTTGAACTTCTTCAAAACTTTATCAAGGTATGTGCTCTGTGAAAGTCCTATTAAGCGTCTTGATCTATCTCTATAGATCTTGATGCCTAATATGAAAGCAGCTTCTCCTAGGTCCTTCATTGAAAAACTCTTGTTCAAATACTCCTTCACGCTTCCCAAAAGTTCTATATTGTTTCCAATCAGCAATATGTCATCCACATATAATATTAGAAACGCTATAGAGCTCCCACTCACTTTCTTGTAAATACAAGCTTCTCCGTAAACTTGTATAAACCCAAACGCTTTGATCACCTCATCAAAGCGAAGATTCCAACTTCGAGATGCTTGCACCAGTCCATAAATGGATCGCTGGAGTTTGCAAACTTTGTCAGCATTCTCTGGATCGACAAAACCTTCTGGTTGCATCATATACAACTCTTCCCTAAGAAAACCGTTAAGGAATGCTGTTTTGACATCCATCTGCCAAATTTCATAATCGAAAAATGCAGCTATTGCTAACATGATTCTGACGAACTTAAGCATCGCTACGGGTGAGAAAGTCTCATCGTAGTCAACTCCTTGAACTTGTGAAAAACCCTTTGCCACAAGTCGAGCTTTATAGACGGTGACATTATTCTGAATGGCCTTTCGCCCTTCAGGTAATACTTCCAAAGTCCATACTTTGTTTTCATACATGGATCCCATCTCGGATTTCATGGCCTCTAACCATTTGTCGGAATCGGGGCCCACCATCGCTTCTCCATAGCTCGTAAGTTCATCGTTGTCCAACAACATGACCTTTAAGACAGGGTTACCGTACCACTCAGGAGCAGTACGTATCCTTGTCGACCTACGAGGTTCGATAGTAACTTGATCCGAAGCTTCATGATCACCATCATCAGCTTCCTCTTCAACTGACGTAGGTTCCACAGAAACATCTTTCTGCGCAGTGCTACTCTCTGGTTGAAGTAAAGGTTCAACAACCTCATCAAGTTCTATCTTCCTCCCACTCAATTCTTTCGAGAGAAACTCTTTCTCGAGAAAGGACCCGTTCTTAGCGACAAACACTTTGCCTTCGGATCTGAGATAGAAGGTATACCCAACCGTCTCTTTTGGGTATCCTATGAAGATGCATTTGTCCGCTTTGGGTTCCAGCTTTTCTGGCTGAAGCTTTTTGACATAAGCATCACATCCCAAACTTTAAGAAACGACAACTTTGGTTTCTTGCCAAACCACAGTTCATACGGTGTCATCTCAACGGACTTAGATGGTGCCCTATTTAAAGTGAATGCAGCTGTCTCTAACGCATAACCCCAAAATGATAGTGGCAGATCGACAAGAGACATCATAGAACGCACCATATCCAATAAGGTTCAATTACGACGTTCGGACACACCATTACGCTGTGGTGTTCCAGGTGGCGTCAACTGTGAAACAATTCCACATTGTCTTAAGTGACTGCCAAACTCATAACTCAGATATTCTCCCCCTCGATCAGATCGTAGGAATTTGATCTTCTTGTTACGATGATTCTCAACTTCACTCTGAAATTGCTTGAACTTTTCAAACGTTTCAGACTTGTGTTTCATTAAGTAAACATACCCATATCTACTCAAATCGTCGGTGAAGGTGAGAAAGTAACGATATCCACCGCGCGCCTCAATGCTCATTGGACCGCACACATCAGTATGTATGATTTCCAACAAGTCACTTGCCCGTTTCATTGTTCCGGAGAACGGGGTCTTAGTCATCTTGCCCATGAGGCATGGTTCACATGTGTCAAGTGATTCAAAATCAAGTGACTCCAAAAGTCCATCAGCATGGAGTTTCTTCATGCGTTTTACACCAATATGACCTAAGCGGCAGTGCCACAAGAAAGTGGTACTATCATTATCAACTCTACATCTTTTGGCATCAATGTTATAAACATGTGTATCATCACTATCGAGATTCAATAAGAATAAATCCCTCACAATGGGTGCATGACCATAAAAGATATTACCCATATAAATAGAACAACCATTATTCTCTGATTTAAATGAGTAATCTTTCCAGATATAATGTTCATGCTCAACGCAGGCACTGAATAACAATTATTCAGGTTCATCACTAATCCCGATGGTAATCGAAGAGCGAGCGTGCCGACGGCGATCACATCAACCTTGGAACCATTTCCCACGCGCATCGTCACTTCGTCCTTCGCCAGCCTCCGTCTATTCCGCAGTTCCTGCTTTGAGTTGCAAATGTGAGCAACCGCACCGGTATCAAATACCCAGGCACTACATAGAGAGTTGGTAAGGTACACATCAATAACATGTATATCATATATACCTTGTTTGGCGTTGGCCCCCTTCTTGTCGGCCAGATACTTGGGGCAATTCCGCTTCCAATGGCCAGTTCCCTTGCAATAGAAGCACTCAGTTTCCGGCTTGGGCCCAGCCTTGGGTTTCTTCACGGGAGGGGCAACTACTTTGCCACTCTTCTTGGAGTTTCCCTTCCTGCCCTTGCCATTCTTCTTGAAACTAGTGGTTTTATTGACCATCAACACTTGATGCTCCTTCTGGATGTCTGACTCAGCGACTTTCAGCATCGCAAACAGCTCGGCGACTGACTTGTTCATCCCTTGCATGTTATAGTTCAACACAAAGCTCTTGTAGCTAGGTGGTAGCGATTGAAGAACTCTATCAGTGATCGCCTCTAGCGGGAGCACAACTCCCAACTCAGCCAGACGGTTGTAATACCCAGACATTTTGAGTATGTGTTCACTGACAGACCCGTTCTCCTCCATCTTGCAAGCATAGAACTTATCGGAGGTCTCATACCTCTCGATCCGGGCATTCTTCTCAAAAATAAACTTCAACTCCTGGAACATCTCATATGCTCCATGACGTTCAAAACGCCTTTGAAGTCCCGGTTCTAAGCCATACAACATGGCGCACTGAACTATTGAGTAGTCATCAACACGCGCCTGCCAGGCGTTCATAACGTCCACAGACGCCGGAGGGGGTTGCTCACCAAGCGGTGCATCAAGGACATAAGCCTTTTGGGCAGCCGTGAGGATAATCTTCAGATTACGGGCCCACTCTACAAAGTTACTTCCATCATCTTTCAACTTAGCTTTCTCTAGGAACACATTGAAATTCAGGGGAGCTACTGCGCGAGCCATTGATCTACAACATAATTTGCAAAGATAGTTTAGACTATTGTTCATGATAAAGAGTTCAATTAATCATATTACTTAAGAACTCCCACTCAAATCGACATCTCTCTGGTCGTCCGAGTGTAACATGATCCAAATTCACCAACCCAAGTCCGATTATCACGTGAGATGAGGTGGTTTCAATGGTGAACATCTCCATGTTGATCATATCTACTATATGACTCATGTTCGACCTTTCGGTCTCTTGTGTTCCGAGGCCATGTCTCTACATGCTAGGCTCGTCAAGTTTAACCCAAGTGTTCCGCATGTGCAAAACTGGCTTGCACCCGTTGTATGTGAACGTAGAGTCTATCACACCCGATCATCACGTGGTGCTTCAAAACGACGAACTTTCGCAACAGTGCACACTTGGGGAGAACACAATTTTATCTTGTAATTTCAGAGAGGGATCACCTTATAATGCTACCGTCGTCCTAAGCAAAATAAGATGCATAAAAGGATTAACATCACATGCAAATCATAAGTGACATGATATGGCCATGAACTTGTGCTTTTGATCTCCATCTCCAAAGCACCGGCATGATCTCCATCGTCACCGACCTGACACCATGATCTCCATCATCATGATCTCCATCATCGCGTCGCCATCGGGGTTGTCACGCCCACCATGCTTCTACTACTATTGCTACCATTTAGTGATAAAGTAAAACATTACATAGCGCTTAATGATTGACACGCAGGTCATACAATAATTAAAGACAACCCTATGGCTCCTGCCGGTTGCCGTATTCATCGACATGCAAGTCGAGATAAACTATTACAAAACATGATCATCTCATACATCAAATATATTTCATCATGTCTTTGGCCATATCATATCACAACATACCTTGCAAAAACAAGTTAGACGTCCTCTAATTTGTTGTTGCATGTTTTACGTGGCTGCTATGGGTATCTAGCAAGAACGATTCTTACCTACGCAAAACCACAACGGTGATATGCAAGTTGCTATTTAACCTTCTACAAGGACCGCCTTCGTCGAATCCGATTCAACTAAGGTGGGAGAGACAGACACCCGCCAGCCATCTTATGCAACAAAGTCGCATGTCAGTCGATGGAACCGGTCTCATGTACGTGGACATGTAAAGTTGGTCCGGGCCGCTTCATCCCACAATACCGCTGAATCAAGAAAAAACTAAGGAAGGAAGCAACCTGAATATCAACGCCCACAAACTCCTTTGTGTTCTACTCGTGATGTCATCTATGCAAAGACCTAGCTCTTGATGCCACTGTTGGGGAACGTTGCATGGGAAACAAAAAATTTCCTACGCTCACCAAGATCGATCTAGGAGATGAACATCTACGAGAGGAGAGATTGCATCTACATACCCTTGTAGATCGCTAAGCGGAAGCGTTAAGAAACGCGGTTGATGTAGTCGAACGTCTTCGCGATCCAATCACGATCCATCCCGCGAACTCCCGATCAAGCGCCGAACGGACGGCACCTCCGCGTTCAACACACGTACGGCTTGATGACGCCTTCACCTCCTTGATCCAGCGAGCGATGTTGAAGTAGTAGCTCGAGTCCTCCGGCAGCACGACAGTGTGGTGGCGGTGGTGGTGGAGAAATCTCAGCAGAGCTTCGCTAAGCACTACGGAGAGGAAGATGGCTACGAGGGAGAGGAGGGGCAGCGCCGTGGCATGAAAGGGTGCGGCTGCCCTCCCTCTACCCATCTATATATAGGGGGAAGGGAGGAGGGGTGGCGCCCCTAGGGTTTCCCCTAGGGGGGTGGCGGCCACACATGGGGGCGCCTTGGGTTTGGGTGCCCCCCAAGTGCCTTGCCCCCAAGCAAGGGGGAGGCAGCCCTAGGGGGGCGCACCACCCTTCCTGGTGGTCGTGGGATGGGGTGAGGGGGGCGCACAGCCCCTTAGTGGGCTGGTGTGCTCCCTCCCCTTGGCCCATGAGGCCCCCCAACACTTGCTGGGCCCCCCCCGAAACTCTTTTCGGCACTCCGTCGAAAACCCCGGTACCCCCGGAACACTTCCGGACTCCGATACCCTTCGTCCTATATATCAATCTTCACCTCCGGACCATTCCGGAGTCCCTCGTTATGTCCAGGATCTCATCCGAGACTCCGAACAACCTTCGGTCACCAACATAATAACTCGACTATACTTATATCGTCACCAAACGTTAAGTGTGTAGACCCTGCGGGTTCGAGAACTATGCAGACATGACCGAGACACCTCCAAGGTCAATAACCAATAGCGGGACCTGGATGTCCATATTAGTTCCTACATATTCTACAAAGATCTTTATCGGTCGAACCTCGATGTCAGGATTCAGTCAATCCCGTATGCAGTTCCCTTTATCCATCGGTATGTTACTTTCCCGAGATTCGATCGTCGGTATCTCCATACCTAGTTCAATCTCATTACCGGCAAGTCTCTTTACTCATTCCGTAATACAAGATCCCGTGGCTAACTCTTTAGTCACATTGCTTGCAAGCTTATCGTGATGCTGTATTACCGAATGGGCCCTGAGATACCTCTCCGTCATACGGAGTGACAAATCCCAGTCTTGATCCATGCCAACTCAACAGACACCCTCGGAGATACCTGTAGAGCATCTTTATAGTCACCCAGTTACATTGCGACGTTTGATACACACAAGGTACTCCTCCGGTGTCAGTGAGTTGCATGATCTCATGGTCATAGGAACAGATACTTGACATGCGGAAAACGATAGCAATAAACTTGACACGATCATATGCTACGTTCATAGTTTGGGTCTTGTCCATCACATCATTCTCCTAATGATGTGATCCCGTTATCAAATGACAACTCATGTCTATGACCCGGAAACCATGGCCATCTTTGATCAACGAGCTAGTCCGGTAGAGGCTCACTAGGGCCATGTTGTTGTCTACGTATCCACACATGTATTTGTGTTTCCAACCAATACAATTATAGCATGGATAATAAACGATTATCATGAACAAGGAAATATAATAATAACCATTTTATTATTGCCTCTAGGGCATATTTCCAACAGAATTCTGGCAGGGCTTCGCCAAGCGCGTACCGGAGGAGAGGTGGGAGGAGTTGGGAGCAACGAAGGGCAAGGGTAAAGGGGGCAGCCCCCCGTGCCCCTCCCCACTATATATAGGGGTGAGGGGGAGGGGGCGCCGGCCCTAGCCCCTCCTCCAAGGGAGGGAGCGGCGGTCCTAGGGGGAGACTTGGCCCCCAAGTCAGGTGGGGCGCCTCCCACCTAGGGTTTCCCCTTAGCCCTAGCCGCATGGGCCTCCTAGGGGTTGGTGAGCCTAGCCCAACTAGGCCAGGGCACCCACCTACAGCCGATGTGGGCCCCCGGAGCTGGTGGACCCCCCCGGTGGACCCCGAAACCCTTCGGTGACTCCGGTACACTGCCGGCATGCCCCTGAACTTTTTCGGCGACCAAAATAGGACTTCCCATATATAAATCTTTACCTCTGGACCATTCCGGAGCTCCTCGTGATATACGGGATCTTATCCGGGACTCTGAACAACATTCGGACTTTCCCCTGCTAATATCTCAATGCTACCCTAGCGCTACCGAACGTTAAGCGTGCGACCCTACGGGTTCGAGAACATGTAGACATGACCGAGACTCCTCTCCGGTGAATAACCAATAGCGGGACCTGGATGCCCATATTGATTCCTACATATTCAATGAAGATCTTTATCGGTTGAACCACGATGTCGAGGATTCAATTAGCCCCGTATGCAATTCCCTTTGTCCGGCGATATGTTACTTGCCCGAGATTCGATCGTCGGTATCTCCATACCTAGTTCAATCTCGTTACCGGCAAGTCTCTTTACTCGTTCCGTAATACAAGATCCCGTGACTAAACTCATTAGTCACATGCTTGCAAGCTTCTTGTGATGTTGTATTACCGAGAGGGCCCAGAGATATCTCTCCGTCACACGGAGCGACAAATCCCAGTCTCGATCCATGCAACCCAACAAACACCTTCGGAGATACCTGTAGAGCACCTTTATAATCACCCAGTTATGAAGTGACGTTTGATAGCACACAAGGCATTCCTCTGGTATCCGGGAGTGACATGATCTCATGGTCTAAGGAACAGATACTTGACATGAAGAAAGTTGTAGCAAATAACTAAACGATCTGATGCTAAGCTTATGGTTGGGTCTGTCCATCAGATCATTATCCTAATGATGTGATCCCGTTATCAAATGACAACCCATGTCTATGGTTAGGAAACCTTAACCATCTTTGATTAACAAGCTAGTCTAGTAGAGGCTTACTAGGGACACGGTGTTGTCTATGTATTCACACATGTATTTAAGTTTCCGGTCAATACAATTCTAGCATGAATAATAAACATTTATTATGAACAAGGAAATATGATAATAACCAATTTATTATTGCCTCTAGGGCATATTTCCAACAATCTCCCACTTGAACTAGAGTCAATAATCTAGTTTACATTGTAATGAATCTAACACCCATGGAGTCTTGGTGCTGATCATGTTTTGCTCATGGAAGAGGTTTAGTCAACGGGTCTGCCACATTCAGATCCGTATGTACTTTGCAAAGTTCTATGTCTCCCTCCTTGATGTAATCACGGATGGAGTTGAAGCGGCGTTTGATGTGCATGGTCTTCTTGTGAAACCTGGGCTCCTTGGCAATGGCAATAGCTCCAGTGTTGTCACAAAAGATAGTCATTGGATCCGATGCACTAGGTATAACTCCCAGATCGGATATGAACTCCTTCATCCAGACTCCTTCTTGCGCTGCTTCCGAAGCAGCTATATATTCCGCTTCACATGTAGATCCCGCTACGACGCTTTGCTTGGAACTGCACCAACTGATTGCTCCACCATTTAAAATAAATACGTATCCGGTTTGAGACTTAGAGTCATCCGGATCTGTGTCGAAGCTAGCATCGACGTAACTATCGGGCCATTGGGAACCAGGGTACCCCGGCCCGTCTGCCTGCGGCCCAGGAAACGACGCCTGGCGAAGGCCCAAGACATGGCCCATATGAGGGCACCGCGAAGCGAGGACATCTCCTGAGGCGCCGGCCTCCTGAGGACCCCTCCTCAAGACACTACCTACCGGCACTTAGCCACGGCAGCAGCAGGGGCCTCGCGAGGTCCTCTTGCGAGGCTGCCTCCCGAGGTGGCCGCCCGAGACCGCCCGAGCCTGGCGTCGACTGCGCGGTCTCATGCCCATCACGTGGGTGACGCGCGTAGCGACGAAGGGCAGCAGCGGCCGCGCCAGCGGGGGCAGATAGATAAGATTTCCTCTTTGGTGCTAAGGGGGCAGCCCCAGCTGCCCCTCCCCAAAGCAAGTCCTAAGGACTGCCCGTTTGGTGCAAGGAGACTGAGACAGCAAGGCGCGCAGGGAGGAGGTCACCACCGAGCCCACCAGCGCGTCATAAGATCATGCTTTTGCAGGCGAAGACCGCCTTTAGTCAGGATAGACTGAGCACCTGTCCCCTTTCAAAACCCTCCAAGTGTGCCAACCCTTCCCGCCTAGTTTTTGGGGGAAGAGGACCAGGGCGGCTATAAAAGGGGACAAAGCTGCCATTGTAGAGGATAGATTCCTCGGGTTCCTACCTTGTACGCGAGACCATCCTCTTGCCCACAGCAATCCCAACCACAAGCAGGAGTAGGGTTTTACACCGCAAGGTGGCCCGAACTTGGGTAACCATCGTGTCCCCTGTCGTGCTCCCGCGTAGCGCTCTCGCCGTAGCCTCGCCGTGGTCACCGTTGGTCGGAAAGAACTAGCTCGCCCCCAGTGTTCGAACCTCTAGATCCCCGGAGTCCCGGCTCCGACATTTGGAGCGCCAGGTAGGGGGCGTCTTCGGTTCTTTTCACCTCCTCGCCACCATGGCCGACGCTCGCCGTGAGCGCTATGCGCACCAAGCTGCCAGGGTGGCTCAGACAGAGCCCGTCGCCCGCGACGACCGTCGACGTTGCGCCGCCGGCGCTGCCACCGACCCCGCTGCGAGGGAGCAACAGGCCTCTTCCCTCCACCCGTCCGTGCGGGCGGATGGCCACACCGCCACGGCCTCGTCGCTCGCTCTCCGCGATGCGCCGGCCCCGTAGGCCGCGCTGCTCATGGCGCGTGAGCTCCTGCGCTACCGCCCCACCGACGCCGGCTACGACGCCTGGCTCGGCCGCATCACCGAGCTCATCAACGCCGCAGGCGACTCCCCGGTGCCCTCTCACTCGCTCCGCCCTCCGTCATCTCGCGTCGGGGACGTGGCGCACGATGCACCCCCTCTGCCTCCTCTGCACGGCGAAGACGCCCGGTGCCATCGTGGCGCGCGGGCGCGTGAGCCATCCCGCGGCGCATCCTCTCCGGACCACGGTGAGCCCAGCTGCCAAATCGTCCGGTGCACGCCTCCTGACGCACGCGTGCTCCTCGAGCAGCAGTGCCAGCGCCAAGACAGGACCGTCCAAGAAGTCGCGGCGGCCGGTCGCCAGAACCACGCCGCCCTCGCCGGCGGCGTCCCCTCTAGCTGCGTGGGTTGCCGCGCCTTCACCCATGACCTGTGCCGTGTGGTGTGGCCCACCAAGTTCAAGCCGGACCTGCCTCCGTGCTATGACGACACCCCCAACCCCGCGGAGTTCCTACAGCTCTATGCCCTGAGCATCGAGGCAGCGAACGGCGACGACAAGGTCATGGCAAACTGGTTCCCCATGGCCCTCAAGGATGGCCCGCGCTCCCCGAGGCGTCCATCTCTTCATGGGGCGAGCTCTGCCAGCAATTAGTTGCCAACTTCAAGGGCACGTATCAGCTCTCCCTCATGCTCAACGACCTGTGCGCTGTGCGTCAGCGCCCCGACGAGACCCTCCGCAAGTACATCCAGTGCTTCAGCCAAGCGCGCAAGAAGATCCCGCGCGCCTCTGAGGCCGCCATCGTCTCCGCGTTCTCCAATGGCGTCACAGACGTCCGGATGCACGAGAAGCTCGCCATCAATGACAAGCTCGATTCTGTGCTCGAGCTGTTCGACCTTGCCGACAAGTGCGCCAAGGCCGAGGAAGGCCGCCTCTTCATCCACAACGACCCCGACGCGGCGCCAGACACCGCCAAGGCCAAGAGCAAGGACACTAGGCGCAAGGGCCCGGCCGTGCTCGTGGTGGAGCCTGAGCAGAAGTGCGGCCACGAGCGTGACGAGCCCAAGAGGGACAGCCGCCCTCTCTGCGCCTACCACAACTCGCACTCCCACAGCACAGAGGACTGCCATGAGCTCAAGCTGCTTTGCGACGAACGCCTTGGCCGCCGCGGCGACCGCAACGACCGCGGCACCGGCCGTGGAGGTGGCCGTAACGGTGGCCGCTGGGGGGACCACAGCAGCAACGGCAACTTCCGTCAGGGCTGGCGCGACCAGCCTCGCGAGGCCGCCTGGCGCAACGAGCCTCGTGAGGCCAGCCCTCAGGCCAATGTTGCCCTTCCACCACTGCCGCCGCCACCACGACGGAATGATGGCAACCAGCCCGACCAAGACGCCAGGGGCTACCAAGAGCCTCGTGGAGTGGCCTGCATCCTAGGCGGAGCTCAGGCTCCCGCATCCAACTGCCACTTCAAGCTGTTCTCTCGCGAGGTGAATGCTGCCCTCCCGAGGCCTGAAGCTTATCGCCCCCTCAAGTGGTCCCAGTACGTCATCACCTTCGACTCCAACGATCACCCCAAGTCCTCAAGCGCTGCTGGCACGGTCCCCATGCTCTGCACCCCCACCATCAGCAACGTTGCCGTCACCAAGACGCTCATTGACGGAGGTGCCGGCCTCAACGTGATCTCAATTGAAACCTTCAAGATGCTCCAAGTGCCCTACGACCAGCTGATGCCGACCAGGCCCTTCTCCGGAGTGACTGATGGCTCCACCATTCCTCTGGGCCAAGTGCGCCTCCCCGTCACCTTCGGCACCCGCAAGAACTACCATACCGAGCTCATCGACTTCGACGTGGCGCACATCGGCCTGCCGTACAACGCCATCTTGGGCTACCCAGCTCTCGCCAAGTTCAAGGCGGCGAATCACCACGCCTACAATGTCCTCAAGATGTCGGGCTGCAGCGGTATCATCACCATCAGCTGCGACGAGAAGGACGCGGTCCGTTCCCTCGAGAGCGCCTACAAGGCCGGCGCCACCACCTACCCTGCCGACGAGGACGCTGCCGAGCCTCATGAGGCCGCACCCGCGAAGAAGAAGCAGCTGTTCTCTCAGGACCACGCCGAGACGAAGAAGGTGTCGGTGGACGGCAGCGGCTCAGGCCCTGCCTTCACCATCGGCACTGGCCTCTCTCCTGCATAGGAAGACACGCTCATCACCTTCCTTCGGGCAAATTCGGATGTGTTCGCCTAGACGACATCTGATTTGTCCGGTGTGCCAAGGGAGGTGATCGAGCACCCACTATTGCAGGCGACCGCTAACGTGACACATGAATCAGAGACCCCGCGACCAAACTGTGTGCGATGCATGAATCGCAAACGGTGTCGTAAAAAAACCATCCCCAATAAGACGAACTATTTGCAATGCCGGAGACATCAAAAACGATTCAGATTAGAGACGCGTGTGCGATACGTGGCATACAGTTGATCCATACGACTGTTTGCGATAAGCCAGAACAACAAACACGACCAGCCAGTCCGTGGTGTGTGCGATACACGGCATACAGTTCACTCGGATGAACCGTTTGTGATTACCCAACACAACAGAAACGGCCAGGCAGATCAAGGTGTGTGCAATATACGGCATGCGGTTCACTCGGATGAACTATTTGCGATTACCCAACACAACAGAAATGGTTCAACTTAACAAGATGTGTGTGATACGCGGTAAACAGGTCAGTAATCAGAAATGTGTGGGAAGACTGATAGCAACACAGACGATTCCTGCTAATAACCCGTGTGTGTTGTGGGCAAACGCTTGCTGGTAAACAATTGTCAGCGATTGATGAAATCATCACCGAAGGGTTCCGTAGTTTAATCCGTGTGCGATGTGATTTGCTCAGTCTGCACAACATCTATGCTCTCTGTCTACAGAACAACAACATATATACTTATAAGGACATGATTGCATAACCAAATTAAACATCCAATTACATAACAGACTACACACATAACATATGCACACACCAAAGTAGACAATTACATGCATAATAAACTAGGATAAACGATCATACCTAATCATCATCTACTTCTTCTTGTGACGCTTGCCGCTGCTGCTCTGCTGGTGGCTAGATCCCTCGTCATCTACAGGAAGGAGACACTCCCTCATGTCGACGATCCGCCTATGCATCTCGTAGCATGTGTACACGTTCGTGGCTACAAACTTGAGGTGAGGTTCATCCAGTCTTCGCACCCAGGCACCGTGCCAGGATCCAGGATTTCTCTTGGAACCTTCCTTCATGTTTTCGTAGTAGGGGTCGATGATGGCCGCGGCGAGTTCAACCAGGGAGTCCTTCTTCGTGCTGCCCCAGACCCTATAGTGGCCATGGATGTCGACAAGCTTCGGGCAGGCCAAGCACGAAATCTGGAGCGCTTTTACATCGTTGACGGTGTCCACCGTAGCGAACTTGTAGTCGGGCTCTTGACAAACCTGGTGAAACGCTCGCAAGCACTTGTGGCCAGGCAGTAGTGGTAGACGAGGACGTGATGGCCCACGCACAACTGGGCTACGACAACCGCCTGATCAACCCCGGGACGACCGCTAGTGTACTGGAGGTCGAAGCCGACCACTTTGTACTTGTCGTCCTTAGCAAGCAACTGCTCCATGGTGTTGATGGAGTCCTCCACCACGGCCGGGTCGATGGTGTACACCACCGTGAGTTCCTTTTCCCTCACGTGGGTGTCCACACGATGCACGCCATACTCCATTGGAGCGCCGCTGGATATCCTCTCTCACTATATATGTGTCGTCGTGGGTGTGCTTGTTGTGTTGTGGGGCACGATCGAAAGGTTGAAGAGACTAAGGTTAATGGCCGTGGGAATAAATGGGGAGGCCGAACGGTCTGGAGTATCGGCGCGCGCGGATGGCAGTTGTTGCAGCGCGTAACTGCATCATGCCGCATGTATTAACTGCATCGTGGGGACGCGCGCGGACACAACCGCATGCATATGGTGCCCAAAACGTGATCGTGCGCCGGCCCCAACCACTGAAAGAGCGCGTGCGGAGGGACGCGAGCAGAGCGCACCACTGCCACCTCACCGTCGAGCAGAGCGCGCGAAGGGACGCGAGCATAGCGCGCCGTGGCCGCCTAAACAACGAGCAACCACCTGCGTATAGCAGTTCTGGTCAACCGTCTGGCACGCGTGGGAGGCGAGACGGCCCATCCATCGGACACGCTGACACACCGATCAAACCTAAACGTGTTAACACCGATCAAATTATCACACAATGAGTAAATGCAAATCTGTTCACACCGATCAAACCTAAACGTGTTCCCACTTAGTACTGGGCTATAAAAACTAGTACCCACTCGAAAATTACTGCACATTCCTCTCCTCATCACCAAAAAAACAGGTCTTTCCTCTTAAGCCGTTCCTTGCATCTGCCATGGCCGGTAGGAGGAGTTCTAGGTCGATATATAACCAGGGAGCAAAGACCAAGGCCGCGGAAGCGCTAGAGAGGTCCCGCCGCAACGCGACAGCCGCATCAGAGATGTCCTGCCGTACCGTGGGCCCTCGAACGAGCTCTCATGGGCAGGCGAGGGCTCTCGCAAGCGCACTCGCCGCGTCGGTGAACTCGACGAGCTGGCGGGGCTGAAGTCCTTAGCCAGCGACGACGACATTCTCGCTGGCCTAATTAACCAGCAGGAGCTGCTCGCCGGCTTGGAGAAGTTGCTCGAGATTAGCGATGCCTCGGTTGATAAGGCGACCTGCCTCATCGTGAAACTCATGGGTAACAATGCGAAGCTCCACGAGGAGCTCGACAAGCAGAAGCAGGAGGCCGCCGGCTGGAGGGAGCTGTATGAGAAGAGCGTTGCCTCGCGGATGACGTTGACAACCGTCGTCCATGAACTTGGGGATGACTTGAAGAAGCTCCGCATCGAGCGCGAGCTGCAGGTGGAGGAATCCGTGGCTGCTGTCAAGCAAAGTCATGAGGCTGTGAAGAAGGAGCTGGAAGAACTCCTCGCCCAGCGATCCATCGAGAAGTAGAGAGCAGCGACTTCCTTCTTCCTTTTTTTCTTCTTCTCTTTTTCCCCTGTGTCTTTCGGGCATTGCCGCATGTGGCATTTTAAACTATCCGGGATATGTAAGACAATTATTATCCGTTGCCATTGTCAATTTGTCGTCGTATTATTTCGTTCGTAACCTCGTAGGTACATGTATACGAGTCGAAAACAGGCTAAAAGTCACGTTCTCAGCGAGGCACGAACAAAACAATGCTAGCTAGCGTTGAGCGGGGCCATGTGATCACAAGCTAACACCTTCCGTCCAGGTGCATTAACCACATGTTGAACAGTGGCTCGGCTACCATTAATGGAGAAGTTGGGAGCGAGGCGGCGGGTGGAGGTCAAAGAGCTCGCTTCCCAGTGAGCCTGCTCGGCCGCCATTAATGGAGAAGTTGGGAGCGAGGCAGCGGGTGGAGGTCAAAGAGCTCGCTTCCCGATGAGCCTGCGCGGCAGACAGCTCGCACGGGTCCCGTCGAGCCTGCGCGGCGGACTGCTCGCACGCGTCCCGTCGAGCCGCGCAGCGGACTTCTCGCACTCGACCCGTCTAATCAAACAGCTGCACGCACGCCACCTAGTATGGTCAAATTTTTGCACAAAATACAAAGAGGACCGATAAACCAAGACCGAGGTAGTACTCTCCAATAAAAAGAGGGACGCGTGGCCGCACGTAAATGGTTAGTGGAACGCCCACGGTTCAAACAATACAACCGTTTGCGATATTAACGTGTCATCTATTTGTTCCAAAATGCCTATGTTGGCTATTAATGTGTGCGCCTTGTCTCAAATTGTACAATTTTTTTACCACAACATATATGTGCCATATAATGACACTATGCCAAGTTTCATGAATTTTGGGTGAGTTTTGGATTTACGGGGATTTAAAAACCGAGATTCTCAATGTTTGAAGCCGAGCCAGGACACCGAGATGTTTGTAATTCATTCCCATTTCTTGCATGGGACCTAAACATGCACCCAATGACACATGTATGGTATTTGAAGCCATTTTGGTGCACTAGAGCATGTGCTTGTAATTCAAATTTGAATTATGGAGATTAAATGCCTAGAAAACGCAATTAATATATAAAAAGGCCAAACGAACCCTAAATAATTCCATATTTCAGCGCGAATCTCCTGTTGGTCTACGTTGCCTGTAGAAAAAAATACAAGGCGATAAGAGGCAGCAACGATTGTCGTTTCGCCCATAAGGGTGACACGTTCCCTATCGGAACCACGAGGCTTCTTGCTAGAAGCTCCGGTTTGTAAGAGGCTTGTACCAAAACTTGCCCCAAATTGGACAAAAAATTTACCACGGCATATATGTGACATGTCATGACATGATGCCAAGTTTCACGATTTTCGGGTGAGTTTTTGATTTACGGGGATTTAAAAACCAAGATTCTCAATGTTTGAGGCCGAGCCAGTACGCCGAGATGTTTGTAATTCATCCCCATTTCTTGCATGGGACCTAAACATACCCCAAGGACACATGTATGGTTTTTGAAGCCATTTTGGTGCACTGGAGCATGTGCTTGTAGTTCAAATTTGAATTATGTGCCTAGAAAACTCAATTAATGTATGTATAAAAAGGCCAGACGAACCCTGAATAATTCAACATTTCAGCGCGAATCTCCTGTTGGTCTATGTTGCCTGTAGAAGAAAAATACAAGGCGAGAAGATGCAGCGATTGTCGTTTCGCCCACAGGGGTGACACGTTCCCTATCGGAACCACGAGGCTTCTTGCTAGAAGCTCCGGTTTGTAAGAGGCATGTACCAAAACTTGCCCCAAATTGGACAAATTTTTTACCATGGCATATATGTGCCATGTCATGACACCATGCCAAGTTTCATGAATTTCGGGTGAGTTTTGGATTTACGGGGATTTAAAAACCGATATTCTCAATGTTTGAGGCCGAGCCAGTACACCGAGATGTTTGTAATCCATCCCCATTTCTTGCATGGGACCCAAACATGCACCCAAGGACACATGTATGGTTTTTGAAGCCATTTTGGTGCACTGTATCATGTCATTGCAGTTCAAATTAGAATATGGACATTAAATGCCTAGAAAACTCAATTAATGTATAAAAAAGGCCAAACGAACCTTGAATAATTCCATATTTCAGCACAAATCTCCTATTGGTCTATGTTGCCCGTAGAAAAAAAATACAAGGCGAGATGAGGCAGCGATTGTCGTTCACCCACAAGGGTGACATGTTCCCTATCGGAGGCTTCTTGCGAGAAGCTCTAGTTTTGTGACACCCTGGTTTTTCCAACTTTTCTTTTCAAAAATCCGTTTGAGTTTTATTTGGAATTTGGCTTGGATTTTTATTTGAATGACTCTATGGACTTAAAACTTGGGGGATATTTTTTCCTTCCTTTCCCAAGTGACCTAAGTTCCCAAAAACTTCTTCCAAGTCATGCCATTCCATTCTAGTCCCATCCCAATCTTTATTTCAATTTAAAATTCCTTTTTCTAGGAAAAAGAATAGCTCTTTTCCTCCAGTTTGTGAAGCAACCTATATTTGTGTCCGCCCTAAAATTCTAAGAAAATTCTCATAAATTCTTTGGACCATGTGAACCTTGGATATGTGAAAATATTCAAGATTCCATGCTCAGGGTAAGCACATCATCCAATCTTTCTTTCTGGTCATAATTTCAGTTTGAGAAGCAACTATATTTTATATTGCTCCAAAAATTCTGAAATTAATCCAGGACATTCTCCTAACCATATGAACATCCTCCACCAAATTTTGGCCCATTTCATTTAGCCAGATTCTCTATAAAATTCCTCCAAGCTTCTGTCCAGAAGACAACATTGTGAAGGAAGTACCATTTATACTTGTCCAAATGGTATGAAATTTTTATAGCATCTTGATACCACCCAATGACTTACAAATATCAAATTTCAGCTCAGGGGGCTCATCCATGTGAGTGCATCATCATCAATAAGTTTCTGGACCAGAGAGGCAGTTGTGAAGCAACTATATTCTACACTTGACCATTTGATCTGAAATTTTCCTAGGATGGGAACCTTCCTACCACATTCCAGTGTGACAAATTGACTCTCTCAAAACCCTAGCCATTTTTCCCCAGCTTATTTCCCAAGTTTCTGTCCAAAAACTTGTCTGGAAGCTAGCCAAATGTTCAGATCACCTCTTGTCAAACCAAGGGCACAGGGAGGTCATTGGTTGGATGGACTACCGTCTGGACATGACCAACCAAGCCAGAGCGCACCGTGTGCACTAGTGCACGTGGTGACCACGCGTCTGCCCAAGCCAAAGTCGTGCTCTGCACGCCGAGCGCCTCGGACAAGACCACTACGGCTGCCCCGTGCTGCCCCTTGTTGTCCTGTCGTGCTGACGTCGTCGCCACCACCCACGTACCCCCTCCAGAACCCTCTATCTTCCCCGGCGAAGCTCGCCACCGCACACGGCCAAGTTCACCCACAGGCAGAATAGTGCGCCGCGGTCGCCGTCGTGTCCGCACGCCCTTAATGTGTAACACCCCAAAAAATTGGGTTATCAATTTTTGTGCTGTTATTCTTTTCCGAGCTTTCTTTTTCAAAATCTTTTTCCGGAGTTTGCTGGATGATCTGATGAATCCAGGCAATTTTCAAACTTTTCAGAACCTTGTCCATGTCTTTGATGCTGGCCAAGACCTATCTGCATCACCCAGAACACTAATTCCAATATTTGGAATTTAAAACCTTGCCTTTGTGGTTACAAAGGAACTATCATTTCCTTTGTTCTGTTGATCCTCCAAACATTCCCAGAGATCTTCCTACACTTATAAACCCTGGTTGTGCAAAAATATTGCCAAGTCATATGCAATATTTTTCATCTCGGATTAATTTCTTTTCATGCCTTTCTGAGGAATTTAATCCAGAGGGATAGTTAGACATCTCTAACGTTCTTGAGAATTTGTGGAGATGATCTTCATGACTATCCCAAGCTCTGGTAAAAATATTGGCCAAATTTAAATAAGGAAAATTCCCTTTTCCTTAACAAGGCCAATATTGCCTCTCTGCCACTTTCCAAAGGAACTACCATTTTGGTAGCCAGGAAAATTCCCAAATAATTTGTGGAGCTTCTCCTGGATATATCTTCACCATTTTCATCCAAACCCCATGTTCCATAGTTCAAAATTTGAGCACATGATCCAATGCAAGTTTCTGCCTTGTCTGAAACTTTGTGAAGGAAGTGCTTGATTCCTTGATCCAATTGAGCTGAAATTTTGCAGGATAGTTAATATTGATATATTACTACTGGAAACCAAAAATTAGCTCAATTCATCTATCCAATATTTTTCTATGATTTTCTCAAATTTCTGTTCAGATTCCACCTGTGTGAAGGAAGTGCTATTTATATTTTCTGGATTGCCCTCAAAATTTTTGAGCACTCTTTCATATCCAAATTATTGCCTCATGCCAAAATTCAGCTCTATTTTCCTAGCCATTTTTCCTCAGGAAATTTCCCAAGTTTTTGGCCAGTGGGAAGGATTGTGAAGGAAGTACCATTTTTATTTATCCAAATGGTATGAAAAATTTACAGTGCCTTCATATGACCAAATCATCATCCTCCACCAAGTTTCAGCCCAATCCAACACTCCATGTGAGTGCCACTTCATGATCTAGATTCTGGACTAGATTCTGCGGTTGTACAGCAACCATGTTAAATCTTGGTCCAAATCTTTCCAAATTTCACAGTCTTGTAGTCCTTCCTACCCTTAGTCTCTGTGACAAACTGGTTGGCCCCTTAACCCCTTCATTTAACCCCAGCATCCACTCTAATCTTGCTGCTAATTTGGATTTGTGCACCGTGCTGTCACCTCATGGGCCATGGGAATCGTTCCTTTGCGTTTATCTGCTTCTGGGGGAGTGCTCAACCCACCAAACATACTTGGGGCGGCCAGTGCGCATGGGAGCACTGTGGGCACGCTGTGACCACGCGTAGAGCGCGTGCGTCACCTGCCAACCGCGTGCACAGCGCACTGGACCCCTTTGGGGAGGTCCACACGGTCGCCCAGCGAGCCACAGCGTGCCACGCACTCGCCCGCGTCGCCTGTTCCCCTGTGCTCCTCGTCCCGTAGCCGTTGGCCGCGCACGACGGCGCCGCGTCCATCACCGGATTGCCGCCACGTGCTGCACCGCGTCGCCACAGTCCCCTCCCTTCCCGAGCCTTCTCCGTGGCCTATTTAGCGCGTCCCCGAGTGCCCCTAGCCACCCACAGCCCCTCCCCGAGCTCGGAGCTCCTCTGTCGCCTCCATGGCCGAAGACGGCCGCTGCTGATCCCCTCGGCCATTCCGACCAGTGGCCCTTCCCCCTTCCCCATTTCCACTCCCTAGCCCTCCCCTGGACGCCCGCGAGTTGTTTCCGCCCTCCTCTCCGGCGGAGGAGCCCAGTCGGCGCGGCCCTCCCCGTCGCAGCCGTTCAGTCGACGCGGCCCGCCTATGGCGCCAGCGCAGTGGGCAGCCCCAGTCGGCCCCGCGGCCACCCACGGGTGCGGCGAGGAGCGCCCGACCTCCTCGGCTCGCCGGCCGGCTCTCCCGCGTCGCCGGACGCCGCCTGCGCCGACGGCCATGGCCCTCCCCTGCACTCTGTCGTGGTGGAGAAGAATACCTGGGAGGAGAGAGGTGGAGGCGAGGTGGGGCCTGGCTGTAAGCCACTCAGGCGCTGACCAGGTGGACCCGTTGACCGGGTTAAGTGGAGACGGCTTCAGCCGAATACGCTTTCCCCGTGGGAAAATGTACTCTGCTGCGGCGCGCGTAGAAATGCGCTTTCTTTGTTCTGAAAGCCCTGCCGCCGCCGAAACGGTTACTTTGCGGGCGTTCGCCCGTTAAGGCCAGAAACGGACAGATTTTTGTCTGTTTTCTGCCTAACGAACGAACGACCGTAACTTTGCGATCGTAACTCCGATTGAGGTAATTCCAAAGCCCACGCGCTCAGTGCGTCGAGCCCGTTCCAATGGTGTCATTTTCATAATGTTGTCACACATTGAAAATGCCATATTTGCCCTTCCTCGAATCCAGGCCTCTCCCGAGAGCACCGGTTCCGATGACTCATTTCCAGTGGATCGTCACACTTCCACCCGGTGTCTTCGTCCACCCCGAGGCAAGCTAACCTCTTATCATGAGCACTGGACTTGCATGTTGACTTTGCTTGAACCCTGTGCGTGTCTAGCCGCAGTATATTCGTATGATGTTTCTGTCTGCAATTGTGGTATATGTGTTGCTTGCCCTGTCATGCTAGTACCAAACTTCGTACTATCTTCTGCCATGTTAGCGATAATGTTTTTATTGATAATATCATGTTAATACTGAGCATGTATCTCATACCATGTTGTCAATGCTATCATGATCCCGTCATACCACTGTCATGCTACATATATGTTATGCACTTCATAAGTTTGGTAAACATGGTTGTTAATTCATTTATGATATCCATACATATAATCTTGATGATATGGTAAAATGATGGAGATGAAAAGAACATGTGTTAATAACAACAACCACCTCCATCGGCTGGATCGTGTCATAGTGCCACCGAATCGAGCTCACCAGTGTAGCCACACTTGCCTTATGGGGGGCCCTAATTCGGTCTATTGCCATGCCTCTCGCCGGTGCCTCCAACTAGGGAAGGTTATGTGCGCGCGCTACCCTGTCCCGGTGGGCGGCCATAAGCCTTGAGTGCCCGAGTTGTTTGCACACGGTTGTCCCCGTTTGGGACGGTTTGTTCGGTTTGGCCACGACGGTGGCGGCCACAAAGGTGGCAGATGTCACGAGTTGACATCAGGGGCAACCCAGGACATAGCCCAAAGGGGAGTTTGTCGGGAGTGGCCGTGAGAGTGTCATGCAATAGATTGGTTTTGTTGGAATGTCGTTGGTCCACCCGAATGGGAGTACGAGGCCATGAGTTCCGTGGTGTGGGTACAGTGTACTAACCTCTGCAGAGTGTATAATCTATCGATAGCTGCGTCCTCGGTTATGGACACAGTTCGTACTAGGTCACACTATCTGGTCTCTGTCGACATGGAGGATAAACCTGATATAATAAACTTGTTAAAGAATGTGCTATAAAGTAAATGTGGTGACTTGGACTATGAGATAGTCACGAGAAGTCACGGAGTTGTTTCGGACATGATTACGAGATGAGATCTCGGTGAGTCATGAGCTAGCCCAGAGGGGCAGTGGCAGTGAAACTGGTAGATGAACAACATATTACTTTAACTCTCCACGGGAGGTAATGGTAATTTACTTTCCAGCATAGTATCACACATGTCTTGTAGATACAACTATGCCATGCCATGATATTCCATGTTATGCCATGATCTGCCATGACATGCTATGATATGCTGTGATATGATTTGGTATAGATGTACTTGATCCATGTTACTTGCTAGTATCATGCCATGCTTATCCTTTGCCATGAGATAAATTTATGTATGAGCATAGGGATTGCTTTATCATCTGCTTGTTTGGATGCTATGTATTTGGTTGTCTTGCGAGTACATTCAAAGTACTCACCTGGCCTTGCACGTGGCTAGATTGCAGGAGAAGACTTGTCGTGCTAGACCGTAACCTCGCCAGTCCTGTGAGTTGTGGAGCCCAGTCAGAGTCGACGTGCCGCTAAACCAAGACTTCCGCCGCCATTTAGATAGCCTTAGAGCTATGCAAACCCTTGTATTCATCCGCGATGTAATACTCTATTTCATGTAAATGAAATATATTTTGTGCTTGGAAGGCTGTACCATGGACCTGTCGTGCGTCAGGTGTTATCTTGGGCTGACGTGCGAAGGCCCCCTATTCCATGCGGATCGGGGTGCCACATAATGGCTCAGGACCCATCCCGTCGCTCCTAGCCTCTCTCGTCACCTCCCCACGCGGCCCGGGTGCCAGTGCGGCGGCCAGCTCAACGCGGCACGCCTGCGTTTTCTCCTTGGCGGCATCCGGTGCGGGTATTGATCTCCGGCTATAAAAGCCGCACCCCAGCCCTCCCTCTCCTCACCCCTCGCCCTCTCCACCTCTCAATCGTCGTCCCGCACCCAGAAGCAGCACCGGGGAGCTCTCCTTCTCCATCTTCGGCGAGGTGCTCCGCCGTTCGGCTCCTGCTTCTCCAGCTCGACTCCGTCCACCCCAGCCCCAACCGAGACCACCGCTGAGCTCGTGGTGCTCTACTGCTACTCCCCAACCCCTCCCCTGCTCGAATGCTTGCCGGAATCACCGGATCCGCCAACGCCCGAAGCTCATCGTCGCCTGAGAGGAAGGCGCCGACGCCGTCCGGCCATCTCCCGGTGAGCTGCGGGTACAAGCGTGCTCGCCGTCGCCTGCTCGATCCATCCCGACCATCTCCCCGCGCCACCGCCGCCTCCACGCCGGCGAACGTCGCAGGTGAGTCCCGCCGCCCTCTGTTCCCTTCCTCTTCCTGTTCGAATCAGACAGCTGGGCCCCACCTATCAGCTACCCAGCGTGCGCCCGAAGCGGTACGTAAGTGGAGGCGTAATCCCACTTTACGCCTTCGACGTGGCCGCTCCTGGGTTTTCTGATTTTCTGTTTAAATTCAAATAAATCCAGAAATTTTGACTAAACTTTGACCAGCAGTATCTTTTAAACCATAAGTCCAAATGAGTTCATTCTTTTTTGCATTATTTTTCTTATAAGCTCCTATATTTGCTGGAAAATTTTGGTATTTTTTTGATCTGTCTAGAATTTCTGGACAAAGAAAAATGCTTTATGTGATATTTACAAATGTGTTCAAAAATATTTTTCAGAGTGGTTTTGACTAGTTGGTGCAGACTAGGAGTATTCCCACACTCCCTTGGTGCAAGGCAAGCCACAACTCTCATTTGCATATTTGCATTGCAATGTCATGTTTTAAATAAATAATTAGGCTAAAATTTGAATTATTTATAATTGGTTTATTCATGCAACACTTGGAGAAATTCTTAGAGATGTTGCTGTCATGATGATGATTCGGTTGTTAGTAACTAGTGGCTTACAAGTATGATGATGCCAAGACACTGTTGGACGAAAAGATTACTGTCTATGATTAATTCATGATTCCGTCCGGCACTTTGTTTATGGGATCAGTAGCAGTAGCTTGATCATGTTGTTCATTGGATTACCAGTTAACTAGTGTTAGCCTAGACCACTATAATACCGGAGTAGCAGTTGTGGCAAAAAAGCCACTTGGGGATTACTTCCTTCATTCGTTGATCAAGTGCCACTGAACCGAGCTTTCCAGTGCAGCCACATCTGCCATTATGGGACGGCCTTGATTTGGTCTAATCTAGTGCTCTTTTATCGGTACCACCAAAGAGGGAAAGTTATGCATGTGTGCTACCCTGATCAAGTAGACGACGATAATCTTGTGAGCCCGGTTTGGTTATTGAGCTTAGGTCCCCATTTGGGACAGTTTAGTTTGGCCACGACGGTGGCAGGTGTCAGGAGTGAGACAGGGGCCACCCAAGGCTTGACCCGAAGAGGGAGTGAATGTTGGTGGTACAATAGAGGAGTCACGGGTTAGACAAGTTTCGTTGGACGAATGTCCATGGTGTGGGTAAAGTGCGCAACCTCTGCAGAGTGTAAGAATCTATTCGAATAGCCGCATCCACGGTATTGGACACAGTTTGTACTAAGTCACACTGTCTGATCAACACCAATGATGGAATGACTTGATAATGATGGAAGAACTCGTCTTGGTATAGTGAAGTAACCCCTTGGTAGAAGGTCGAAAATCTTGGAGTTGAGCTCGAGATTGATTGTCGAATTATCTTGAGGTGACCATGAGCTGGTCACGAGAATAGATGGTTCGACAGGATAGCCATGAGTAAGGCAGTCTCGGTGACCTTACCAATGGTGACTATTGCAGACCATTGGAGATAACATGGTCATTATTTTCTTCCACCCCTTTTTGTATCAATTGATCATAATCGCTATGATGTTGTCTTGCTTTGCTGCTTTTGTTTGTTGTGAGCTTGCGAGTACATTCAAAGTACTCACCTGGCGTGTCATGCCAGTTTGTAGGTGCTGCCATGTTTGCATAGCCGAGGATTCCGAGTCGCGGACTAGGACGTGTCCCAGCCAGAGTCCCTGTGGAGTGGAGTCCATTACCGTCACCGTGGTTCCGCTACTAGGAGTCATACCACTGCTAGCGTAGAGCTACCATAGCTAGTACAGTGTTGTCGATGTAATCCTTTGTAACACCCCAAACACTTGTATCTTAGTTATTTGTAATAAAGAGCTGATTTGTTCTATGCCAAGCAGTGCCGTATTTTAGAAGACTTGATCTTTGGGCTGGAATACAGGGTGCTCCGGTGACTCTGAGTCGGGGTGCCACAAGGTTTGGTATCAGAGCAGGTCTGGCTATAGGACACCCTAGCTAACCCGGACATTAGAAAACCATTAGTATAGAGCCGAACTTGCTTGTGTGATGCATTTGAATTGCTGCATTTGGTTGTTGCATTTGTTTGTCGCATAGCATGCATGTAGATTTGGCTCACTAACCAGTTGATTTTGTAGATGGCATTCGTTCCGATTGACTACAACTCAGCCCCTGCACCCCTCAGCTTCGCATCCCTGCTTTGTGATGTTTGGCGTCTTCTCTATCCCAGTGGAGAGATGCCAAGATACCAAGTGTTCCAGACCCCGCTGGCAGGACTGGTGCTTGAGTATCATGCCAATGTCCTCCTATCAGTCGACCTACCTTTGGGGAAGCGCACCTATAGTCTCCGTGGTGGTTATGCCTCTACACCGGAATGCGCTATCCAACTTGCCGCTCTGGCAGGTCTTACTATTCTTCGTCATCAGGAAAGCGCGGTGCAAGAGAATCATGCCTTCCACTACTATCCCACTATGGCCACCACTCCCAGACGCATTAGGTTCCCTCCTGTTCGCCTAGATGATGATGTAGCTGTCACATACATGTCCCGTTACATGGTCGCACAGTACGTCCTCATTGCTCAACTGGTCAGAGATGCAACCTGTGCCCGAAGAGCGCTTGGTATGGCTTTGGCTCCATCAACCTCTCCGCCAGCTCCTTCTCTCTCCAGCAACCCGCCACCCAATCATAGTACTTAAGTACCTGCGAGGTTCATGTTGCATGAGTTGTGGTAGCACCGAAGGTTGTAAATTACCCCGAGTAGCAATAAAGTGTGGTTTGTAAGCTTGGTGCATTGCATGGAGTAGTTTTTATTTGTCGTTTCTTTTGGCTCCTCGGTGTCACATTACTTTCCCTATGGAAGTTGCTCATCAACTATCAGACACGAAGAATCAATGAGGATTGCAAATACTAGGAGGTTCAGCTGAACAGTATGGAATTTTTAGGACTACATTACCTGGGGAGTATCTGGGTTGAAAATGAATAGCATTCGGAATTGACTATCAACGTCAAGTTTACATTGGTGATGCAATTGTCACAGCAGTAATGGTTAAACCAGCAGAAAGACCAGTGGTGTGCAAGGCCAACAGTATGCTTGCAGTACAAGATGAGATTCAGGAAGGATAGTCAGACAAACCCTTCTCAAGAAACCAACAACAAGAATTGTGAGGCGGTATATATACACTAGTTTGGCACAGAAAGAAACTTCTGGTGTAAGCCACCCGGTCTTCCTCCGCACGCTACCAGAGAAGCTTACGATGCAAGGCTCCTCAAATCTTCCTCAGTACGATATGTGGGTGGCTTCCCGCATAAGATACTCTGTCTTCTTCGGTAAGCTACTGCAGAAAGCTTCCAGCATAAGGCACTGAATCTTTCCCGGTAAGTAACCAAGAGGGGAAGCTTCTGAGGTACGCTACCCAGCCTTCTTCAGCATGCTATTCTGGCAGAAGCTTCGAGCATAAGCTACCTAGTCTTCCTCAGCACGACACCCGATGGCTTTCAACACAAGCTATCCAATTTTCGTCAGCACGGCACTACCAATAGTTAGCGATAATGGTACAAGCAATTACACAGTGCGTTGACTGTACATCTTAAGAAATCAAACCCACAACCGTTTGGTCAGAAAATCGGGCTAGTCAGGACACAAGTGATTCTTCGAGAAAAAGATGTTCAGCTACCTATGTTTCCATATATATGGTGAGCATAGTGCCCATGTCATGCACGTCGCTCGCACGAGGAACAACGATGATCGGGCAGGTCTACCGAAGGAAGGTGAGAATCCAACACCTACAGGAGTCATGTAGTGGAAGAAGACTAGTATATATACTTCAATGGTTTGCAAGGACTAACAAGCTACGAAGATGGACCACAACAGCGAGTTCTACACAAGTAATTGTGAACCTGGTATATGATCCTAATGAACCCTTGCTTACCTCTTCCGGGTAATGGCACCACGCCTGTGTTCTGAGCTGCTTACAGCTGTCCGGGGTGGATGCCGACTTCATATTCTCTTTTCAACAACTGTCCTGTGTTCTGAGCTGCTTTTCGGCCGTCTCAGGCAGCTGTTGAGTTTCTTTTGGTAGCGGTGACCCCATGCTCTGAGCTGTTCTCTGGCCGTCTTAGGGAACCGCTACATTCTTTTTGTCAACATGGTCTCATGCTCTGAGCTGCTTTCCAGCCATCTTGAGCCATGATTGAATTCAGTAATGTCCCAGATCTGAGTTGTAAAGACCGTTCTGGTGGCTACTGATTTATTTGCTGATTTCATGCAAGGGGTTCGGATGACCATTGATACGTCTCCAACGTATCTATAATTTATGAAGTATTCATGCCATGTTTATTATAGTTTTGTATGATTTTGGTGCACTTTTATATGGCTTTTATATGGTTTTTATGGACTAACATATTGACCTAGTGCCCAGTGCTAGTTGCTGTTTTCTGCTTGTTTTCCAGAAAATCCATATCAAATGAAGTCCAAATGCAGCGAAACTTTTTGATGATTTTTTCTTGAAGGAAACAGACCCAGGAAGCTTTGGGGGAGCAGCAGAAGACCCACAGGGGCCCCACAAGCCACCAAGGCACGCCATCCCCCCAAGCATGCCCTGGTGCCTCGTGGCCCCCCTGTGCCACCTCTTTGTGTGATTCCAACGCTGAAAAATCCTATATATTCAGAAACCCCCGAAAGTTAACCTAGATGAGTTTTTACGCCGCCGCAAGCCTCTGTACCAAGGAGATCCCATCTGGAGCCCTTTTCCGGCACCCTGCCGGAGGGGGGAATCATCACCGGAGGCCATCTTCATCATCCCGACGGTCTCCATGACGAGGAGGGAGTAGTTCACCCTCGAGGCTAGGGGTATGTACTAGTAGCTATGTGTTTGATCTCTCTCTCTCTCTCTCTCTCTCTCTCTCGTGTTCTTGATATGGCACGATCTTAATGTATCACGAGCTTTGTTAATATAGTTGGATCATATGGTGTTTCTTCCCTCTCTATCTTTGTTGTGATGAATCGAATCTTTTCCCTTTGAGTTTTCGTTATTGTCGGATTGAATATTTCAGATTTGAGAACACTTGATGTATGTCTTGCATATGAATACCCGTGGTGACAATGGGGTATTATATTGATTCACTTGATATATGTTTTGGCACTCAACTGGCGGATTCCCGCGGTGACATTGGGGTAATATATGCACAGGGGTTGTTGCACATTTTCATTATTTTTTCTCCGATAGAAACTTTGGGGTGCTCCTTGAAGTTCTTTGTGTGGATTGAATATTACGAATATGAAGTTGTTTGATGCATATCGTATAATCAACTCACGGATACTTGGGGTGACATTGGAGTATCTAGGTGACATTAGAGTTGGTTGATGTGTATCATATGGTGTTATTTTAGTACGAACTCTAGGGCTGTTTGTGACACTTATAGGATTGGCTCAATAGATCGATCGGAAAGGATAACTTTGAGGTGGTTTCGTACCCTAAAAAAAATTCTATCTTATGTTCTCCTCTAATAGGAAGTTTGGAGTGATTTTTTATCGCACGTTGAGGGATTGTTATATGATCCAATTATGTTAGCATTGTTGAGAGATTGCACTAGTGAAAGTATGAACCCTAGGCCTTGTTTCTAAGCATTGCAATACCGTTTGTGCTCCGTTTATCACTTGCTACCTTGCTGTTTTTATATTTTCAGATTACAAAAACCTATATCTACTATCCATACTACACTTGTATCACCATCTCTTCGCCGAACTAGTGCACCTATACAATTTGCCATTGTATTGGGTGTGTTGGGGACACAAGAGATTTCTTGTATTTGATTGCAGGGTTGTTTGAGAGAGACCATCTTCATCCTACACCTCCCACGGATTGATAAACCTTAGGTCATCCACTTGAGGGAAAATTGCTACTATCCTACAAAACTCTGCGCTTGGAGGCCCAACACGAGTCTACAGGAATAAGTTGTGTAGTAGACATCAAGCTCTTTTCTGGCGCCGTTGCCGGGGAGGTGAGTGCTTGAAGGTATATCTTTAGATCTTGCAATTGAATCTTTTAGTTTCTTGTTTATCACTAGTTTGGCTTATAAAAGAAAACTACAAAAAAAATGGAATTGAGGTTGCCTCATATTCTTCGTCTTTATCATGTCTTTCGTGAAAATGATGGATCAGAAAATTGTGCTCGATTGATAGAAGAATAATTCAATAAAATGTTTGGCATAAAATATTTGAATGATGAGCATGATTGCAATGAAATTATTATGAATTCTTTGAATATCCATGATGCTAATGATATGCAAAGCCACAAGCTTGGGGATGCAATGTTTGATGAAGATGATATTTTTAGTCCCCCAAGTTTTGATGAGAAAATTTATTATGATGATTGCATGGCTCCTATCTATTGTGATGACATGTATGCTATAACGAATAATGATAAATATGAAAGTTGTCATCATGATTTTAATTTTCAATTGAATTATGCCAATCAAGTATCTCATGATAGTTATTTTGTTGAGTTTGCTCCCACTATTATGAATGAGAAGAAAATTGCTTATGTGGAAGTAGTAAAATTTCTATGCTTGTGGATCATGAAAAGAATGCTTTATGTGATAGCTATATTGTTGAATTCATTCATGATGCTACTGAAAATTATTATGAGAGAGGATCATATGCTTGTAGGTGTTGCAATAATATCAAGCTTCCTCTCTATGTGTTGAAAGTTTTGAAGTTATGCTTGTTTTGCCTTCCTATGCTAGTTGATTCTTGCTCCCATAAATTGTTTGCTCAAAAATCCCTATGCATAGGAAGTGGGTTAGGCTTAAATGTGCTAGTCATATGCTTCATGATGCTCTCTTTGTGTTTCAATTCTTTACTTTTATGTGAGCATCATTGAAATCATCATGCCTTGCTAAAAGGCATTAAAGAAAAGCGCTTGTTGGGAGACAACCCAATATTTACCCCTACTGTTTTTGTGTGTTCACATGATTAAGCTACTGTATTAATCATGTTTTATATGTTTTCTTTCAATAATGTGCCAAGTAAAGCCTTTGGGATAGTGTGGATGCTTGTTGATTTGATTCTGTGAAAAAATAGAAACTTTCACATCCAGTGCTGGAATTTCTATTCTGTACTGGAGGTTGAAAAAATTCTGAAATTTTTACACAGTATTGGGTTACAAATGTTTTACGTTTTCCTAATTTTTCAGAATTTTTGGAGGTACAGAAGTATGGTTTTTAAATCTCTCACTACATGCTGTTCTGTTTTTGACAGATTCTGTTTTCGGTGCTTAGTTCGCTTGTTTTAGTGTTTCCATAGCTTATATTGAGCAATATAAATTGTGGAAATGATAGAATACAGTAGTAATTATGTGATAACAATTATGAATCTTGTCTTGATAGTACCTAAGTGGATGATTTATTTTTATCATACTAACCTATCTCACAAGTTCCGTTAAGTTTTGTGTGATTGAAGTTTTCAAGTTTTGGGTGAGATATCGATATGAGGAGAATAAGGAGTGGCAAGACCCTAATCTTGGGGATGCAGAAGGCACCCCAAGGTAATATTGAAGGAAGACCCAAGCAACTAATCTTGGGGATGCCCCGGAAGGCATCCCCTCTTTCGTCTTCAACATTATCGGTAACCTCACTTGGGGCTATATTTTTATTCGTCACATAATATGAGTTTTGCTTGGAGCATCATTTTCTTTTGTTAGATTTTCTTTCTGTTATCAATAATAATGTTTTGTATCTTTTATTTCAATAAAATGCCAAGTATAGCCTTTCCCATGCTCTGTTTGCAAGTTTATGTGTTGCTGTTTGAAAACAGAAAGTTTTCTGTTATGTCCAGAATATTCCTGAATAGTCAGAACATGATAAAAAAATTGAAATTTTTACACAGTAAGCATACATGAGTTCTCTATCACGAGGTAATTTTTCAGAATTTTTGGAGTTAGGGAAGTATGAATTTTAAATCCCCCTTTACAGACTGTTATGTTTTGGCAGATTGCTGTTATAGTTGCATTGTTTGCATATGTTTGCTTGTTTAATGATTCTATTTGAGGATAGGAGTATTAAATATGCAGAGACATTTAGTATGCAATGTTAAATTATAATTTTAGTGATTTGCTACAGTAGAGAATGTTAAGGTTTTGAGTTGATTTATACTAACTTATCTCACGAGTTCTTGTTGAGTTTTGTGTGGATGAAGTTTTTAAAGATTTAGGAGAAGCCATGATATGAGAGGAATTAAGGAGACACAAGAGCTCAAGCTTGGGGATGCCCAAGGCATCCCAAATTAATATTTCAAGAAGTCTCAAGCATCTAAGCTTGGGGATGCCCCGGTAGGCATCCCACCTTTCTTCATCAACAATTATCGGTCAGTTTTGGTTGAGCCTAAGTTTTTTGCTTCTTCACATGGTATGTGCTATTCTTGAAATGTCATTTTATTTTGTTTTTCTTGCTGTTTGAATAAAATAATAAGATCTGAAATTTTTAAATGAGAGAGAGTCCTCACATAGCTACCTATTTACTCAACTACTCATTTGATCTTCACTTATATCTTTTTGGAGTAGTTTGTCATTTACTCTTGTGCTTCACTTATATCCTATGTGTAAATTGTGAAAGAATTGAATATCATAAAGTTGAAATTGTATGTGCTTCATATGCTTGTATCATGTCTAGTAGTAGTTTCACATTTGGGTTAGAAAGTGAAATCTATTGAAGCTTGACAATCACAATATTGGTCATACAAGCAATTCATGAATGATTAGTATAAGGAAGAGAACTTTCACATATAAATATATTATCTTGGACATCTTTTATGATTGTGAATACCCATTAATTATTTTCAAACTTGAGCAAATTAGTTGAAGTTGGACAAGGAAGACAACGTAATGAGTTATGTTTGGGTATATTTGCATAGAAGTTATATTGTTATGGATCCTCCAACATGTGGTGCTTGCTTAGGATCTTTTGCTAGCCAAAAATTCATACTAAGTAGAGATACTACTTGTGCATCCAAAAACCCTTAAACCCAGTTTCTTGCCATGAGTGTCCACCATACCTACCTATGGATTGAATAAGATCCTTCAAGTAAGTTGTCATCGTTGCAAAAAGCAATACAAATTGCTCCTAAAATATGTATGATCTTTTATTGCAAAGGAAAATAAGCGTTGTACGAACTTGTGATGGTAAAGAAATAAAAGCGACGGACTGCATAATAAAGGTTGCTATCACAAGGGGCAATATAACGTGACGTTCCTTTGCATTAAGGGCTTGTGCATCCAAAAATAAAAAGCACATGACAACCTCTGCTTCCTTCTGTGAAGGGCCTATCTTTTACTTTTATGTATTTACTTTTATGTATTTACCTTTATGCAAGAGTCAATAAGTATTCATTCTCATTTCAACCTTAATTATTCTCTAGTTGGCAAGCATCATGTGGTGGAGAAAGGTCCAGGCACATATGGCCAGTGAAATATATTTGATCATGAATTATTATTGTTGACAATTATCTCTATGATAAATAAGTTGGGACACGAAACACTAAGCCCCTATCTTTCTCTGTGTTCGATGGATGCCATTTGTTCTAAAAATATGCTTTGAGTACTAGCAAGCATAGAAGACTATATGATAATTGAGTATGTGGAGCTCTTACTTAGACTTTGTTGAAATTAAGTTGAATTGCAATTGTTTGGTGACTAAGAACATAGGTTGTTAAGTTTCAAGAGATTGCATTGTTTGAACCATTACATGTGAATTGATTGCTACTTTATCATGATGAGTTTTATGAGAAAGAGTTGCTGTTATGATGCTAGGAAAAGTGATTGAAATTATCATTGATCAAACTTATGCACTATGCTAGCATTCACACTTCATAAATTATTTCTTTTATCATTTACCTACTCGAGGACGAGCATGAATTAAGCTTGGGGATGCTGATACGTCTCCAACGTATCTATAATTTATGAAGTATTCATGCCATGTTTATTATAGTTTTGTATGATTTTGGTGCACATATTGACCTAGTGCCCAGTGCCAGTTGCTGTTTTCTGCTTGTTTTTGGTTTTCTAGAAAATCCATATCAAATGAAGTCCAAATGCAGCGAAACTTTTTGACGATTTTTTCTGGAAGGAAACAGACCCAGGAAGCTTCGGGGGAGCAGCTGAAGACCCACATGGGCCCCACAAGCCACCAGGGCGCGCCACCCCCCAGGCGCGCCCTGGTGCCTCGTGGGCCCCCTGTCGCACCTCTTTGCGTGATTCCAACGCTGAAAAATCCTATATATTCAGAAACCCCCAAAAGTTAACCTAGATGAGTTTTTACGCCGCCGCAAGCCTCTGTACCAAGGAGATCCCATCTGGAGCCCTTTTTCGGCACCCTGCCGAAGGGGGGAATCATCACCGGAGGCCATCTTCATCATCCCGGCGGTCTCCATGACGAGGAGGGAGTAGTTCACCCTCGAGGCTAGGGGTATATAGTAGTAGCTATGTGTTTGATCTCTCTCTCCCGTGTTCTTGATATGGCACGATCTTGCTGTATCGCGAGCTTTGTTAATATAGTTGGATCATATGGTGTTTCTTCCCTCTCTATCTTTGTTGTGATGAATCGAATCTTTTCCCTTTGAGGTTTCATTATTGTCGGATTGAATATTTGTGGCACCCCGGCTCAGAGGGACCGGAACGCCCCGCATTCCAGCCCAGAAATCGAGTCTTCTGGAATACGGCACTGCTAGGCATAGAACAAATCAGCTCCCATTACAACTGATAATGGTACAAAGGTCTGCTATTACAAAGATTACAACGGCACGGCGACACTACGCCTGCTAGGGTAGCTCTATGCTAGCAGCGAAACAACTCGTAGCAGCGGAACGGTGACGACGGTGGTGGACTCCACTCCGCAGGGACTCTGGCTGGGACACGGTCTAGCTCGCACGATCGGAATCCTCGACAATCAATCACAGCATCACCTGCAATCTGGCATGACACGCCAGGTGAGTACTTTGAATGTACTCGCAAGCTCACAACAATCAAAAGCATCAAGGCAAGACAAAAGCATAGCAATAACAGTTTAAATTATTTTCAACTACCATGATGTGGAAGCAAAAGTAAACATGATATGACACTTGCTAGAATCACTAATGGACCATTATCTTGGGTCACAGGGACCATCTCACCCTTGGCTACCTGGCCAAGCAAAATACCATCTCGATCACCTCATGATCAAATAAATCCTCGTTATCACCACATGACCACATCACAATCCGATGATCATCCTCAAGATCATCCCAATATCAACATCGGCATTCTGCCAAACTGTTACTTGTCCACATACAACTATTAGCCATAATATAAGTCATTCCGTCATTGTGAGTGTTGATCGAACGGTGTGACCTACAACGGACCGTGTCCATGACCGAGGACGGGCTATCGATAGTTTATACACTCTGCAGAGGTTAGTACACTGTACCCACACCATCGAACTCATGGCCTCGTACTCCCATTCGGGTGGACCAACGACGTTCCGACAAAACCAATCTATTGCATGACACTCTTCCGGCCAGTCCCGACAAACTCCCCTTTGGGCTATGTCATGGGTGGCCCCGATGTTAGCTCGTGACATCCGCCACCTCTGTGGCTGCCACTGTCGTGGCCAAGCAAAACAACCTCGTCCCAAACGGGGACACCCGGGTACCACACAACTCGGGCACACAAGGTTATGACCGCCTGCCGGGCCAGGGCAGCACGAGCACATAACCTTCCCTAGTTGGAGGCACCGGCGAGAGGCATGACAATAGACCGAATTAGGGCCTCCCCATCCAGGCAAGTGTGGCTGCACTGGTGAGCTCAATTCGGTGGCACCTGACCAACGAAATGACGGAATTTGCCCCCAAAATATATTGGTGATAGAATTGTTACTCCACTGTTACATATCAACCTGTGATATCAGTCATAGCAATATCCATCCAATAATCCAAAGAATAATATACCCATATTATTATTATGAACTCCAATAAAATGAAATTTAAAATGATCATGAAGAAAGCATACTACTATCACTAGTAATCCAATGACAACGTGTCACCCTTAATGTGCAAAGCATTAGTCCTAGAAATCCAAGCATCATCATGGCAGCATCAAACTCACATATTATCCAATCATAATGTCATGAATAAATCATTTCTAAATAATGCAATATTAAGCAAATTTATTCAATTAACCATGACATTGCATTGCAATCATGCAGATGGAGGGTGTGGCTTGCCTTGCTCCAAAAGAGAGGGGAAGAGCTCCTGGTCTTCACCAACACACCCCAAACACTCTGAAAACATTTTTGCAAGCATTTATAAATACCACATAAAGCAAATACTTCTGTCCAAAAATTCTAGATAGAATATAAAAATATCAAACTCTACCAGAAAATAGAGGAGCTCAAAAGAAAAATAATGCAAAAAGAATCAGTTCATTTGGACTTGTAGTTTAGGAGATATTCACGGTCAAAGTTGTGGTCAAACTGGATTTAAAATTGAATTTAAAAGAATTTCAGAAAACCTCCAGGGGCTGACGTCGAAAGCATAAAGTGGGGTTTACGCCTCCACTTAAAACGCTTCGGCGGGGCGGGGTGAGGCTGATGGGTGGGACCACCCAGTCAGATTTAAAGGGAGGGAGGGGGGACAGGGGGCGGCGGCACTCACCGGCATCGGACGACGGCGAGGAAGCAGCGCCGGAGCTGGGAGATGGAGGGGACGGATCAGGCACTTCGTGGCGAGGACGCCGGTACCCGTAGCTCAAAGAATGGTGGCCGAACGATGTCAGAATCAAGCTCTCCGGCGGCAACAGACTTCGGGCGCCGGCGAGGTCGACGTTTCTGGCGACGTTTGACTCAGGAGAGAAGCTAGGAAGGGTCGGAGAGCTTTGATACTTCTCCAACGTATCTATAATTTTTGATTGTTCCATGCTATTATATTATCAATCTTGGATGTTTTTAAGATCATTTACAGCAATTATATATCATTTTTGGAGACTAACCTATTAACTTAGTGCCCAGTGCCAGTTGCTGTTTTCTGCCCTGTTTTTGTTTTACAGAAAATCAATACCAAACGAAGTCCAAATGCCACGAAACTTTTTGGAGATTTTTTATTGGCCAAGATAAACACTAGAAGCTTCGGGAGGAGGCCAGAAGACCCTGGTGGGGCCCACGAGCCACCAGGGCGCGCCTGGGGGGGGGGGGGGGGCAGGCGCGCCCTGGTGCCTCGTGGAGCCCACAGAGCTCCGTTTGACCTATTTCCAGCACTATAAATTCCAGAAAAATTAGAAACCCTCAGGGGAGTCCACGAAATACTTTTTCCGCCGCCGCAAGCTTCTGTTGCAGAGAGATCCCATCTAGGGTCCTTCTCCGGTAATCTGCCGGAGGGGCTCTACATCAACCTTGCTGCCTTCCGATGATGCGTGAGTAGTTTATCACAGACCTTCGGGTCCATAGTTAGTAGCTAGATGGATTATTCTCTCTTTTTGATCTTCAATACAATGTTCTCCTCGATATTCTTGGAGTTCTATCCGATGTAATCACTGTTTTGCGGTGTGTTTGTTGGGATCCAATGAATTGTGAGTTTATGATCAGATTATCCATGAAATTATTTGAGTCTTTGCTGCACTCTTTTATGCATGATTATTATAGCCTCGTATTTCTTCTCCGATCTATTGATTTGGTTTGGCCAACTGAGTTGATTTATCTTGCCATGGGAAGAGGTGCTTTGTAGTGGGTTCGATCTTGCGGTGCTCAATCCCAGTGACAGAAAGGGACATGACACATATGTATCGTTGCTACTAAGGGTAAAAAGATGGGGTTTATTCATACATGAGTTTATCTTGTCTACATCATTTCATAGTTCTTAAGGCATTACTCCGTTCTTTTATGGACTTAATACACTAGATGCATGCTGGATAGCGGTCGATGTGTGGAGTAATAGTAGTAGATGCAGGCAGGAGTCGGTCTACTAATCTTGGACGTGATGCCTATATACATGATCATTGCCTTGGATATCGTCATGATTATTTGCTTTTCTATCAATTGCCCAACAGTAATTTGTCTACCCACCGTATGCTATTTTCTTGAGAGAAGCCTCTAGTGAAAACTATGGCCCCCGGGTCTATCTAAATCATATTACTAAAACCCTAAAAATATTGCTGCCATCTTTCTTTCTTTATTTTATTTTGTATTTTTGTTTCAATCTATCAATCTATCACATACAATTTAATCTTGCAATTTACCGCCGAGGGATTGACAACCCCTCGTTTGCGTTGGGTGCAAGGGTTTGTAGTTTGTGTGCAGGTACTGCTAACGAGGTGTTGTGTGATTCTCCTACTGGTTCGATAACCTTGGTTTCATAACGGAGGGAAATACTTATCTCTACTGTGCTGCATCATTCCTTCCTCTTCTTTGAAAATACCAACGCAAGCTACAAGTAGCAGGAAGAATTTCTGGCGCCGTTGCCGGGGAGACATCATCAACATCTATCAAGTACCTTTGCATAAACTCTCATCTCCTTGCATTTACTTTATTTGCCATTTGCCTCTCGTTTTCATCTCCCCCACTTCTAAAACGTTTTTACAAAAATATAAAAATATTTTCCATTTGCCTTTTTCTTGTTTGCTTGTTTGCTTGCTTGCCTTATCGTTATGGCTAGTTCTATTCCCGTTATGCCTTTCCCTCCGTACTTAGGAGACGATCCAGGAATTTTAAACTTTAAATATTTTGGTGATGAATCTTTAAAAGAAGCATGGGATAGATTATTAAAAATACAAGTAAATGCTAGGCATCAGTTTCATCTTAAATTATTTCTTAAAGGTTTTTATGTTGGTCTACCCCTTGCTCATAGACGTGTCTTGGATTCTATATTTGAAAACGATTTTCTTGGGGGTGATGCCTTTGCAACCTACGAAAAGATGAAAAGTATATTTGGATAGCCAAAAGTTGAAACTATCGAACCTATCACTATAGAATGCCTTCATCAAACTGAGCAAATAAAAGAAATCAAGGCTAGTGTGGATTCTAACTTTCGAGGAATATTCAATCTTGCCTCAAAAATAGATGGCAATGTGGTGTCACAAGATAGGAGGGTTGATGTTTTAGATCACAAAATCTCTTTTGGTGTTTTGAGAGAAATGAAAATCCATCGCACTAAGCTTGATCATCTAGTGCATATTATTGATAATGGCAAAGAAAGTGAAAAAGGGGTTGCAAGGACTAAAACCAAAGATGACAATACTTGAAATTATGCATTATGCCTAGCTAGGGGCATAAAACAATAGCGCTTGTTGGGAGGCAACCCAATGAATAAAATAAATTTTTATTATAAGTTTCTGTTATTGTATGTTTCCACTGTCATGCTACTGGTATGATTGTGTTTTTTTGTTTTTAATTAGTTTTTGTGCCAAGTAAAGCCTTTGGGATGATTTGGAAGATAGTATAATTGATGCTGTTTGAAAACAGAAAGTTTTGTGTCCAGTGCCTGAATTTTGTTTCTGTACTGGAACGTCAGAACCTTCTGAATTTTTTACAAAATATTGATATATTAATTTCCCACGTCGTCCTAATTTTTCACAGTTTTTTGAGTTCCATAAGTATGACGATAATTCAGATTTCTACAGACTGTTCTGTTTTTGACAGATTCTGTTTTTGATGCACTACTTGCTTGTTTTGATGAATCTATGGATTGTATCGGGGGGTATAAGCCATGGTGAAGTTAGAGTACAGTAGGTATAATGCAAAAATAAAATATGAATGGGTTTGCAACAGTACTTAAAGTAGTGATTTGTTTTGTTATACTAACGGATCTCACGAAGGTTTTGTTGAGTTTTGTGTGATTGAAGTTTTCAAGTTTTGGGTGAGATCACGATGGATGAAGGAATAAAGAGTAGCAAAAGCCTAAGCTTGGGGATGCCCGAGGCACCCCAAGGTAATATTCAAGGACGACTCAAGCGTCTAAGCTTGGGGATGCTCCGGAAGGCATCCCCTCTTTCTTCTACCAACCATCGGTAATTTTACTTGGAGCTATATTTTTATTCGTCACATGATATGAGTTTTGCTTGGAGCGTCTTGTATTATATGAGTCTTTGCTTTGTTTGCTTTTAAATTGGTCACAGTCTTCTTTGCTAAACACACCTATCTTGAGAGAGCCACATGTTTATCATCATTTGTTAGAATACTCTATGTGCTTCACTTAAATTTTTTGAGCTAGCCAGTTGCTCTAGTGCTTCACTTAAATCTTTTTGCGCACGGTGGTGGCTATATTTTGAAGAAATAAACTCTCATTCTTCACTTATATTATTTTGAGAAAAGATTAAAATTTTGAAGAAATGAATTCTCATGCTTCACTTATATTATTTTGAGAATTGATAAGATTGAAATTTTGAAGAAAAATTTGCACTCTCATGCTTCACTTAAATCTTTTTGAGAGTTAACAATAGTAACGGTAATTTGCATAAGATATGAAGTTGGCCCCAAAGTGATGAATATTCAAGAAGGATATAATAAAAACTTTCATATAGATCATTGGATATGATAAGTGTGATTCCTTGCAATAGTTTTGCGATATGGAGATGATGATATGTGAGTCATGTTAGTGAGTAATTGTGATTAAGTAAGAATATTAGTGTTAAGGTTTGTGATTCCCTATGCATGCACGTCAAGTCAATAGTTATGCAAAGAAATTATATCCTACTTATATTGCATTATTTGGTGTTAGTTGTGTTCAATGCATGTTTATGACCGTTTTCGTTTTTTGGTTGGTTGCTTCTCAATCTTTTGCTAGCCTTCATTTGTACTAAGCGGAAATACTGCTTGTGCATCCAAAATCCTTAAACCCAGTTTTTCCATATGAGTCCACTATATCTACCTACATGCGGTATTTCAATGCCGTTCCAAGTAAATTTGCGTGTGCCAACTCTAATTTTCAAAATATTTTTTCTGTTTTGTGTGCCCGTATCGCTCATGAAGCGGCAGGGGGTGGCCATTATTTTCCATGCTAGGTGTGTTATTCTCACGATGAGTGTTTATTCACTTGTCATTGCACGAGAGTATGGTTGGTAATAGGGATGCCCAGTCCCACATGAAATCAAATTAATAACAACAAAATTCCTTGCAAAGTGATGGTATGGAGGGCACCCGTGGATACGGCTAGCCATGGATTGTGAAAGAAATGGTGGAAAGGAAATAAACTTTACTTTCTGTTTGGGAACCACCTATGATGGGTCTAGCATGGAAAATATTGGGAATTCTCGGTCGTTTTCGTTGACAGGAAAAGCATGCCTCTCAAAATATTTTTATCTCTTTAATTTAAGCTTTGAGCTCTGGCACATTTGACAAATCTCTGGTTCCCTCTACGAAGGGCCTATCTATTTACTTTTATGCAATTTTTATTTTTATTTGAGTCTCCATCTTCTCTTACAATAGCACCAACTAGAGAGAACTATTGTCATACTTGTGCATTGGATGTAGCTAATATTTGATTGTGTTTCATGAATGGATCAGATCAATGATTGAGCATAATGGGCTAGGGATAACTTTCTTTAGCGTTGATATTTTGAAAGACATGGTTGCTCGTTAGTATGCTTGAGTATCTATGTCTTCATGTCAAACTATAGACTATTGCTTTGAATCATACAAGTTCAATGTCCAATGTATAAAAGAAAAGAATAAGTGATGAATATGTTAGGCAGCATTCCACATCAAAAATTCTGTTTTTATCATTTACCTACTCGACGACGAGCAGGAATTAAGCTTGGGGATGCTGATACGTCTCCAATGTATCTTTAATTTTTGATTGTTCCATGCTGTTATATTATCAATCTTGGATGTTTTTATGATCATTTACAGCAATTATATATCATTTTTGGAGACTAACCTATTAACTTAGTGCCCAGTGCCAGTTGCTGTTTTCTGCCCTGTTTTTGTTTTACAGAAAATTAATACCAAACGAAGTCCAAATGCCACGAAACTTTTTGGAGATTTTTTATTGGCCAAGATAAACACTACAAGCTTCGGGAGGAGGCCAGAAGACCCTGGTGCCTCGTGGGGCCCACAGAGCTCCGTTTGACCTATTTCCAGCACTATAAATTCCAGAAAAATCAGAAACCCTCAGGGGAGTCCACGAAATACTTTTTCCGCCACCGCAAGCTTCTGTTCCAGAGAGATCCCATCTAGGGTCCTTCTCCGGTAATCTGCCGGAGGAGCTCTACATCAACCTTGCTGCTTTCCGATGATGCGTGAGTAGTTTATCACAGACCTTCGGGTCCATAGTTAGTAGCTAGATGGCTTCTTCTCTCTTTTTGATCTTCAATACAATGTTCTCCTCGATATTCTTGGAGTTCTATCCGATGTAATCACTGTTTGTGGTGTGTTTGTTGGGATCCGATGAATTGTGAGTTTATGATCAGATTATCCATGAAATTATTTGAGTCTTTGTTGCACTCTTTTATGCATGATTATTATAGCCTCGTATTTTTTCTCCGATCTATTGATTTGGTTTGGCCAACTGAGTTGATTTATCTTGCCATGGGAAGAGGTGCTTTGTAGTGGGTTCAATCTTGCGGTGCTCAATCCCAGTGCAGAAAGGGACATGACACATATGTATCATTGCTACTAAGGGTAAAAAGATGGGGTTTATTCATACATGAGTTTATCTTGTCTACATCATGTCATCGTTCTTAAGGCATTACTCCGTTCTTTTATGGACTTAATACACTAGATGCATACTGGATAGCGGTCGATGTGTGGAGTAATAGTAGTAGATGCAGGCTGGAGTCGGTCTACTAATCTTGGACGTGATGCTTATATACATGATCATTGCCTTGGATATCGTCATGATTATTTGCTTTTCTATCAATTGCCCAACGGTAATTTGTCTACCCACCGTATGCTATTTTCTTGAGAGAAGCCTCTAGTGAAAACTATGGGCCCCGGGTCTATCTAAATCATATTACTAAAACCCTAAAAATATTGCTGCCATCTTTCTTTATTTATTTTATTTTGTATTTTTGTTTCAATCTATCAATCTATCACATACAATTTAATCTTGCAATTTACCACCGAGGGATTGACAACCCCTCGTTTGTGTTGGGTGCAAGGGTTTGTTGTTTGTGTGCAGGTACTGCTAACGAGGTGTTGTGTGATTCTCCTACTAGTTCGATAACCTTGGTTTCATAACTGAGGGAAATACTTATCTCTACTGTGCTGCATCATCCCTTCCTCTTAGGGGAAATACCAACGCAAGCTACAAGTAGCAAGCTTCCAGGAGCTCGATGGTGGTACTGGAACGGGCGGAGGGGCACTGGAGGGGGCTAGCCGAGGTGGAGGCCAAATGGTGGAGCTCCGGCCGGAGAGGAAGAAGAAGGCCCCGTGAGCTCGCTGGAGTGGCTCCGGTGGTCGATTTGGAGAGGTAGAGATGGAGGGGTGAGGAGAGCTGCGGCCAGGGACGGCTTAAATAGGCGAACGGAGATGCCCGAGCTCGGGTGCCGCCACGGGCAAGATGGCGGAGCTCTGGCGAACCGCGGACGCGTGGCGCAAGGGCGAGCTCGGATGGCAACGTGAGAGAGCGGGTGGAGCGCCAGAGGAGCAGACGCGGACGAGGCACGCGCGGTCGGCCACTAAGCCACTGTACGCGCGCGTGCGGCGAGAGCAGAGGCGCCATGGCATGAGGAGAGGGAAAGAAGGAGGGGGGAACGGGGCTAGCCGGCCATGTGGACGACAAAGAGGGAGTGCGGCACCAGCGGACGCGTGAACGCGGCCGAGAAGAAGAAGACCGCGGCTCAGCGACACCCAGAGCGCGCCCACTGCACGCAGAGCACGCGCACACGCGTGCCCATAGTGTGGTCACCGCATGCATTGACACGGAGAGGGCACGTAGGCCTGGTAAAAGATGTCCATTGTGTAGTCCATCCCTCCTACAGCTTCATGGATGTGATGGATCGACCAAAGCGACTTTGGGCCGATGGGATGCATCAGGGGATTGTTGCTGTAGTCAACTTGGGTTGGCATTTGTGGTCAAGTTACTTGACCAATGGGCCAGAGGGGATGTCTCAAGGGTTTAGGGTAGGAAGGACTACAGTCCTGTGAATTTTGAGATGAACTGGACAAGATTTGAAGATAGTTGCTATACAACTGCAAAAACAGCACATAAACTGGAATTGGATGTTGCACTCACATGGGGTACTGGATTGAGCTACAATTTGGTGGAGAGTTGTGATTTAGGACCCTGTAGGTACTGGCAAAATTTCATGCCATTTGGAAATACCTAGATGGTATTTCCTTCACAAAGGTCCTCTCTGCACAGAATCTTGGGAGTATATTGTAGAGCAAGTGGATTGGAAAACTAATGTGAAATTTGGCATGCTCAAAGGATATAGGGGAATTTAGGCCCTGGATTAATTTCAGAATTTATGAAGCAATATAAAATGTAGTTGCTTCACAAACTGAAAATTTGACCAGAACCAAAGAATAGAATTGGTACTCACATAGATTGTTGGATGGGGCTAAAATTTGGTGTAGGGGAATTATTTGAGCAAATGGAGGGCCTGGCAAAATTTTAGCTCAAATGGATACTCCTAGCTAGTACTTCCTTCACAAAGCTTCTTTCTGGATAAAAGCTTTGGGAATTTGCTGAGGAAGATTCACTAGGAAAATGGAGCTAAATTTTGTCATATGGTAATTATGTGTATAGGAGAGAGTGCTCAAAAAGTTTGAGAGCAATCAAGGAAATATAAATAGCACTTCCTTCACAAAGTGCCAAACTGGACAGAAGGGAAAAGGAATATTTCTGAATTAATTTTGAACTAGGCAGGGAAAGGTTTGGACATATCTGGGGAAAATATGATCCAAAGAATTTATGAGAATTATTTGGGAATTTTTGGAATGACAGAAATATAGGTTGCTTCACAACCTAGGTCAAATAGGGTTATCCCTTTAACAAGAAAATGGAATATTCCCTAAGAAAAGAATTTTGGGGTAGGTCTAGAATAGAGATGTCATGATCTTGGGAAAGATACAAGGATGAAATACTACTTGGGAGAAGAAGAAATGATGATCTCCCAGGTTTCAAGTCCATAGAACTGCTCCAAAAAGAAAACCAGAGCAAAACCAAATAAAACCAAAAGAAAAAGAAAAGGGCCAAAAATCGGGGTGTTACAATATTTCAGATTTGAGAACACTTGATGTATGTCTTGCATATGAATACCCATGGTGACAATGGGGTATTATATTGATTCACTTGATATATGTTTTGGCACTCAACTCGCGGATTCCCGCGGTGACATTGGGGTAATCTATGCACAGGGGTTGATGCACGTTTTCATTATCTTTTCTCCGATAGAAACTTTGGGGTACTGTGACGCCCCCGACTTAATCGTGCGCTAACCATACATGCAAATGCACACGATCAAGCCTAGGGACTCACTTGAAGATATCACAACACAACTCTACACAAAATGAAATAATACAAGCTTTATATTACAAGCCAGGGGCCTCGAGGGCTCGAATACATGAGCTTGATGTCGTACAAGAATCAATGGAAGCATTAGATATTTGAGTACAGATATAAATGTAAAACAGATAGGCCTTAAGAAGGCGGGGCAAAACAAAAACAACGATCGAAAAGGCGCAGGCCTCCTGCCTGGGAGCCTCCTAACTACTCCTGGTCGTCAGCGGTCTCCACTTGGTAGTACGCTCCTCCAGAAGTGTAGTAGTCGTCGACTGGGGCGGCTGGTTCCAGGGCTCCATCATCTGGTCGCAGCAATTGGGCATGGGGGAAAAGGGAAGCAAAGCAACCGTGAGTACTCATCCAAAGTACTCGCAAGACTTACATCAGAACTATTCTAATTATGCAATTGGTTTTCAAAAGAAGGGCTGTATCTGTGGACTAGATTGCAGAAATGCCAGAATAGAGAAAGAGCCTAGCCTATCGAAGACTAGCATCTTCAGCGGTGTTGCAGCATAAGAAGAGTGTAGATTAGTAGCATAACATAAAGTAACAAGCATGTTGAATCGAAGCCTAGAGATCCTTCCTCGACTCCCAACGAGAAAGCGATCCCGGAGCTTCCAATTAATTAAATGTATCCAGTTCAAGTATTAGCAGATCGGGATACAACATTGAGCGTCCTGTTACCGTGGACACGGCTATTCGAATAGATAATCTTCCCTGCAGGGGTGCACTACTGTTACCCAACACGTTCAATTAACTCCGGCCGGACACACTTTCCTGGGTCATGCCCGGCCTCGGCTGATCGACACACCGCAGCCCTACCTAGAGCTCAGCAGAGAGGTCCCCGTCGTTCTACATCCTAAGAGCTCAGGGGTCTTGGGCCATCGCCCTGTGCCCTCCGGGTCGTTGTGTGCAGGGTGGATACCAGGCACCACCTCTGGGGCGCCGATCCGACCCGGCCACAATGCTGAACTGGACGCCTGACAGAGCTTTCGGCTGACACATACGGCTCCGAGGGCCCCATAAACCATTATCCTGCGTGGTGGTAGTGCGTATAGGCCAGTGGCCAACTCAGATCAATACCCAAATCCGTTAGTGCATTATTTGGAGCTCGCGGTGACGATCAGTACTCCTGTTGCCCCGTCTCGAGGAAGTGCAACAAGGGTCAGGCCCATCCCTCTCTAGGGCGGTCTCTGCCTGCCCGGCCGCGCCTCGTAATTATCTCGCGGGTACCCTCCAGGTCAACCCGACTTCACATCTCTCGCGGGTACCCCACGGGGTCGACCCAACTTTACCCAGTAACTGTAGTAAAATCCCGGTAACTGTGTGTTCAGAACATCAAGAAGGAATCTGAGGAATCACCCTCGTTGGATTCCTACCTGATGTACCTGTCAAGGTGAACCCGGAGGAATAACCCTTGATGGTATTCACACTTACGGGGTTGCACGACAGAAGCTTCATCGGAAGTGGTGAAAAAGGAATCACCCTCGGTAACCCACGTCCAGCTAGCTGTACTACAGAGGCAATATCAGGAGTGGGATAAGAGGTATCACCCTCGGCACTCGATATTAGTTCTGCAGAGTCGAGCAACTTAGGGGGTGTGCGTAGTGCGGTGTTGGTCTCAGCCCGACGATCACATCGATCGGGGCACTAGTAGCTAAGTGGGGCAACTAGGACAAAGAGGAGGGGCCACAGATGGATTACCAACCAAACTATACTAAGTATCTCGGATAGCAGGCATGTATCAATAACAGTTACAAAAACTGGCTATGCAGCAGATTAGGATAAAACAGAACAGTAGCAAATTCTAATGCAAGCAGGAAGGGGGAAAGAATAGGTGATATAGGCATGCTCAAGGGGGTTTGCTTGCCCGGTTGCTCTGCGGCAAAAGAGGGGTCTTCGACGGTGTAGTCGGTCTCCGGAGCGGTGTCAGTCTCAGGGGCTATCGGAAAAGAAGAGGGGGAAGAAACAATAAATAAAGGCAAATAATGCAACACAGATGCATGGCACGACGGTATGCAGTGTTAGTGGTGACCTAATGCATGGCTACATGTCACAGACGAAACGGGAAAATATCTGGGATATTTTCCCGGCGTTTAGGCGGATTTCGGAATACTGTACCGGAGGGGAAGGTTCCATGTCCAGATAGATAGAAGTGATGGTCAAGCATTTTGACCACATATTTGGATTCGTCTCGTTTTTCTGATCAACTTTCATGTAGAAAGTTTTTCGATCCGAGCTACGGTTGAATTTCTACGAATTTTCAAAGTTTTAAACAGTTTTATGAAATTCCTAGAATTATTTAAATTAGTCAATTTGTATTATCCAGAATAGTGATTGATGATGTCAACATGACGACAGGATGACGTCAGTGGTCAACTGAGCTGACCAGGGTCAAACCTGACCCGTGGGTCCCACTGGTCAGTGTCTCTGGACTAATTAGGAATTGATTTAGACTAAACAGAGTTAATTAGCACGTAGGCCCCACATGTCAGTGACTATATAGCTAACTAATTAAGTTTTAATTATGAAACCATTTAACTAGTTAGTTAACAGAGGGGGCCCACTTTTCGGTGTCAGTAACTAATCTAACAGTTTAACTAATCTAACCATTAACAGTAATTAGTCGCGCGGGCCCACATGTCAGTGACAGTAGATGCCACGTCAGCGCGTTGACCGCGGTCAACGCAGTCAACCGTGGCCAGGGACCCACTGGCAGCGACTCTGGGCGGGCCCCACGCCTTGCCACGTTGGCAGCCGGTGCTGGAGCTGCTCCGGCGAGCTCCAGACGCGGCGGCGAGCCACTGCCAGCGGCGGAAATCCGCTAGGCTGGGCCAAATCGCGCAGTTCTTGCTACGTTCAAACGAGCGAGGAACGGCGCATCCAGTTGTGTTGGTGGCTGCCTGTGGGATGGCCGGAGTCGTCGCCGGCGACGACGGTTGGCGGCGGTGGCGTTCAGGTGCCGGTGAAATCGATGAAACAGCGCGCGTTTGCTCGAACCAAAGAGGCAGGGATGCTCTACGTGGGCTTGCGAGCTCGATGGGCAAGGTTGCGCAGGCGTGCGGTCACCGGATCATAGCCGGCGACGAGCTCGTGCGGCGGCGAGCTCGGCCGCGATGGAAACGATGACTATGCGCGCGGAAACGGCGGGGAGACAGAGGGAAAAGAGGCGAGGCTCACCGAGCGGCTCAGGAAATGCCGTTGGCGGCTTAGGAGTGCAGGGACCGGCCGGAAACGACGGGGATCGCCGGAGACCGAGAAGAGAAGGGGTGGCTCGATCCGCGGCCTGCAGCGCTCCCCGGCTCCCACGTCTCGGTGCAGGCGGCGTAGTCGGGAACGGCGGAGACGGTGGGCACGGTGAGGCTGCGAGGGAGGCACGGTGGCCACGACAACGGCGAGGGCACGGCGATGGGAGCACTCGGGCGAGCTCCCGAACGAGAGGAAGAGAGTGAGAGGAGGAAGGAGAAGTGGCCAGGGGGGAGGGCTCGGGGTAGGTGAGCTCGGCCTTATCCTCCCCGGCTCACCAGCCCGTCGCCGTGGCGAGCTGTGGCCGGAGCGGCGCGAGCTCGGCCATGGCCGTGGCGACACGGCGCGGGAGCAGGTGGACGATGCGTACGGTGGGCTGGGCCGCGTTGCGCTAGCGGGCCGGGGTGTACAGTAGGGTTTTCCTATTTTTCCTTTTCTATATTTCTGTTTCCTTTTATTCTTTTCTGTTGCATTTTCTTTTAGCTAGCAAATCTATTTTGTAAAATATGGGACTTGCCAAATCAAATACTAGGTATTGTCTGGCAATGCCACAATAAGTTTGGGACTGAATTGAATCCAATTGTATTTTTCAAAAATGAAAATGGATTTAACAAGGATGTTTTGGGTACTGTTTTGGTTGTTAGGATCAAATTGGGAATTTAAAAAATGTTGATTTTATTTTTATAATTGCTTTGGGAATTTTAGTAATATTATGAACATTTTTGTTCTACTATTTGGATAACTTTTAATTTTGACTTTATTTTAAATTTGAATTTGAAGTTGGTTTACTCTCTAATGCAATTTACTTAGGAAGATCATGATGACATGGCTAATTAATTAGCAAAATGAAAGGGTTAAGATCTGGGGATGTTACAGGTGCTCCTTGAAGTTCTTTGTGTGGATTGAATATTATGATTATGAAGTTGTTTGATGCATATCGTATAATCAACTCACGGATACTTGTGGTGACATTGAAGTATCTAGGTGACATTAGAGTTGGTTGATGTGTATCATATGGTGTTATTTTAGTACGAACTCTAGGGCTGTTTGTGACACTTATATGAATGGCTCAATAGATCGATCGGAAAGGATAACTTTGAGGTGGTTTCGTACCCTACAAACAATTTCTATCTTATGTTCTCCGCTAATAGGAACTTTGGAGTGATTCTTTATCGCACATTGAGGGATTGTTATATGATCCAATTATGTTAGCATTGTTGAGAGATTGCACTAGTGAAAGTATGAACCCTAGGCCTTGTTTCTAAGCATTGCAATACCGTTTGTGCTCCGTTTTATCACTTGCTACCTTGCTGTTTTTATATTTTCAGATTAAAAAAACCTATATCTACTATCCATACTACACTTGTATCACCATCTCTTCGCCGAACTAGTGCACCTATACAATTTGCCATTGTATTGGGTGTGTTGGGGACACAAGAGATTTCTTGTATTTGATTGCAGGGTTGTTTGAGAGAGACCATCTTCATCCTACACCTCCCACAGATTGATAAACCTTAGGTCATCCACTTGAGGGAAAATTGCTACTGTCCTACAAAACTCTGCGCTTGGAGGCCCAACACGAGTCTACAAGAATAAGTTGTGTAGTAGACATCAACCATTGCCTTACAATTACAGCTTGTGAGATGAAAAGCTTGCCAGTTAAGTGTGACTGCACTAGATTAAGGACAAGACATGCTTGCCGGAATGTTGCACCTGACAGCACCTATGGTCACACGAAGAATTAAGAACATATATAGCCAAGTTTTTGCGGCAAAGGATTCAGGAAAGAGCACAATGATGAGAGCAAGACCGAAAATGCAGGTATGATGATTACTACAGAAACAACATGGACTTATGGAAGTATCGACAGAATGGGCACTTGTAATGCTCCACCACAGTCTCGGATCACATGCTCTCACATGTGATACCCTGTCATGAATAAGGTTATTCTGCCAGAACCACCGTCAGTCAAGCTATTGTTATAATGTATTACTCCTTTATACTGGACAAGATGGGTAACAGCCGAATCATCGATACGGATTGAAGGCAATGAGGTCAGCCCAGATGATTCGGACTCTCTGCAAGTAGTCAGACTCTGCCAGGGGAAACGTTGTGATCCTTAGCATTGTAACCGGATGCAAGGATCAGATGGTTGTGTTCCCCAAAGGAAGTTGTTCATAACCCCTGTCGGTGCTGGATGGAAGCATGACACGTCCATCGAAAATTACTCCTGGAATCGTGTGAAAGATCACATATTCCGGACAACACAACAGCCATGCCAACGGACATAAGGGAATTGGAGTCAGTATAATAAGGATCGTGGGGGGAAAAACCCGCCAGGAAGTGGGTACGATGAAGCAAACCACCCAGCACAAGGCAGTCAGGTTATATGAAATGCGGTGGGAACAAATTATAAAGCAAAGAGAAGACCCGAGCTGAGACAGGTTCCCGTACGACAAGATAAGCATACTTGTTCCCTGAGCAACCAAATCTCGAGGACGAGATTTATCCTAAGGGGGGTAGGTTTGTGACACCCTGGTTTTTCCAACTTTTCTTTTCAAAAATCCATTTGAGTTTTATTTGGAATTTGGCTTGGATTTTTATTTGAATGACTCTATGGACTTAAAACTTGGGGGATATTTTTTCCTTCCTTTCCCAAGTGACCTAAGTTCCCAAAAACTTCTTCCAAGTCATGCCATTCCATTCTTGTCCCATCCCAATCTTTATTTCAATTTAAAATTCCTTTTTCTAGAAAAAGGAATAGCTCTTTTCCTCCAGTTTGTGAAGCAACCTATATTTCTGTCTGCCCAAAAATTATAAGAAAATTCTGATAAATTATTTGGACCATGTGAACCTTGGATATGTGAAAATATTCAAGATTCCATGCTCAGGGTAAGCACAACATCCAATCTTTGTTTCTGGTCATAATTTCAGATTGTGAAGCAACTATATTTTATATTGCTCCAAAAATTCTGAAATTAATCCAGGACATTCTCCTACCCATATGAACATCCTCCACCAAATTTTGGCCCATTTCATTCAGCCATTTTCTCTATAAAATTCCTCCAAGCTTCTGTCCAGAAGACAGCATTGTGAAGGAAGTACTATTTATACTTGTCCAAATGGTATGAAATTTTTATAGCATCTTGATACCACCCAATGACCCACAAATACCAAATTTCAGCTCAGGGGGATCATCCATGTGAGTGCATCATCATCAATAAGTTTCTGGACCAGAGAGGCAGTTGTGAAGCAACTATATTCTACACTTGACCATTTGATCTGAAATTTTCCCAGGATGGGAACCTTCCTACCACATTCCAGTGTGACAAATTGACTCACTCAAAACCCTAGCCATTTTTCCCCAGCTTCTTGCCCAAGTTTCTGTCCAGAAACTTGTCTGGAAGCTAGCCAAATGTTCAGATCACCTCTTGTCAAACCAAGGGCACAGGGAGGTCATTGGTTGGATGGGCTACCGTGTGGACATGACCAGCCGAGCCAGAGCGCACCACGTGCACTAGTGCACGCGGTGACCACGCGTCTGCCCGAGCCAAAGTCATGCTCTGCACGCCGAGCGCCTCGGACACGACCACTCCGGCCGCCCCGTGTTGCCCCTTCTTGTCCTGTCGTGCCGACGTCGTCGCGACCACCCACGTACCCCCTCCAGAACCCTCTATCTTCTTCGGCGAAGCTCGCCGCCGCACACAGCCAAGTTTACCCACGGGCAGAACAGTGCGCCGCGGTTGCCGCCGTGTCCGCACGCCCTTAATGGCTCAGGACCCGTCCCATTGCTCCTGGCCTCTCCCGTCACCTCCCCACGCGGCCCGGGTACCAGCGCGGCGGCCAGCTCAACGCGGCACGCCGACATTTTCTCCTTGGCGGCATCCAGTGCGGGGATCGATCTCCAGCTATAAAAGCCACACCCCAGCCCTCCCTCTCCTCACCCCTCACCCTCTCCACCTCTCAATCGTCGTCCCGCATCCAGAAGCAGCACCGGGGAGCTCTCCTTCTCCATCTCCGGCGAGGTGCTCTGCCGTTCTGCTCCTGCTTCTCCAGCTCGACTCCATCCACCCCAGCCCCAACCGAGACCACCGCTGAGCTCGTGGTGCTCTACTGCTCCTCCCCAACCCCTCCCCTGCTCGAATGCTCGCGGGAATCACCGGATCCGCCGACGCCTGAAGCTCATCATCGCCTGAGAGGAAGGGGCCCACGCCGTCCGGCCATCTCCCGGTGAGCTGCGGGTACAAGCATGCTTCCCGTCGCCTGCTCGATCCATCCCGACCATCTCTCCGTGCCACCGCCGCCTCCACGCCGGCAAACGTCGCCGGTGAGTCCCGCCGCTCTCTGTTCCGTCCCTGCCCCTGTTCGAATCAGACAGCTGGGCCCCACCTGTCAGCGAACCAGCGTGTGCCCGAAGCGGTACGTAAGTGGAGGAATAATCCCACTTTACGCCTTCGACGTGGCCGCTCCTGGGTTTTCTGATTTTCTGTTTAAATTCAAATAAATCCAGAAATTTTGACTAAACTTTGACCAGCAATATCTTTTAAACCATAAGTCCAAATGAGTTCACTCTTTTTGCATTATTTTTTCTTATAAGCTCCTTTATTTGTTGGAAAATTTTGGTATTTTTCTGATCTATCTAGAATTTCTGGACAAAGAAAAATGCTTTATGTGATATTTACAAATGTGTTCAAAAATATTTTTCAGAGTGGTTTTGACTAGATGGTGCAGACTAGGAGTATTCCCACACTCCCTTGGTGCAAGGCAAGCCACAACTCTCATTTGCATAATTGCATTGCAATGTCATGTTTTAAATAATTAATTAGGCTAAAATTTGAATTATTTATAATTGGTTTACTCATGCAACACTTGGAGAAATTCTTAGACATGTTGCTGTCATGATGATGATTGGGTTGTTAGTAACTAGTGGCTTACAAGTATGATGATGCCAAGACACTGTTGGATGGAAAGATTACCGTCTATGATTAATTAGTGATTCCGTCCGACACTTTGTTTATGGGATCAGTAGCAGTAGCTTGATCATGTTGTTCATTGGATTACCAGTTAACTAGTGTTAGCCTAGACCACTATAATACCGGAGTAGCAGTTATGGCAAAGAAGCCACTTGGGGATTACTTCCTTCATTCGATGTTCAAGTGCCACTGAACTGATTTTTCCAGTGCAGCCACATCTGCCGTTATGGGACGGCCTCGATTTGGTCTAATCTAGTGCTCTTTTATCGGTACCACCAAAGAGGGAAGGTTATGCGTGCGTGCGTGCTTCCCTGATCAGGTAGACGACGATAATCTTGTGAGCCCGGTTTGGTTATTGAGCTCAGGTCCCCGTTTGGGACAGTTTAGTTTGGCCACGATGGTGGCTGGTGTCAGGAGTGACACAAGGGCCACCCAAGGCATGACCCGAAGAGGGAGTGAATGTCGGTGGTACAGTAGAGGAGTCACGGGTTAGACAAGTTTCGTTGGACGAATGTCCATGGTGTGGGTAATATGCGCAACCTCTGCATAGTGTAAGTGTTGGTGCAATAATTTGCCTCCTTATGTTTTGGAGATTGTTGACATAAACAGTAAGGGACTGATGTGTTTGCTAGTGCACATAGAGTAACAGGTCCCTGGAGTCAAGAGGAGTTTGGTTCAAACTCCGAAGAAAATCCCCTGCGTGGCAGTGAAGGTTATCACCAAAGATTATGATGACAAGAGTGACCCCTCAAAAATTGCTGATGCAAAGCAATTGTTTCGGTGCGCATCCGAAGAAAGTGACTGCGGCCGAGAAGATTGAAGACGAAGTGAAGATGTAGCATTTATTTCGTTGTTTGTCTTCTCTTTATTGAGTCATAGGACCACCATACTACTAAGAGGGGTGTAGTGTTCAAAGCTTTGATTCTCTGATGCTAAACCCAAATCCTATGAAAGTTGCGAGAGAAATCTCTTTGTGTTCCGAGCAAATACTTGCCAGCAAGAGACTGTGATCTTCTTCGCTGCGAGAGATTTGTCTCTGACCGAGGAGTTAGCATTACTTGTTCCTCAAGTAATGTTACCGTTGCTCTTAAAATCCGACCGTTGTGAACGTGTCGGTTGGCCATTGGCTGGACCGCGTGTCCAAAATGGTCATTTCCCACCAGGGAAGGCTGCGGCTATAAATAGCCACCCCGCACCGGCATTGTCCGGTGGCTGCTCCGTGTGATTCTAAGAAGATTGTTGAGCAACCCCCTCTCCTGAGTGATTTAGTTTAAAATCCACCGAGAGAAAACCCCAGAGCTGAAAAATTAGATAGTGGTTCAGCATCACTCGAATCTAACTCCAGTACACTCCGCCTATTACTCTTGAGAGCTGCGAACTCTCTAGACGGTTAGGTGTCAATTTCTTCAGAGACCAAGAGTAATTGTGGTTCTCGAAGAAGAAGTCTGTAAAGGTTTGGAGATCGCCTCAAGCATCTACCACGAGTGATCGGCATTGGTTGACAAACCAATTGTCGAGGAGAATAGGGCGAAGAGAGTTTATCTTCTGTGTTATCACAACCCCTCCAACCAGACGTAGTCCTTTTGCAGAAGGGCGAACTGGTCTACCAAATTCCTTGTCGCCATCGAGCATCACTGGTCACCTCTGCTTCTCCCCTTTACATTCGAACTGTGCTGTATGACATATTTCAATCATGTGATTTGTCTCGATGCATGCTTTTAGTTTCCATTTGTTAGTTTGTATTCGCTCACTATACACTGTTTTCATTCGCTCCGCTGCTGGGTTTCGAGAGTTTTGATATTTCCGAAGAAAATTTAAAACTCCCATTCACCCCCCCCTTTGGTAGACATACTTCGTTCCTTCAATTGGTATCAGAGCAAGGTACTCCTTGACTCTGTTCATTTTGGTCTAACCACCTTGGAGTTTAAGTATGTCTTCAGTGAGCTACAAGTCGCACCTCAAGATTCCCATCTTCGATGGGACGGACTATCCCTTCTGGAAGGAGAAGATGGAGATCTGTCTCCGAGCTATTGATGATGATATGTGGAACGTGGTGCAGAATGGATTCGTTGTTGAAGTGCCCCAGGTCCCCACTGACCGCGAGAAGAAACTTATTCAGATGGATGCTCAAGCCAAAGATGAAATTGGTGGCCATCTCTCTCGAGCTCAATTTCTTTGCTATCGTCAAAGTGAAACTGCAAAGGAATTGTGGGACATTCTCGAAAAGATAAATGAGGGTGTTTCAACTCAGAAAGAGGCTCGCATTGATACTCTTCAGGCAAAGTTCAATCGGTTCAAGCGAATCAGAAATGAAAGCTGCCAGCAAACCTTCGATCGTCTGAGTGACATTGCAAACGAGCTGCAAGGTCTCGGCGCCAAAGACATCACTGATCATGAAGTTGTGAAGAAACTGCTCTGATCCCTTGACAGTTCGTTCGACACTCTAGTTCTGATGATTCAGGAATGAGCTGATTTCAAAGTTCTCGACTCAGCTGATATCATGGAAAGGCTAAACACCCACGAGGAACAAGAAGAAGAAAGGAGAGATCTCTATGGCTCAAGTCACCGAAAAAGTCATGCTCTCAAGGCTGTGGCTGAATCTTCCTCAGAAGGAAATGCCGAAGAAGATTCGGATGACCCAGAAAAGATCAGCAAGGATCTCAGATTAATCACCAAAAGATTCCAGTGCCTTCAAAGGAAAAATCAGTTTCAGAAGAAAGGATCCAGCAACTCTGGCGGCTCCAAATCTTCATCAAAACCTACTGGAGATTACACCTGCTTCAAGTGCAAAAAGCCAGGACATTTCATTTCGGACTGCCCTCTCTGGGAAGCTGAAATCCATGCCAGTGGAAGATATGTTTCAGGAAACAACCATGGCAAAGGCAAGAGCAAAAGCTACGACTCCGATGATGAGAAGAAAACGAAGAAGTTCTTCAAGAAGAAGGACAGCTCCTCCTCCAAGTCCTCGTCAAGATCTTCCTCAAGGAATCCTTCCAAGTCCTCATCCAACCACAAGAATACCTCTTGCAAGGCCAAGGCATACATCGGCAAGGAAATGGACTCCGATGAAGAAGAGTCATCTGGCTCCGAGGAAGTTGATGAATCTGATGAGGATTCAGATTCTGGCATGGCTAGCATAGCATGTGCCACTACTCCTGCGTCGAACTTCTTCGAGAATCATTCGAAGGACGACGAATCTCCTGCCTACTTCTTCATGGCCAAAGCTTCAAAAGAAAAGTTACCCCCAAACATCACAAGGTTTACTCCAGTGATCAATACTCTTCGGATGAGGATGACCATGCTAAACTGATCAAAATTGCTAATATGCAACAAAACTCTCTCAAGAAAATTGAGAAAACCCTTAGGAAATCTGAAGGGTTGTTGGTTGAGGAGATGGAGAAAAATCAGTCGTTGACAGAAGAGCATTCCGCTCTCGAGTCTCGAATGGAAGAACTATCAAATCGTCATGATTTTCTCTCAGCCGACCACGAGAGACTGACTTATGATTACCTGAAAAGGAAACAGGAACTTGATACGTCTCCAACGTATCTATAATTTATGAAGTATTTATGCCATGTCTATTATAGTTTTGTACGATTTTGGTGCACTTTTATATGGATTTTATATGATTTTCATGGACTAACATATTGACCTAGTGCCCAGTGCCAGTTGTTGTTTTCTGCTTGTTTTTGGTTTTTCAGAAAATCCATATCAAACGAAGTCCAAATGTAGCGAAACTTTTTGATGATTTTTTCTGGAAGGAAACAGACCCAGGAAGCTTCGGAGGAGTAGCAGAAGAGCCACAGGGGCCCCACGAGCCACCTAGGCGCACCTGCCCCCCCCCCCCAGGCGCGCCCTGGTACCTCGTGGGCCTCCTGTTTCACCTCTTCGCATGATTCCAACGCTGAAAAATCATATATATTCAGAAACCCCCGAAAGTTAACCTAGATGAGTTTTTACGCCGCCGCAAGCCTCTGTACCACCACGATCTAATCTACAGCCCTTTTCCGGCACCCTGCCGAATCATCACCGGAGGCCATCTTCATCATCCCAGCGGTCTCCATGATGAGGAGGGGGTAGTTCACCCTCGGGGCTGAGGGTTTGTACCAGAAGCTATGTGTTTTATCTCTCTCTCTCATGTTCTTGATTTGGCACGATCTTGATGTATCGCGAGCTTTGTTAATATAGTTGGATCATATGGTGTTTCTTCCCTCTCTATCCTTGTTGTGATGAATCGAATCTTTTCCCTTAGAGGTTTCGTTATTGTCGGATTGAATATTTCAGATTTGAGAACACTTGATGTATGTCTTGCATATGAATACCCGTGGTGACAATGGGGTATTATATTGATTTACTTGATATATGTTTTGGCACTCAACACGCGGATTCCCGAGGTGACATTGGGGTAATCTATGCATAGGGGTTGATGCACGTTTTCATTATCTTTTCTCCGATAGAAACTTTGGGGTGCTCCTTGGAGTTCTTTGTGTGGATTGAATATTATGATTATGAAGTTGTTTGATGCATATCGTATAATTAGCTCACGGATACTTGTGGTGACATTGGAGTATCTAGGTGACATTAGAGTTGGTTGATGTGTGTCATATGATGTTATTTTAGTACGAACTCTAGGGCTATTTGTGACACTTATAGGAATAGCTCAATAGATCGATCGGAAAGGATAACTTTGAGGTGGTTTCGTACCTTACAAACAATTTCTATCTTATGTTCTCCGCTAATAAGAACTTGGGAGTGATTCTTTATCGCACGTTGAGGGATGCTTATATGATCCAATTATGTTAGCATTGTTGAGAGATTGCACTAGCGAAAGTATGAACCCTAGGCCTTGTTTTTAAGCATTGCAATACTGTTTGTGCTCACTTTTGTTACTTGCCATCTTGCTGTTTTTATATTTTCAGATTACAAAAACCTATATCTACTATCCATACTACACTTTTATCACCATCTCTTCGCCGAACTAGTGCACCTATACAATTTACCATTGTATTGGGTGTGTTGGGGACATAAGAGACTCTTTGTTATTTGGTTGCAGGGTTGTTTGAGAGAGACTATCTTCATCCTATGCCTCCCATGAATTGATAAACCTTAGGTCATCCACTTGAGGGAAAATTGCTACTGTCCTACAAACCTCTGCGCTTGGAGGCCCAACATGAGTCTACAAGAACAAGTTGTGTAGTAGACATCAAGCTCTTTTCTGGCACCGTTGCCGGGGAGGTGGGTGCTTGAAGGTATATCTATAGATCTTGCAATCGAATCTTTTAGTTTCTTGTTTTATCACTAGTTTGGTTTATAAAAGAAAACTATAAAAAAATATGGAATTGAGGTTGCCTCATATTATTCGTCTTTATAATGTTTTTCTTGAAAATGATGGATCGGAAAATTGTGCTCAATTGATAGAAGAAAAATTCAATAAAATGTTTGGCATAAAATCTTTGAATGATGAGCATGATTGCAATGTTGTTAGTATGCTTTCTATGAATATCCATGATGCTAATGATATGCAAAACTACAAGCTTGGGGATGCTATATTTGATGAAGATGATATTGTTAGTCCCCCAAGTTTTGATGAGAAAATTTATTATGATGATAGCATGCCTCCTATTTATGATGATTATATTTATGAAAGTGGATTTGGAGAGGTCATTACTTTATTTAATGATGAATCCACTATTTTGGAAGAAGTTTCAATTGATTATGAGAAAAAAGTTGCTATCTATGATGATTATTGTGATGACATGTATGCTATAAAGAATAATGATAACCATGAAACTTGTCATCATGATTTTAATTTTCAATTGGATTATGCCAATCAAGTATCTCATGATAGTTATTTTGTTGAGTTTGCTCCCACTACTATTCATAAGAATAAATTTGCTTATGTGGAGAGTAGTAAAAATTCTATGCTTGTGGATCATGAAAGGAATGCTTTATGTGATAGTTATATTGTTGAATTCATTCATGATGCTACTGAAAATTATTATGAGAGAGGATCATATGCTTGTAGGTGTTGCAATAATATCAAGTTTCCTCTCTATGTGTTGAAAGTTTTGAAGTTATGCTTGTTTTGCCTTCCTATGCTAGTTGATTCTTGCTCCCATAAACTATTTGCTCACAAAATTTCTATGCATAGGAAGTGGGTTAGGCTTAAATGGCTGCCCTTGCCGGAGAAGACGACGCCACAAATCGGCGCTCTTGACCCACTGAACGGCAATGTCATCTACCTGACGGTCGGCATGCACAGCATCGGCGTGGACATGAGCAAGGAGGAGGTGATTGGGAGCTCTCTGCACAACGGCGCCAGTTGGTGTATACCATGCGTTCTTCCACCGTGGCTTGAATCAAGCTGGATCTCTGCCGTAGGTAATCGCTACTACTAAGCTACATCCTTACACATGAATGGGTGCATTGCACATGAATTCTTTTCACTGTGATCTTATTTCAATGAACTGTCTACAAGTGTTCCAAGGGTAGGATTTGTTTATCATAATGTGGGAACTATCGAGTAAAGCTGCTCTATCTATAACTGTAGTATCCATTTTCTAACTACTCGGATGTGGAACAGAAATTTTGCTAATATCAGTTATGAAGAAAGATTTGTTATTTTTTCCTTTGCAAATATTGTCGGCGTACGACACCTATGGGATCGCGTGGATCCATTTTACGGTTTGGCTGGGGAAAAGATGTACACAAAGAGCGGATCCAACGATCAACGCGGGGATTTTTTACCCAGGTTCGGGCCGTTGAGTAACGTAAAACCCTACTCCTGCTTTGGTTTATTGTGGGTGTCTAAGCTCAGGTACACGGAGCGCTTCTTGGTGAACAGTACGCAAGAAGGGCAGCTACGCATGCAACTGGGCCAGAAAGCTCCTCTCCCCTGTAGCTTCGCCTTGGGCCTCCTTTTATATGACAAAGGGGTTACCAACAGTGGCGAACAGCAAGTACAAGAGGTGTAAAGTTACTACAGTGTTTACATGCTTATCCCTGACGACTTAGGACAAAACGCATTAAATGCTCCACTTAGGTGTCCCTTACTTTCTTGGGGACGGAAAAAGAGCCCGTCCCATCAGCACCGCTTAACCCCATCCGCCGCTAATGCCATGACACGCACCCAGGAGGACAAACCCTAAACGACAGGCTGTTTGCTGCGCTGGAGCGGTGGCAGGACGACGGGATCTTGCCGGGTGCGAGTCCTTGCCGGGTCTTCATGAGCTTTCCCGGCAAGATCTTGCCGGGAACCCAGCCTTCGGTCTTCTGTCTTCTGATCATTGGCTTGAACGCCTTCTTGATAATCTTGTATTTGTTTCCAGTTGTTCTCCGGCAGGTCTTGCCGCTGGTATGGCTACAACCGTCCGTGCACAAGTATGGGGTACTAAAAAGACCCTAACTTTAGTACACCGACAGGAGCCCCCGGGCCTAGGCCATACACGGGTGCGAGGCATTGCTGGGCTAGGCCCAAACAGTGCATGGGCACGCGTGGCAGGAGTTAACTGTCGTAGTCCTCTTATTTACCGCGCTCCCCCACGATGTGCATCAAATGCGGTAAGTGGGATGCGTGTGTGGAATGGCCGCAGTAGCAGCGCGCTCGTAAAAGCGCATTCACTTTGGTTTAGTAAAGAGGCAGCCCCGCGCCTTCCCCATAAAAGGGAATCCGCAGAGGCGCTGCTCATTTACCTCTCGTCTTTTCCAATCTGGAAACCGCCGTCGCCTTCTTCCTCGAGCTTGAAACAGAGCCTCCCCCATCCATTCGCCACCTCCACGCCCTCATCATCCTTGGCCTCCACTTCCATAGTCGTCATGCCGCCCAAAGCAAGCAAGGGCAAGGCGGCGAAAGCCATCGACTCGGATGCAGAGGCGGAGAAGATCGATCTGGTGGAGATGCGGAAGGAACACGTCGTCTTCGCCCCGACGCTTGACATGCGCGCCCTGGTTGAGCGGTACATGTGTATGTGGGGGAAGGAGACGAGGGCTCACCCTGCTACTCGCGTGCTCCCAGCTTCCGTCAAGGGCGGTCCAGATAAATTCCCCTTCTTTGTCGCTTACTTTTACTGCGGGCTCTGCCCTCCGTTTTCTGATTTCTTCATCGACATCATGTACACATACGGCTTCCGTCTCTTGGATTTTACGCCGAATGCTGTGACATGCATGTCAGTTTTTGCCCATCTCTGTGAAAATTTCGCCGGAGTAGTCCCCAGCACAGCCCTCTTTTGCCACTACTTCATCCCCCATATCGAAACAGGAGACACCCTTTCTGGTTCTATCACCTGGATTCCAAGGGCATGGAATAAAGATATATACCCAGACGGTCTCTACCGTAAGAAGTGGGATGAATGGCGGGCTGAGTGGTGCTGGATTAAGGAGAAAGATCCTCAGCCGTTCTGTTCGCCCCGACAAACGAAAGTGGTTCGCGGCAAGGACTGGAGCAGCCTCGATCCTCAGGATGAGAAGCTCGCAATCGCAATTACCAGGATCCACCGTCTCAGGGTTGCCGGGCTCACAATAGAAATGATTGGCGCTGATTTCCTCCGCCGCCGCATCGCCCCTCTACAGAACAAAGGGAGACCAGCCTGGGAGTTCAAGAATGCAGCAGATATCATGAGGCTGCGCCCTGGTCTGAACAACAACTTGACAGTCTTGCAGCACACAGCTCTCTGCCACAAACTGTTCAGGCCTGACGGGAAATATAAGTTGCCGGCTGGCGTAATTCCCCTGTGCAACAACTCTGCTTTGAGCTCAATCATCGCCATGATGCCGGTGTGTAATGCTCACGGCCTTGACGGAACTTGGGAAGAGCCATCCTCAGAGCACGCACAGGAGTTTTTTGATAACTTGTCGGAGAAAACCATCCAGGAAGAGCCAACCCTTATCCGCCCCACCACTGATGACGAAGTGGCTTACATCGCTAGCAGGGCGGAAGAGGTGAATCTAGCCACGGAGGCCGGCAGCTTTGGCTTCGTGGAAGAGGAAGCCAGTGAAGAAGAAATAACTTTAGAGGAGACCTTTGCCGAGCAAGGTGAAGTTGCCGGGGAGCAGAGTGGCATGGTTGCCGGGAGCTCTTCAGTCGAAGACACAGCCGAGGAGCAGCTGCACGAGGAGCCCCCAGCTCCAGAGAAGAAGAAACGTGTTCTTCGGAAAGCCGTCTTCGGCGTCCCAACACATCAGCCTTCCTCGAGTGGTGAGGTTCCCAGCAAGGGGGCGGCCGGCAAGGCTGCGCAGCGGCAAGGAGCTCAACAGCAACCCGTGCGACATACGAGATGCACGACCGCGGCAACAACTGGAGCGGCGGGGGCGTTGAGGGTGTCCCGGACTAGGGGGTACTCGGGCTGCCGGCCTATCTCTCATGGGCCGGACTGGTGAGCCGCTCTCTACACGTCGATGGAAGGCTGGATTGGGGACGACCCCGTATGAAAGAAGGAAATCTCTGAAGTCTTGGCGTCTCCTCCAAGGAATAGATGGCGTAAGCGGCATGTTATCCCTGATGGTAACCGACCATATGTAACCCTAGGGCCCCCCTGGTGTCTATATAAACCAGGAGGTTTAGTCCGTAGGGGGAGACTCATAATCTAGGGTTTAACCCATCTGATCTCGAGGTAGATCAACTCTGTAAGCTTCATACAATCACATCAATACAATCAAGCAGGACGTAGGGTTTTACCTCCTCGAGAGGGCCCGAACCAGGGTAAATCGCTGTCCCTACGCTCCCTGTTACCATCAACTCCTTGACCCATAGTTCGGACCCCCTACCCGAGATCTTCCGGTTTTGGTACCGACATTGGTGCTTTCATTGAGAGTTCCGCCGTGGGACATCAAGGATCAATGGCTCGCCTAATCATCAGCAACAGCGCTAGCCGCAGGGACACTTTTGTTCCCGGCCAGCTCTTCGCATTCGGAAGCGTCGTGCTACACGTCGATCCGGCCGGTCACCTTGGCCGGGTCGACAGCTTCACCCCCGACCAGGAGATCAGGTTTGGAAGCTTAGAATTCGTCGCCGACTCCCGGGGAGATCTTATCCACACGGGGTCCTCAGCTTCGCCTAACGGACCCACGAATCCTGAAGCGCCGGCTTCGAATATGGCCAACCCTGCCGCCGAGACGGCAGCCGCTGCAGATTCAACCTTGAGCCCGGATCTGACCTCCGTGCTCGGTTGTCGAACTCCAGCCTCGGCAGAACGTAACTTCGGGACAAATTCTGACACCCCCGTCACGGCCATACTGCGGGTTGACCCCACAAATTACCCGAACCTGGAATCAACCGATCTCTCGTCATTAAACGGGATACTAGATCGGATCCAAGGCCTGGGAATCGCCGATGGCCAGTCCTCAGTATACGATCAGATCGGGCTTAAAACCGACGACAGGGAAATTTATACCCCCGCCACTACTCACTTGGTCGCCACTATCGAAGGCCCCTCAGAGGCCTCACCTGTTACCTCCGAACCAAAAACGCATGAGGTGCGGGTTTTCGACCAACAGGCTTCGCCTTCCAGCTCGGCAGCCGAATTCCGCTCCGGAGAGGGTTTAGAGCCGGAGTCCGGCTCAACATGCAAGTCCGGATCTGCTCACCCGCGCCTGGTCAATTATCCAGGTCTCGGCGAACCGGATTCCATGACAATCCAGGACGCGGCCCCCAAAACTCCGGACTCACACTCCGCTGGGATCAAGTTTTTAATCCCGCCCACCCCCACATTGAGTATTGTCTTGATAACACAGGACGTCCTGACATATGGGACCTGATGTACGTTAAGCAGCAGCCCGGAGAGACAGTCCGGCACTTCTGGGCCAGATTCCTTATCATCAAAACTAAGATGACGGACGGCTGCGACAAGGACATTCTAGAGATCTTCCGGCAAAACTGCAGAGACGAGGGCGTCTTAAACGCCCTCGCCCGCTGCCACATCCAAAATTTCTCTGATTTATCGGATCTGGTGTCCAAATATTGCGACATGGAGTACGCTTGGCAGGCCCAGCTTGAGCAAAGGGAGTCAACCTGCACAGAGGAACTAAACCGAGCTTGGGCGAAACGCGCGCTCCCTCACCGGACACGCCACTATGAGCCGTCCGAGAAAAAGATGAAACCCCTGACGAGGTCCAGAACGGTCCTTGACGGAATACTGGATAAACCATGCCCCATACACTCTACAAATCCAACCCACAGCCTTCGAGCTTGCTGGGTGGTCAGGCAAGTCGCCAAGAGCGGCGAGGCCATTCTCGGAGGCCCGCACTCCACTAAAAGTCCAGTTATGCCCCTTGACGACGACACCGAAATCTTAACAATCTACGAGACTTACTCTTCGAAGAATCAGAGGAAGAGAGCCCTTCGAGAGCTCGCCCAAATTCACCACGTGGCAGAGACAGACTCCTGGACATATACACCCATCACTTTTAGTGAACAAGACCAGCCGAGATCCTGTCCTACTCGAGCCGCTGCCGCCCTTGTCCTTGACCCCATAGTGGATGGATTCCGACTACAAAAGGTGTTGATGGACGGCGGCAGCGGGTTCAACCTCATCTACGAGGATACCTTGGACAAAATGCAGTTCGACAGATCCCGCATAGAGAAAATTCACACTACCTTTCGAGGGATTATCCCCGGAAAGGAGGCGCGTGCCAGTGGACGCGTGACTCTTGATGTGGTCTTCGGAACTCCCGAGAACTACCGGTCCGAAGAACTGCTTTTCCACATCGTGCCCTTCCGCAGCGGGTATCATGCCTTACTAGGGCGCAATGCCTTCGCACGATTCCATGATGTGCCACATTACGGGTACATGAAGCTTAAAATGCCAGGGCCAAACGGTATAATCACGGTAATAAGTGATCCGGACAGAGCCCTGCGAGCCGAGAATAAGACGACATGGCTCGCCCTCGAAGTGTTGTCCAAAGCCCTCGCGGCCGAAGAATTAACCGCGCTCCGCTCAACGGTGGACAAGGACGATGTCATCCTTGATAAAAGGCAAAAATCCACGTCCTTTAAACCAGCAGATGAAATCATTAAATTCCAAGTGCACCCAACAGATCCCAACAAGACGGCGTCCATCGGAGCCCAGCTGGACCCCGCGGTTGATGAAGAATTGCGCCAATTTCTGCGCGCAAACTGGGATATCTTCTCCTGGCACCCTTCAGACATGCCAGGGATCCCGCGTAGATTAGCCGAGCACAGCCTGAACATAATCAAAGGTTTCAAGCTAGTTAAACAGACTCTCCGTCAGTTTCCGGAACCCAAGCGTCAAGCCATGGGTGAGGAACTAGCCAAGTTGCTCGAAGCCGGATTCATCCGGGACATCAAACATCCTGAGTGGTTGGCCAACCTGGTCATGGTGCCGAAGAAGGATAAGTCCTGGCGATTGTGCGTCGACTTCAAGGATTTGAACAAAGCCTGCCCTAAGGATCCTTTCCCCTTGCCCCGCATCGACCAGATCATTGATGCCACCACCGGGCACGACTCGCTATGTTTCCTTGACGCTTACTCCGGATACCATCATATCAAAATGAAGGAGTCCGACCAGGCGGCCACCGCATTCATCACTCCCTATGGACCATTCTGCTTCAACACAATGCCCTTCGGTTTAAAGAACGCAGGGGCCACATACCAGCGCATGATCCAAACGTGTCTGGAGAAACAAATCGGCAAAATAGTCGAAGCTTATGTGGACGATGTGGTTATCAAAACCAAACACGTCAGCCAGCTGGTGGACGATCTCCGGCAAACCTTTGACAATCTTCGGACTTTCGATATACGGCTTAATCCGGAAAAGTGTGTCTTCGGAGTGCTGGCCGGCAAGCTGCTCGGCTTCATAGTTTCCCATAGAGGAATAGAGGCCAACCCAGCGAAAATCCGGGCACTGTCCAAGTTGGCTATCCCCACTGAGCTCAAACACGTCCAGAAACTGGCCGGTACTACTGCAGCCCTAAGCCGCTTCATCTCGCGCCTCGGCGAAAAGGCCCTGCCGCTATATAAATTGCTCAAACGGACGAAGAACTTCGAATGGACTAGCGAAGCGGTGGCGGCACTCGAAGAAATAAAAACTCTACTGGCCAACAACCCGATTTTGACGGCACCTAGCCCGGCTGAGCCAATGCTGCTATATATCTCGGCGACGAATCAGGTGGTCAGTGCGGTTCTCGTTGTCGAATGAGAGGCCGAGGGTCACAAGTTCCAGGTACAGAAACCTGTGTACTATGTATCCGAAGTGCTTACCCCGTGTAAAACAAGGTACCCGCATTACCAGAAGATCGCCTATGCAGTTTTCATGGCATCCCGAAAGCTCCGCCATTACTTCCAGGAGTGCTCGGTTACGGTAGCATCCGAAGTACCATTGAATGACATAATCAACAATCGTGACGCCACAGGGCGCATAGCCAAATGGGCTATAGAACTTCTCCCCTTCGAAATCATCTATCGACGACGCCGAGCTATTAAATCTCAAGTTTTGGCTGATTTCGTGGCGGAATGGACGGAAGCCGAACTCCCTAGGGAGTACAGCACATACTCACATTGGACGATGTACTTCGATGGCTCCAAAATGCTCGCAGGACTGGGGGCTGGAGTGGTCCTCACATCCCCCACTGGCGACAATATTCGGTACATACTCCAGATCATGTACACTGACTCCAACAACGCAGCCGAATACGAGGCTCTGCTGCACGGACTTCGGATGACAGTGTCAATGGGCATACAGCGGCTCGAGGTACGGGGAGATTCTAATCTTGCCATCTCTCAAGTTAACGGCGAATTCGACGCAAAAGACCCAAAAATGACAGCATACCGCAACGCCGTCCTGAAGATCTCCGCCCGCTTCGAAGGACTGGAGTTTCACCATATACCTCGTGACAGCAATCAAGCTGCGGATATCCTGGCTCGAATGGGCGCTAAGCGCGCCCCCGCCCCCGAGAACACCTTCTTGGAACGACTTTTCAAGCCGTCCGTGGTGTGGCAGGAGAACGCCCAGGGCTCGGACACCAATACCCCAGGAGGGTTCGTCCCTCCGCCTATTGATCCAGATAATGGAATTATCGGGGGCTCGGCCATCGCAATGACAACTTCGGCTCATGAAGTCATGGCGGTAATCGCGCCATGGACCGAGCCTTTCCTCGCCTACCTCCTCCGCCAAGAATTACCGGCTGACCAGACTGAGGCCAGGTGTATCCTTCGACGATCTAAAGCCTATAAAGTCCATGAGGAAGAGCTATATAAGAAAAGTACTACTGGCGTCCTCCAGAGATGTATCTCCGAAGAGAAGGGAAGGCAGCTTCTGGCCGAGATTCATGCTGGCATGGGCGGTCACCACGCGGCAGCTCGGGCCCTGGTCAGCAAGGCTTTCCGAGCAGGGTTCTTTTGGCCCACTGCCCGAACAGACGCCCAGACATTGATCCAACATTGCGTTGGATGCCCGCTCTTTGCAAATCAGAGTCATATGCCCCCCACGGCCCTTCGGACGATCGCAATTACTTGGCCTTTCGCGGTCTGGGGGATGGATATGGTTGGACCACTTAAAGGGGGGACCAAGAAAAAGAAATATCTACTCGTCATGGTAGATAAATTCACTAAATGGATCGAGGCAAAGCCGTTCACTTCAGCCAAGTCTAAGCCGGTCATCGACTTTATATCCGGCGTCGTACACCGCTATGGTGTTCCCCACAGCATAATAACGGACAACGGATCCAACTTTACCGCCCAGGAAGTCAAAGATTGGTGCGCTAATTTAGGCATTAAGCTCGACTACGCCTCGGTGTATCACCCATAGTCTAATGGACAGGTCGAGAGAGCGAACGGCCTGATCTTGAGCGGCATTAAGCCTCGTTTGGTCCGATCTTTGAAAGACTCCGGCTGCCATTGGGTTGAGGAGTTCGACTCCGTACTGTGGGGCCTACGCACCACTCCTAATCGATCCACGGGCTACACACCATTCTTCATGGTATATGGGGCAGAAGCCGTCCTCCCTTGCGACCTTATTCCCGACGCCCCTCGGGTGCGTATGTATGAAGAAAAGGAGGCCGAGCTGGATCGGCAAGATGACCTGGACGCCTTGGAAGGCGAGCGCGACATAGCTCGGGCTCATTCTGCTTTTTATCAACAGCAGACCAGACGCTATCAGAGCAGGGAAGTACGGGCGAAGGCCTACAATGTTGGCGATTTAGTCTTGCGCCTCCCGGAGAAGCAGAAACATAAGCTGGCGCCCAAATGGGAGGGGCCCTTCATAATCGACCAAGTACTCACAGGCAGGGCGTACAGCCTCCGTGACCCGACGGACGATCGCCTCGAACCCAACCCATGGAATGCAGCTCGGCTGCGATGTTTCTACGGCTAGTCCCGCAAACTTACCTTGTTCGATTTATCCTTTTCGGATCTTCATCTTTCTAGTCAATAGTCTCTCCCGGGTTGTGTTTGGAAATGCCGAATTACGTTAAATTCTTCTTCGGCAAACATCTTTGAATGTACCACACTTTGTTACCTGGGGGCTTCTTTTACGAAGCTCGTCAAATTTCATTTATGCAATCATCCGTTTTTTACGTGTTTGCAACCTTCCTGCGTCGTTCTCAAGCCACTATATGCATCAACTTGACTTAAGATTTGGCCAAGCTGGGTTGCCTCGCTCCTGTGTTTACCCCCTACGTTCCCGATTGTTCGGCTAGGGAGTAAAGTGAGCACCTCTGCGATTGTTACGTCCAGATTTCCCGGGTACGTACCTCAGACGGGTGAAGCCAAAAACTAGCGTCTTAAGACAACAAGTTGGTCGTCCACGGGGGGAAGTGAAAATAATTGATACCTATCACCAAGTTTCCGGGGTATTTTCCCGAAGTAACCGTCCCCGTCTAAATTCGGGTACTTGGTTATCCGTCCATGGATAACGTGGTCACCTGACGAAAGGAACCCATAGTGGAACTATTTTCGTCGGAAGATGTTTCTTACGTTAATCAGTAATATAACATAACTCCCCGAGCACGTTTTTGTCTGTTTGCACCAAATGGCCGGATTGCCTGGTTTTCCGAAGTATCTTTCCGATGTTCTCAGATTACATAGTAGGAAAACACTCCTTGGCTTCTGGTCGAGGAGGCGGAAGCCGATGGCCGGTTAAGACAACGTTTTTTATGCACGGTTTGGAGACTATCTGATGTAAAGTACATAGGTACATAGAATCGACCTATCAATCTTGATCTAGACCATCTATTATGGTCTCCAGAGCACAATGTGCTTGGGACAGCCAAGCTGCGGGCATAACCTGGTCATATACCAGATGCACGGGCACTTCCTGCCCATCTGGCCCTACCGGCCCAACTCTCGCTAAATGCTCCGGTTCCAGCCTGGTGAATCGGGTCTTGATCATCGCCCACGCTTCCCGTGCTCCTTCACGACAAGATGACATCTTCCATAATTCAAAGCGGCGCCGAGCTCCTTTGAAGCGACTCGCGAGTTCGACCATCCCTTCCGGAGCCACTTCGCCAGGCCACAGTGCTTTGAACATGCTCTTCATGGCTCTTCGGGCCCGCTCATGTACGGCGGATAGCTCCTTCAGCAGGTCCCGCCCGAAGGAACCGGCTTCCTCTTCGGGACGCCCGGTCAGCAGAACTACAATAAGACATGGCATTGTTCATCTAGCTACCGTATACGTTCGGTTATTGAACGGGCGACTTAGATTAAACTTACCGAACATGCCTGTTTTCAGTCTTTGATTCTCCTCTTGGGTTACAGTCAGTTGAGCTTTTAAGCTTTTGATTTCTTGGACCTGTTGTTCGCCTTCCGCCTTAAGCTTATCCCTCTCCTCATGACTTCAGGACAGCACCCGGTAGCCAGCCTCTTGCTGTGACTCCGCATACCTTTGGGCCTTCCTGGCCATATCCAGGTCCTTCTGTAACTGATTTATCATCTCGGCTGCTATGGAAACATTTTTCATTAGTGGAGATGTTCCACCCCATTTTCTCTTTAATGAACTTTAAATTCGGCACTTACCATGTGCCTCTCTGGTGAATGTTTTCACCCCCTCTAGCTCGGTTTTCACAGACTTTAACTCTGTTTGAGCCAGCTTGAGGTCCTCGGACAGCTTTTTGTTCTGCTCCCGAACAGTCTGCACAAATAGCAGGGCAGCATGGATATCAGACCCTTAACTCGGACGTCCCGCCCAAATTCAGGCTCGGGGGCTACTGGGTTAGGTACTAGTTGTCAAAACTATTACTATACCTGCATATTTGTAGACATGAGCCTCACTGCGCCTTCAAGTCCCGTTCGGGCGGCGCTGAGGTATGCATCTACTGAGCTAAGAGCATTGACCTCCTGATTAGACAACGCGGTTTGCCGAAGTGATGCCTTGCGCCACCGATGATTCATCACACTTTCAACTTCGGAATTAGTGACCGAGACGTCTCCCGAGTCCTCGGGATTTTGGTCCTCGGCAGTGGCTCCCGGAGTAACTCCGGTTACATCTGGCGACCTCGGATTTGAGTCACCCCTTGGCACCTTCTCAACATCCTCGGCCGCGCGCGGTTCCACACATCGTCTATCGAACACCATGGAACAAATTATTGGCATATGCGGTGGATGTTGACGATAGAGGCCATAACAGTACAGTGAATACATTACCTCTTCGGGCGGGGCGCCGATGATGTAGCTCCCATTGGGGCCACACGTGGGGTCACCCCATGATTACTTGTCGTCGGAGCCGTAGGTGCCGCCTTTGCGGCTGTTCGGCGCGTCGTGCGGCGGCCCTTGGGAGTAGGTGTCAGTGTGTTCGGGCCTGCAGCGGCTGAGCGTTTCTTTCGAGAGGAAGCCCATTGGCCACTTACCACGGAGGAGGGAAGCGCCCCGGGATGATCGGCCAACAGGGCCACCTTGGAGCCATCAAGGCTCTCCTGGTAGAAAACCCCGTCCTCGAAATTAATGGATGTTTCAGGGTCGTCATGGAACCCAGGATCATCATCGCGAGAGTAATTCTCCGGTTGAGGAGTCGGGCAACTCACTGTTTCGATCCATTGCCTCCAACTCTGTTCGGACAAGATGAAGATCCGATTATGAAAAGTCTGGGGTAATATCCGAACTAAAAAGAGTGGTCGAACTCACCATTTCGATGGGATCATACATCGAGAAGCCTTTCTTGAGCTTTAGTCGAGCGAACTCTTGCTCTTCCCCCTTGAACAAACCGGCTAGTATGGCGGCTATCGCCGCCTGATTGGCGGGCCCCTTCTTGGTGTACCGGGCAGCGTCGTCCTCCCCATTGTAGTTCTATAGCGGATGAATTCTCTGTTGGAGAGGCTGGACACATCGAGCAATGGCTATTGCCATCACAGCAATGATGGTTAGTCCGTTATGAGCTAACCACCTCACTTGAGCAGCCAGACGAGCTACTTCGGCACTTTCCTCTTGAGAAGGACTCTTCGGGCGCCAGTTGAACCGCTTCGTTGGAGAAGCCAATGAAAATTCCGGTAGACCCCTTCGAACTGGATCGAATAAAGGGACGTCTTCGATATAAAACCATTCCGGAGTCCACTCTTCGGCATCCTTCTTCGGAGTCCCAACGGGGTATCCGGTCCCGGCAATGCGCCATACTTCGGCTCCGCTGACCTCGTAGATGACCCCTTCCCAGGTGCGGGGGACTAGGCAGAAGAATTTCCTCCACAACTCAAAGTGCGCCTCGCAGCCCAGGAACATCTCGCATAAAGCGACGAAGCCCGAAATATGGAGGATCGATCCGGGGGTAAGGTGGTGGAGCTGAATCCCGTAGAACTCTAGTAAACCCCTCAAGAAGGGATGAATGGGAAAACCCAGGCCTCGTAGCACGAAGGGCACGAAGCAAACTCTCTCCTCCCCGTGAGAGGAAGGGAAATTCTCCGCAAGGGCCTTTCCGTTTGCGGAAGTTAATCCGGGGCGGGTGGATGTGAGATCTGAGGCGGGCAGATACCCCTGCGCCTCAATCCTACGTAGTAGCATACAAGATACGGAGCATCCCACCCAATCACCTTGACGAGGGCCATGAGGGCGCGAGGAAGAGCCTGGGGCGCTTGCCATTGTTTGGTGACATTGGCTTTGCGAGGATGTGGAGAAGAATGGCAGGGGGTGGGGTGCGTTAACCTCCACGCCCTTGGCCTATTAAAGAGACATTTTTGTAAGAACCCATCGGGCCACTCGCATTTCGTGGGCGCGCAGAAATCGAGGGTCGTCATTTAATTCTATCTCTGAAGATACCTCGGTAACTGACTTATTGGTGGCCGAATTATTGTTAATCCAAATATAGGTAACGGGAGGAACTCGCCATCCAAGCCGAAGACTTCTGAAGCATGAAGCTGCCGAAGACCGTAGACCTTGGCATTGAAGGCTAGTTCGGGGGCTACTGAGGGTGTCCCGGACTAGGGGGTACTCGGGCTGCCGGCCTATCTCTCATGGGCCGGACTGGTGGGCCGCTCTCTACATGTCGATGGAAGGCTGGATTGGGGACGACCCCATATGAAAGAAGGAAATCTCTGAAGTCTTGGCGTCTCCTCCAAGGAATAGATGGCGTAAGCGGCATGTTATCCCTGATGGTAACCGACCATATGTAACCCTAGGGCCCCCCTGGTGTCTATATAAACCAGGAGGTTTAGTCCGTAGGGGGGAGACTCATAATCTAGGGTTTAACCCATCTGATCTCGAGGTAGATCAACTCTATAAGCTTCATACAATCACATCAATACAATCAAGCAGGACATAGGGTTTTACCTCCTCTAGAGGGCCCGAACCTGGGTAAATCGCTGTCCCTACGCTCCCTGTTACCATCAACTCCTTGACCCATAGTTCGGACCCCCTACCCGAGATCTGCCGGTTTTGGTACCGACAGGCGTCTCATACGACAGCACCAACAGCTGCAGCAGCAGGATCATATCAACCTACTGCTTCTGCCACAGCCAAGCGTCCCAGGACCCCTTCTCCACCCCCTCGCATGGAAATTGCAGCGGAGGTTGACTTTGACATCTCCGCTTTTAGTCCGGAAAGAGAAGAGTAAGGGTCCTCGCCGCATCTTTCAACTTCTGAATTCCTGGTTTTGCTTAACTTATTTGTTTTGCTTTGGCCTGTCCCCACAGAGATACGGAAACGTTGGCGCAAAGGATGGCGAAGAAGGCGAAGACTTCGACGGGTGATGAACCTCCGGCAAGCACCGTAGGTGCGCCAGAGCCCATCGTCATCAGCCCAGAGCCCAGCCCTCAACGCAGCCTTCAACCCAGCCCCCAGTGTGAGCCCACTACCCATTTTCCGCTGGCGAGCGTTGGGGAGAATATCTTCGCTATTGACATCACCGGGCTTGTAGGAGCAGAACGGCAACAAGGAGAGTCATTGGAGGCTGTCCCAGACGTGCCGCCTCCGTCGACCATGCCGCCCAGAGACGAACCTTCGGCAAGGGCTTCCACTGGTGAGCCCATTCGCGTTGAAGAGGAGCCGGCAAGCACGGGCACTGGCAATCGTACATCAGGAACCAATGTTGCCGGGAAAGGAGAAACCACCTCTCAACAGCTCGACACAGGTAAACCGTTCCCCTTGGTGCACTTGTCATTCTTTCTTTATTTTTGTCTTCTTGAACTTCAACTTTGGTCTCATCTTGTTCCCTTTCTTGGTCTTCAGATCTCCCTTCGATGGAACAAATGGATGTTGATATTGTCATCGAAGAGACCGCCAAGGACGCTGCCGTCGAGGCCAACAGAGTCGCAGCTGACGAGGCCGCTAAGGCCGCACAGGAAGAAACCACCAAGGGGTCTGCTGAGGGGGCCGACAAGGAGACCGGCGACCATACTGATGGCATTCCTGCCACAGGAGCGCCTGGCGCTACACCGGTCGCGGAGCCCCCAGTTGCCGGCGAGGCGATTGTTGAGGATCAACCGTCAACATCCGACGCCCCCCATCAAGCAGATACCTTAAGGTTGGCGACAACATGTTCGTCAGCATACCAGGATCGGCAAGCACTGGGGTGCCAACCGAAGGAGAAATTTTTGATGAAGACGTCATCGCCGCCGCTGGACTCAAGATCGTTGATGAGCCACGCGCTAGCAGTAGTGGGTCCAGGGAAGAACAGCTCCTCCAGGCCATGAGCGACGACTTCCAAAAGCTTCAGGCGCTTCACCGCACCCGAAAGGAGAGGTTGGACTCCAGGGCGGCAGTTGTCGAGGCGGCGGAGGCAGATTTCCAGAAGTGCGTCGAAGAGACACAAGTCTGGTACGCCGAGGCTTTCCAGGTGCTGATGGCTACCCGGGAGCAACTGAATCAGAGTTGGAAAGAGTACCTCTTAAAGCAGTCCGACGCCGAGAAGGCACAGGAGGAGGCTACGCAACAGGCTGCTGCAGAGGAAGCTCGCTTAACAGAACGCCGCGCCGGGCTCGATGCTTATGAAGAAGACCTTGCCGCTCGCGAGGAGGCGCTTGCCGCCAAGCTCCGCAGCAAGGATGAAGAGATCGAGAAGCTTGTCACGCGGCGAACCCAGGAGCTGGAGTAGAGACACAAGGAAACACTCGAAGCTCTGGCCATAGACCATGCCGGCAAGTTAAAGGGAGCCGTCAATGCCACCGAAGCTGCAGAGGCCGCCAAGAACAAGCTAGGCGATAAAGTGAAGAGGCTGGAAGCAGATCTCGAGGACCATGGCAAGGAAATCTCAACGCTCAAAGCCGATAGAGAGAAAACTCTCTACAGCCTGGCGGAGATGCAAACCGCCATGTCCGGCAAGACCAAGGAGCTCGTCTCAGCCAATGAATCCATCACTGATCTGAAACTGAAGCTGGCAACGCTGGAAGAGTCCCTTGAGAACAGCAAAGCTCATGAGAGGGCTTTGATCAAAGATCTCCAGAGTGAGAAGAGCCTGCTCAACAGCGCCGCCGCCACTTATAATGACTTTGAGAAAGGTGTGAAGATCTGGACTGAGCGCCTTGTCGACGTCACGGAAAGGCTTGCTGTAGAACTGTCCACCATGGGCCTGCAAAACTTCAACTACTCTTCTGACGATAGGGTGTCTTCGAGCGCCAGGCTGACCATGTTCTTCGAGAGCATCGTTGATGCCCTCAAGCTGTTCCAGTCTAATCGAGAAACCCATCTGGCCAACGAATCCTGCAAACTCTGTCGGGCCGTCCTCCTCAAGGTGCTCGTCAAAGTGGTGCATAAGAACCCTGGCATCAACCTTACCAACGTTCTTGCTAGCTTGCCGGAGGATGTAGACCTCAAGGCACTCGAAAAGCTTGTCGCGCCCATCGTTGACAAAGTGAGCCAAGTCAAGAGGGTCGAAGGCCAGCGCAGGGACTTGCCGCTTTGCTTCATTTTGTCGCCACCATTCCATGCCAAAGACAGTTTTATCTTAAGTTAGAATCGCGGCGACCATCAATGTAATATTACTTGCTATGTTTTGGATGAATGCATGCTATTTCCCTTGTCTAATTTCTTTCTGTATGGTCCATGCCCTACGCTTATTGGGAACTTGCCGGTGCGCGCACCCTTGCCGCGAGCGCTTTGAGGAACGGATCCTTAGCAGCCTGCTGGAGGTGTCGCTGCCGACAAGATACCTTGACGTTTTCAGTGCAGCCACTTAAGCTGTTGAGCGGACTCGAAACAAAGTAAGGGCGCAACCAATCACGACAAGGTTCCTTCGCGTGCAGGTTTTCCATACAAAAGCCGAAATCGTTCAAGGAAAATAAGCCTACAATAAAAATTTGCTTAAAAGTTTTGCAACTTAGCTTTTCGTTGTTGTACTCCTTATCGCAATATGTCGACTTGAACGTCGCCCGTTGGTGTCCATACCATCATTCCCCCCCGGCAAACTTGCACGCGAGGAAACCTTCTGTCCTTTGAGAAAAAGAAAGAAGAGAAAATAGAGATATGGAACCTTGGCGGTTCATTAATGCTTACCGGAAGCAGGTGTAATACAATATCTCAGACAAGCATGCATATAGATTGACATGAAAATCGACAAGAATTGTAAAACGCTTAAGTTTATTCAACTATGCACAGGGTCTGCGCCTGGCTTTCTACAAAGGATCATATGCCTTGCCGGCAAAACTTGTACAAAAGGTGGTTGCCGGGAGACCCGGCAACCGCGCCTTATGGGTAGAACTTACGAAGGTGTTCGATGTTCCAGGAATTGCTCACTGGAATGCCATCTTCGGTCTCCAGGCGGACTGCGCCGGGCCTGGTGACTCGTACTACCCGATAAGGGCCTTCCCACTTCGGCGTCAACTTGTTAGAATTCTTGGCCGACTGAACACGCCAAAGAACAAGGTCGCCTTCCTCAAGGCTTCGGGCATGAACCTTGCGGCTATGATAGCGGCGCAAAGCTTGCTGGTAGCGTGCAGCTCGCATAGTAGCCCGAAGACGATCTTCCTCAAGGAGCGTGGTGTCATCTTGGCGTAGCTGCTCTTGCTCAAGCTCATCATAAGCGAGCACTCGAGGTGACCCATATATGAGTTCTGTGGGGAGAACTGCTTCTGCCCCGTAGACTAGGGAGAAGGGTGTCTGGCCAGTAGCTCGATTTGGTGTCGTTCTGATTGACCAAAGAACCACCGGCAGCTCATCAATCCAGCGTCTTCCGCACTTGCGCAGCTTGTCGAAAGTCCTTGTTCTGAGACCTCGCAACACTTCAGCATTTGCCCTCTCCGCTTGGCCGTTGCTCCTCGGATGAGCAATAGAAGGAAAACAGATTTTGCCGCCAAGGTCTTGGACATACTGCATGAAGGTGCGGCTCGTGAACTGCGTGCCATTGTCGGTGATGATCCTGTTTGGCACACCAAAATGGCACACTAGTCCCTTGAAGAACTTGATGGCTGATTGTGCTATCACCTTTCTCACTGCTTCCACTTCCGGCCACTTCGTGAACTTGTCGATAGCAACGTACAAGTATTCGAAGCCCCCGGCAGCGCGGGGAAAAGGGCCCAATATGTCGAGCCCCCAGACCGAAAATGGCCAGGAAAGAGGGATTGTCTAAAGACCTTGAGATGGCTGATGCAATTTTTTTTAATGGAACTGGCACGCTTCACACTTGGTTACTAGTGCAGTTGCATCCTGGAGAGCAGTGGGCCAAAAGAAACCTTGCCGAAATGCCTTGCCGACAAGAGCTCTTGAGCCTATGTGGGAGCCACATATGCCTCCATGTATCTCTGCCAACAGCTCCAGTCCATCCTCCTGAGGAATACACTTCAATTTCACACCGTTCGGTCTCTTTCTGTACAGGACATTGTCCACGAACTCGTACATATTAGACCGACGGGCTACTTTCTCCGCTTCTTCCTGTTCTTTGGGGAGTTCTCTTGTTTGAAGGAATTGGACGATGTGCTGTGCCCATGTTGGAGCCTGTGGCTCGACAACAAGGACCAAAGGCATATCTTCGGCCGTGGGAGCGTTTGTCTCTACGGCAAGGGCTTGAGGCCCTGCCGGAGCCTGTTGCTCCCCGGCAAGCTTGGCGTTGTTCCCGGCAACTTCCTTGCCGGCGACTTCTGGGAGTTCTGCCGGAAAGTACTGGCCGGAACTCAACTTCCTTCTCTTGTCTTGCCTCGTCAATGGTGTTACGGATGGCTGAGTTAAGCGGAGCACAAAAGTTCCTGGTTCCACAGGTAACTTGAGGGCAGCGCATTTTGACAGGTCGTCGGCAATATTGTTCTCCGCACGAGGAACATGCTCTGTTTGCAACCCGTCAAAACGCTCCTCCAACTTTCTCACTTCATCTACATATGCTTCCATCAACGGGCTCTGATAGTCCTTGTTAACTTTCCTGACGACAAGCTGTGAATCACCTCTAACGATGAGCTTCTTAATTCCAAGGTCCGCCGCGATCCTGAGACTGGCAAGCAGCCCTTCATATTCTGTGGTGTTGTTTGTTGATCTCTCCTGGGGGAAGTGCATCTGAATTACATACTTGAGGTGCTCTCCGGTGGGTGCGACAAGCAGCACGCCTGCACCGGCGCCTTGTAGCGAGAAAGCCCCGTCAAAGTACATAATCCATTCTCGATTTGTTTCCTTGCCGGGGATAGTTGTCTCTTGAATTTCTTCATCTAGCGTCGGTGTCCATTCTGCAATGAACTCCGCCAAGGCTCTGCTCTGAATAGTCGAAGTGCTTTCAAATTTGAGACCAAAGCTTGACAGTTCCAACGCCCACTCCACAATTCTGTCGGTCGCATCTGGATTTCGTAAAATCCGCTGTAATGGGAAGCGAGTGACGACGGTGATTTCATGTGCCTGGAAATAATGGCACAGATTCCTCGAGGCCATAAGGAGGCCGAAGAGCAACTTCTGCACGCCAGAATATCTTGACCTAGCCCCCTACAATAGGGAGTTGACAAAATAGACTGGGCGCTGCACCATCTTCTTCTTCTGTGTTGCTTCATTTGATTGCGCAGATCCTGCCTTGTTGGCACCAGACTCTGCCGGGGAGAATCCCGGCATGTCGCTTGACGGGCTTGTCGCTGCCGCTGCTTCTTCGTCGACTTCTCTCTGCGCCACTAATGTAGCACTAACCACTTGATTCGTCGCCGCTAGATATAGCAGCAACGGCTCTTGTGGTTTAGGCACGACTAGTGTTGGCGGAGAGGAGAGTTACCTCTTCAAGTCCTGCAGCGCTGCCTCCGCTTTCGGAGTCCATTTCATTGGACCTGCCCTCTTCAAGATTTTGAAAAAAGGCAGGGCGCGCTCAGCAGATTTGGAGATGAACCTGCTCAGAGCAGCAACGCAGCCGGCAAGTCGACGCACATCTTTGACATGTCTTGGTGCTTCAATCTGCTCAATTGCCTTGATCTTGTCGGGATTTGCTTCGATTCCACGTTGAGACACAAAGAACCCGAGAAGCTTGCCGGATGGAACGCCAAACACACACTTCTCAGGATTGAGCTTCAGATTGATTTTGCGCAGATTTGCAAATGTCTCTTCTAAATCTTGTATGAGCGTTGCCTTGTCTTTGGTTTTAACCACTATGTCATCCATATAAGCTTCCACATTTCTATGTAGCTGGGGCTCAAAACCGATCTGGACCGCTCTCGCAAATGTTGAACCAGCACTTTTCAACCCGAAAGGCATGCGTATGAAGCAATACGTGCCACATGGGGTGATAAATGCGGTTTTCTCTTCGTCTTCCTTTGACATGAAAATCTGATGATACCCTGAATAAGCGTCAAGAAACGACAGCAAATCGCAGCCGGCAGTGGAGTCCACAATCTGGTCAATGCGCGGCAAGGGAAAAGGATCTTTTGGACAGGCTTTATTGATATCTGTATAGCCGATACACAGCCTCCATTTTCCATTCGCCTTGCGCACTACAACTGGATTGGCCAACCATGTTGGATGGAGCACTCCTCTGACCAAACCTGCCGCTTCCAGCTTCCTGATTTCTTCGGCAATAAATTCTTGCCGCTCCAAAGCTTGCTTCCTAACTTTCTGCTTGACGGGCCGTGCATGAGGACAGACAGCAAGGTGGTGCTCAATTACCTCCCTGGGAACACCGGGGATGTCAGATGGTTGCCATGCAAACACATCAACATTCGCCCGCAGGAAGGCAATGAGCGCGCTTTCCTATTTGCTATCGAGGGTGGAACTCATGGTGAAAGTTCCTCCCGTACCATCCTCCTTGACGGGCACCTTCTTAGTTGCTGGTGGAGCTGCCTTGGATTTCTTGCTCTTGCCGGTGGAGCTCTCCGGCACATCCTCAACGGGAGCGCAGCACTCCGAGGAGGTGCGCTTGCCGGAGTGTGTGCTAGAGGTCTTGCCGGTCTTCTTCCCCCCGGGAGGTTCGGCGACAGGAGCAAGTGCCTTGGCGGCAGGTGCTGTGACTGCCTCCCGGTAGAGTTGGTCGGTGTAGATAAGCGCATCTTTCTTGTCGGAGTTGATAGTGATGACGCTCATCGGCCCGGGCATCTTCAATGTATTATAGGCGTAGTGTGATGCCGCCATGAACTTGGCGAGCGCCGGACGACCAAGAATCCCATTATATGGCAACGGAATCTTGGCGACGTCGAAGATGATCTTTTCTGTTCTGTAGTTCAGCTCACTACCAAATGTTACTGGTAGTGTGATCTTGCCCTTCGGCTGGCTCCTTCCTGGGTTGATCCCTTGGAACGTGCCCGTTTCCTCGAGATCTTCGTCAGGAATTTGCAACTTCTTGATCACATCAGGTGAGATCAAGTTCAAACCGGCCCCGCCGTCAACTAACATCTTTGTCACCTTGAGGTTGCGGATCGTTGGTGAAACCAACAATGGCAAACACCCGACCGCAGTTGTGCGATCAGGGCGATCCTCGGCGTCAAAAATGATAGGCGTGTTGGACCATTTCAATGGTTTCCGGGCATCGACCGACGGCTCTGTCGCATTAATCTCACGTGCCCACTGTTTGAGTCGGCGGTGAGAGGAATGCAACGACGCGCCTCCATCAACGCACATGGCTTCTGTAGCTTTCTGGAACTCGTGCTCACTGGACTCGTCGCCCTCTTCGTCATCATCGTCACCCCCTGTTCCTTGTCGTGGCCTCGAGTGGGCCTCTGCTTTTGTTGCTTGGCCTTGCCGCGGCGACCTCCTCGACCACCGCGTTTCTTGCCAGACCCCTCAGCACCATCCTGGGCCTTTTCCTTGTCTCACCTCTCATACTCAGCTTTCTGCTTCTCGACAAGCTGCTCAACTTGCTGGCAGTTTTGGAGATCGTGACCCTTGGTGCGATGGATCTTGCAGTACTGCTTGTCGGAGCCCTCCGGCTTGTCGGCAGCCGCCAAGGCCTGACATGAGGCACACCCGGCAACCTCCTTGCCAGGGCCATCAGCCTTGATCTTCTTGGCGGTGCTGGTGTTGCCGGATCCCTCGACGGCAAGCACGGCCTTGCCCTTGCGCTTCCTGTTACGTCGTCGGCCTTTCTTCGTCGAGGTGGTGGCGTCTTCGCCTTCAGAGTCGATTTCTGCGCCAGCATCCTCGCCGGGGAATCTCCTCCCCTCTTTGGCCCGAGCACATCTGTCAGCCAGAGCATAGAGCTCGGCAATATCCCTGACTTTGTTCATTGCCAGCTCCTCCCGCATCTTGCGGTTGCGCACAGTCTGATGAAACGTGCTGATAACTGCGGCAGGATGAACGTCTGGGATATTGTGCTGTATACGGCTGAATCTCTGTATGTACTTGTGCAAGGTTTCGCCCTCTTTCTGGGGGATGAGATGTAAATCGCTTTCCTGGCCAGGAGCCTGGTGGCCTCCAGTAAAGGCGCCAACAAACTCATGACACAAATCTGCCCAGGAGGAACTGGAATTCTCCGGCAAATTCATCAACCACGACCTGACGTTGGGCTTAAGCACCAACGGGAAGTAGTTGGCGAGTATTTTGTCGTCTCGAGCCCCGGCAGCCTGCACCGCAATGGTGTAGATGCTCAGGAACTCTGACGGGTGAGTCTTGCCGTCGTATTTCTCCGGCACCTCCGGCTTGAAAGTTCGGGAATTGGGCCACTGGACCCGCCGCAGCTCACGAGTAAACGTTGCTCAACCCACCTCGTAAGGCAAGTTACCAGAATAGTCTGGCACAGGCTCGTCCATAGTGGGTCCCGCGCGCCTGTCGGATTGACGGCGCGCTTCCCGCCGCCGCTCGATGGTAGTTCGAGCGTCTTCTTTGTTCCGTTCCCGAAGAACTTGACGTTGGTCGCGGCGAACCCGCGGATCAGACGACGTCGTGGAATCGTCATCACAGGCGTCAATCCGCCGAGTTAGCGACCGCTGTTGTCGTAGCAGAGGGGACCGCATCGTAGTCGTACCGCCTCCGGTCTTTTCGTCAACAGCACGCACCGGCTCGGTGGACTGCCGTCGCAAAGGCCCCGCCTGCTGCGGCCTGTCATCATTAGCCAAGCTGATGAGGCTCTGAATAGCAGATCTCCATTCTTCTAGCTTCTCCGCAGCGGGAGGGAAATATAGGAGTAGCTGCGCTCGTGCCAACGCTTCTGCCGGTGTAGGCGGCGGTGAAAGGTGCGAAGAACGTGAGGTACTCTGATTCCTAACTGTGTTAGAAGGAGCTCCATCACGGTCTTGCAGTCGCGCCCTGCTTCCACCGGCGTGTTGGCGTGCATACTGGCCTCGTGCATCTTGGGAGTGATGCGCAGGGGTCTTTCCATGGGGGCGCCTGGAACCACCAACGTCGCGGCGCTGCCCGTCGCGCACGACCTGAGAAGGCCGCGGCGCAGCGCCGGCGTGGGTGTCTTGGAAGGCGCCGTCCCATCTTTGGAGTTCGCTGCGCCACCTGTAGGTAGCATGGCTCCGTCCTTAGACATGGCAGTATGCGGGTTGTTGTCGCTGTTGCGAACGACGCCGCTCGCCTGGCTCTGATCGCCAGAACGTCGTGGAGGCTCAAGACCTCCACCTCCTCCACCAGCGCCCACGCCGTCGCCCGTCTGTGTGGGTACGGGCGGGCCGGACGCGGATGGATCAACCGCCGTAGCGCCCTTCTTCTTGGGAGTCATGGCGACGAAAGTGATCAAAAACTGGCGCGCTGACCGCTAGATCGGGTTCGCGCAATCTCTCCCCCTACCTGGCGCGCCAAAGATGTCGGCGTATGACACCTATGGGATCGCGTGGATCCCTTTTACGGTTCGGCTGGGGAAAATATGTACACAAAGAGCGGATCCAACGATCAATGCGGGGATTTTTTACCCAGGTTCGGGCCGCTGAGTAGCGTAAAACCCTACTCCTGCTTTGGTTTATTGTGGGTGTTTAAGCTCAGGTACACGGAGCGCTTCTTGGTGAACAGTACGCAAGAAGGGCAGCTGCGCATGCAACTGGGCCAGAAAGCTCCTCTCCCCTGTAGCTTTGCCTTGGGCCTCCTTTTATATGACAAAGGGGTCACCAACAGTGGCGAACAACAAGAACAAGAGGTGTAAAGTTACTACAGTGTTTACATGCTTATCCCTGACGACTTAGGACAAAACGCATTAAATGCTCCACTTAGGTGTCCCTTACTTTCTTGGGGACGGAAAAAGAGCCCGTCCCATCAGCACCGCTTAACCCCATCCGCCGTTAATGCCATGACACGCACCCAGGAGGACAAACCCTAAACGATAGGCTGTTTGCTGCGCTAGAGCGGTGGCAGGACGGCGGGATCTTGCCGGGTGCGAGTCCTTGCCGGGTCTTCGTGAGCTTTCCCGGCAAGATCTTGCCGGGAACCCAGCCTTCGGTCTTCTGTCTTCTGATCATTGGCTTGAACGCCTTCTTGATAATCTTGTATTTGTTTCCAGTTGTTCTCCGGCAGGTATTGCCGCTGGTATGGCTACAACCGTCAGTGCACAAGTATGGGGTACTAAAAAGACCCTAACTTTAGTACACCGACAAATATGCTGTGATTGTGGATTAGTTAGATGTATGAGAAATTGTGATGCATTTGTCTGAACTAGACACTAAGACGTAACATAAGTTGAGGTCAAGGAATATGATGGACGAAAAGCTACTAGTGTTGCTAGATATTGCCTACAATTTTCTCTCTACATAACTACAGTAGATAATAATTATGGCTCGGAGCCATGGAATTTTTCTTATCCATGTCTTGTAACAGTTGGAACAGGGGATATAGCTTTGAAGAGGGACTGTGTGTATGCTAAATGGTAGGAGGTGTATGATGATTGACGATACACTATCTTTGCCTCCAGTATATCCTACTAACATAAGTTGCAGTCTAGGAGTTTGTTTAATTATTAGGCAACAGAGGCAACATATACTGCACGTATACTCTGAATTATGTTACTATTTGTTCAAGTTCATGTATCTTGATCAAAGGAGTTTGTTTTTCAGGCAAGGACAACACAGAAAGCAAGACTTTGGCAGATGTTCTAGTTCGTTCAGACAGACACCACACAAAATGAAAAGTGTGCCAAATTACCAGTCAATGTAACTCTCTGCTCATGCTTATATATTGATCCATCATTGGCTGTATGTCATCCATTCACATGTTTAAGAGTTTGTTGTGTTCTTACGTATATCTCTTACTCAATCCATGAAATTCATGATTTCGAAGAGCAATCTTGTGCACCTTTTGCCAATTACTACTAGTATATACTGTTGCGGTGTTGCCTAATATCAGCATGTCCTTGTTAAGTTCTAGTTCATGTTTTATGGCACTAGTAATATGTTTGGTATGCGCACTAGCTAAAGAGAATCACATTTCGGTGTGTCTATGCCAAGCGTTGCCATTTATTGTTTTATCATACACATGCTCAAATATATAATCATGGCAGATGTTTCTGTAGAATGCTAATTGAACTTGTTCTTCCTGTAATACAGTCTTCTGGCAGCACCACAAAGTGCAGCTGAAAACTATCTATGTCTTTTAGCATGGGCCTTTCATCCAGGAGAATTAGTGATTCCTGAACTATGTTTCATTATCCAAAAGAGTGCTTCTGATCTAGCAGGCATGATCAACATATCAAGTGCATAACTGCAAACTGGCTCATATATCGTATATATAAATCTGAAGCATGATCTGAGAGATATATAGTACCCAGAGATACATCGACGAAGAGCTATATAGTACCCAGAGATACATGAAAAGTGTGCCAAGTTATCATCAGTCAATGCCTTCCACCGAAATGTCCAATAGCCATCGCTTTTTTCCTTTTCCTGAAATATTATCACCAACTGATCAAATCTTGAAACTGAAACTTGCTATTTCATATGCTCTGTATATCTCCTGCAAATAAAAAATATAGCTCCCTATTGATTTCATTTTAAAAGGGACATATGTACATGGACTATAATAGCATTTCTGTTTACTCTGTTTTCTTTCCTCTTCTTTTTAATCTGCCACTTGTTCTGTTTATATGTTTATGTTCAAATGTATCTAATGTTTATTTATTTATTATTTTCAGGTTTCTTAAGGCTAACAATCAAGTAGTAGCCGATGGTGGCAGTTTGCGGGGCACTCATTTTGCAGGAAATCTGGAGAAGTTTGGGTGTTTTCAGAGTTTGCTCATGAACCTGTTTTGTGGAGAATCTGGGAGTTGCTGGTTCAGACCTTAAGTTCATGCTAGAACATCCTAGTATAAGTGCCCAACTAAGCCTATACTTTTGGTTGCAAGACATCCTTTTGGTACTAGTAAGTGTTCAATGGTGGATATGCTTAGCTGTTTCTACTTGCTAGTATTAAGTTTCAGTCGATCTATTGCTACTGTTAACTAAGAAGGCGTGGAAAAGCGAATCTGCTAGTATTTGCGACTAGACGACGGCTTCGCAGTATGAACTCTTTTAGAATGGCTGCAGTGAATTAACTTCTCTAGATATACTTATTAGATGCACTGAACTAAATATTGTACAACAATCCGCAGTATGAACTCTTTTAGAACGCCAGCAATCCTTTATTTCACATTCATATTGTACAATATTTGTGCCGGTTCTTGTAATTTTGAAGCTGCCCATTTTCTATTACTTGTAACTAGTACAAGTGCCAGGGCATGTGTGGTCGCCGGCAAGGGGACACTTTAGACCTGCAGCTGGTGCCGTCATGGCCGAGCAGGCAGCTCCTAGTCGTCGTGTTCTTGTCAACCGTGCTCAATACCAAACCATGTCTTCCACTTGATTTTTTTATTTTTCTTTGGAACAGGCAAAAGGTTTGCCACATACAATTAAGAGAGAATAGAGTTGTGTCTTACGAACACCCCTTATTATTACACGAAGGTATCACTCTCTCTGCATAATAGACCCTAGTTTCTTTGCGCTCGTGGCCATCCAAAACAATGCCTCCTTCTTGATGTAGTCTAGGATAACTGGAGGCTGCGTGGCCTTGTTGCTTAAAACACGGACGTTCCTTTCATTCCAAATAGTCCACATGGTGAGCGAGGCCATGGCTTTTCCGGTTGGGGATGGAAGAATCGTTCAACCCGAACCACCAATCTTTGATGGAGCGCCTTAGGGCATCTCTAACGCGACCCGCAAATTTCCTCCCGCATCTGTCCACGGACAGGGGGGGACCAGTCCGCGGACACGGATGTGGGAGGCCGCCATCCAACGCTATCTTGTATATGTCCACCAGTAAATTCAAATTCAAATGTGCCCCAATCCCCACAGCGCGCCGGATCACACCAGCGCCAGATCGCATGCCCGGTCACAACCAAAAAGAGGCAAGTATGCTTAGTTTTTACATGCCCGAATCCAAAAGAACATCTGTCTGGCAGTCCGTGCATCTCTGCCCTGCCGGACCGGCAATGCCCGCCGTCTGCTCCCCGATCAAGGGGGTGCCGTCGCCACCGCATAGACAGTCTCCACATCCTCCTCCACATCCGCCTCCTCCTCATCCTCATTCTCTGACGCCGCCAACTAATCTTTCTGCCGCTGCAACATCTGATAGCGGACAGATTGCACGATCATTCTTGCGTCCACAGCCAAAGAGTCCACATTCAAGGACAACATCTTGGCGGTGATCTTCACCCTCTTTTCGTCGAGCGCGACCTTCTTTTCCTCGATCGCGCCCTTTTGTCTCTTCGATCATGGCCCTCCTCTCTTCGAACTTGAGCTTCTTGTCCGTCGTCTCCATCAACAATTTGAACCTCTCTGCCTTCTTCTCCTCCTTGATGTACGAGCGCTTCATGCATGCCTCCTCCTTCGCCAAGATGTCCTCGAACCTCTCCGTCAGTTTGGCCGCCACACCTTCTCGCTTCGCCCTCTCCTCCTCCCACTTCTTCCCCCATAAATTTCTTCTAACCTTCTTCGGAGGTTCTTGGGTTGGGTCGGTAGGATCACCGGTTTCTTCATCGTTGGCTTGGGCGGCGGTCTTGGCAATGAAGAGGTTCCACTTCGGTTGCCCATTCAACTTCAACCAACAATGCATGACGGTGGGTATGAAACTTTACCCGTACCCATACCCGATGGGTACTCATGCCTATTGGGTACCCAACAGGTAGATCAAATAGTACACAAGTTATTCATAATTTTACATTCATCTATAGCACATTTGACAAAAAAACATTGATCTCAACTCAATAAAAAATAGATGAGTACATGACAATTATCTCAATTCAAATTGACAGTTGGTGAAAATTTTAACATAGGTTCACAAGCTCACAACACAACTTTAACATAGGTACACTTGTGAATCACGAGTAAGATTCACATGTCAGTATAAATGAGAATGGTATGGGTATATCCATGGGTAAAAGGCTATACCCGTGACTTAACGGGTAGGGTATGGGTACTACTCGCGGGTATAAAATTATGCCCATACCCTGCCCATGCGGGTACGGTATCCATGGGTACCTATACCCATGGGTAAAATTGCCATCCTTACATGACGGTGAAGGACTTCTTCTCCAACTTATTGTACACCACACAAGCACGAGTAGACTACAAAAGAATGCATATCCGGCTAGTGAGCAACAAAAGAATGCATATCCGGCTAGTGAGTAACAAAAGAATGCATTTCCGGCTAGTCATCAACTTGCTTGCTCGGTGATTTGAGCACCACTAGGCCACCGTGCGATGAGCTGCTTCAAGTGCCCACAATACTTGGACACGGCCTCTTGGATGGTGTACCATCGATGGTTGAGGGACTTCCATTCACGGTTGCGGATGATCGCGTCGGAGTAGGGCACAAAATGATTGTGTTCATGGAACCATATGTGAATGTTCCTCCAAAAGGTTCTACCCTTTTGCTCCGTGCCTTGGATCGGATCAAGACTAGTGGCTAACTATGCATCGCACAACAGCTCGTCCTCCCGCATGTTGGAACTTTCTCCTCTACCCTTCTTCTTCAGATCCAAGGCACATATATCCATTCAAATATATTTGATCATGAATTATTATTGTTGACAATTATCTCTATGATAAATGAGTTGGGAGGCGAAACATTAAGCCCCTATCTTTCTCTGTGTTCGATGGATACTATTTGATCTAAAAATATGCTTTGAGTACTAGCAATCATAGAATACTATACGATAATTGAGTATGTGGAGCTCTTACATAGACTTTGTTGAATATAAGATGCATTGAAATTGTTTGGTGACTAAGAACATAAGTTGTTAAGTTTCAAGAGAATGCATTGTTTGAACCATAACATGTGAATTGCTACTTTATCATGATGAGTTTTATGAGAAAGAGTTGTTATTTATGATGCTAAGAAAAGTGATTAAAATTATCATTGATCAAACTTATGCACTATGCTAGCATTCACACTTCATAAATTATTTCTTTTATCACTTACCTACTCGAGGACGAGCAGGAATTAAGCTTGGGGATGCTGATACGTCTCCAACGTATCTATAATTTATGAAGTATTCCTGCCATGTTTACAACAATTTTATATGGTTTTGGTGCACTTTTATAAGATTTGAATGAAAGTAACCTAGACTGACGCTGTTTTCAGCAGAACTACCATGGTGTTATTTTTTGTGCAGAAATAAAAGTTTTCGGATTGGGCTGAAAATTTACGGTGATTTTTTATGGACAAAAAGAGACCCCCGAAGCTTCGAGGAAGGACCAGAAGACCCACGAGGACACGACAAGCTCACAGGGCGTGCCCTACCCCCTAGGGCTTACCCCTTGAGCTTGTCGGTCCCTCGTGGGCCCCCCTGACGTGAAACCAACGCCAAAAATTCCTATAAATATAAAAAAACCCAGAAAGAAACCTAGAACTCCCACACCGTCGCCGCAAACCTCTGTTCTGAAGCGATCTCATCCGGAGCCCTATTCCAGCACCCTGCCGGAGGGGGAAATCATCACTGGAGGCCATCTTCATAATCCCGGCGGTCTCCATGATGAGGAGGGAGTAGTTCACCCTCGGGGCTGAGGGTATGTACCAGTAGCTATGTGTTTGATCTCTCTCTCTCCCTCTCTCTCTCTCTCTCTCTCGTGTTCTTGATTTCGCACGATCTTGATGTACCACGAGCTTTGTTAATACAGTTGGATCATATGGTGTTCTTCCCTCTCTTTCTTGTGATGAATTGAGTCTTTCCCTTTGAGGTTTCATTGTTATCAGATTGAATATTTTGGATTTGAGAACACTTAATATATGTCTAGCATGTGGATACCCGTGGTGACAATGGGGTATTCTATTGAGTCACTTGATGTATGTTTTGGTAATCAACTTGCGGATTCCCGAGGTGACATTGGGGTAATCTAGGCATAGGGGTTGATGCACGTTTTCGTCCTACTTTCTACGATAGAAACTTTGGGGTACTCTTTGAAGTTCTTTGTGTTGGATTGAATATTATGAATCTAAAATTGTTTGATGCATATCGAATAATTGACTCACGGACACTTGTGGTGACATTGGAGTATCTAGGTGACATTAGAGTTGATTGATGCGTATCATATGGTGTTATTTTAGTACGAACTCTATGGTTGTTTGTGACACTTATAGGGATGGCTCAATAGATTGATCGGAAAGGATAACTTTGAGGTGGTTCTGCTACCTACAACAATTTCTTCTTATGTTCTCCGTTTGCTAGGAACTTTGGAGTGATTCTTTGTCGCACGTTAAGGGATTCTTATATGATTCAATTATGTTAGCACTGTTGAGAGATTGCACTAGTGAAAGTATGAACCCTAGGCCTTGTTTCTAAGCATTGCAATACTGTTTGTGCTCACTTTTGCTACTTGCTACCTTGCTGTTTTTATTATTTCATATTACAAAAACCTATATCTACTTTCCATACTACACTTGTATCACCATCTCTTCGCCGAACTAGTGCACCTATACAATTTACCATTGTATTGGGTGTGTTGGGGACACAAGAGATTTCTTGTATTTGATTGCAGGGTTGTTTGAGAGAGACCGTCTTCATCCTACAACTCCCACAGATTGATAAACCTTCAGGGCCGGCCCTGGTGTATGGCGGGAGGGTCGACGGACTAGGGCCCAGGCCAGGAGGGGGGCCCATGATGTAGGATACATATATATACAGCCCAGCAAAAAATAGATAAGAAAAAAATTATACAAGAGAAAAGAATTATACATGACCGATACAGGACCACGTTGGATGGCTTCCGCGGTCCGGACAGCGTGGTCCGGACGGTTGCGGGAGGCTTGCGGGTCGGCGTTGGAGATGCCCTTAGAGGCCAAGTGGAAGTATCAACTTGAATGCTTTCGAGCTCTTCCAAAGAGACATGGAAGATTGGTCAATTACCATAATAAACAATGATGAGTTCACTCTTCTATTTTTAAAAGAAGGGTTTTTATCATTTATGTCACTAGTTGTGTCCCACTGCTCACTTTTGCCATTAAAAGTTATAACTGCTCAAAATATCATCGTTCCGTGAGATTCTTGCTAAAAAATGCCATTAGATACCTCAAAAACGCCATCCTTCCATTAGATGTTTGCTCAAAGATGCCATTAGACACCGTTAGGTCAAACCCATTGACCATGCTATATGACCAAAATACACCTAGACTCACATTTCAGTTCTCTCTGTGTCACAATGATAAGTGTGGGTCTCACTTGTTAGGAGTAAGCAAGTGGATAATTTTAGAGGAAAATAAGAATGTTGTTGGGGATTGAGTGGGACCCACACTTCATCGTACTGAGATAGAGGGAGAGCTGACATGTTGGCCCATGGGTATTTTGGTCATTATAACATGGTAAATGGGCTTTGAGCTCATAGTAATGGTGTCTAGTGGCATTTTTAGCATGCGCGTAACAGAGCGATGGCATTTTTGACCAGTTGAAATTCCTAGTGGCAAAACTGAGTAGCGGGACACAACTAGTGGCATACGATAAAAACACTTAGAAAGAAAACAAAATATGTGTGATCTTTTTTAAAACAAAATGTTGGTTTGTCTTCTCGAATCCTCCGGAAATCCGGCCCACAGCATGACAAGACGCACTATTCAGTTTCCCCAATATACCGTTCCATCGACCGGTGGGGTCGATGACTAGCACATTGAAAAAACCTTGTGGCAGAGCTGCGGGGACCAAGTCTATGTGAAAGTGAAATAGCCGGTCCAGAGCCCACCCTTATTCGGCTTCTCCGATTCCATTCAAAAACCCCTCCCCTTTGGTAGATTCATGTGTGCCTCAAATTATTCTAACATCTCCATCGACCAGAAACCGATGGCCCAGGTCATTGGTGACTCCTTCCTACCCGCTGCACCTCCTCGGAGGCCATGGGCATTGGCCTGGCTGGTGAAGGTACAGACCTTGTCACTCCCCGGTTACAGTCATAACAGAGACGAACCTTGTCACTCCCTAGTTGCCGCACCTCCTTGGAGGTTGTACCTGCCTTAGTCATGTTCATGCCAACTGTGCTCGGTAGCAAACCATGTATTCCACTTGAAAGCCTTGAGCCCTTCCCCTAAATAGGCATAGAAGATTGTTGAACTACCATGATGAACAAAGATGTATTCAGTCTTCTAGTTTTGAAAAGAAAAGAAGGTGTGTTCACTCCTTTTGTTTTTGAAAAACAAATGTGTTTGGTCATCGGAGAGCTCAAGAACAACCATTCCATAACGTTCGGATAGACAAGACGGGGTCCACGCCAAGCACATGGGAAAGCCTTGTGGCAGAGCTGCGTGAACCAAGTCCATGTGAACCAACGAGCCCCCATCCTCTGCTTCACCGGCTCCCTTCCAAAACCCTCTCCCCTTCGCTTGCTAGGCTGCTAGCCACCCCTACCTGCACCAAATCGACCACCGCCGACTCCTCCGGCGAGATGCTGCGCCCGCTCCGCCGCTCCCTCTCCACCGCCGCGTCGCGCCCCGCCTGGGCGATGGTCTACCGGATCTCCACGGCAGAGGAGTCCGCGGCCGCGTGGCATGTGTCCGTCGCACTCGCCCCGCCCACGCTCGCCTCCCGCGTCTCTGTCCCGAGGCACGCCTTCGGGCTCGACCCACTCCCGGCCGTGGCCAGCGCCGGCGGCCGACCCGTCAACTTCTTCAGCTTCGTGCTACTCATAGCTTGCGTTGGTATTATCCCCGAAGAGGAAGGGATGATGCAGCACAGCAGAGGTAAGTATTTCCCTCAGTTATGAAACCAAAGTTATCAATCTAGTAGGATAATCAAGCAATACCTCGTTAGCAGTACCTGCACACAAACAACAAATCCTTGCACCCAACGCAAACGAGAGGTTGTCAATCCCTCGGTGATAAGTTGCAAGATTAAATTGTATGTGATAGATAGATAGATTGAAAAAAAAAATAGAAAATAAAATAAATAAAGAAAAAGTGCAGCAAATATTTTTAGGGTTTTAGTATATGATTTTGATAGACCCGGGGGCCATAGTTTTCACTAGAGGCATCTCTCAAGAAAATAGCATACGGTGGGTAGACAAATTACTGTTGGGCAATTGATAGAAAAGCAAATAATCATGACGATATCCAAGGCAATGATCATGTATATAGGCATCACGTCCGAGACAAGTAGACCGACTCCTGCCTGCATCTACTACTATTACTCCACACATCGACCGCTATCCAGCATGCATCTAGTGTATTAAGTCCATAAAGAACGGAGTAACGCCTTAAGAACGATGACATGATGTAGACAAAGTAAACTCATGCATGAATAAACCCCATCTTTTTACCCTTAATAGCAATGATACATACGTGTCATGTCCCTTTCTGTCACTGGGATTGAGCATCGCAAGATCGAACCCATTACAAAGCACCTCTTCCCATGGCAAGATAAATCAATCTAGTTGGCCAAACCAAATCAATAGATCAGAGAAGAAATACGAAGCCATAATAATCATGCATAAAAGAGATCAGAGAAGACTCAAATAATATTCATGGATAATCTGATCATAAACTCACAATTCATCGGATCCCAACAAACACACTGTAAAAAGTGATTACATCGGATAGAACTCCAAGAACATCGAGGAGAACATTGTATTGAAGATCAAAAAGAGAGAAGAAGCCATCTAGCTACTAACTATGGACCCAAAGGTCTGTGGTAAACTACTCATGCATCATCAGAAGGGCAGCAAGGTTGATGTAGAGCCCCTCCGTGATCGATTCCCCCTCCGACGGAGTACCGGAGAAGGCCTCCAGATGGGATCTCTCGAGAACAAAAACTTACGGCAGCGGAAAAAGTATTTCGTGGACTCCCTTGAGGGTTTCTGATTTTTTGGGAATTTATAGTGGTGGAATTAGGTCAAACGGAGCTGAGGTGGGCCCATGAGGCACCAGGGCGCGCCTGCCCCCCCTCCCCAGGCGCGCCCTGGTGGCTCGTGGCCACCTCCTCTGGCGTCTGGTCTTCTCCCAAAGCTTCAAGTATTTATCTTGTCCAATAAAAAATCTCCAAAAAGTTTCGTGGCATTTGGACTTCGTTTGGTATTGATTTTCTGTAAAAAAAAAACAGGCAAAAAACAGCAACTGGCACTGGGCACTAAGTTAATAGGTTAGTCTCCAAAAATGATATATAATTGCTGTAAATGTATATAAAAACATCCAAGATTGATAATATAACAGCATGGAACAATCAAAACTTATAGATACGTTGGAGACGTATCAGCATCCCCAAGCTTAATTCCTGCTCGTCCTCGAGTAGGTAAATGATAAAAACAGAATTTTTGATCTGGAATGTTGCCTATCATATTCATCATATATTCTTTTCTTTTGTAGCATGGACATTGGGCTTGAATGATTCAAAGCAATAGTCTATAATTTGACATGAAGATATAAATACTCAAGCATGCTAACAAGCAACCATGTCTTTCAAAATATCAATGCTAAAGAAAGTTATCCCTAGCCCATTATGCTCAATCATTGATCCATTCATGAAACACACTCAAATATTAGCTACACACAATGCATAAGTATGACAACAGTGCTCTCTAGTTGGTGCTTTATAAGAGAAGATGGAGACTCAAAATAAAAATAAAAATAAAAATTGCATAAAAGTAAATAGATAGGCCCTTCGCAGAGGGAAGCAGAGATTTGTCAAATGTGCCAGAGCTCAAAGCTTAAATTAGAGAGATAAAAAAATTTGGGAGGCATGCTTTTCCTGTCAACGAAAACGACTGAGAATTCCCAATATGTTCCATGCTAGACACATCATAGGCGGTTCCCAAACAGAAAGTAAAGTTTATTTCCTTTCCACCATTCTTTCACAATCCATGGCTAGCCGTGTCCACGGGTGCCCCCCATACCAACACTTTCCAAGGAATTTTGTTGTTATTAATTTTTGATTTCATTGTGGGACTGGGCATCGCTATTACCAGCCACTCTCTCGTGCAATGACAAGTGAATAAACACTCATCGTGAGAATAACACACCTAGCATGGAAAATAATGGCCACCCCCTGCCGCTTCATGAGCGGTACGGGCACACAAAACGGAAAAATTATTTTAAAAATTAGAGTTGGCACACGCAAATTTACTTGGAACGACATTGAAATACCGCATATAGGTAGATATAGTGGACTCATTTGGCACAACTTGGGTTTAAGGATTTTGGATGCACAAGCAGTATTTCCACTTAGTACAAATGAAGGCTAGCAAATAGATTGAGAAGCAACCAACCAAAAAGCGAAAACGTTCATAAACATGCATTGAACATAACTAACACTGAATAATGCACCATAAGTAGGATATAATTTCGTTGCATAACTATTGACTTAATGTGCATTCATAGGGAATCACAAACCTTAACACTAATATTCTTACTAAATCACAATTACTCACTAACATGACTCACATATCATCATCTCCATATAGCAAAACTATTGCAAGGAATCACACTTATCATATCCAATGATCTATATGAAAGTTTTTATTATATCCCTCTTGAATATTCATCAATTTTGGGAACAAATTCATATCTTGTGCAAATTACCATTACTATTATCAACTCTCAAAAAGATATAAGTGAAGCATGAGAGTGCAAATATTTCTTCAAAATTTTAATCTCATCAACTCTCAAAATAATATAAGTGAAGCATGAGAGTTTATTTCTTCAAAATTTTAATCTTATAAACTCTCAAAATAATGTAAGTGAAGCATGAGAGTTTATTTCTTCAAAATATAGCCACCGCCGTGCTCAAAAAGATTTAAGTGAAGCACTAGAGCAACTGCCTAGCTCAAAAAATTTAAGTGAAGCACATAGAGTATTCTAACAAATTATGATGATCGTGTGGCTCTCTCAAAATAGGTGTGTTCAGCAAGGATGATTGTGACAAACTAAAAACAAAACAAAGCAAAGACTCATATAATACAGGACGCTCCAAGCAAAACACATATCATGTGACGAATAAAAATATAGCTCCAAGTAAAATTACCGATGGTTGGTAGAAGAAAGAGGGGATGCCTTCCGGGGCATCCCCAAGCTTAGACGCTTGAGTCTTCCTGGAATATTACCTTGGGGTGCCTCGGGCATCCCCAAGCTTAGGCTCTTGCTACTCCTTATTCCTTCATCCATCGTGATCTCACCCAAAACTTGAAAACTTCAATCACACAAAACTCAACAAAACCTTCGTGAGATCCGTTAGTATAACAAAATAAATCACTACTTTAAGTACTGTTGCAAACCCATTCATATTTTATTTTTTGCATTATACCTACTGTATTCTAACTTCTCCATGGCTTATACCCCCCGATACAATCCATAGTTTCATCAAAACAAGCAAGTAGTGCATCAAAAATAGAATCTGTCAAAAACAGAACAGTCTGTAGAAATATATTTAAAAGCCATACTTTTGTAACTCCAAAAATTCTGAAAAATTAGGACAACGTGGTAAATTCATACACCAATACTGTGTAAAAATTTCAGATTTTTTTGACGCTCCAGTACAGAACCAAAATTCTAGCACTGGACGCAAAACTTTCTGTTTTCCATACAGCATCAATTATACTATCTTCCAAATCATCCTAAAGGCTTTACTTGGCACAAACACTAATTAAAAACAAAAAAACACAATCATAACAGTGGAATGAATATGAAAACACAAAATAACAGAAACAAAATATGAAGTTTATTTTATTCATTGGGTTGCCTCCCAACAAGCGCTATTGTTTTATGCCCCTAGCTAGGCATAATGCATAGTTTCAAGTGTTATCATCTTTGGTTTCCATCCATTTTTTCTAATAGATTTAACATAGGTGTTTCTCACCATCACACTTCTAGGTACAAAATCAAGAATTTTACTTTTGTGAATAGATTCCTTAATTATATCAATGAAATTGGGGTGCACGCTAATCATTTTAAGATCCCGATTTCCCTTACTAGAAGTAGCACCATTTGTTTTAGGAACATATATGAACTTGCAATTTTTATTGGGAGGAGTTCTATCAATATTCTTAACGGAGGAAAAAGCCGAGCCCAAATTATTAATAATTTCTTCTATCTTATCGATTCTAGCGGGGCTTTGTTTTATTCTTTCATTAACTACCGGTTCCTTTTCCTTTAAGGTTTTCAATGCGATTCCTACCTTAGAACCAAATTGAGTGATATGATTATGAATTTTTTTTATCTAAATTCTCAAGATGTTCAATAGTAGGCATTTTACTTTCAATAGCTTCTAACCTTTGCATAACATGTTCCAAAGTCAAAGTTGTTTCATTAACAGTGATAGGTGGTGATCCTACTAAATTTCCCATAGCATTGAAAGCATCCATAGAGGGAAGAAATTCCCTCCAGTAATAGTATCAAGTACGAATCTATACCAAGTAGTAATACCCACATAAAAATTACAAAGAAGAATAGTGGTGGATTGTTTATGAGTTGATCTGTTATGAGCATCACAAATCCTATACCAAGCATCTTTTAAATTCTCTCCTCCCCTTTGTTTAAAATTAAGTACTTCATTTTCAGGGGTAATAGTAATGAGCGAAGAACTAGCCATAACGATAAAGCAAGCAAGCAAACACGTGAAAAGGCAAACGTAAAATATTTTTGTATTTTTGTAAAAACTTTTTAGAAGTGGGGGAGATGAAAATGAGAGGCAAATAAAATAAATGCAAGGAGATGAGAGTTTATGCAAAGGTACTTGATAGATGTTGATGATGTCTCCCTGGCAACGGCGCCAGAAATTCTTCCTGCTACTTGTAGCTTGCGTTGGTATTATCCCCGAAGAGGAAGGGATGATGCAGCACAGCAGAGGTAAGTATTTCCCTCAGTTATGAAACCAAGGTTATCAATCCAGTAGGAGAATCACGCAACACCTTGATACGTCTCCAACGTATCTATAATTTATGAAGTATTCATGCCATGTTTATTATAGTTTTGTATGATTTTGGTGCACTTTTATATGGCTTTTATATGATTTTCATGGACTAACATATTGACCTAGTGCCCAGTGCCAGTTGCTGTTTTCTGCTTGTTTTTGGTTCTCCAGAAAATCTATATCAAATGAAGTCCAAATGCAGCGAAACTTTTTCATGATTTTTTCTGGAACATAAGAGACACTAGAAGCTTCGGGAGGAGGCCAGAAGACCCACAGGGGCTCCACGAGCCACCAGGGCGCGCCACCCCCCCCTCCCCCAGGCGCGCCCTGGTGCCTCGTGGGCCCCCTGTGGCCCTTCTTCGCGTGATTCCAATGCCAAAAAATCATATATATTCAGAAACCCCCGAAAGTTAACCTAGATGAGTTTTTACGCCGCCGCAAGCCTCTGTGCCTCCACGATCTAATCTACAACCCTTTTCCGGCACCCTGCCAGAGGGGGAATCATCACCGGAGGCCATCTTCATAATCCCGGCGATCTCCATGACGAGGAGGGAGTAGTTCACCCTCGGGGCTGAGGGTTTGTACCAGTAGCTATGTGTTTTATCTCTCTCTCTCTCGTGTTCTTGATTTGGCACGATCTTGATGTGTCGCGAGCTTTGTTAATATACTTGGATCATATGGTGTTTCTTCCCTCTCTATCCTTGTTGTGATGAATCGAATCTTTTCCCTTTGAGGTTTCGTTATTGTTGGATTGAATATTTCAGATTTGAGAACACTTGATGTATCTCTTGCATATGAATACCCGTGGTGACAATGGGGTATTATATTGATTCACTTGATATATGTTTTGGCACTCAACTCGTGGATTCCTGCGGTGACATTGGGGTAATCTATGCATATGGGTTGATGCACGTTTTCATTATCTTTTCTCCGATAGAAACTTTGGGGTGCTCCTTGGAGTTCTTTGTGTGGATTGAATATTATGATTATGAAGTTGTTTGATGCATATCGTATAATCAACTCACGGATACTTGTGGTGACATTGGAGTATCTAGGTGACATTAGAGTTGGTTGATGTGTATCATATGGTGTTATTTTAGTACGAACTCTACAGCTGTTCGTGACACTTATAGGAATAGCTCAATAGATCGATCGGAAAGGATAACTTTGAGGTGGTTTCGTACCCTACAAACAATTTCTATCTTATGTTCTCCACTAATAGGAACTTGGGAGTGATTCTTTATTGCACGTTGAGGGATGGTTATATGATCCAATTATGTTAGCATTGTTGAGAGATTGCACTAGTGAAAGTATGAACCCTAGGCCTTGTTTTTAAGCATTGCAATACCGTTTGTGCTCACTTTTGTTACTTGCTACCTTGCTGTTTTTATATTTTCAGATTACAAAAACATATATCTACTATCCATACTACACTATTATCACCATCTCTTCGCCGAACTAGTGCACCTATACAATTTACCATTGTATTGGGTGTGTTGGGGACATAAGAGATTTCTTGTATTTGGTTGCAGGGTTTTTTGAGAGATACCATCTTCAACCTACGCCTCCCATGGATTGATAAACCTTAGGTCATCCACTTGAGGGAAAATTGCTACTGTCCTACAAAACTCTGCGCTTGGAGGCCCAACACGATTCTACAAGAATAAGTTGTGTAGTAGACATCAAGCTCTTTTCTGGCGCCGTTGCCGGGGAGGTGAGTGCTTGAAGGTATATCTTTAGATCTTGCAATCAAATCTTTTAGTTTCTTGTTTTATCACTAGTTTTGTCAGGGTACGACCATCTATGGGGCCATGCAGCCCCTTTGTGGTTCGGCGGGGAAGATCGGCGCGCACAAAGAGCATGAACAATGGAACGTTTTACCCAGGTTCGGGCCGCTTAGAAGCGTAAAACCCTACTCCTGCTTTTGGTGTATTAGTGGTGTGGAAGCACAGTACAAGGAGCGCTTCTCCCGGTAAGGTGTGGAGAGAGCAGCTACGCGAGGGGTGCTCGTGTTTGAAAAGGGGTCCGAATCCTCTAAACTGTTGCCTTGGCCCTCCTTTTATAGTCCAAGGGGTTACCACAGTGGCAAAACAGTAATTACAGCGTGACTAGATAGTGAACAATGCTATCATACCTAACTCTGCCAGTTTAGGACAAAGGCATTAAATGCAGCGCTTAGGTGTCGCGTGGAGAGGCAGTCCCGGCAAGGTTTCTGCACCGCTTGCCCAGCTACCTCGTATTATCTTGACACGCCTCCTGGACGGGTGTCATTAGAGGCAAATCTTGTCCCAGCGAGCTGACACGTGCCCGATAAGCCTCACCAACCAACCTGCGCGATCGACACCTCACGCATCAGGGAACACCTGTGCGGCGAGGTGGAGCGCTGGAGGGGTGGCATAAGCTTGCCGGCATGGAGCTTGCCGGGTCATCACCTTGCCGGTTTATGCTTGCCGGCAAGGAGTGTCTTCACCTTTGGTACTGGTTGAGTGCCGAACCTTGAGCTTCTCTCTGGCAGCTCCTTCGGCTGGACTTGGAGTCTTGGCCTTGGCAGTTCCTGGCAAGGCCTTGGCCGGCAAGGAGGCTGCTACTGTCTGTGCATAAGTCAGGGTATAAAATACCCATGTTTTATACACCGACAGGAGCCCCCGGGCCTGGGCCATACGCGCGTCCCAAGCGTCATTGGGCTAGGCCCAAGTAATGCACAGACGCGCGGGAAACTGTTGTTACAATTTTGGTCATGACGGCCTCCATTCTCTGAGATCTTCTTTGCTTCCTCACTAATCTGGACTTGGGTGCATCCTCGGCCGTCTTCCGGCAACTCCTGCCGTTGTGCTAGTCGTGAACCGACGCGTGGCTACGCGTGGCAAGGGGTAACTGCCATATCTGTCTTTACTCCTCCTTTTTCTGCGCCCCTCCATCACGCACGTCTGCATACATGCAAGGCAGTGGATAGGCGAAGAGGGGCGGTTGTTAGAGTGGTGCGCCTGTCAATGGGCGCAGAACGCGGGATTGGTGAACTTGGACGGTCACCGGAGTGGTGCGCCTGCTTATGAATGCAGGGCGCAGGATTGGGGAGTTTGGGCGGCCGCCCGAGGACGGTGAAGAGCCAGCCCCCCGCATCCTCCCTATAAAAAAGGGGGCTGCGGGATGCGATGCTCATCCACTTCCTTCGCCCCATCCTTCCGGCGACTGCTACCCTCGCCTCCTTCCTCTTCCTCCCGCTTCCGTGGGCACCATGGTGAGGGGGAAAGACCGGGTTCGTCGGCCTGCCACCGCCACGCGGGCTTCTCTTCGGGATCGTGCTGGCGCTTCTGCTGCGGCCGCGGAGGCCGGCCCCAGTGCTCGGGGTGGAACCGCGGGCCGTGGTTGTGGAAGACGCGTCGCCCGGGGACGAGGTGGCTGTGGCGGTGCGCTCGTTACTCCGCCTCCGGCCAACCAGTCCTTGGCAGAAGGCCACACGGAGGACACGGCGCGCGAGTTCGTCGTGGAGCTGCGCGACCGGCCACGGAGCTGGCTGCGGCTTCCTCGCCCTTTCGCCAGGGAGATGGAGGGTGTCGATTTGCGCGGCTTGTGGCTACGTGTTGACGGCTGCTGCAATGGCTTGGTCCGGGTGGCCGTCGAAGCTTCCGCCAATGGCATCTTGTACTTCACACGAGGGTGGAAGTCCTTCGCCCGTGCTCGCTGCCTGGGGCAGGGGCATCTCCTCCACTTCAGGCTGGACGGGGCCAACACGCTCGTCGTGAAGTTCTTCAGGGCTTCAGGCGCTCGTCTGGAGTGCTGCGCGGAAAGCTCGAGCGACTCCGACACCGCTTCCTCCAGCGAGACTGAGGACGATGACGATGATGGCGATGACGACGGCGGCGCTCCAGGCGTGAAGGTCGAGGACGACGGCTCCGACTCCTTCGTCTCGTATTGATCGCCAGCAGCACCATCATCTGGCTCTCCGGGAGCGATCCGCCTAGGCGCCCCTTTTGCCCTTGTATTGCACTCGAGATAAATCTTGGCAAAGGGCCAATGAACATGTAATCGAGTACTTTCTTAATGAACATCGGGTGTTTGCCGGGTTTAAATAAGCGTGCGTCGTTTTCCCTTGTTTCATTTGTCTTTGCATGATCGTGTTCCCTACGCTTGTTGGAAGCTTGCCGGTGCACACACTTGCCGCGAGCACTTTGAGGAACGGGTCCTTAGCAGCCTGCTGGAAGTGCCGCTGCCGGCAAGGCGACTTGCCGGGACAGGACGCAGCTGCTAGGCTTGCCGAACGGATTCAAGGCAAGCTAGAGCGCAGACCGATCGCGACAAGGTTCCTTTCGCATGCAGGTTTCTCATACAAAGTGCAAAATCATTCAAGGGAGAACACGAATGTAACTAAGGAATTTTTTTTAAATCTTCCAGCTTAGCTTTTCTCTGCGTTGTTTTTCTTGTTGCATGAAATGATCACTTGAACGTCATTTGGAAATGGTACCCATCTCCGCTCCCCCTGGGAAACTTGCGCGCGAGGGATTCCCTTGCCCTTTTAAGAAAAAGGCAAAAGAGAAAAGAGAGTTTTGGGAACCTTGACGGCTCGTTAGCTATTTCATACAAACCAAAGTGTACATCACAACATCATATGCATCGATATGTAAATGAACATGTCTGAGGAGTCGCGAAGCACTTAGCTTTATTATGCACAGGTTCTGCGCCTGGCTTTGTACGAAGGGTTACATGTCTTGCCGACAAGGCTTGTACAAAAGGGGTTGCCGGGAGATGTCCCGGCAACTGCGCCTCACGGGTAGAACTTGCGAAGATGCTCAATATTCCATGAGTTTTGCACTGGGGTGCCATCTTCGGTCTCCAGCCGGACTGCGCCAGGCCTGGTGACTCGTACTACCCGGTAAGGGCCTTCCCACTTCGGCGTCAACTTGTTTGATCCTTTGGCGGACTGGGCGCGCCGAAGAACAAGGTCGCCTTCCTCAAGGCTCCGGGCGCGCACTTTGCGGCTATGGTAGCGGTGCAAGGCTTGCTGGTAGCGTGCAGCTCGCACAGCCACCCGAAGACGATCTTCCTCAAGGAGCAACGCGTCGGCTTGCCGCAGTTGCCCTTGCTCAGCTTCATCATAAGCGAGTACTCGAGGTGACCCGTATTTGAGTTCCATGGGAAGCACCGCCTCTGCACCATAGATTAGGGAGAAGGGTGTCTGGCCGGTAGCTCGATTTGGTGTCGTCCTGACTGACCAAAGAACCGCCGGCAACTCATCAACCCAGCGCTTTCCGCACTTGCGCAGCTTGTCAAAAGTTCTTGTCTTGAGACCACGCAGTACTTCAACATTCATTCTTTCTGCTTGGCCGTTGCTTCTCGGGTGAGCGACAGACGCAAAACAGATTTTGCTGCCAAGGTCTTGAATGTTCTGCATGAAGGTGCGGCTCGTGAATTGCGTGCCGTTGTCGGTGATGATCCTGTTAGGAACCCCGAAACGGCAAACTAATCCTTTGAAGAACTTGACGGCTGATTGCGCTGTCACCTTCCTCACTGGCTCCACTTCTGGCCACTTCGTGAACTTGTCGACAGCGACGTACAAGTACTCGAAGCCCCCGGCAGCGCGGGGAAAAGGGCCCAAGATATAGAGCCCCCAGATCGAAAAGGGCCAGGAGAGAGGGATCGTTTGGAGAGTTTGAGCTGGTTGATGTACATTCTTTGAATGGAACTGGCACGCTTCACACTTGGTTACTAGCTCAGTCGCATCCTGGAGGGCGGTGGGCCAATAGAAGCCTTGCCAGAAAGCTTTGCCGGCATGTGCCCTTGATCCTATGTGAGAGCCACATATACCTCCATGTATCTCCGCCAACAGTTCCAGCCCATCTTCCCGGCAGATACACTTCAATTTCACACCGTTTGGTCGTTTTCTGTATAGGATGCTATCCACAAACTGATACATACTTGACTGGCGGGCTACTTTCTCAGCTTCCTCTTGCTCATCGGGAAGTTCTCCTGTTTGAAGAAAACGGACTATCTGCTGTGCCCATGCCGGAGCCTGTGGCTCGACGAAAAGGGCCAAAGGCTTCTCTTCGGTCATTGGAGCGCTTGCTTCCGCGGCAAGAACCTGTGGTCCCGCGCTAAGCCGCTGCTCACCACCAGCCGTGTCGTTGTTCCCGGCAGCATCGTTGCCGGTGGCTTCTGGGAGCTCCGCCGGAAAGTACTTGCCGGTACTCAACTTTCTTCTCTTACTGGCCTGCGTTGATGGAGTAACTGTGGGTTGATTCAAATGGAGCACAAAGGTTCCCGGTTCCACGGGAAGCTTTCGCGCGGCACACTTTGACAGGCTATCAACAATGTTGTTTTCCACACGAGGGACGTGTTCTGTTAGCAGTCCGTCAAAGTGTTCCTCCAATTTCCTCACTTCTTCCACATATGCTCTCATCAATGGGCTTTGGTAATCCTTATTCACTTGCTTCACAACAAGCTGCGAGTCACCGCGGATGATCAATTTCTTGATTCCAAGGTCCACTGCGATCCGAAGACCGGCAAGGAGCCATTCGTACTCAGCAGTGTTGTTTGTAGCTTGCTCCCTGGGAAAATGCATTTGGACCACGTACTTGAGGTGCTCCCCGGTGGATGCGACAAGCAGCACTCCGGCACCGGCGCCTTGCAGCGAAAAGGCACCATCGAAGTACATAACCAATTCTTTCGCTGTTTCCTTGCCGAGAAGAGCCATTTCTTGAATCTCTTCGTCTTGCGTTGGTGTTCATTCAGCAATGAACTCTGCCAAGGCTCTGCTCTGGATTGTTGAAGTGCTTTCAAACTTGAGTGCAAAGCTTGATAACTCCAACGCCCACTCCACTACCCTGCCGGTTGCCTCTGGATTTCTCAAGATGCGTTGCAGCGGGAAGCGAGTGAAAACGGTGATCTCGTGTGCTTGGAAGTAGTGACGCAGCTTCCTTGAGGCCATAAGGAGGCCGAAAAGCAACTTTTGCACTCCAGAGTATCTCGATCTAGCCCACTGTAGGAGGGAACTAACGAAATACACCGGTCGCTGCACCGTTTTCTTCTTCGGCACCACCTGCTGATCAGCTCCATCTACTTGTGCTGCCGGTGACTTGTCGGCACCAGGTCTTGCCGGGGAAGATTCCGGTTTGTCGCTGGACGGGCTTGCCGTGGCTGTTTCCTCGTCATCGACTTCCCTCTGTGCCACTAATGCAGCACTAGCCACTTGATTCGCGTATAGCAGCAACGGCTCTTGCGGTCTAGGCGCATCTAGTGTTGGCGCGGAGGAGAGGTATCTTTTCAAGTCCTGCAGCGCGGCCTCCGCTTCCGGAGTCCATTTCATCGGACCTGCCTTTTTCAAAATCTTGAAAAATGGCAGGGCGCGCTCAGCGGATTTTGAAATGAACCTACTCAAAGCAGCAACACAACCGGCAAGACGCCGCACATCCTTGACGCTTTTTGGTGCTTGAATCTGCTCAATTGCTTTGATCTTGTCGGGATTTGCTTCAATTCCCCGCTAAGATACAAAGAATCCGAGAAGCTTGCCGGACGGGACGCCGAACACACACTTCTCGGGGTTGAGCTTCAGGTTAATCTTGCGCAGGTTTGCAAACGTCTCTTCCAAGTCTTGAATGAGGGTTGATTTGTCCTTGGTTTTGAGCACTATATCATCCATGTAGGCTTCTACATTCCTGTGCAGCTGGGGCTCAAAACCAATCTGGACTGCTCTTGGAAACGTGGAACCGGCACTTTTTAATCCGAAAGGCATACGCACGAAGCAGTACGTGCCACATGGAGTAATGAATGCGGTTTTCTCCTTGTCCTCCTTGGCCATGAATATCTGATGGTATCCGGAATATGCATCAAGGAAGGAGAGCAGATCACAGCCAGAGGTGGAGTCCACAATTTGATCGATGCGCGGCAAAGGGAAAGGATCTTTTGGACAAGCTTTGTTGATATCAGTGTAGTCTATACAAAGTCTCCACTTTCCGTTTGCCTTGCGCACCACCACTGGATTTGCCAACCACGTTGGATGTAACACCCCTCTGACCAGGCCTGCCGCTTCGAGTTTCTTGATTTCTTCGGCAATGAACTGATGTCGCTCCAAAGCTTTCTTCCGGACTTTCTGTTTGACGGGCCGAGCGTGGGGACAAACGGCAAGGTGGTGCTCAATTACCTCCCTGAGAACGCCGGGGATGTCAGACGGTCGCCACGCGAACACATCGACATTCGCCCGCAGGAAGGCAACGAGCGTGCTTTCCTATTTGCTGTCAAGAGTGGCGCTGATGGTGAAGGTACCGTCAGCGCCATCCTCCCTCGCCGGCACCTTCTTGGTTGCCGGTGCAGTGGCTTTGGATCTCTTACCGGCAGAGCATTCCGGCAAGTCTTCAACGGGTGCGCAGCACTCCGAAGAGGTGCGCTTCCTGGAATCCTTGCTAGAGGTCTTGCCGGAGTTCTTCTTTTCTTTCTTCTTGGCGGGAGCTGGCGCCTTGGCCGCCTCTGCTGCAATCGTGTCCCTGTACATCTTGTCGACGCAAATGACTGCATCTTTCTTGTCGTAGTTGATGGAAATGACACCCATCGGCCCTGGCATCTTTAGTGAGTTATAAGCGTAGTGAGACGCCGCCATGAATTTTGCCAAGGCTGGGCGGCCAAGAATTCCATTATACGGCAGGGGGGTCCTGACGACATCAAAGACAATCCTTTCCGTCCTGTAATTTAGTTCCCCGCCAAACGTCACCGGCAACGTGATCTTTCCCTTGGGCTGGCTTCTTCCCGGGTTTACTCCTTGAAACGTGCCCGTTTTCTCGAGTTCCTCATTGGGGATCTGCAGCCTCTTGATAACTTCCGGAGAGATCAGGTTCAGGCCGGCCCCACCGTCAACTAACATCTTTGTTACCTGGAGGTTGCGAATTGTTGGCGAGACCAACAATGGCAAGCACCCGACCGCGGTTATGCGATCAGGGTGGTCCTCAGCATCAAAGATGATAGGCGTGTGCAACCATTTGAGTGGTTTTTGAGAGCCCATTGCCGGCTCTGCCGCGTTAACTTCACGAGCCAACCGCTTAAGTTGGCGGTGGGATGAGTGCAAAGATGCGCCTCCGTCAACGCACATGGCATCAGTCGCCTTCTGGAATTATTGCTCGCTGGTCCCATCGTCATCCTCTTCTTCTTCACTTCCATCATCTCCCTCTTTCTTTTCACGGCCCCTAGCAGGCTTCTCCTTCTGCTGCTTGGCCCTGCCGCGGCGGCCCCCTCGACCACCGCGGCCTTTCTTGCCGGACCCATCAGCACCATCTTGACCCTTTTCTTTGTCGCGCTTCTCGTATTCAGCCTTCTGCTTCTCGACAAGGTGCTCGACTTGTCGGCACTTTTGTAGATCATGGCCCTTGGTGCGGTGGATCTTGCAGTACGGTCCATCGGGTCTGCCGGCCTTCTCATTTGCCGCCACCTCCCGACAAGCGGCGCATGCAGCTGCCTCCTTGCCGGGACTCTCTGTTTTGGCTTTCTTGGCGGGCTCAGAGTTGCCAGAACCTTCGACGGCCATCACAGTTTTTCCCTTGCGCTTCCTGTTGTGCTTTCGGCCCTTCTTCCCCGGGGTGGCAGCATCGTCGTCCTCAGAATCTACCTCGGCGCCAGCGTCCTCCCCGGGAAGCCTTCTCCCTTCCTCGGCACGCGCACACTTATCCGCCATCGTGTAGAGATCGTTGACGGTTTTGGGCAATTTGACGTTCATTTTCTCCCGCATCCTCCGATTGCGCACATTCGTGTGAAAGGCAGCAATCACGGCTGCGGGGTGCACGTCTGGAATGTTGCGGTGCACACGGCTGAATCTCTAGATGTACTTGCGCAAGGTTTCACCGTCTCTTTGTGGGATCACCTACAGGTCGCTGGGCTATCCAGGAGTCTTGTGGCCTCCGGTAAAGGCACCAACGAACTCGTTGCAGAGGTCTGACCACGAAGAGACGGAGTTCTCCGGCAAGTTCATCAGCCAAGACCTCACGTTGGGTTTCAGTGCCAACGGAAAGTAGTTGGCGAGGATTTTCTCATCTCTTCCTCTGGCAGCTTGTACGGCAATCGTATAGATGCCTAGAAACTCTGCCGGGTTTAGCTTGCCGTCGTATTTTTCTGGCACTTCTGGCTTGAAGGCTCGAACGGACGGCCACCGGACTTGCCGCAGCTCATGAGTGAAGGAAGGACACCCAACCTCGTAAGGCAGGTATCCGCCGACCCCTGGCGTAGGCTCATCAGCGATGGGGCCGTTACGCGCGTCGGATTGACGCCGTGCCTCGCGGAACCGTTCGATGGTGGTGCGGGCGTCCTCAGCTCGCCTGTCTTGCAGTACTTATCGCTGATCTCGCCGCGCTCGTGGATCCGAAGACGCGATCGACATCTCGTCGGGCCCAAAAGATTGCTGGGCTTGTCGCGGCTGTTGGTGTTGTTGCTGTTGTAGCTGTTGCCGTGGCGGAGACTGCACCGTTAGTGTAGTTCCGTCAGCACGGCCACCAGCTGGAGATGCCAGCGCCGGTCGCGGACGCCGTGAAGGCTCTGCTTGCTGTGATTTACTGGCTTCGGCAAATCCAATCAAGCTCTGGATGGTGGCTCTCCACTCGTCCATCTTCTCTGCTGCCGGAGGGAAGTTCAGTAACATCTGAGCCCGCGCCATTGCTTCTGCCACTGTGGCTGGGAGAGAACAGCGCGACGTCGCTCTACTCCTGGCAGAGCCAGTAGGAGCGACATCGCGGCTCTGCTGCTGCGGCACATGATCAGCAGCGGGTCACCGTGGCGGAGGCGGTGCCTGAGGACCTGGGGCTTGGTCCACGGGCGTCTTGCCGTGAGGTCGCCGCTGCCCAGAGTTGTTGGCGCCGCTCGGGGTCGTACCGCGCCCGTCGTGTGAGGGGCGCGGCGTTCGTCCTGAAGCAGCGTCCCTGGACGTCGCCGCAGCGGGGTCTCGGCTCGCGCCAGCCCGGGCGTTGCCGCTCCGGTGGCTGCGTTCGTCATCGCGGCAAGGAGGAGGAGGAGGAAGGGGTCCGCTTGCTCCACCTGCGCTGTCGTGGCCTCGTTCGCCAGAGGACCGAGGAGGTCGACCGGCTCTGTGGTGCCCGTCCCTTGTGCCGGTCGCGGTAGGCGTAATGACCGCGCCGCCCGCGCTGGTCGTGCCGGCCGCAGTGCCCGTGCCACCCGCATTGGCTGCGCCGCCCGCGGACGCGTGCGAGGTGGCCGCCATCGTGATGCCCTTCTTCTTGGGCGCCATCAATGACGAGGAGGACGGTGATGAAGTTGATGATGCAGATGAAGAAGATGCGCAGTCCGTTGATTAAGGTTCGCACAAACGCCTCTCCGCCCCTACCTGGCGCGCCAAAGATGTCGGGGTACGACCATCTATGGGGCCATGCAGCCCCTTTGTGGTTCGGCGGGGAAGATCGACACGCACAAAGAGCATGAACAATGGAACGCGGGGGATTTTACCCAGGTTCGGGCCGCTGAGAAGCGTAAAACCTTACTCCTGCTTTTGGTGTATTAGTGGTGTGGAAGCACAGTACAAGGAGCGCTTCTCCTGGCAAGGTGCGGAGAGAGCAGCTACGCGAGGGGTGCTCGTGTTTGAAAAGGGGTCCGAATCCTCTAAACTGTTGCCTTGGCCCTCCTTTTATAGTCCAAGGGGTTACCACAGTGGCAAAACAGTAATTACAGCGTGACTAGATAGTGAACAGTGCTATCATACCTAACTCTGCCAGTTTAGGACAAAGGCATTAAATGCAGCGCTTAGGTGTCGCGTGGAGAGGCAGTCCCGGCAAGGTTTCTGCACCGCTTGCCCAGCTACCTCGTATTATCTTAACACACCTCCTGGACGGGTGTCATTAGAGGCAAATCTTGTCCCAGCGAGCTGACACGTGCCCGATAAGCCTCATCAACCAACCTGCGCGGTCGACACCTCACGCATCAGGGAACACCTGTGCGGCGAGGTGGAGCACTGGAGGGCTGGCATAAGCTTGCCGGCATGGAGCTTGCCGGGTCTTCACCTTGCCGGTTTATCCTTGCCGGCAAGGAGTGTCTTCACCTTTGGTACTGGTTGAGTGCCGAGCCTTGAGCTTCTCTCTGGCAGCTCCTTTGGCTGGACTTGGAGTCTTGGCCTTGGCAGTTCCTGGCAAGGCCTTGGCCGGCAAGGAGGCTGCTACTGTCTGTGCATAAGTCAGGGTATAAAATACCCATGTTTTATACACCGACAAGTTTGGTTTATAAAAGAAAACTACAAAAAAATGGAATTGAGGTTGCCTCATATTATTCGTCTTTATAATGTCTTTCTTGAAAATGATGGAGCGAAAAATTGTGCTCAATTGATAGAAGAAGAATTCAATAAAATGTTTGGCATAAAATCTTTGAATGATGAGCATGATTGCAATGTTGTTAGTATGAATTCTATGGGTATCCATGATGCTAATGATATGCAAAGCCATAAGCTTGGATGAACATGATATTTTTAGTCCCCCAAGTTTTGATGAGCAAATTTATTATGATGATTGCATGCCTCCTATTTATGATGATTATAATTATGAAAGTGGATATAGAGAGGTCATGACTTTATTTAATGATGAATCCACTATTTTGGAAGAGGTTTCAATTGAGTATGACAACCAAGTTCCTATCTATGATGATTATTGTGATAACATGTATACTATAAAGAATAATGATAACCATGAAACTTGTCATCATGATTTTAATTTTCAATTGGATTATGCCAATCAAGTATCTCATGATGGTTATTTTGTTGAATTTGCTCCCACTATTATTGATGAGAACAAATTTGCTTATGTGGAGAGTAATAAAATTTCTATGCTTGTAGGACATGAAAATAATGCTTTATGTGATAGTTATATTGTTGAATTCATTCATGATGCTACTGAAAATTATTATGAGAGAGGATCATATGCTTGTAGGTGTTGCAATAATATGAAGTTTCCTCTCTATGTGTTGAAAGTTTTGAAGTTATGCTTGTTTTGCCTTCCTATGCTAGTTGATTCTTGCTCCCATAAACTATTTGCTCACAAAATCCCTATGCATAGGAAGTGAGTTAGGCTTAAATGTGCTAGTCATATGCTTCATGATGCTCTCTTTGTGTTTCAATTCTTTACTTTTATGCGAGCATCATTGACATCATCATGCCTAGCTAAAAGGCATTAAAGAAAAGTGCTTGTTGGGAGACAACCCAACATTTATACCTACTGTTTTTGTGTGTTCACATGATTAAGCTACTGTAGTAATCATGTTTCATATATTTTCTTTCAATAATGTGCCAAGTAAAGCCTTTGGGATAGTGTGGATGCTTGTTGATTTGATTCTGTGCAAAAACAGAAACTTTTGCGTCCAGTGCTGGAATTTTTATTTTGTACTGGAGCGTGAAAAAATTCTGAAATTCTTACACAGTATTGGGTTACAAATTGTTTACGTTGTCCTAATGTTTCAGAAATTTTGAAGGTACAGAAGTATGGTTTTTAAATCGCTTACTACACGCTGTTTTGTTTTTGACAAATTCTATTTTCGGTGCATAGTTTGCTTGTTTTAGTGTTTCCATAGTTTATATTGAGTAATATAAATTGTGGAAATGATATAATACAGTAGGTATTATGTGAGAACAATTATGAATCTTGTCTTGACAGTACCTAAGTGGATGATTTATTTTTATCATACTAACCTATCTCACGAAGTTCCGTTAAGTTTTGTGTGATTGAAGTTTTCAAGTTTTGGGTGAGATATCGATATGAGGAGAATAAGGAGTGGCAAGACCCTAAGCTTGGGGTTTCCCAAGGCACCCCAAGGTAATATTCAAGGAAGACCCAAGCAACTAAGCTTGGGGATGCCCCGGAAGGCATCCCCTCTTTCGTCTTCAACATTATCGGTAACCTCACTTGGAGCTATATTTTTATTCGTCACATAATATGAATTTTGCTTGGAGCATCATTTTCTTCTGTTGTTATTTGCTTGGTGTTATCAATAATCATGTTTTGTATCTTTTATTTCAATAAAATGCCAATTATAGCCTTTACCAGGCTCAGTTTGCAAGTTCATGTGTTGCTGTTTGAAAACAGAAAGTTTTCTGTTATGTCCAGAATATTCCTGAATAGTCAGAACATGATAAAAATCTGAAATTTTTACACAGTAAGCATGCGTGAGTTCTCTGTCACGTGGTAATTTTTCAGAATTTTTGGAGTTAGGGAAGTATGGATTCTTATTCCCCTTCTACAGACTGTTCTGTTTTGGCAGATTGCTGTTATAGTTACATTGTTTGCATATGTTTGCGTGTTTAATGTTTCTATTTGTGGATAGGAGTATTAAATATGAAGAGGCATTTAGTATGAAATGTTTAATTATAATTTTTGTCATTTGCTACAGTAGAGAATGTTAAGGTTTTGAGTTGATTTATACTAACTTATCTCACGAGTTCTTGTTGAGTTTTATGTGGATGAAGTTTTTAAGATTTAGAGAAACCGTGATATGAGAGAAATTAAGGAGACACAAGAGCTCAAGCTTGGGGATGCCCAAGGCATCCCAATTTAATATTTCAAGAAGTCTCAAGCATTTAAGCTTGGGGATGCTCCGGTAGGCATCCCACCTTTCTTCATCAACAATTATCGGTTAGTCTTGGTTGAGCCTAAGTTTTTGCTTCTTCACATGATATGTGCTATTCTTGGAATGTCATTTTATTTTGTTTTATTTGTTGTTTGAATAAAATTATCAAGATCTGAAATTTTAAATGAGAGAGAGTCCTCACATAGCTACCTATTTACTTAACTACTCATTTGATCTTCACTTATATCTTTTTGGAGTAGTTTGTCATTTACTCTTATGCTTCACTTATATCCTATGAGTAAATTGTGAAAGAATTGAATATCATAAAGTTGAAATTTTATATGCTTCATATGCTTGTCCCATGGGGAGTAGTGACTTCACATACAAGAAGTATAAGTGGTAAAATTTATTGAAAGTTAACAAACATAACATTGGTCACTTGAACAATTCATGAAAGAATTTTGAAGGAAGAGAAATTTCACATATGAATATACTATCTTGGACATCTTCTATGATTGTGAGCCGCCATTAATTATTTTCAAGCTCGATCAAGAAGTTGACGTTGGACAAGGAAGACAACGTAATGAGTTATGTTTGTTTATATTCACATAGAAGTTATATTGTCATGGATCCTCTAACATGTGGTGCTTGCTTAGGATCTTTTGCTAGCCAAAAATTCGTACTAAGTAGAGATACTACTTGTGCATCCAAAAACCCTTAAACCTAGTTTCTTCCCATGAGTGTCCACTATATCTACCTAGGGATTGAATAAGATCCTTCAAGTAAGTTGTCATCGGTGCAAAAGCAATAAAAATTGCTCCTAAAATATGTATGATCTTTTATTGCAAGGGAAAATAAGCGTTGTACGAACTTGTGATGGTAAAGAAATAAAAGCGGCGGACTACATAATAAAGGTTGCTATCACAAGGGGCAATATAACGTGACGTTCCTTTGCATTAAGGGCTTGTGCATCCAACAACAAAAAGCGCATGACAACCTCTGCTTCCCTCTGCGAAGGGCCTATCTTTTACTTTTATGCATTTACTTTTATGTATTTACTTTTATGTATTTACTTTTATGCAAGAGTCAATATTATTTCTTCTCGTTTCAACCTCAATTATTCTCTAGTTGGCAAGCATCATGTGGTAGGGAAAGATCCAGACACATATATCCAGTTGAATATAGATGATCATGAGTTATTATTGTTGACATTATCCCTGAGATAAATAAGTTGGGAGGCGAAACATTAAGCCCCTATCTTCCTATGTGTTTGACTGAAATGGTTTGTTCTAAAAATATGCTTTGAGTGTCAGCAATCATGGAAGACTACAAGATGGTTGAGTATGTGGAATTTGCTAGATCAAAGCTCTTACATAGACCCTTCCTGAAAATAAGATGAATTGCAATTGTTTTATGACTGAGAACATAGTTTGTTAATTTTCAAGAAAGTTTATGGCCTATACTTTAAACATGTGAATAGCTTGCTACTTGATCATGAGAAGTTTTATGAGATGAGCTACTGATTATGATATATATTGATGCTAGAAAAGTGATTGAAATTATCATTGATCAAACTTATGCACTATGCTAGCATTCACACTTCATAAATTAATTCTTTTATCATTTACCTACTTGAGGACGAGCAGGAATTAAGCTTGGGGATGCTGATACGTCTCCAACGTATCTATAATTTATGAAGTATTCATGCCATGTTTATTATAGTTTTGTATGATTTTGGTGCACTTTTATATGATTTTTAAGGACTAACATATTGACCTAGTGCCCAGTGCCAGTTGCTATTTTCTGCTTGTTTTTGGTTTTCCAGAAAATCTATATCAAATGAAGTCCAAATGCAGCGAAACTTTTTGACGATTTTTTCTGGAACATAAGAGACACTAGAAGCTTCGGGAGGAGGCCAGAAGACCCACAGGGGCTCCACGAGCCACCAGGGCGCGCCACCCCCCCAGGCGCGCCCTGGTGCCTCGTGGGCCCCCTGTGGCCCTTCTTCGCATGATTCCAACGCCAAAAAATCATATATATTCAGAAACACCCGAAAGTTAACCTAGATGAGTTTTTACGCCGCCGCAAGCCTCTGTGCCTCCACGATCTAATCTACAGCCCTTTTCTGGCACCCTGTCGGAGGGGGGAATCATCACCGGAGGCCATCTTCACAATCCCGGTGGTCTCCATGACGAGGAGGGAGTAGTTCACCCTCGGGGCTGAGGGTTTGTACCAGTAGCTATGTGTTTTATCTCTCTCTCTCTCTCTCTCGTGTTCTTGATTTGGCACGATCTTGATGTATCATGAGCTTTGTTAATATAGTTGGATCATATGGTGTTTCTTCCCTCTCTATCCTTGTTGTGATGAATCGAATCTTTTCCCTTTGAGGTTTCGTTATTGTTGGATTGAATATTTCAGATTTGAGAACACTTGATGTATGTCTTGCATATGAATACCCGTGGTGACAATGGGGTATTATATTGATTCACTTGATATATGTTTTGGCACTCAACTCGCGGATTCCTGCGGTGACATTGGGGTAATCTATGCATATGGGTTGATGCACGTTTTCATTATCTTTTCTCCGATAGAAACTTTGGGGTGCTCCATGGAGTTCTTTGTGTGGATTGAATATTATGATTATGAAGTTGTTTGATGCATATCGTATAATCAACTCACGGATACTTGTGGTGACATTGGAGTATCTAGGTGACATTAGAGTTGGTTGATGTGTATCATATGGTGTTATTTTAGTACGAACTCTAGGGCTGTTCGTGACACTTATAGGAATAGCTCAATAGATCGATCGGAAAGGATAACTTTGAGGTGGTTTCGTACCCTACAAACAATTTCTATCTTATGTTCTCCACTAATAGGAACTTGGGAGTGATTCTTTATTGCACGTTGAGGGATGGTTATATGATCCAATTATGTTAGCATTGTTGAGAGATTGCACTTGTGAAAGTATGAACCCTAGGCCTTGTTTTTAAGCATTGCAATACCGTTTGTGCTCACTTTTGTTACTTGCTACCTTGCTGTTTTTATATTTTCAGATTACAAAAACATATATCTACTATCCATACTACACTTTTCTCACCACTCTTCGCCGAACTAGTGCACCTATACAATTTACCATTGTATTGGGTGTGTTGGGGACACAAGAGATTTCTTGTATTTGGTTGCAGGGTTGTTTGAGAGATACCATCTTCAACCTACGCCTGCCATGGATTGATAAACCTTAGGTCATCCACTTGAGGGAAAATTGCTACTGTCCTACAAAACTCTGCGCTTGGAGGCCCAACACGAGTCTACAAGAATAAGTTGTGTAGTAGACATCACACCTCGTTAGCAGTACCTGCACACAAACAACAAATCCTTGCACCCAACGCAAACGAGGGGTTGTCAATCCCTCGGCAGTAAGTTGCAAGATTAAATTGTACGTGATAGATAGATAGATTGAAACAAAAATACAAAATAAAAAAAATAAAGAAAAAGTGCAGCAAATATTTTTAGGGTTTTAGTATATGATTTTGATAGACCCGGGGGCCATAGTTTTCACTAGAGGCTTCTCTCAAGAAAATAGCATACGGTGGGTAGACAAATTACTGTTGGGCAATTGATAGAAAAGCAAATAATCATGACGATATCCAAGGCAATGATCATGTATATAGGCATCACGTCCGAGACAAGTAGACCGACTCCTGCCTGCATCTACTACTATTACTCCACACATCGACCGCTATCCAGCATGCATCTAGTGTATTAAGTCCATAAAGAACGGAGTAACGCCTTAAGAACGATGACATGATGTAGACAAAGTAAACTCATGCATGAATAAACCCCATCTTTTTACCCTTAAGAGCAATGATACATACGTGTCATGTTCCTTTCTGTCACTGGGATTGAGCACCGCAAGATCGAACCCATTACAAAGCACCTCTTCCCATGGCAAGATAAATCAATCTAGTTGGCCAAACCAAATCAATAGATCGGAGAAGAAATACGAAGCTATAATAATCATGCATAAAATAGATCAGAGAAGACTCAAATAATATTCATGGATAATCTGATCATAAACTCACAATTCATCGGATCCCAACAAACACACCGCAAAAAGTGATTACATCGGATAGAACTCCAAGAACATCGAGGAGAACATTGTATTGAAGATCAAAAAGAGAGAAGAAGCCATCTAGCTACTAACTATGGACCCGAAGGTCTGTGGTAAACTACTCACGCATCATCGGAAGGGCAGCAAGGTTGATGTAGAGCCCCTCCGTGATCGATTCCCCCTCCGGCGGAGTACCGGAGAAGGCCTCCAGATGGGATCTCTCGAGAACAGAAACTTGCGGCGGCGGAAAAAGTATTTCGTGGACTCCCTTGAGGGTTTCTGATTTTTTGGGAATTTATAGTGGTGGAATTAGGTCAAACGGAGCTGAGGTGGGCCCACGAGGCACCAGGGCGCGCTTGCCCCCCCCAGGCGCGCCCTAGTGGCTCGTGGCCACCTCCTCTGGCGTCTGGTCTTCTCCCAAAGCTTCTAGTGTTTATCTTGTCCAATAAAAAATCTCCAAAAACTTTCGTGGCATTTGGACTTCATTTGGTATTGATTTTCTGTAAAACAAAAAACAGGCAGAAAACAGCAACTGACACTGGGCACTAAGTTAATAGGTTAGTCTCCAAAAATGATATATAATTGCTGTAAATGTATATAAAAATATCCAAGATTGATAATATAACAGCATGGAACAATAAAAAATTATAGATACATTGGAGACGTATCACTTCGCCGCCCTGGCCCCCGAGCAGGGCTCCCCCAACCGGCGCGCTCCGGACACAACCTCATCAACGTCTTCGGCAGCGGCGACGGCCTCCTCCTGCTCGGCACTTTCAGGAACCGCGCCAGCGCCTCCAGCATGTTCCAGCACCAGGTCCCGTCCCCCGCCCCGTTCGAGGTCCTCGACCAGGCGTACGCGCGCTCCTCCTGCTGCGACCCCATGAGGCTCGCGCGCTTCGTCTGCAACCTCGTCACCGGCGAGCTGGCCCGCCTCCCAGACTTCAACAGCCTGGAGGACGCCTTCACCGCCCCCACGGGCCTTCTCACCCAGGCCGACGGTGGGAACGGACCGCCCTGGAGGTACACCGCCGCGCAGCTCAGCGTGGTGGATGACGGGCGGCGTTTCCTGCTGCGCCGGCTCTCCTCGGAGACAAGGGAGTGGGACGAGCTTCTGCTTCCGTCCCCGTTGCCGGCTGGGTGCCTGATGCACATGAAGCATGAGGTACTGGACTTCGGGGGGCGCCTCTGGTGGGTGGACGTGAGCTGGGGCGCCGTCAACGTCGACCCGTTCAGCGACCCGCCCGAGCTCTGCCCCGTCGAGCTGCTGATACATCTCCATCGTATCTATAATTTTTTATTGTTTCATGCCAATATCCTACAATTTCCACATACTTTTGGCAACATTTTATATTATTTTTGGGACTAACATATTGATCCAGTGCCCGGGGCCAGTTCCTGTTTGTAGCATGTTTTTGTTTCGCAGAATATCGATATCAAACGAAGTCCAAACGCGATAAAAATTTATGGAGATTTATTTTGGAATATATGTGATTTTTGAGAATAAGAATCAATGCAAGACGGTGTCTGAGGTAACCACGAGGCACCAGGGCGTGCCTGGGGGGGCAAACGCGCCCTGGTGGCTCATGAGCACCTCGTATGTCGGTTGACCCCCTTTTTTCGCCACAAGAAAGATAATATCCGGAAAAAAATCGTGTTAAAATTTCAGCCCAATCGGAGTTACGGATCTCCGGGAATTTAAGAAACGGTGAAAGGCCAGAAAACAGGAACGCGAAACAGAAGAGAACGGAGAGAGAGAGATCCAATCTAGGAGGGGCTCCTGCCCCTCCGCCGCCATGGTAGCCATGGACCAGAGGGGAAACTCTCCTCCCATCTAGGGGGGAGGCCAAGGAAGAAGAAGAAGTAGGGGGGCTCTCCCCCCCTCTCTTCCGGTGGCGCCGAATGCCGCCGGGGCAATCATCGTGACGGCGATCTACTCCAACAACTTCGCCGCCGTCAACACCAACTCTCTCCCCCTCTATGCAGCAGTGTAACCTCTCTTTTCCCGCTGTAACTCTCTACTTCAACATGGTGCTTAATGCTACATATTATTATCCAATGATTTGTGGCCATCTTATGATGTTTGAGTAGATTCGTTTTGTCCTATGGGTTGATTGATGATCCTGATTGGTTTGAGTTGTATGTTTTATTTTGGTGCTGTCCTATGGTGCCCTCCGTGTAGCGCAAGCGTGAGGGATTCCTTCTGTAGGGTTTGCAATACGTTCATAATTCTCTTATGGTGGGCGGCTAGAGTGACAGAAGCTTACACCCGAGTAAGGGGGTTGTTGCGTATGGGAGTAAGAGGACTTGATACTTAATGCTATGGTTGGGTTTACCTTAATGATCTTTGGTAGTTGCGGATGCTTGCTAGAGTTCCAATCATAAGTGCATATGATCCAAGTACGGAAAGTATGTTAGCTCATGCCTCTCCCTCATATAAAATTGCAATAATGATTACCGGTCTAGTTATCGATTGCCTATGGACAAATCATTCTCTTGTGTTACAAAAACTTTCTACTAAACAACTAACTTTTATTATCTTGCAATTTACTCGTAGTTTTATTATCTCGCAAAGTACTCCTAGTTTTATTCTTGCAAAACTATCCTACTACACCTACAAAATAGTTTCATACTTATTCTAGGTAAAGCGAACGTTAAGTGCGCGTAGAGTTGTATCGGTGGTCGATAGAACTTGAAGGGAATATTAATTCTACCTTTAGCACCTCGTTGGGTTCGACACTCTTATTTATCGAAAAATCTTCAATTGATCCCCTATACTTGTGGGTTATCAAGACCTTTTTCTGGCGCCGTTGCCGGGGAGCAATAGCGTGGGGTTGATATTCTCGTGTGTGCTTGTTTGCTTTATCACTAAGTAGATTTTATTTTCTGTTCTAAGTTGTTTTATATCTTTAGTTATGGATATGGAACACGAAACACCAAAGAAATTAGTTGTACTAGCTACTCATGGAGATGGGGAACCTCCTAAAACCCTCGATGCTCGTTATGTGGAAGACATTAAATACTACTTTGATAATCCTGATAAAACTCCATTCAACTTGATAATGGGAGCTACTTTGGATCAACGGGAATACTTTAGGGATTATCGCTTGTCTCAAAAAGGGAAACTCTTATGGGATCAAATTTATTATTTGCATTGGTATGCTCGGAATTTATGCTTAAGATATGATTATACTTGCTGCTCTAGGATGAAGGCTCCACACCTTCCCTTTTCATGTGAATTTAATGATAATGAAACCTTGGCTTCTTATGCTAATGGTATATATGATTACTATGATGTGGAACAAATAGAAGAATTTGTTGCTTTTAAGGGTGCTTATGAAATTGAATCTTTGTTTGAAAAGTATGAAAATTATGATGATGTTGTTTACCGATCTGAAAATTTTGCTATACTTAAATATTGCTATGAGAATTATGAATACAATGCCTATATTTATAAATTTATTGAGAAAGTCTCCGCTGTCCAAGAAGAGACTAATATTTTGCAGGAATCTATGGAAGAAGAAATTGATGACACTGTGAGCTCATTAGATGAAAAAGATGACGAGGAGAGCGAAGAACAAAAGGAGGAAGAGCGGATTGATCACCCGTGCCCACCTTCTGATGAGAGTAACTCCTTATCTCATACATTGTTTAATTTCCCTTCGTGCTTACCGAAGGATGAATGCTATGATAATTGATATGATCCCTTGGATTCGTTTGAAATATCCCTTTTTGATGAAATTGATGCTTGCTATGATTGTGGCCATGATGCCAATATGAATTATGCTTATGGAGATGAACTTGCTATAGTTCCTTATGTTAAGAATGAAATTGTTGCTATTGCACCCACACATGATAGTCCTATTATCTTTTTGAATTATCCCAACTACACTATATCGGAGAAGTTTGCTCTTATTAAGGATTATATTGATGGCTTGCGTTTTCGTATTGCAAATGATAATTTTGATGGATATAATATGCATGTGCTTGCTTCTCCTAATTGCAATTATTATGAGAGAGGAACCACATCTCCGCCTCTCTATGTTTCCAATGCGATAAAATTGCAAGAAACTGTTTATACTATGCATTGGCCTTTACTTGATGTGCATGAATTGTTCTTTTATGACATGCCGATGCATAGGAAGAGAATTAGACTTTGTCATTGCATGATATATGTTGCTTTGTGCTCACTACTAAATTACAAATCATTGTTAATTAAAATTGGCATTGATATACCTTGGGATCCGGGTGAATCAATTACTTGAGCACTTTATGCCTAGCTTAATGGCTTTAAAGAAAGCGCTGCCTGGGAGACAACCCGGAAGTTTTAGAGAGTCATTTATTTCTGTTGAGTGCTTTTATAAAGTTTAAAAACAAAAAATATATAGAGGGGAACCCAAAACTTTTTCAAAAAGAAAAGTGAAAGTAAGAAAGACGAGCACCGTTGAAGTGGGGGAGCTCCTTGAACTTTGTTCATGCCCATGGAAACTTTGCAAATCTTGAATTACAGAAACTTTTCAACAAAACTAATTATCCCCTTGTACAAATACATTGTATTGTAAAAATAATGTGCCAAGATTTACCGTTAGGATGTTTAAATTGCTTGTTTGGTGTGTGCGGTGCAAAAACAGAAACTTTTGCTGTAGTGCGTGAATTTACATTTTTTACTGGAACATGAAAAAATTCTGAAATTTGTACACAGTACTGCTATGCAAATTGGTTATTTTGTCCTAATTTTTCAGAATTTTTGGAGTTACAGAAGTATGGTCAATGTTCAGATTACTACAGACTGTTCTGTTTTTGACAGATTCTGTTTTTGATGCATTGTTTTGCTTGTTTTGATGAAACTATGGATTGTATCGGAAGGTATAAGCCATGGAGAAGTTAGAATACAGTAGGTATAATGCAAAAATAAAATATGAATGGGTTTGCAACAGAACTTAAAGTAGTGATTTGCTTTATTATACTAATGGATCTCATGAAGGTTTTGTTAAGTTTTGTGTGGATGAAGTGTTCAAAGATCGAGGAGGTATTGATATGAGAAGAATGAGGACTAACATACTTTTGGCAACATTTTATATTATTTTTGGGACTAACATATTGATCCAGTGCCCACTGCCAGTTCCTGTTTGTTGCATGTTTTTGTTTCACAGAATATCCATATCAAACGAAGTCCAAACGCGATAAAAATTTATGGAATATATGTGATTTTTTAGAAGAAGAATCAACACAAGACGGTGTCCGAGGTGGCCACGAGGCACCAGGGCGCGCCTGGGGGGGCAAACGCGCCCTGGTGGCTCGTGAGCACCTCGTAAGTCGGTTGACCCCCCTTTTTCTCCACAAGAAAGATAATATCCGAAAAAAAATCGTCTTAAAATTTCAGCCCAATCGGAATTACGGATCTCCGGGGATTTAAGAAACGGTGAAAGGCCAGAAAACAGGAACGCGAAACAGAAGAGAACAGAGAGAGAGAGAGATCCAATCTAGGAGGGGTTCCTGCCCCTCCGCCGCCATGGCAGCCATGGACCAGAGGGGAAACTCTCCTCCCATCTAGGGGGAGGCCAAGGAAGAAGAAGAAGGAGGGGGGCTCTCTCCCCCTATCTTCCGGTGGCGCCGGAACGCCGCCGGGGCAATCATCGTGACGGCGATCTACTCCAACAACTTCGCCGCCGTCAACACCAACTCTCTCCCCCTCTATGCAGCGGTGTAACCTCTCTTTTCCCGCTTTAATTCTCTACTTAAACATGGTGCTTAATGCTACATATTATTATCTAATGATTTGTGGCCATCCTATGATGTTTGAGTAGATTTGTTTTGTCCTATGGGTTGATTGATGATCGTGATTGGTTTGAGTTGTATGTTTTATTTTGGTTCTATCCTATGGTGCCCTCCGTGTAGCGCAAGCGTGAGGGATTCCCGCTGTAGGGTTTGCAATACGTTCATAATTCTCTTATGGTGGGCGGCTAGAGTGACAAAAGCTTACACCCGAGTAAGGGGGTTGTTGCGTATGGGAGTAAAGAGGACTTGATACTTAATGCTATGGATGGGTTTTACCTTAATGATCTTTGGTAGTTGCGGATGCTTGTTAGAGTTCCAATCATAAGTGCATATGATCCAAGTACGGAAAGTATGTTAGCTCATGCCTCTCCCTCATATAAAATTGCAATAATGATTACCGGTCTAGTTATCGATTGCCTATGGACAAATCATTCTCTTGTGTTACAAAAACTTTCTACTAAACAACTAACTTTTATTATCTTGCAATTTACTCATAGTTTTATTATCTCGCAAAGTACTCCTAGTTTTATTCTTGCAAAACTATCCTACTACACCTACAAAATAGTTTCATACTTGTTCTAGGTAAAGCGAACGTTAAGTGCGCGTAGAGTTGTATCGGTGGTCGATAGAACTTGAAGGGAATATTAATTCTATCTTTAGCTCCTCGTTGGGTTCGACACTCTTATTTATCGAAAAAGCTACAATTGATCCCCTATACTTGTGGGTTATCAGCTGCCGGGAGACATCATGCTTCCTGACCAACAGGGCGAGGCAGAGATGAAGCAGCTCCTCTAGTACAGGCGCATGGGGGTCAGCGATGACAGGCTGAGGTTTGTGGAAGTATCCAAGGACGAGCCCTTCCGCATCAAATCGTTCACGCTTGACGAAGAGAGTAGCCGTTGGATGCTGGAGCACCAGGTGTCGTGGAGAACACTCTGTCCCGAAGCCAAGGCGGCGCCTTTGATTGCTGCTATTGATCCACTCAGCGCCGACTTGCTATACCTCACTCTCAGCGTGCCTGTGGGCAAAGGATTCTGTGTAAGCGTGGACATGCGCTGGAAGAGACCGATTGAGTCTGTGGAGTTAGGGGGTGGTGTCAATCCAAGCAAGTGCATCTCAAGCTTCGTTCTGCCATGTGTGCTCCCCTCATTTCTTGCATCAAGCCCGATTCCAGGTGATCACAGTGACCCATTTCTCTTTAGTTGCAATGCAATCATGTCTATCTAAGTGTTTGAGTACTGTCTTTAGTTGCAATGAAGTGGGCTAAGATTGTTGACAATGCAGTGATCTCTTACTAGTCGCTAAGATATCATTTCATAAGCTATAATTAATCATATCCAAAACACAAATTATTTTCCCACTTCTGTCCCTGTTTATTTTCCTGGATTTAAACAATGCATTGATCTCTTAGCCACCAATATATCATTCCATAAGCTGTAATCAATAATTCAATAGTATCCAAATGGAATGGGGCCTTTCTTTGATTTGAAACTTCCAAATCAAGGATTTTCCTTGAAACATATTCACGGTGGTTTAAGTGATTTAGCTTTTGAACAGAAACTTTTACAAGGTTGTGGTTGCTTTGACGGTACACTGTATGGTCTATACATTATATTTCCATATCTATTGAATTTAGTTTGAGAAAGTAACTTAAGGAGGTGTATCCCTTTTTATAATTCCTCTACACTACTCAATCGCTATCTGCCTCTAATTATTATAGTGACATCACTTATGGGTACGGTGCTGAATTCTTGAGAACCTGCTCTAATCATCATATTTTTCGCTATCTTAATTCTTGTATGTGAAGCACATGAATTTACACTGTTATATATTTTTCTACATTAGTGTTGTTGCTGCTGTTCAAATTATAGTATATTGATCAAATTAACCTTTTCAGGCAAGAAGAACGCCGAGAAAAACAAGACTTTGGCAGATGTTCTTGTTCGCTCAGACATCCCATAGGAAGGACGAAGGTACCAATTCCAGCTGATGATTTCTTTCCACTTTGTGTTAGCTGATGCTTCTTTATTAATCAATTGTTGTATGATCCATTCACAGTTTTAGGATGTGCATTCTTTATACAAGTTCTCTTACTCAATCCATGCAGTTTATGGACTAAAAAAATAATTACTGCAGTTATTTTCAACTGGTTCTGTGTAGTTTCCAACATATTGCTTATAGTGTCTAGTTTGGTGCTTTAATTCAGCTAGAAATGCTTTCTGGGAAGACTAGTAACACATATTCACTCCATAGAATAGTTATTGAGTGCTACCTGAACTTTGTATTCCATTCATATTCTTCTGGCAGCAACTTGCCACACAGCCAAAAGTTATCGGGTGTGTCAGCATGAACTTTCCATCCCTCCGTTCAGGTGTATTAGTGTTTCTGAACTATCAGGCACAAAGGATGCCTAGCCTTGTTCATCTGGTGATCACTGTATTAGAATCTGAAGGACATTTAGCCTTGTCATCATGATGGCCGTTGTCTTCCCTTTTCCTGAATATTATGACCAGCTGATTAAAGCTGAAACTAAAGCTTTATCTTTCCTAAAATTGACCACGGCCTAATTTTATGCTACAGTCAGGCCTTGGATAGAAAATAAACGTGTTATCCAGGTGATATTTCACTATATTATTTCAGTTTTGGAAATGCACATTGATGGATTATAGTAGCGTTTCTGTTTACTGAATTTTGTTTTGCTGTTTTTCCATATCGCTCATTCTGTTGAAATGTTTACTCAAATGTGCCTAATGTTTCTTATTTTTGTTTTCAGGTTTCTCAAAACTACAGATGCTGCTCTATAATCAATTAGGAAGTTTTTTTGTGGGGTAATCAATTAGGAAGCTGATGGTGGTAGCTTACTGAACTCTCATTTTGGGGGAAATCTGGAGATGTCTTGGTCTGATGGAGTTTCGTGATCACTTACTGTATCCCGTTTTGAGGGGAAGTCTTGCAGAGCAGAGCTACCAGCATGTAATGTCCATCATTGAACGTCGTGTATGTCGCGTTTAGTAGCTATATGATGTTACCTCCGTCCCAAAAAATTTGTCTTACATTTATCTAGATATGGATGTATCTAACACTAAAACATGTCTACATACATCTGTATCTAGACAAATCTAAGACGAGCTTTTTGGGACGGAGGGAGTACATTCCTAGGGGATTGCTGCTTGGACATGTTTAATGTTATGAGAAATCTTATTTAGGGATCTCTGTGTATGTTATCCATGCGGCATTGGCGATTTGTTCCACGACCAGTGTAGTATTAGTATTCATGCGCTGAGTAATATCTGCTTTTGTGTTAATTGATGGTATATTGCTCTTGTAGCTTTACTCAAGTAAGAAAGATTAACTGTCATTTTGGCTTCCGTGCGTGATGATTAGGTAGATCAAGTTCATGTGTTGCTCACAACATTTTGTTGTGAATAGCACGATACCTATGAATCCATTACTTCCTGATGATGGCATAAAACCAGACGTAGGTTATGATTCAAAACGGCGAGACTATGCATAAATTTGTTATCAGTTTGTCGCTACTAGAGAGTCGATTGCCTAAACGATTCATAACGTACTTATATAGTATTGGTCAACAAATTATTTACGGCGCTTTGCTTGAAGCACATAAAATGAAACATCATGTATTCCATCATAAGGGCAACGATGACCATTGTCGCTGAGCTATCTTCCTGCCTGACACGAGAATCGCGTATAACTACTGATTGCTAACACTGTAGCATATCTGGCATGGACATCACTGTAGCAAATCCGGGACGGTTTAGTCCAATTGTATGTGCTTCGGATTCAGTTTTTCTTTTATCATTATTTTTCTGGCAAGAATGTTATACCTCTTGACATTTACATCTTAGGATGCACACAACCAGTATATTACTCCTCCCGTTCCATAATGTAGTGTGTATAGATTTTTTAAAATTCAAACTTTGATCAAGTTTATAAAGAAAACTATTTATATCTACAATACCAAATATATGAAATATGAAACTACATCTTACGATGAATCTAATGATATATGTTTTTTATTCTAAATGTATTAATTTTCTTTAAAAACTTGGTCAAAGTTTGTGTGGTTTGACTTTAAAAAAAAATCCACTACATTATGGAACAGAGGGAGTATTAAATAAAGATAATGTTATGAAGCCAAAAATACCTGATAAAACAGTGCATGAAATGACCAACAAAGGTCAACACATTAAAGAAGCACGACTAAGTGACCATCTTTTGCACTGAGTGCCTTCAAGAAGGGAATAAACACTTGCGTGGGGTAGGTCAAACCAGCCAAGGCTAGAGCACCAACACAAAGATAACACCTTCAACAAGGAGACAACCCAAGATTATTGTTGCCAGTTCCAACTAGCGAAGGTCGGATCACATGTTTTCGCCCCAGATATGGAGTGGTGTTCTAGTCATCGTCTTGATGGCAGATCTAATTTAACAACTGCTCCACTCTTTGTCACTAAAATTCACCCTTTGCCGAAAAACAACTGCTCCACTCATCACTCTGAGCGAATCCACCATGGTGTCCTCTGGAGATAGCCACCAAGGCCACCACCGGGAACCTCCCTTGGTCGTGCATTGACTCGGCCAAGATTATCATTCACATTCACCTTGTAGGGATCGTGGGCTTTCACCCTTCCATATTTCATTACAAAGCTATAAATAAAAAATTGCCTACAAATATTAGGTTTTTGGATTGTTGAAATAATTAGCAATTTTTTTGACTAATCTAGTCCAGAAATCAATCATACATGGCATTGGCAGTATTAAACTCATACTAATATCTTATCATGTAGTCACGTACTACACATATAGCAGAAATATCTACGCAAATAGATAGTACGGCCAACATAAAATAAACAGGAGCGGGATAAATGAATTATACCCTCCAGTCGGCCAAGTCATAGCCGCTGCGGTAGCGGCGGTCTCCTCGACAACTTTCTTCTCGGCTTCGGTGGACATGATGATGTCAAAGGAGACAATGACGTAGTCGAAGTAGTGGACGAAGACTAACAGCGGCGAGCAGTCGCTCCCCAAAACATAGTCCTTCTCCTAGTGCAGGATCACAAAGGGCGGGGTTCCGGAGGTCTGCTCTCCCGTACAACCGTGCACGTAGTGGACGGGATAGGATTGCTGGAAGCAACAACAGCGAGCGGAATGACGGTGGGCTTGTGCGCGAGGGGGTAGAGCAGATGAAACATGATCTGGGTGACGACTAAGATTGCTGACGCATCCAATATATAGTCTGTCGTGGTAGGGAGACGTGGGCTGGACTCACACCTGGGTTGGCAACAACCCAAGATCCAGCGTCTCAGATTCGTCGCGTGTCCGTTAATGACTCGCAATTAAGTGTGAATTAATTATCTGTTGCTGATTGACAAAAAGCGCACGCATGACATAGGTCTAAGCTCGGCTTGTTCATGAAACATGGCACGTGAGGCGGGCGACGGAGGAGGAGCACGCGAGAATCACTCCTCTTCTCATGCTCCAATAGTATGCGGAAGAGATCACTTTTAAGGAAACCGAGAACTTTCTTCACTCCCGGGGTGATACTAAACTTCCCACCACCTTCCTTGTCATGACACCCACATGTGCATTTAAAGTTTTTTCTTGAAATTGTTTTATGGGCCTAAAGCCCACCTATATTTCAACAAAATCTTCTAGCACTATCAAAACTCCTTTTTAAACATCCACATACCATGTTGAAGAGCAATTTTCTTTCCCTTTTGTTTGGTACACGTGAACAATAAACAGACTAGACCCATCTCCTTCCATTTCAATTCCCTCATGGAATCGTGCTATTTTGGTGGAAAGAACATGAAAAATCGCTAGAAAGACGATGTGATATGGGGAAAAGGGATTGATCTCACAAGGGAAAACATAGAGCCAGAGGCACTGCAAACCGTCACGCATGAGATGGACTATGGGGAAGTGTCGACAGACTTCATGGCCTGCCATAGAATCCACCGTTGTTGTTGTCGTGGTATGAAAATAGCGCCCAAGGACTAGCATGATCTGGTACAAACTGGTACCATCGTAGCCGTCAAGTGTGCTCGAGACCAAACCATGTCTTTCACTTGAAAACTTTGAGCCCTTCCACGAGAGCATGGAAGATGGGATCATGTCTATGACGGTTCGACCTCAGAATATTGTTGAACTACCATGGTAAACAAAGATGTGTTTAGTCTTCTAGTTTTGAGGGGAAGAGGCGTTCGATCTTTTGTTTTCGAAAAACAAATTTGTTTGGTTTTGTTGTGCTTGGAAGGATAGCAAACGCACTGCTCAGTTCGACCAATGTACCGTCCCACCGACAGGTGGGGTCCATGCCGAGCACATGGGAAGAGCCTTTTCGCGGAGCTGAATGAACCGAGTCCATGTGAGCCAGCCGACCCCCTCCTCGGCTTCTCTCTCCGATTCCACCGCCACCTCACGCACCCCTCGCTCGCTAGCTACAGTTCCACCACCAAATCGACCACCGCCGACTCCTCCGGCGAGATGCTGCTCCCGCTCCGCCGCCTCTCCGACCCCCTCCGACCCCCTCCGCCGCTCCCTCTCCACCGCCGCGTCGCGCCCCGCCTGGGCGATGGTCTACCGGATCGCCACGGCGGAGGAATCGGCGCGAGGCGCGTCCCTCTCGCTCGCCCCGCCCCCGTTCCCCTCCCGCGTCACCGTCCCCAAGCGGGCCTTCGCTCTGGACCCCCTCCCGCCCGCCGACCGCCGCTTCATCAACGTCTTCGGCAGCAGCGTCCTCGCCGCGAGCGGCCACGGCCTCCTCCTGCTCGGCACCTACAAGAACCGCGCCAACGCTTTCGAAATGTTCGAGGGCCGGGCCCCGACCGCCGTCCCTTTCGAGGTCCTCGACCAGGTCTACGAGCGGTGCTGCTGCTCCGACCCGATGAGGCTCGCCCGCTTCGTCTGCAACCCCGTCACCGGCGAGATGGTCCGCCTCCCGGACTTCGACGGCACGGAGGAGACCTACACCGCGTCCACGGGCCTCCTCACCCACGCCGACGGCGGGCACGGGCCGCCCAAGAGGTACGCCGCCGTGCAGCTCGGCATGGTCGACCGCGGACGGCGATTCCTGTTGCGCCGGCTCACTTCAGAGACAGGAAAGTGGGACGAACTGGTGCTGCCGTCCCCGCTGCCGCCTGGGCGCCGGATGCACATGAACCACGAGGTGCTGGACTTCGGGGGACGGCTCTGGTGGGTGGACGTGAGCTGGGGCGCCGTCAACGTCGACCCGTTCAGCGACCGGCCTGAGCTCTGCCCCGTCGAGCTGCCAGGAGGCAGCATGCTTCCTAACCAACAGAGCATGACAGAGATGTGGCAGCTCCTCCTACACAGGCGCATGGGGGTTAGCGGCGGCAGGCTGCGGTTTGTCGAGGTATCTGAGGACGAGCCCTTCCGCATCAAGTCGTTCGCGTTGGACGACGAGAGTGGCCGCTGGACGCTGGAGCATCAGGTGTCGTGGAGAACCCTCTATTCCGATGCCAGGGCGACGCCTTTGATTGCTGCCATTGATCCACTCGACCCCGACTTACTGTATTTCACCGTGCTTGTGGGCAAGGCGTCATGTTTAAGCGTGGATCTCGCTGTGCCTGTGGCCAAAGCATTGTGTTTAGGCGTGGACATGTGCTCGAAGAGACCGATTGAGTCTATGGCATTAGGTGGTGGCGTTCATCCCAGCAAGTGCAACTCAAGTTTCGTTCTGCCATGTGTGCTCCCCTCATTTCTCGGATCAAGCTCGATTCCAGGTGATCACAGTCACACATTTCTCTTTAGTTGCAATGGTATCTAAGTATACATGATTATTGTCTTGGTGAGACTCTGCATATATGTTTAGTTTAAGTCATGTGTGTTTGGCCCCTTGTGTGCCGCATTGGTTGTGTTACTGAGCATATGCCTGCAGTTTGTCCAGATTTTTCTTCAAGCATTTCGACCCATTGGTTTTCTAATCATGTTAGATTTTGCCTTGGTCATAGAGAAAATTTATCTTGAAACATGTATGCAGTGGTATGAGTATTTTGCTTCTAAACAACTATTTTTAGCGCTATCTGTAGCGTAGGTTAATCCTATAAAGATCAGCGTTGGTTTATATTCTCAGTTATGAAGTGCGTATTTCTTTTCTGAAACTATTTCTTAAATGGTGTTCATTATTGTGGGGATTTCTGTGGGAGAAATCCGGCATATCTTTGGTAATAGTTTTGATCTAAACAATTGAATCGGTGTATATCTTCTCTTCTGCCCGTTATCATTAGTTGACTGCTAGTTAACGCAGCGAAGTAGCAGCAGCCTATTTTGGTGATTTGTTCCAAGTTAGAATCCAGTCTAAAACCTGATTAGAGTTATCTCCTGTCTATGGTTTTCTAATTCACAACATGTTCTATATTTATTTCTCTCTATGCAATGCAGTTTTAGAAGGGCAGAAGGCTCCTTAAGGATTTTGTATCCATTTTAATCACCTATGCATAATAAATGTATTCCTCTGATTGTCATGTTGTCACTGAATTCTTGACAACCTGCTCTATGTATCAGTTGTCTAGCTCTTGTATGCGATGCAGAGAAATCCTTACTGTTATGCTTTTGTTTTGTGTTAGTATTAGGACTGTTGTTAGTATTATGTTTTTTTGTGTTAGTATAGGACTGTTGTTAGTATTATGATTAGGACTGTTGTTAATATTATGATTTTTGTGTGTTAGTATTAGGATTGTTGTTCTAAATCTTGTACACTGATCAAAATAACCTTTTTTAGGCAAGAACGACCTGTCGAAAAACAAGACTCTGGCAGATGTTCTAGTTCATTCAGACAAACACCCGAAGGCCTGAAGAGTACCGATTTACCAGCGAATGAATATCTGGGTACTTTCCCTTAGCTAATACCGATTCACATGTCTATGATGCTGCATTCTTATTATATACTTTGTTACTCAATCCATGCATTTTATAATCTGGTAAACATTGTTGTGCATATTTAGCCAGTTAATACTATTTTCAACTGGTTCTCTCTGTATTGTCAAATAATACTGACATCTTTCATAGTAAATACCTGATTGCCTCCCGTTGAATTCTACTCGGGGTTTCATGGAACTTGAAATATTTGTTGGGGCCCAAAACTAGTTTACATTCTACAGTTTGTATGCAGGCATATTCTCAAATCCGTAATCATCACTGATAATTCTGTATAAACGATTAGTTTTGTTTGAAGTTTGGTACCTGAATCTATTTTTTTTGCAATGACCTGAATCTATTTTTCTACTCGTGCATTCTTGTAGTAGCAACTTGCCATACGCTGAAACTATGAGTTGGCGTCTTAGCATGGATCTTTCATCCAAGTCTGTTAGCAGTATTTTCTGAACTAGCAGGAGTGATTAAGTGTGAAATTAAAGATTGGTCATACCACCGCGTAGAGAGGTATAGGAGCCTAAAGGATGATGTGTGCCCTTGTTCATCATCCCGACCACTTCTTTTTTTGAAAGATCATCCCGACAACTGTGTTACTGAATACTTCATAAAAGCCTGAAGGATGATGTACCCTTGCTACACCATTCAGTATGTGAATTATGTTTCCCTTCCATGAAATATTTATTGACAGCTGGTGTACCCTGAAAGTGAAGCTCGCTTGCTTACGACACCAGTGTTGTTAGTGTAATTTTCTTTCATCAGTAGTAAGCAACTACTCCCCCCGTTCCAAATTTGAACTAAAACCACGACAAGTATTTTGGAACGGGGGGAGTACTTGCTACTGGAGTATATATTGGCAAGGGCTGATGGTGTAGCAAGCAATGCAAGCTAGCTTACAGCATCTATTGGCAACTGCTGATGGTGTGATTTTCTGCTGCAATAAAGACAGGGAAAGGAAATTACATATAATATCACTTAACTTGGAAACATATAATATCCTCATACCGTACATTTTAGATTGTTTTTCCTTCATATTCAAGCTCTCCTAATGTTTCTTTTTCCTCTTTTCAAACTAACAGATACAGATCAGCTAGGAAGCCGATGGTGGATGGATGTTTACCAAGCTCTCATTTTGGGGAATACATGGAGAAGTTTGGGTTTGCTGGAGTTATTTGCTGCACACTTGTCTCGTTTTGGGGAGATCTGTGGGAGTACTTCCAGTTCACACTAGAACATTCCAGTAGCGACCACTCGGGCGTGTAGTGATCATCAGAGAACACCACCATACTTGCTCTGTTTACCCGTCCACTGTAACAAACCTAACTCTCTTATTGCTGATTAGCACTAGTAACTGGATACATGGTATGGATTACACTGGTAATTGGGGGAATTAGACGGAGTTTAGACGGGGAAGAGCAGGGAATCGGGGTAGGCAGCAAGAGAGAGGGAGGAACTCGTCTGGTACGAGGGAAGGGAGGAGCCAGAGGAGAAAGAAGGCCGAAGCCAAGTTCTGGTCTGTTCGCCCCCTTTCTGAAGAGAAGCTGTCCCTTATATTCTGCTCCCTTGCATCTCTTTCTCATCTCTTCGACGCAATTGCCACCAAAGCCCATCACCAGCCCGGCCCAACACCTCTCCATTCCTGCCCGTGGCCTAGTCCATGACATTCTCCCCCCCTTAAAAACCGGTTTGACCCCAAGCCGGTCCATAAGAAGAGCTGCCTGGATCCCACAACACGCTGGGGTGCAGCTGACCATTGACGGAGCTCGTCCGGAGGTGCAGACTGGAGTTGCTCTATTCGGAGGAGCTTACCCGGATCCCATGGCGGAGGAGCTTACCCGGATCCCATGGCAAGGTGATAGAAAAACAATCTGCATGCCCAATTTGATCAGCGTGTTGTGGCAACTGCATTCTCTGAACAACAATGTACCGATGTTGAGTTTGTAGATTTCCGCCAAGCTGGTCCCAGTCTAGTGTCCAGGTGCACACCCCATTAGTAAAAGAATCAGCAGTAGTAAGCACTCACCTTTTCCAACTGCGTACACCATACTAATCGCAGTACCAAGATGGGGGTCATAATTCCTCAGACAAACAACTAACTTGGTCACCACAATATACTTTGGAAGAACTGTCAAAATGGTGGTCATAATTACCCTGAGATCGAACCTTCCACCATGCTTCTGTTGCAATGATATTGTAAGGCGAAGCAGCAAGCACCCAAAATAGCAATTTGGTTCCCATTTGGCAAAATGTTCCACAAATAAGAGTACTGATTCAATCATGCCGGCAACACAATTGGTGTAACGGCCTCCAAATTTTTGTGTGCAGTGCCATAGAGAACACAACCTGAAGGATGGTGCAATGTTAGTCTGCATGTCATCATCATAAGCCCATGCCCTTTGTTGTCCCTTGTGCCTAGTGATATGTTCCAGTCTCATGGTGATATGTTCTAGACGAATTTCAATGGCAGATGGAAAATAGAGGATCCACATGGTCTTTGTTGATACATTTTTAGAAGTAGCACGAACTGCATACCAGCCTAGAAACACGCGAACTGCATACCAGCCTAGAAACACGCCCTTTGCATCCACCGCACACTTCATTTGAATTGTAAGAAGATGGTAATAATCATCAAACACATCATACCAAGCTTCAGCTGAGAGCATTTTCTGAAGTTGAAGGTTGACAAGAACATCAGGCACCATGTATATTGGCGTACAGTCTACGATCGCAGCCATCATCAGTATAAGGTTGCAACAAATTCCACAAACAAAATTTGTGGTACCACGCCATGCCTCAAGGATATCCAATTTAATAAAATCATCATCATACTTCAGCCAAACTAGCAGGAAGGTGTCGGAAGTAGCTGCAATAAGTTCATTGTTCGAGTGCACTTCTGATTGCACAATGAATAAATTTTCTTGCCATTGAATATGAGTAGCTGGATGCACCTTCAGAATTCTCTCATTTGTTTCTGTAGTGGCACCCAGCCCATAGTAGCGTAGCATGCCTCGACATGCAAATAAATCTTTTGCAGCTGACAATGATAGATACTTATATCTTCTTTTTCCCTGCTTGAAAGCCATGTAACAGCTCCTTCTGGTAGCTTGCTGAGCACTACCACTTCCATAAATTTGACAATCAACGGTGGTTATCACATAATGAACTCTTGGGTCCCACTGCAACTTGAGATTTCTGTCTCCTGTATTGATCATACCTCTGCCCTTGTACAACCAAGTAACAGCAACTTTCTGTGCCACAATTCTTTCCAAGGCTTCAATTAGTAGCTGAAAATTGATGAGGATACCCCAAGTACCAACCTTGAAGGACCACTGGTTATTGGCTGTGGGTATAGTGTTGCAAGTAGTGTCCGAGTCGACCATGTCATGGTTCTCCAAACCACAAGGCAGCTCACATATCTCAACACTAGTACATGGAAGTCCTACCCAAACTTGTGATCTTGAATCAAGCTTCCTTCCTGGATCAAAGAGCATGACAGTAACAATTTGAACTTTCAACCATTTCAGTGGAGTTGTGAACTGCCTAGAGAGAATTATATCTTGCATTCCCTTACACCAATTCAGATTTCCTAGTAACCCGCATACCAGATGGATCCCTGGATCCCACTGTTCAGACCGCTCTTCATAATTTTGCATTGCTTGCAAGGTTATAGGAGAAGCTAGGATATTGCAATTTGATATGGTTCGAGAACTACTTTGTATAGCATCACAGAACATATGCACCATATGTCGCTCCTCATCATATCCAGGACTGAAAGAATTTCGACCCCATGGTTGTGTGTCCGCCAGCCAAAGTTCTGTGTTGCACCTGTGCAAAGTCACCAACTGGAAGGATGACCATGACAGTGATGTTGGTGCGAGTACCTAACTTGAACATGGTTGTTCGGAGGGACGCGGTGGTGGCGGCGGTAGTGAGGAATGGAGGTACTTGCTCCTCAGAGTTCATCGCACCCGGCGACGAGGGATTGGCACCCTGGAGACCCACTTGATGAGGCGTCTGGGTTGCGTCCGGATTCCTACCACCTCAAGCCTTGTGTCGAATACCTCGACTACGTGGCGTTGTTGTACTTTATCCTGACACTGAGGAGTGGCCACGCCAGCATTTGTTGCAGGAATTGACGTCGCAGTAGGCTGGACATCCTCAACATTAGACCTTGGCATGGGCGACGATGAACTTTTGGTGAAGGGCTTGACCCTTGTAGGTGTGTCAACAGTCGCTGTACAGGGCGCAGTCCCCGCAAAGGGCTTGACCCCTGTAGGTGTGTCAACAGTCGATGTGGATGACAATGGCGCTACTGCTGTGGCGGGGGTCATTGGCGTCGCGTTTGACACCTTGGAGAGGGAGAGTGCCGCTGGCACGACAGAGGCACGACAAGGACTCAGCATAGGTGTACACTCGATGGAGATATTGCAGCAGCCGTCGTAGATGTTCCTGCCATGCAGTGCGTCACGCGCGTACACAGCCTCATGCCCAGACTGGAGTTGGACCGAGGCCTCCACCCAACCATTGCCCTGGAACATAGCCATCATGGTCACACCATAACCATACAGCTCAAAGACTTGCCGGAGCACGACCTCTGTCACTGGATAAATCATGTGACTCACGGAAACATGAATGACGCTGCTCGTGGTCACCTTCTGGTTGTTCGACATTTCGTCGAACACTTGATGTGCAGAAACCAGTTCGTGGCAACTTCCAACAGATCTAACCTCGGATCGGTATTACAGCAGCGGAACAAGTTCCACCGCAGACCTTTATGGAAATATGCCCTAGAGGCAATAATAAAGTTGTTATTATTTTATATTTCCTTGTTCATGATAAAGGTTTATTATTCATGCTAGAATTGTATTGACCGGAAACTTAAATACATGTGTGAATACATAAACAAATACCGTGTCCCTAGTGAGCCTCTACTAGACTAGCTCGTTGATCAAAGATGGTTAAGGTTTCCTAACCATAGACATGAGTTGTCATTTGATAACGGGATCACATCATTAGGAGAATGATGTGATGGACAAGACCCATCCGTTAGCTTAGCATATGATCGTTCTGTTTATTGCTACTGCTTTCTTGAATGTCAAATACATGTTCCTCAGACCATGAGATCATGCAACTCCCGGATATCGGAGGAATACCTTGTGTGCTATCAAACGTCACAACGTAACTGGGTGATCATAAAGATGCTCTACAGGTATCTCCGAAGGTGTCCGTTGAGTTGGCATGGATCGAGACTGGGATTTGTCACTCCGTGTTTCGGAGAGGTATCTCTGGGCCCTCTCGGTAATGCACATCATAAGAAGCTTGCAAGCAAAGTGACTAAGGAGTTAGTTACGGGATGATGTATTACGGAACGAGTAAAGAGACTTGCCGGTAACGAGATTGAACTAGGTATGGAGATACCGATGATCGAATCTCGGGCAAGTAACATACCGACGGACAAAGGGAATTACGTATGTTGTCATTGCGGTTCGACCGATAAGATCTTCGTGGAATATATAGGAACCAATATGAGCATCCAGGTTCCGCTATTGGTTATTGACCGGAGAGGCGTCTCAGTCATGTCTACATCATTCCCGAACCCGTAGGGTCCGCGCGCTTAACGTTCGTTGACGATATAGTGTTATATGAGTTATGTGAATTGGTAACCGAATATTGTTCGGAGTCCCGGATGAGATCCCGGACGTCACGAGGAGTCTCGGAATGGTCGAGAGGTAAAGATTTATATATGGGAAGTCATATTTTGGGTTCCGAAAAAAGGTGCAGTTTTTTCGGTATTGTACCGGGAAGCTTCCAGAAGGTTCCGGAGGATTCCGGAGGGGTCCGGAAGTCCACAAGTGGGTCCACCACGTCCCAAAGGGCTGGCATGGGCTAAGGGGAGGCGCCCTGGCCTTATTGGGCCAAGCGCACCAAGTCCTCAAAAGCCCACGCAGCTAGGGAAGGAAAAAAGGGAGAGTCCTAGTAGGAATAGGATTGGACTTTGGAGTCCAAGTCCACGTGTTTACTATTCATGGTTACTGTTCACGTGGCACTATTCCTTCTACTCCAAGCCCCTACACATATATAAATAGAGGAGAGGGGGCTCCCCAAAGGAGACACAACATTGTCTTAGTCGTGTGCGGCGCCCCCCTCCATAGTTCCGTCCCTCGGTCATATTTTCGCAGTGCTTGGGCGAAGCCCTGTGGAGATAGCATCACCATCACCGTCACCATGCCGTCGTGCTGCCGGAACTCATCCACTACCTCGCCGTCTTGCTGGATCAAGAAGTTGAGGACGTCACCGAGCTGAACGTGTGCTGAACGCGGAGGTGCCGTACGTTCGGTGCTCGGTCGGTTGAATCGTGAAGTTGTTCGACGACATCAACCGCGTTGTTCTAACGCTTCCGCTTACGGTCTACGAGGGTACATAGACACACTCCCCCTCTCGTAGCTATGCATCTCCATGGATAGATCTTGCGTGTGCGTAGAATTTTTTTGTTTTCCATGCAACGTTCCCCAACAGTGGCATCATGAGCCAGGTCTATGCGTAGATGATATGCACGAGTAGAACACAAAGAGTTGTGGGCGGTGATCGTCATACTGCTTACCACCAACGTCTTATTTTGATTTGGCGGTATTGTAAGATGAAGCGGCCCGGACCAACCTTACATGTCCACGTACATGAGACCGGTTCCACCGACAGACATGCAACTTGTTTTGCATAAAGGTGGCTGGCGGGTGTCTGTTTCTCCTACTTTAGTTGAATCGAATTTGACTGCGGCCGGTCCTTGTTGAAGGTTAAAACAGCAAACTTGATAAATCACCATTGTGGTTTTGTGCCGTAGGTAAGAACGGTTCTTGCTAGAAGCCCGTAGCAGCCACGTAAAACTTGCAACAACAAAGTAAAGGACGTCTAACTTGTTTTTGCAGGGTATGCTGTGATGTGATATGGTCAAGACATGATGTGATATACGTTATTGTATGAGATGATCATGTTTTGTAATTTATCGGCAACCGGCAGGAGCCTTATGGTTGTCTCTTTATTGTATGAAATGCAAGCGTCGTGTAATTGCTTTACTTTATCGCTATGCGTTAGCAATAGTTGTAGAAGCAATAGTTGGCGAGACGACCACGACACAACGATGGAGATCAAGGTGTCGAGCCGGTGACGATGGAGATCATGACGATGCTTTGGAGATGGAGATCAAAAGCACAAGATGATGGCCATATCATGTCACATATTTTGATTGCATGTGATGTTTATCCTTTATGCATCTTATTTTGCTTAGAATGACGGTAGCATTATAAGATGATCCCTTCACTAAATTTCAAGATAAAAGTGTTCTCCCCGAGTATGCACCGTTGCTAAAGTTCGTCGTTTCGAAGCATCTCGTGATAATCGGGTGTGATAGATTCTACGTTCACATACAACGGGTGTAAGCCAGTTTTACACAAGCAGATTTCTTGGGTTAAACTTGACGAGCCTAGCATGTACAGACATGGTCTCGGAACACTGGAGACCGAAAGGTCGAACATGAGTCATATAGTAGATATGATCAACATGGAGATGTTCACCATTGATGACTATCCCATCTCACGTGATGATCGGACATGGGCTAGTTGATTTGGATCATGTAACACTTAGTTAACTTGAGGGATGTTAATTTAAGTGGGAGTTCATTAGTAATTTGATTAATTGAACTTAATTTATCATGAACTTAGTCTTGATAGTTTCTTTGCATATCTATGTTGTAGATAAATGGCCCGTGCTACTGTTCCGTTGAATTTTAATGCGTTCCTAGAGAAAGCTAAGTTGAAAGATGATGGTAGCAACTACACGGACTGGGTCCGTAACTTGAGGATTATCCTCATTGCTGCACAGAAGAATTATGTCCTTGATGCACCGCTAGGTGATGGACCTGCTGCAGGAGCTGCTGCAGACGTTGTGAACGCCTGGCAGGCTCGATCTGCTGACTACTCGATAGTTCAGTGTGCCATGCTCTACGGCTTAGAACCGGGACTGCAAAAGCATTTTGAACGCCACGGAGCATATGAGATGTTCCAAGAGCTGAAATTGATATTTCAAGCTAATGCCCGGGTTGAGAGATATGAAGTCTCCAACAAGTTCTTTAGCTGTAAGATGGAGGAGAACAGTTCTGTCAGTGAACACATACTCAGAATGTCTGGGTACCACAACCACTTGACTCAGCTAGGAATTGATCTTCCGGTTGAGAGTGTTATTGACAGAGTTCTTCAGTCACTGCCACCAAGCTATAAAGGCTTCGTGATGAACTATAATATGCAAGGGATGGAGAAGACAATTCCCGAGCTCTTCGCGATGCTGAAATCAGCGGAGGTAGAAATCAAGAAGGAGCATCAAGTGTTGATGGTTAACAAAACCACTAGTTTCAAGAAAAAGGGCAAGGGAAAGAAGGGGAACTTCAAGAAGAACGGCAAGCAAGTTGCCGCTCCCACGAAGAAACCCAAAGCTGGACCCAGGCCTGAAACAGAGTGCTTCTACGTCAAAGGGACTGATCACTGGAAGCGGAACTGCCCCAAGTATTTGGCGGATAAGAAGGATGGCAAAGTGAGCAAAGGTATATTTGATATACATGTTATTGATGTGTTCCTCACTAATGCTCGCAGTAGCGCCTGGGTATTTGATACTGGTTCGGTTGCTCATATTTGTAACTCGAAACAGGAGCTACGGAATAAGCGAAGATTGGCTAAGGACGAGGTGACGATGCGCGTCTAGAATGGTTCCAAGGTTGATGTGATCGCCGTCGGCACGCTACCTCTACATCTACCTTCGGGATTAGTTTTAGACCTCAATAATTGTTATTTGGTGACAGCGTTGAGCATGAACATTATATCTGGATCTTGTTTATTGCGAGACGGTTATTCATTTAAGTCAGAGAATAATGGTTGTTCTATTTATATGAGTAACATCTTTTATGGCCACGCACCTTTTGTGAATGGTCTATTCTTGTTGAATCTCGATCGTAGTGATACACATATTCATAATATTGATGCCAAAAGATGCAAAGTTGATAATGATAGTGCAACATACTTGTGGCACTGCCGTTTAGGTCATATTGGTGTAAAGCGCATGAAGAAACTCCATGCGGATGGACTTTTGGAATCTCTTGATTATGAATCATTTGATACTTGCGAACCATGCCTCATGGGCAAGATGACTAAAACTCCGTTCTCCGGAACAATGGAGCGAGCCACTGATTTGTTGGACATAATACATACCGATGTATGCGGTCCGATGAATGTTGAAGCACGCGGCAGGTATCGTTATTTTCTAACCTTCACAGATGATTTGAGTAGATATGGGTATATCTACTTGATGAAACACAAGTCTGAAACATTTGAAAAGTTCAAAGAATTTCAGAGTGAAGTAGAGAATCATCGTAACAAGAAAATAAAGTTTCTACGATCTGATCGCGGAGGCGAATATTTGAGTTACGAGTTTGGCCTTCATTTAAGAAAATGTGGAATTGTTTCACAACTCACGCCACCTGGAACACCATAGCGCAATGGTGTGTCCGAACGTCGTAACCGTACTTTATTGGATATGGTGCGTTCTATGATGTCTCTTACCGATTTTCCACTATCGTTTTGGGGTTATGCATTAGAGACAGCTGCATTCACGTTAAATAGGGCACCGTCTAAATCCGTTGAGACGACACCATATGAACTATGGTTTGGCAAGAAACCTAAGCTGTCGTTTCTTAAAGTTTGGGGATGCGATGCTTTTGTGAAAAAGCTTCAACCTGATAAGCTCGAACCCAAAGCGGAGAAGTGCGTCTTCATAGGATACCCTAAAGAAACAATTGGGTACACCTTCTACCACAGATCCGAAGGCAAGGTCTTTGTTGCCAAGAATGGGTCCTTTCTAGAGAAGGAGTTTCTCTCGAAAGAAGTGAGTGGGAGGAAAGTAGAACTTGATAAGGTAATTGTACCTTCTCTCGAATTGGAAAGTAGCTCATCAGAGAAAACCGTTCCCGTGATGCCTACACCAATAAGAGAGGAAGATAATGATAAAGATCATGAAACTTCAGATCAAGTTACTACTGAACTTCGTAGGTCGACCAGAGTACGTTCCGCACCAGAGTGGTACGGTAATCCTGTTCTGGAAGTTATGTTGTTAGACAACAGCAAACCTACGAACTATGAAGAAGCTATGATAAGCCCGGATTCCGACAAATGGCTTGAGGCCATGAAATCTGAGATAGGATCCATGTATGAGAATAAAGTGTGGACTTTGGTGGACTTGCCCGATGATCGGCAAGCCATTGAGAATAAATGGATTTTTAAGAGGAAGACAGATACTGATGGTAATATCACTGTCTACAAAGCTCGACTTGTCGCGAAAGGTTTTCGACAAGTTCAAGGGGTTGACTACGATGAGACTTTCTCACCCGTAACGATGCTTAAGTCTGTCCGAATCATGTTAGCAATTGCCGCATTTTAAGATTATGAAATCTGGCAAATGGATGTCAAAACTGCATTCCTTAATGGTTTTCTCAAAGAAGAGTTGTATATGATGCAACCAGAAGGTTTTGTCGGTCCTAAGGGTGCTAACAAAGTGTGCAAGCTCCAGCGATCCATCTATGGACTGGTGCAAGCATCTCGGAGTTGGAATATACGCTTTGATGAGGAGATCAAAGCATATGGTTTTGTACAGACTTACGGTGAAGCCTGTATTTACAAGAAAGTGAGTGGGAGCTCTGTAGCATTTCTAATATTATATGTGGATGACATATTGTTGATTGGAAATTATATAGAATTTCTGGATGGCATAAAGGGATATTTGAATAAGAATTTTTCAATGAAAGACCTCGGTGAAGTTGCTTATATATTGGGCATCAAGATCTATAGGGATAGATCAAGACGCTTGATAGGACTTTCACAAAGCACATACCTTGACAAAGTTTTGAAGAAGTTCAAAATGGATCAGTCAGAGAAAGGGTTCTTGCCTGTCTTGCAAGGTGTGAAGTTGAGTCAGACTCAATGCCCGACCACGGCAGAAGATATAGAGAAAATGAAAGTCATTCCCTATGCCTCAGCCATAGGTTCTATTATGTATGCCATGCTGTGTACCAGACCTGATGTGTGCCTTGCCATAAGTTTGGCAGGGAAGTACCAGAGTAATCCAGGAGTGGATCACTGTACAGCGGTCAAGAATATCCTGAAGTACCTGAAAAGGACCAAGGACATGTTTCTCGTTTATGGAGGTGACGAAGAGCTCGTCGTAAAGGGTTACGTCGATGCAAGCTTCGACACTGATCCGGATGACTCTAAGTCACAAACCGGATACGTGTTTATATTAAATGGTGGAGCTGTCAGTTGGTGCAGTTCCAAGCAGAGCGTCGTGGCGGGATCTACGTGTGAAGCGGAATACATAGCTGCTTCGGAAGCAGCACATGAAGGAGTCTGGATGAAGGAGTTCATATCCGATCTAGGTGTAATACCTAGTGCATCGGGTCCAATGACAATCTTTTGTGACAACACTGGAGCAATTGCCATAGCCAAGGAGCCGAGGTTTCACAAGAAGACCAAACACATCAAGAGACGCTTCAACTCCATTCGTGAATATGTTAAGGATGGAGACATAGAAATTTGCAAAGTACACACGGATCAGAATGTGGCAGACCCGTTGACTAAGCCTCTTCCACGAGCAAAACATGATCAGCACCAAGACTCCATGGGTGTTAGATTCATTACTATGTAATCTAGATTATTGACTCTAGTGCAAGTGGGAGACTGATGGAAATATGCCCTAGAGGCAATAATAAAGTTGTTATTATTTTATATTTCCTTGTTCATGATAAAGGTTTATTATTCATGCTAGAATTGTATTGACCGGAAACTTAAATACATGTGTGAATACATAAACAAATACCGTGTCCCTAGTGAGCCTCTACTAGACTAGCTCGTTGATCAAAGATGGTTAAGGTTTCCTAACCATAGACATGAGTTGTCATTTGATAACGGGATCACATCATTAGGAGAATGATGTGATGGACAAGACCCATCCGTTAGCTTAGCATATGATCGTTCTGTTTATTGCTACTGCTTTCTTGAATGTCAAATACATGTTCCTCAGACCATGAGATCATGCAACTCCCGGATATCGGAGGAATACCTTGTGTGCTATCAAACGTCACAACGTAACTGGGTGATCATAAAGATGCTCTATAGGTATCTCCGAAGGTGTCCGTTGAGTTGGCATGGATCGAGACTGGGATTTGTCACTCTGTGTTTCGGAGAGGTATCTCTGGGCCCTCTCGGTAATGCACATCATAAGAAGCTTGCAAGCAAAGTGACTAAGGAGTTAGTTACGGGATGATGTATTACGGAATGAGTAAAGAGACTTGCCGGTAACGAGATTGAACTAGGTATGGAGATACCGACGATCGAATCTCGAGCAAGTAACATACCGATGGACAAAGGGAATTACGTATGTTGTCATTGCGGTTCGACCGATAAGATCTTCGTGGAATATGTAGGAACCAATATGAGCATCCAGGTTCCGCTATTGGTTATTGACTGGAGAGGCGTCTCAGTCATGTCTACATCATTCCTGAACCCGTAGGGTCCGCACGCTTATCGTTCGTTGACGATATAGTGTTATATGAGTTATGTGAATTGGTAACCGAATATTGTTCGGAGTCCCGGATGAGATCCCGAACATCACGAGGAGTCTCGGAATGGTCGAGAGGTAAAGATTTATATATGGGAAGTCATATTTTGGGTTCCGGAAAAAGGTGCAGTTTTTTCGGTATTGTACCGGGAAGCTTCCAGAAGGTTCCGGAGGATTCCGGAGGGGTCCGGAAGTCCACAAGTGGGTCCACCACGTCCCAAAGGGCTGGCATGGGCTAAGGGGAGGCGCCCTGGCCTTATTGGGCCAGGCGCACCAAGTCCTCAAAAGCCCACGCAACTAGGGAAGGAAAAAAGGGAGAGTCCTAGTAGGAATAGGATTGGACTTTGGAGTCCAAGTCCACGTGTTTAATATTCATGGTTACTGTTCACGTGGCACTATTCCTTCTACTCCAAGCCCCTACACATATATAAATAGAGGAGAGGGGGCGCCCCAAAGGAGACACAACATTGTCTTAGCCGTGTGCGGCGCCCCCCTCCATAGTTCCGTCCCTCGGTCATATTTTCGTAGTGCTTGGGCGAAGCCTTGCGGAGATAGCATCACCATCACCGTCACCATGCCGTCGTGCTGCCGGAACTCATCCACTACCTCGCCGTCTTGCTGGATCAAGAAGTTGAGGACGTCACCGAGCTGAACGTGTGCTGAACGCGGAGGTGCCGTACGTTCGGTGCTCGGTCGGTTGGATCGTGAAGTTGTTCGACGACATCAACCGCGTTGTTCTAACGCTTCCGCTTACGGTCTACGAGGGTACGTAGATACACTCCTCCTCTCGTAGCTATGCATCTCCATGGATAGATCTTGTGTGTGCGTAGAAAATTTTTGTTTTCCATGCAACGTTCCCCAACAGACCTCTCGTCGAAATTACGGATCAAAGCCGGAAGGGCGCGAGGAACGGTGGCTCTGAATACCAATTGTAACAAACCTAACTCTCTTATTGCTGATTAGCACTACTAACTGGATACATGGTATGGATTACACTGGTAATTGGGGGAATTAGACGGAGTTTAGACGGGGAAGAGCAGGGAATCGGGGTAGCCAGCAAGAGAGAGGGAGGAACTCGTCTGGTACGAGGGAAGGGAGGAGCCAGAGGAGGAAGAAGGCCGAAGCCAAGTTCTGGTCTGTTCGCCCCCTTTCTGAAGAGAAGCTGTCCCTTATATTCTGCTCCCTTGCATCTCTTTCTCATCTCTTCGACGCAATTGCCACCAAAGCCCATCACCAGCCCGGCCCAACACCTCTGCATTCCTGCCCGTGGCCTAGTCCATGACATCCACTCTGTTGTGAGGCGGCAGCTTGGAGCCTTTGACGAAGTGATGTTTGTTTCCCATTGTATAAGTTGGAGGATCTCTGAAAGATGATGGAAACAACGCGATCGCAATGCTTAGCTTCATATATGCATCATATTGCGTCATATAGATCTGTTGTTGGAAAATCAATCTGCTATATGTGACTAGAAGATTGTCAACAAGTTTAAAAAAAAGAAAGATTGTCAACACGCGCCGTTACACTGTGTCTTTTGAGTTTTTTTTTTTTGAGAGTCGTGTCTTTTGAGTTTGAACAACGGAGCGTTTTGGCCTGAGACGTCCACGTTCTTGATGGGCCAGCACCAGGCCCATGAGAATTTTGGCGGGAAATGGTGGAGTCGGAGATCCAGCCAATGGGAAGCAGTTGTTTGAGCTATCAATGCTGTTCTCCAATGCCTTTTGCAGCACAGTAAGACTGTTCATATCACAGAACTCGGTCCAAGCACCACACCGCAACCTCGGTAACTGATATGTGGGCCAGGGTCAGCCTCACGCCGCAGTACCCAGTGGAACAACCACACGCTGCTTTCCGTCCTGCCACCTCCCTGTATCCACGCTGCTTTCCCCACCACCACCACCAGTCCACGACCAGTCAAGGAAAGCCCCACAGCCAGCGACCAGCGTCAGGGCAGCGAGATGCCGCTCCGCCGCCTCCTACGCCTGTCCGCGGCCGTCTCCGGCGGCCTCCGCCGCTCCTTCACCACCGTCGCCTCGCATCCCCCGTGGGCCGTGATGGGCACCACGGCATCGGCGCCCGCCGGAGCGCCGAGCGCGGGGGTGTGCCTCTATCACCCGCCGCGCGTCTCCCAACTGTACGTTCCGGAGCACCTCGTCTATACCGGCGACTTCCCCGACCCCGACAGCGACGTCCTGCAGGTGGTCGGCGGCGAGGTCTGTGCCGCGAGCGGTGACGGCCTCCTCCTCCTCACCTTCTCAAACCTGCGCTTCGTGGCTCCCATCCTCGCCAAGTAGGGCGCCGAGCGGCTGCGGCAGCCACCCATCGGCATGGACCCCACCCACATCCCCGCCATGACGCGCTTCGTCTTCAACCCTCTCACGCACCAGCTATCCCGCCTCCCGGTCCCGGACATCGCCTGCAACCCTGTGCTCGGCCGCCACCTGGGCCTCCTCACTCAAGCCGATCGCTGGCATGGGCACGGGCCGCCTGACAGGTTCGCCGTCGCCGACCTGCAGGAGGGGAACCACATGCTCCGGTTTCTCTCGGAAAAAGGCAAGTGGGAGAACGTCGCGGTCTCGCCGTGCCAACTCCCGTCTGCGCGGCAAATGGAGATAGACCAGGAGGCGCTGGTATTCCGCGGTCGGCTCTGGTGGGTCGACGTGACCTGGGGCGCATTCTCCGCCGACCCGTTCAGCAATCGGCCGGAGCTCTCCTTCATAGAGCTGCCGAGTGGCAGCGTGCTGCCTGAAGGTGCGCAGGTCGAAGCGCTCCGCCGAGGGAGCCTGCTGCCTGACGCCGAGGGCAACGTGTGGTGGAAGCAGGCGCCCGTCAGGTACCGGCGCGTGGGTGTCAGCGAGGGGCGGCTGCGCTACGTTGAGGTCTCTCAAAAGGAACCATTTCTTCTCAGCTCCTTTGTGCTGGACAACGATGGCAGCGGCTGGACGCTGGAGCGCCGGGTGGCGCTCAGCAAGCTCCGGGCGGGTGTAGGCTACCCATGGCTACACATACCGGAGGGGAAGACGCCACAAATTGGCCTTGTTGACCCACTTAACGCCGATGTGGTGTACCTCACGGTTGACAAGGAAGTCCTTGTCGTCATGGACATGGACAGGAAAGAGGTGATTGGGAGATCTCTATATGAAACCGACGTCTCCTATGTACCATGTGTTCTTCCACCATGGCTTGGATCGAGCCAGATCCCTACTGCAGGTAGTCGCTTGCTTGTCCAATTGCTAGATTACATGCTTCTCAGTTTTTGTTTCAGTTTTAGATGCGCAATGAATGAGTTGCTTTGTGAATTGTGGATCACCTTTGACAGAATTTATTTTGTGTATCCTAGTGGTAGAATTTGTTGATCATAACGTGGGAGTAGTCCAGTAGACATAATGCATCACTTTACATGACCATGTGACCAAAAAATAGTTTACCATGCTGTATTAACAGATGAGGTATATCCTGTGTTTGGTAACAATTGGGATGGCAAAGCTCATAAAAGTTTTGGGTTAGCGATATATTGATATGAGCCACTAAGATATCATTCCGTAAGCTGTAATCAATGACTAAAATGTGTCAATTGTATCCACAACGCAAATTATTTCTTTGTTCTCAATCCCAAACTTTTCCTTGATTTGAAACTTCCAATCCCTTGTCATTTCTACCTGTTTTCCTGGTCATAAGAGTTTTCCTTGAAACATATTCACAGTGGTGTAAGTGATTTAGCTTTTGAATAGAAAGTTTGCAATGTTTTTGTTGCTTCGATGGTACACTGTATGTTCTACCTTATATTTTCATATCTCTATAATTTGGTTTTAGAAGGTAACTTAAGGATTTAAATCTGTTGTATCCTTTCATTCATTCCTGTACGCTAGTTATTTGCTACCTTCCTCTATTGTTGTGCTATCACTTATGGGCACAGTGCTGAATTCTTCAGAACCTGATCTAACTATCATTTCTTTGCCACTTTAATTCTTTTATACAATGCACAGAAGTCTATACTGTTTGTAAATTGTATTGTGTTAGTGTTGTTTCTGCTGTTCAAATTCTTGTAAATTGATTAAGTTAACCCTTTCAGGCAAGAAGGACATTGAGACTAACAAGACTTTGTCAGACGTCCTGGTTCGCTCTGAAATCCCATAGAAGAGACCAAGGTGCCAATTTACCAGCTAATGATCTCTCTTTACTTTGTGTTAGCTCATGCTTCTTGTTGTATCTCATCCAGCATGACCTTACAAAGTAATACATTAATAAGTCTGAAGCCACCATCTTGGCAACATTTGTCGCTACTCCTATCCCATTGATGAAGGAGTGCAGATTGTCGGGGCCGCATACCCAGACCTCACTCCAAAGCCCAACATCTAAAGCCGGAGGCCCCAACCAAGTCGAATTGCCGGGTCTGGGTCACACACCGGTCTGGCTCACTCTCAGCGTGCACCGCATGCGCACGCTCTAGGATCTGCCGCCACCATCTTCCGCTGTCCCATCTTCAGGAGGGATCAATGTGTTGACCTTGCCAGGCCTCTTTGCCGTCGACGTCACAATGTAAAGGGAGAACCACTGTGATTGTTCGGCTAAGGGTAAAGGGAGAACCACTGTGATTGTACTTCCGGTTTAACTGGTCAAGTACCTCAGTGGAGAAAGCCGAAAACTGACTGTCACAATAAGCGTAAACTGGTCAGCGATCCGATGATTGTGTCAAACTCTAGATCGATAGAGGTTACCCCGTGTTAAACGATGGGACTTTCATAAAATTGGCCGAAGTGTCAATGGCTTGACCTCGGCTGACGCCGAACACTAACCGGGGGCTAGTAACTGGCCTCCCAACTTTACGCTCCTATGACTAAGTGAAAGTTATAAAGCCTACATATCTGATTGCCTCATTTCCGCTAACACAGCCGCCTCCGGGCACCGAGACGTCGGCTAAGGGTTGTCTTGTTATCGCGGAAACACCCTGCGTAGCATCTACAAAGGGGTGGAAGCCGACGATGGGCCACTTTCAAATTATAAACAGTCGCAACGGAGTCAAAATAACATATAGCATAAAGCTGCAAAATACAGCTTAAAAGCTGACTACCACAAACATGCGCAAATTCAATCGGCCAACTTGCTTTCATAAAAGTGTTCGGCTTGTCCGAGGTCACTAATAGAAAAGCAGTTCGGCCGTCTTTGAAAAAACTGTGCAATTCTAACCTCGAGTTTTTGGTATAAAACACTTCGGACATATAAAAGAGTCCAATAAACCGTACCAGGGGCTCCTTGAGGCACCTCGGCGCGGTTACTTTGGGACTCCTGGAGAGTCCGACGTATTCTCAGCATTTGTATTCAATATACGAGAGCTGACTTCCCATAAATCGTTATAAAGCCACGATATGCATCAATTTGACTTGAGATCTGGCCAAGCTGGGTTGCTTGGCTCCTGTGCTTACCCCCTACGTTCCCGATTGTTCGGCTAGGGGGTAAAGGGAGCACCTCTGTGATTGATACTACCGGGTTATCCGGGTTAGTACCTCAGACTGGGTGAAGCCGAAAGCTAGCAATCTCAAGAACATAATTGGTCGGCAACGATAGAAGTGAAAGTCTTGGTTTTTTAAAGCCAAATACTTCGGGAATTTCCCCCGAATTAATCTTCACTATTTTCTCCTACTTAGATCGGAGGTGAAGTTACATAATCATGGTTAGCATGATAACCTGCGAAAAAGAACCTATAAAGGAACTATTTTTCCCAGAAGATGTTTCTTACGTTAAATAGTAATATAACATATTTCTCCGCGTACCTTTGTTTATAAAACCATATGGCCGGATTACCTTGTTTGCCATAGATCTTTGCCCTTATAAAGGCTTTATAAAGTAGGACAAACACTCCTCAGCTACTGGCCGAGGAGGTTGAAGCCGATGGTCGGTCAACAAAGTTTTGTACAATGCGGATCCGAGCATTAATGATGTAAAGTATTTGGATACGTAGAATCATTACACATAAATTGTAATTAAAATCAATTTACTCCGGATATTGATCCTTAATTCGGCCACCCTTGCCCAACTTAAGGCTCGGGGGCTACTAGGCTTCGCGCTTCTCACTTAAAATTCATTAACGGGTTACATCGATCCCCTGATCTGGTGTTGCCACCCGACCAGTGGCTCGGGGGCTACTGCATTGATGATTCAATGCAGAAAATTCAAAGTGCAAAACAGTTTCCGAGGAGATTACGATCCTCGGGTTGGTCGACCGCACCCAACCTGAGTCTCGAGGACTATGCACACCGTGTTTCTGTTCCTAAATATGCTGCCGAGCTAGGAATTGATCCTCAGGCCGATTTCGCGAATCGACCTGAGTCTCAGGGGCTACTAGGATCAGCGGTTTTATGTTTTCCTTCAGGTGCATCTCGGATTTTAGGCCGACACACACACCTTGAGGGCTACTGGCTATATATCTCGGCAGAGAATAAATTGCACCAATCGAAAATATATCCGCAAAAAATCAGCCCAAGACCGAGGCGGTGCACCACCTCGGAAGCAGTCCGGCATAAAGCTCGGCTGTGAGTGGCTGGCTCCATAGAGAACTTTTTCGGCGTTAAGCTCGGATAACCTCCTTCAAATTTTTTCAAAGATGAGGTACTCTATGCCTCCTCGGCTGCAGTCCGGCACTGGAGCTCGGATACAGACCGGCGTTGGAGTTCGGCTGCTAAAATGTACCTCGGATGCAGTCTGGCGTTGGAGTTCGGCTGCTAAAATGTACCTCGGATACAGACCGGTGTTGGAGCTCGGCTGCAAAAATACACCTTGGATACAGACCGGCGTTGGAGCTTGGCTGCAAAAGACACCTCGGATGCAGTCCGGCGTTGGAGCTCGGATGCAAGAGGACACCGCCGCACGGGAAAAACTTCGAACCCAAGGTATGGCGTAAAAAGTAACAAGGCATTGGTAAAGGCCAAGAACCTAAAGGGGCTCCTCGGATACTCGACTTATGAACTCTTCAGATACACCTCGGCGATCCTCAAGATCGGAGATGGGAAGATTTGTTGAACCAGTTTTCAAGACCGATGACCGAAGACGAAGAACAGTTCGGAAGAACCGAGGAGCGTCCCCAACTTGAAGACCGGTTCAGGAGGCTACTGACGGTGTCCTGGACTAGGGGGTACTCACCATGTCGTCTCCCGACCTGTGGGTCGGGCCGAGGACCCCCATGGCGGTTCACTAATGGGCCACTTCGGGCAGCCCATGACGCATACAAGGAAGACTCTACAAGACTTGGTGCACAAGCCAAAGACTCTCCTAAACCCTAGGCCTCCGGTGCATATATAAACCAAGGCCAGGCTAGTCAATAGATGATCTCATATTCATTAGAACAATCTCGTGGTAGATACATGTACTCTGTACTACACCTCATATGAATACAATCAAAAGCAGGACGTAGGGTATTATCTCTTCGAGAGAGCCCAAACATGGGTAAAATCCTGTGTCCGTGTTACTATCGCTCCAAGACGCCTAGCTTAGGACCCCTACTACGAGATATGCCGGATTTAGAACCGACATCGATCGCGCAGGCTAGTTGGTGAGATTTGTCGGGCACATGTCAGCACACAGGGAGAAGGTTTGCCTTTAATGACACCCGTCCAGAAGGCGTGTCAGGCTAATAGGAGGTATTTGGGCGAGCGGTGCAGGAACCTTGCCGGGGCTCCTCCTCCACATGACACCTAACGACGCATTTATTGCTTTTGTCCTAAACTGGCAGAGTTAGGTATGATAGCACTGTTTGCTATCTAATCAACTTGTAATTACTGTTTTGCCACTGTGGTAACCCCTTGAGCTATAAAAGGAGGTCCAGGGCAACGTTTACAGGGGTCGCGCGATCAGAACCCTAGCACTACTTGCATGCGTAGCGGCTCTCTCCGCACCTTGCCGGGAGAAGCGCTCCTTGTACCTGTGCATACACACACTCAATACAATCAAGCAGGAGTAGGGTTTTACGCTTCTTAGCGGCCCGAACATGGGTAAAATCCCCTGCGCCCTCCATTGATTCCGCTCTTTGTGTGTGCGCATCTCCCTAGCCGAACCACAAAGGGGCTAGATGGCCCCATAGATGGTCGTACCCCATGACATCTTTGGCGCGCCAGGTAGGGGGATCGCTTGCGCGAACCCGAATCAGTGGATTGCGCGTCAGCTTCATCAACTTCATCACCGTCCTCCTCGTCGATGATGGCCCCCAAGAAGAAGGGCATCACGATGACGGCCCCTTCGCACGTATCCGCAGGCGGCGCAGCCAATGCGGGTGGTGCGGATACCACGGTTGGCACGACCAGCGCAGGTGGCGCGGTCGCCATGCCCACCGTGGTCGGTGCAGGAGTGATACGTCTCCAACGTATCTATAATTTTTGATTGTTCCATGCTATTATATTATCAATCTTGGATATTTTTATATACATTTACATCAATTATATATCATTTTTTGGGACTAACCTATTAACTTAGTGCCCAGTGCCAGTTGCTGTTTTTTGCCTGTTTTTGGTTTTCCAGAATATCAGTACCAAACGAAGTCCAAATGCCACGAAACTTTTTGGAGATTTTTTTCCTGAACATAACAAGTACTGAAAGCTTCGGGAGAGGGCCAGAAGATGAAACAGTGGCCCACGAGGCACCAGGGCGCGCCCCGGGGGGGTGGCATGCCCTGGTGGCTTGTGGGGCCCACACAGCTCCGTTTGACCTAATTCCACCACTATAAATTCTCTAAAATCGGAAAACCAACAGAGGAGTCCATGAAATACTTTTTCGGCCGCCGCAAGCTTCTGTTCTTGAGAGATCCCATCTGGAGGCCTTTTTCGGTACTCCGCCGGAGGGGGAATCGATCACGGAGGGGCTCTACATCAACCTTGCTGCCCTTCCGATGATGCGTGAGTAGTTTACCATAGACCTTCGGGTCCATAGTTAGTAGCTAGATGGCTTCTTCTCTCTTTTTGATCTTCAATACAATGTTCTCCTCGATGTTCTTGGAGTTCTATCCGATGTAATCACTTTTTGCGGTGTGTTTGTTGGGATCCGATGAATTGTGAGTTTATGATTAGATTATCCATGAATATTATTTGAGTCTTCTCTGAACTCTTTTATGCATGATTATTATAGCTTCGTATTTCTTCTCCGATCTATTGATTTGGTTTGGCCAACTAGATTGATTTATCTTGCCATGGGAAGAGGTGCTTTGTAATGGGTTCGATCTTGCGGTGCTCAATCCCAGTGACAGAAAGGGACATGGCACGTATGTATTGTTGCTATTAAGGGTAAAAAGATGGGGTTTATTCATGCATGAGTTTACTTTGTCTACATCATGTCATCTTGCTTAAGGCGTTACTCCGTTTTTATGGACTTAATACACTAGATGCATGCTGGATAGCTGTCGATGTGTGGAGTAATAGTAGTAGATGCAGGCAGGAGTCGGTCTACTTGTCTCGGACGTGATGCCTATATACATGATCATTGCCTTGGATATCGTCATGATTATTTGTTTTTCTATCAATTGCCCAACAGTAATTTGTTTACCCACCGTATGCTATTTTCTTGAGAGAAGTCTCTAGTGAAAACTATGGCCCCCAGGTCTATCTAAATCATATATTAAAAACCCTAAAAATACCTTGCTGCACTTTTTCTTTCTTTATTTATTTTATATTTTAGTTTAATCTATCTATCTATCTATCACATACAATTTAATCTTGCAATTAACCGCCGAGGGATTGACAACCCCTTGTTTGCGTTGGGTGCAAGGATTTGTTGTTTTGTGTGCAGGTGCTGCTAACGAGATGTTGCGTGATTCTCCTACTGGATTGGTAACCTTGGTTTCATAACTGAGGGAAATACTTATCTCTACTGTACTGCATCTCCCTTCCTCTTCAGGGAATTACCAACGCAGCTCACAAGTAGCAGGAAGAATTTCTGGCGCCGTTGCCGGGAAGACATCATCAACATCTATCAAGTACCTACGCATAAACCTTCATCTCCTTGCATTTATTTTATTTGCCTTTGCCTCTCGTTTTCATCTCCCCCACTTCTAAAAAGTTTTTACAAAAATATTTTCCGTTTGCCTTTTTCTTGTTTACTTGTTAGCTTGTTTGAAGATTGTTATCATGAGTGATTTTGGCATGGCAGAAACTGATGATGGTAGAACTCCTAAAATGGGAAGTTCTACCAATCTTGATGCTAAAACTTTTTTGTTGGGACATGGGAATGTTATAGGAAAAAGTGTCATCCAAGAATTCTTTAATTGCATTGGGACCTTGGCTTTTGATGATGCTCTTATACTTAAAGAAACTAAGAATTATGCCGATGCTATTTCCGCACTTGTTCTTAAACTTGAAATAAGATTTATTCGCACCCATCCTACTTTGCAAAGATTGTTTTATGAGTTACCGGTTATAAAAGATCCTAGAGCTAAGAAAATAGCCACCCTTGTTCTCATGAATGAATTTGATCACATAGTGCGAGAAGCTAGGGAGATCTTTGATTTTTATGGTATGAACCGTGAAAAACCGGTAATAGATGAGATCCTTTATGATAATGATTACTTGTTGAGATATTTGTTCCGCAATGACCACATCTTTGATGAGAATATTAAAAAAGAAGTTCCTCCTTTGAATATAATCCAACAAGTTTTCAATAGTGTTAATAGACAATACTCTTGGATTGTAGCCGGTAATCAAGAAGGATTTACAGATGGACAACTTGCTAAAGCTAAAATTTCTATGGATGATGTGTTTCATATTACCTTTGAAAAACCCTTTGATGAAAGTACATCTTTGGATAAGAAGAAGAAAGATGACAATACTTGAAACTATGCATTATGCCTAGCTAGGGGCATAAAACAATAGCGCTTGTTGGGAGGCAACCCAATGAATAAAATAAATTTTTACTTTTTTGTTTCTGTTATTGTGTGTTTTCACATTTATGCTATTGTTATGATTGGTTTTTTATGTTTTAATTAGTGTTTGTGCCAAGTAAAATCTTTGGGATGATTTGGAAGATAGTATAATTGATGCTGTTTGGAAAACAGAAAGTTTTGCGTCCAGTGCTGGAATTTTGGTTCTGTACTGGAGCGTCAGAAAAATATGAAATTTTTACACAGTATTGGTATATGAATTTCCCACGTTATCCTAATTTTTCAGAATTTTTGGAGTTACATAAGTATAGCTTTTAAATAGGTCTCTACAGACTATTCTGTTTTTGACAGATTCTGTTTTTGATGCACTGCTTGCTTGTTTTGATGAAACTATGGATTGTATCGGGTGGTATAAGCCATGGAGAAGTTAGAATACAGTAGGTATAATGCAAAAATAAAATATGAATGGGTTTGCAACAGTACTTGAAGTAGTGATTTATTTTGTTATACTAACGGATCTCACGAAGGTTTTGTTGAGTTTTGTGTGATTGAAGTTTTCAAGTTTTGGGTGAGATCACGATGGATGAAGGAATAAGGAGTGGCAAGAGCCTAAGCTTGGGGATGCCCAAGGCACCCCAAGGTAATATTCAAGGAAGACTCAAGCGTCTAAGCTTGGGGATGCCCCGGAAGGCATCCCCTCTTTCTTCTATTAACCATCGGTAATTTTACTTGGAGCTATATTTTTATTCGTCACATGATATGTGTTTTGCTTGGAGCGTCGTGTATTATATGAGTCTTTGCTTTGTTTTATTTTTATTTTGTCACAATCATCTTTGCTGGACACACCAATTTGAGAGAGCCACACGTTTATCATGATTTGTTAGAATACTCTATGTGCCTCTTCACTTAAATTTTTTGAGCTAGGCAGTTGCTCTAGTGCTTCACTTAAATCTTTTTTAGCACGGCGGTGGCTATATTTTGAAGAAATATTTAAACTCTCATGCTTCACTTATATTATTTTGAGAGTTGATAAGATTAAAATTTTGAAGAAATATTTGCACTCTCATGCTTCACTTATATCTTTTTGAGAGTTGACAATAGTAATGGTAATTTGCACAAGATATGAATTTGGTCCCAAAGTGATGAATATTCAAGAGGGATATAATAAAAACTTTCATATAGATCATTGGATATGATAAGTGTGATTCCTTGCAATAGTTTTGCGATATGGAGATGATGATATGTGAGTCATGTTAGTGAGTAATTGTGATTTAGTAAGAATATTAGTGTTAAGGTTTGTGATTCCCTATGCATGCACATCAAGTCAATAGTTATGCAACGAAATTATATCCTACTTATGGTGCATTATTCGGTGTTAGTTATGTTCAATGCATGTTTATGACCGTTTTTGCTTTTTGGTTGGTTGCTTATCAATCTATTTGCTTACCTTCATTTGTACTAAGCGGAAATACTGCTTGTGCATCCAAACTCCTTAAACCCAAGTTGTGCCAAATGAGTCCACCATATCTACCTATATGCGGTATTTCCATGCCGTTCCAAGTAAATTTGCGTGTGCCAACTCTAATTTTCAAAATAATTTTTCCGTTTTGTGTGCCCGTACCGCTCATGAAGAGGCAGGGGGTGGCCAATATTTTCCATGCTAGGTGTGTTATTCTCACGATGAGTGTTTATTCGCTTGTCATTGCACGAGAGAGTGGCTGGTAATAGGGATGCCCAGTCCCACAATGAAATCAAAATTAATAACAACAAAATTCCTTGGAAAGTGTTGGTATGGAGAGCACCCGTGGATACGGCTAGCCATGGATTGTGAAAGAATGGTGGAAAGGAAATAAACTTTACTTTCTGTTTGGGAACCGCCTATGATGTGTCTAGCATGGAAGATATTGGGAATTCTCGGTCGTTTTCATTGACAGGAAAAGCATACCTCTCAAAATAATTTCATCTCTCTAATTTAAGCTTTGAGCTCTGGCACATTTGCAAATCTCTGCTTCCCTCTGCGAAGGGCCTATCTATTTACTTTTATGCAATTTTTACTTTTATTTTGAGTTTCCATCTTCTCTTATAAAGCACAAACTATAGAGCACTATTGTCATACTTGTGCATTATGTGTAGCTAATATTGAGTGTGTTTCATGAATGGATCAATGATTGAGCATAATGGGCTAGGGATAACTTTCTTTAGCGTTGATATTTTGAAAGACATGGTTACTTGTTAGCATGCTTGAGTATTTGTGTCTTCATGTCAAATTATAGACTATTGCTTTGAATCATTCAAGTCCAAATGTCCATGCCATAAAAGAAAAGAATATATGATGAATATGATAGGTAGCATTCCACATCAAAAATTCTGTTTTTATCATTTACCTACTCGAGGACGAGTAGGAATTAAGCTTGGGGATGCTGATATGTCTCCAACGTATCTATAATTTTTGATTGTTCCATGATTATATTATCAATCTTGGATGTTTTTATATACATTTACAGCAATTATATATCATTTTTTGGGACTAACCTATTAACTTAGTGCCCAGTGCCAGTTGCTGTTTTTTGCTTGTTTTTGGTTTTCCAGAATATCAGTACCAAATGAAGTCCAAATGCCACGAAACTTTTTGGAGATTTTTTTCTGGACATAACAAGTACTGGAAGCTTCGGGAGAGGGCCAGAAGATGAAGCAGTGGCCCACGAGGCACCAGGGCGCGCCCCGAGGGGGTGGCATGCCCTGGTGGCTTGTGGGGCCCACACATCTCCGTTTGACCTAATTCCACCACTATAAATTCTCTAAAATCGGGAAACCAACAGAGGAGTCCACGAAATACATTTTTCGCCGCCCCAAGCTTCTGTTCTTGAGAGATCCCATCTGGAGGCTTTTTCTGGTACTCCGCCAGAGGGGGAATCGATCACGGAGGGGCTCTACATCAACCTTGCTGCCCTTCCGATGATGCGTGAGTAGTTTACCACAGACCTTCGGGTCCATAGTTAGTAGCTAGATGGCTTCTTCTCTCTTTTTGATCTTCAATACAATGTTCTCCTCGATGTTCTTGGAGTTCTATCCGATGTAATCACTTTTTGCGGTGTGTTTGTTGGGATCCGATGAATTGTGAGTTTATGATCAGATTATCCATGAATATTATTTGAGTCTTCTCTGGAACTCTTTTATGCATGATTATTATAGCTTCGTATTTCTTCTCCGATCTATTGATTTGGTTTGGCCAACTAGATTGATTTATATTGCCATGGGAAGAGGTGCTTTGTAATGGGTTCGATCTTGCGGTGCTCAATCCCAGTGACAAAAAGGGACATGCCACGTATGTATCGTTGCTATTAAGGGTAAAAAGATGGGGTTTATTCATGCGTGAGTTTACTTTGTCTACATCATGTCATCTTGCTTAAGGCGTTACTCCGTTCTTTATGGACTTAATACACTAGATGCATGCTGGATAGCGGTCGATGTGTGGAGTAATAGTAGTAGATGCAGGCAGGAGTCGGTCTACTTGTCTCGGACGTGATGCCTATATACATGATCATTGCCTTGGATATCATCATGATTATTTGCTTTTCTATCAATTGCCCAACAGTAATTTGTTTACCCACCGTATGCTATTTTCTTGAGAGAAGCCTCTAGTGAAAACTATGACCCCCGGGTCTATCTAAATCATATATTAAAAACCCTAAAAGTACCTTGCTGCACTTTTTCTTTATTTATTTTATTTTATATTTTTTTTAATCTATCTATCTATCACATACAATTTAATCTTGCAATTAACCGCCGAGGGATTGACAACCCCTTGTTTGCGTTGGGTGCAAGGATTTGTTGTTTTGTGTGCAGGTGCTGCTAACGAGGTGTTGCGTGATTCTCCTACTGGATTGATAACCTTGGTTTCATAACTGAGGGAAATACTTATCTCTACTGTACTGCATCTCCCTTACTCTTTAGGGAATTACCAACGCAGCTCACAAGTAGTAAGGGGACGAGCGCGCTGGAGGCGGTCGACTTCCTCGACCCTCTGGTGAACAAAGCCGGGACGGCGTGGGCGGAGCGGACAGACGTCCTCCTCCTCCTCCTCACCGCACCGACGAACACAGCCACTGGAGCAGCAATGCTCGGGCCGGCGCGAGCCATGATCCCGACGCAGTGGCGTCCAAAGATGCTGCTTCAGGACAGACGCCGCGCCCCTCGCACAATGGGCGCAGTGCGACTCCGAGCGGCGTTAACGGCTCAGAGCAGCGGTGACCTCACGGCAAGACCCCTATCGTTCAGGTTCCGGATCCCCAGGCTTCACCTCCGCCACGGCAACCTGCTGCTGGTCATGTGCCGCGGCAGCAAGACCGCAATGACGCTCCTGCTGGCTCTGCCAGGAGTAGAGCGACGTCGCGCTCTTCGCTTCCGGCCATGCTAGCCACAACAGCAGAGGCGATGGCGTGAGCCCAGATGCTGCTGAACTTCCCTCCGGCAACAGGAAAGATGGATGAGTGGAGAGCCGCCATCCAAAGCTTGATTGGGTTTGCCGAAGCCAGCAAATCACAGCAAGCGGAGCCCTCACGGCGTCCGCAAACAGCACCAGTAGCTCCAACTGGTGGCCGCGTTGACGGTGCTACGCTAACGGTGTAATCACCCCAGCGGCAACAGTCTCAACAGCAGCCGCAGCAAGCTCAATGATCTTTCGAGCCCGACGAGATGTCGATGGCCTCTTCGGATCCGCGAGCGTGGCAAGATCAGCGGCAAGTGCTGCGAGACAGGCGGGTAGAAGACACCTGCACCACCATCGAACAACGCCGGGAGGCGCGCCGTCAATCCGACGCATGCAACGGCCCCATCGTTGATGAGCCTGCACCAGGGGTTGGCGGATATCTGCCTTACGAGGTTGGGTGTCCTGCCTTCACCCATGAGCTGCGGCAAGTCCGATGGCCGTCCGTCCGGGCCTTCAAGCCAGAAATACCATAAAAGTACGACGGCAGGTGATGACCCACAAGTGGAGGGGATCAATCGTAGTCCTTTCGATAAGTAGGAGTGTCAAACCCAACGAGGAGCAGAAGCAAATGACAAGCGGTTTTCAGCAAGGTATTTTCTGCAAGCACTAAAATTATCGGTAACGAGTAGTTTGATAGCAAGATAATTTGTAACAAGTGACAAGTAGCAATAGTAACAAAGAGTGCAGCAAGTTGGCCCAATCCTTTTTATAGCAAAGGACAAGCCGGAACGATCTCTTATAATAAGTAACACGTTCTCGAGGACACATGGGGATTTCATCTAGTCACTTTCATCATGTTTGTTTGATTCGCGTTCGCTACTTTGATAATTTGATATGTCGGTGGACCGGTGCTTGGGTGCTGTTCTTACTTGAACAAGCCTCCCACTTATGATTACCCCCTCTCGCAAGCATCCGCAACTACGAAAAAAGAATTAAGATAACTCTAACCATAGCATTAAACATATGGATCCAAATCAGCCCCTTACGGAATAGCGCATAAACTAGGGTTTAAGCTTCTGTCACTCTAGCAACCCATCATCTAATTACTACTCCACAATGCATTCCCTTAGGCCCAAAGATGGTGAAGTGTCATGTAGTCGACATTCACATGACACCACTAAGAGAATCAACAACATACATATCATCAAAATATCGAAAGAATACCAAATTCACATGATTACTTATGACAAGACTTCTCCCATGTCCTCAAGAACAAAAGTAACTACTCACAAATCATCATCATGCCCAAGATCAGAGGGGTATTAAATAGCATATTGGATCTGAACATATAATCTTCCACCAAATAAACCAACTAGCATCAACTACAAGATGTAATCAACACTACTAGCAACCCACAGGTACCAATCTGAGGTTTTGAGACAAAGATTGAATACAAGAGATGAACTAGGGTTTGAGATGAGGTGGTGCTGGTGAAGATGTTGATGAAGATTGGCCCTCCCATGATGAGAGGGTTGTTGGTGATGTCGATGGTGACGATTTCCCCCTCCCGGAGGGAAGTATCCCCGGCAGAATCTCTCCGCCGGAGAGCAAAAGTGCTCCTGCCCAAGTTCCGCCTCGAGACGGAGGCGCACCGTCCCGAAAGTCTTCTCTTTAATTTTTTTAGGGAAAATGCACTTATATACCAGAAAATGGGAGCCAGAAGTGGGCCAGGGGCCCCACGAGGTTCCAGGGCGCGCTTGGGGTGGTGGCGCGCCTTGGTTCCTCGTGGGCACCTGGGTGCCCCCCTCTGGTACTTTTTGCTTCCAGTATTTTTCATTTATTCCAAAATAAATCTCCAAAAAATTTCAGCTCATTTGGAGATGTGCAGAATAGGTATCTCTGACATAGTTTTTTCAGGTCCAGAATTCCAGCTACCGGTATTCTCCCTCCTTGTGTGAATCTTCCATATTAAGAGAGAAAAGGCATTAGAATTGCTCCAAAAAGTTTTATAATGATTAAAAACACTATAAATAACAGTAGCAAAACATGATGCAAAATGGACGTATCAGCAGGCTGAACCCGGCAGAGTTTCTGGGCATCTACACGATTGCCGTGCAAGCTGCCGGAGGAACAGATGAGAAAATCCTCGCCAACTACTTTCCGTTGGTGCTGAAGCCCAACGTGAGATCTTGGCCGATGAACTTGCCGGAGAACTCCATTTCTTCGTGGGCAGATCTCTGTAATGAGTTTGTTTGTGCCTTTACCGGAGGCCACAAGGCCCCTGGACAGCCCAACGACCTGTGATGTCTACTACACAACTTATTCTTGTTGACTCGTGTTGGGCCTCCAAGCGCAGAGTTTTGTAGGACAGTAGCAATTTTCCCTCAAGTGGATGACTTAAGGTTTATCAATCCGTGGGAGCCATAGGTTGAAGATGGTATCTCTCAAACAACCCTGCAACCAAATACAAGAAATATCTTGTGTCCCCAACACACCCAATACAATGGTAAATTGTATAGGTGCACTAGTTCGGCGAAGAGATGGTGATAAAAGTGTAGTATGGATAGTAGATATAGGTTTTTGTAATCTGAAAATATAAAAACAGCAAGGTAGCAAGTAACAAAAGTGAGCACAAACGGTATTGCAATGCTTAAAAACAAGGCCTAGGGTTCATACTTTCACTAGTGCAATCTCTCAACAGTGCTAATATAATTGGATCATATAACCATCCCTCAACGTGCAATAAAGAATCACTCCCAAGTTCCTATTAGCGGAGAACATAAGATAGAAATTGTTTGTAGGGTACGAAACCACCTCAAAGTTATCCTTTCCGATCGATCTATTGAGCTATTCCTATAAGTGTCACAAACAGCCCTAGAGTTCATACTAAAATAACACCATATGTGTTGGAAATATGCCCTAGAGGAAATAATAAAATGGTTATTATTATATTTCCTTGTTCATGATAATCGTTTATTATCCATGCTATAATTGTATTGGTTGGAAATACAAATACATGTGTGGATACATAGACAACAACATGTCCCTAGTGAGCCTCTACCGGACTAGCTCGTTGATCAAAGATGGCCATGGTTTCCTGGTCATAGACATGAGTTGTCATTTGATAACGGGATCACATCATTAGGAGAATGATGTGATGGACAAGACCCAAACTATGAACGTAGCATATATGATCGTGTCAAGTTTATTGCTATCGTTTTCGCATGTCAAGTATATGTTCCTATGACCATGAGATCATGCAACTCACTGAGACCGGAGGAGTACCTTGTGTGTATCAAACGTCGCAACGTAACTGGGTGACTATAAAGATGCTCTACAGGTATCTCTGAAGGTGTCTGTTGAGTTGGCATGGATCAAGACTGGGAATTTGTCAGTCCGTATGACGGAGAGGTATCTCAGGGCCCACTCGGTAATACAGCATCACAATGAGCTTGCAAGCAATGTGACTAAAGAGTTAGCCACGGGATCTTGTATTACGGAACGAGTAAAGAGACTTGCCGGTAACGAGATTGAACTAGGTATGGAGATACCGACGATCGAATCTCGGGCAAGTAACATATCGCCGGACAAAGGGAATTGCATACGGGATTGACTGAATCCTTGACATCGTGGTTCAACCGATAAAGATCTTCGTTGAATATGTAGGAACCAATATGGGCATCCAGGTCCCGCTATTGGTTATTGACCGGAGAGGAGTCTCAGTTATGTCTGCATATTCCCGAACCCGTAGGGTCGCACGCTTAACGTTCGGTAGCGCTAGGGTAGTATTGAGATATTAATAGTGGAAAGTCCGAAGGTTGTTCGGAGTCCCGGATGGGATCCGGGACATCACGAGGAGCTCCGAAATAGTCCGGAGGTAAAGATTCATATATGGAAAGTTGTTATCGGGGTTCCGGAAAAAGTTTGAGTTTTTTCGGTATTGTATCGGGAAGGTTCTAGAAGGTTCCGGAGTGGGGCCCACCTGCATGGGGACCCACAAGAACGTGGGTAGTGGGGAAAGTCCCCACAACCCTGGTCTAGGCGCACCAAGATCCTCCCTTAAAAGGAATAGTATCATATCCCAAAGGGATAAGATCAGGATCCCTAAAAAGGGGGGATAGTGATCGGTGGGGAAGGAAAGGAGGGATTTCCTTCCTCCCCCTTTGGCCAACGACCCTAGGGCCTTGGAGGGCAAGCCACCAGCCCCCTCCACGCCTATATAAAGGTGGGGAGGCGTTGGGGGTAGCCACCCCTTGGACCCTTGCCCGTTACCTCTCCCAACTCCTCCCACGTTTCACCGGTACGCGCTTGGCGAAGCCCTGTCGGAATTCCGCTGCCACCACCACCACCATACCGTCGTGTTGGTCCCGATCTCATCTACCCCCTCTTTCTCGCTTGCTGGATCAAGAAGGAGAGGACGCCGCTGAGCCACACGTGTGCTAAACTCGGAGGTGCCGTCCGTTCGGCACTTGATCGGGAGTTCGTGGACGGATCATGATTGGATCGCGAAGACGTTCGACTACATCAACCGCATTTCTTAACGCTTCCGCTTAGCGATCTATAAGGGTATGTAGATGCAATCTCTCCTCTCGTAGATGTTCATCTCCTAGATTGATCTTGGTGAGCGTAGGAAATTTTTTGTTTCCCATGCAACGTTCCCCAACAGTGGCATCATGAGCTAGGTCTTTGCGTAGATGACATCACGAGTAGAACACAAAGGAGTTTGTGGGCGTTGATATTCAGATTGCTTCCTTCCTTGGTCTTTTCTTGATTCAACGGTATTGTGGGATGAAGCGGCCCGGACCAACTTTACATGTCCACGTACATGAGACCGGTTCCATCGACTGACATGCGACTTTGTTGCATAAGATGGCTGGCGGGTGTCTGTCTCTCCCACCTTAGTTGAATCGGATTCGACGAAGGCGGTCCTTGTAGAAGGTTAAATAGCAACTTGCATATCACCGTTGTGGTGTTGCGTAGGTAAGAATCGTTCTTGCTAGATACCCATAGCAGCCACGTAAAACATGCAACAACAAATTAGAGGACGTCTAAATTGTTTTTGCAGGGTATGTTGTGATATGATATGGCCAAAGACATGATGAAACATATTTGATGTATGAGATGATCATATTTTGTAATAGTTTATCTCGGCTTGCATGTCGATGAATACGGCAACCGGCAGGAGCCATAGGTCTGTCTCTAATTATTATATGACCTGCGTGTCAATCATTAAGCGCTATGTAATGCTTTACTTTATCGCTAAACGGTAGCAATAGTAGTAGAAGCATGGTTGGCGTGACAACCCCGATGGCGACGCGATGATGGAGATCATGATGATGGAGATCATGGTGTCATGCCGGTGACGATGGAAATCATGCCGGTGCTTTGGAGATGGAGATCAAAAGCACAAGTTCATGGCCATATCATGTCACTTATGATTTGCATGTGATGTTAATCTTTTTATGCATCTTATTTTGCTTAGGACGACGGTAGCATTATAAGGTGATCCCTCTCTAAAATTTCAAGATAAAATTGTGTTCTCCCCAAGTGTGCACCGTTGCGAAAGTTCGTCGTTTCGAAGCACCACGTGATGATCGGGTGTGATAGACTCTACGTTCACATACAACGGGTGCAAGCCAGTTTTGCACATGCGGAACGCTTGGGTTAAACTTGATGAGCCTAGCATGTACAGACATGGCCTCGGAACACAAGAGATCAAAAGGTCGAACATGAGTCATATAGTAGATATGATCAACATGGAGATGTTCACCATTGAAACCACCTCATCTCACGTGATGATCGGACTTGGGTTGGTGAATTTGGATCATGTTTCACTCGGACGACCGGAGGGATGTCGATTTGAGTGGGAGTTTTTAAGTAAACTAAACTCATTATCTTGAACAATAGTTGTCTTTGCAAATTTATGTTGTAGATCAATGGCTCGCGCAGTAGCTTCCCTGAATTTCAATGCGTTCCTAGAGAAAGCCAAGCTGAAAGATGATGGAAGTAACTTTGTAGACTGGGCCCGTAATCTGAGGATTATCCTCACGGCTTCCCAAAAGGCTTATGTCCTTGATGCACCGCTTGGTGAGCAACCCCCTCCAGCGTCTGTGGACGTTATGAACGCCTGGCAGGCGCGTGTTGATGACTATTCAATAGTTCAGTGCGCCATGTTGTATGGCTTAGAACCGGGACTTCAAAGGCATTTTGAACGTCATGGAGCATATGAGATGTTCCAGGAGTTGAAGTTTATTTTTGAGAAGAATGCCCGGATCGAGAGGTATGAGACCTCCGATAAGTTCTATGCTTGCAAGATGGAGGAGAACGGGTCTGTCAGTGAACACATACTCAAAATGTCTGGGTATTACAACCGTCTAGCTGAGTTGGGAGTTGTGCTCCCGCCAGAGGCGATCACTGACAGAGTTCTTCAGTCGCTACCACCTATCTACAAGAGTTTTGTGTTGAACTATAACATGCAAGGGATGAACAAGTCAGTCGCCGAGCTGTTTGCGATGCTGAAAGTCGCTGAGTCAGACATCCAGAAGGAGCATCAAGTGTTGATGGTCAATAAAACCACTAGTTTCAAGAACAATGGCAAGGGCAAGAAGGGAAACTCCAAGAAGAGTGGCAAAGTAGTTGCCCCTCCCGTGAAGAAACCCAGGGCTGGGCCCAAGCCGGAAACTGAGTGCTTCTATTGCAAGGGAACTAGCCACTGGAAGCGGAATTGCCCCAAGTATCTGGCCGACAAGAAGGGGGCCAACGCCAAACAAGGTATATATGATATACATGTTATTGATGTGTACCTTACCAACTCTCGTTGTAGTGCCTGGGTATTTGATACCGGTGCGGTTGCTCACATTTGCAACTCAAAGCAGGAACTGCGGAATAGACGGAGGCTGGCAAAGGACGAAGTGACGATGCGTGTGGTAAATGGTTCCAAGGTTGATGTGATCGCCGTCGGCACGCTCGCTCTTCGATTACCATCGGGATTAGTGATGAACCTGAATAATTGTTATTTAGTGCCTGTGTTGAGCATGAACATTATATCTGGATCTTGTTTAATGCGAGACGGTTACTCATTTAAATCAGAGAATAATGGTTGTTCTATTTATATGGGTAATATCTTTTATGGTCATGCACCCATTGTGAGGGGTTTATTCTTATTGAATTTCGATAGTGATGATACACATGTTCATAACATTGATGCCAAAAGATATGGAGTTGATAATGATAGTACCACTTTCTTGTGGCACTGCCGCTTTGGTCATATTGGTGTAAAACGCATGAAGAAACTCCATGCTGATGGACTTTTGGAGTCACTTGATTTTGAATCACTTGACACATGCGAACCATGCCTCATGGGCAAGATGACTAAGACCCCGTTCTCAGAAACAATGGAACGGGCAAGTGACTTGTTGGAAATCATACATACTGATGTGTGCGGTCCGATGAGCATTGAGGCGCGCGGTGGATATAGTTACTTTCTCACCTTCACCGACGATTTGAGTAGATATGGGTATGTTTACTTAATGAAACACAAGTCTGAAACGTTTGAAAAGTTCAAGCAATTTCAGAGTGAAGTTGAGAATCATCGTAACAAGAAGATCAAATTCCTACGATCTGATCGAGGGGGAGAATATCTAAGTTATGAGTTTGGCAGTCACTTAAGACAATGTGGAATTGTTTCACAGTTGACGCCACCTGGAACACCACAGCGTAATGGTGTGTCCGAACGTCGTAATCGAACCTTATTGGATATTGTGCGTTCTATGATGTCTCTTGCCGATCTGCCACTATCATTTTGGGGTTATGCGTTAGAGACAGCTGCATTCACTTTAAATAGGGCACCATCTAAGTCCGTTGAGACGACACCATATGAACTGTGGTTTGGCAAGAAACCAAAGTTGTCGTTTCTTAAAGTTTGGGGATGCGATGCTTATGTCAAAAGGCTTCAGCCAGATAAGCTTGAACCCAAAGCGGATAAATGCGTCTTCATAGGATACCCAAAAGAGACGGTTGGGTATACCTTCTATCTCAGATCCGAAGGCAAAGTGTTTGTCGCTAAGAACGGGTCCTTTCTCGAGAAAGAGTTTCTCTCGAAAGAATTGAGTGGGAGGAAGATAGAACTTGATGAGGTTGTTGAACCTTTACTTCAACCAGAGAGTAGCACTGCGCAGAAAGGTGTTTCTGTGGAACCTACGTCAGTTGAAGAGGAAGCTGATGATGGTGATCATGAAGCTTCGGATCAAGTTACTATCGAACCTCGTAGGTCGACAAGGATACGTACTGCTCCTGAGTGGTACGGTAACCCTGTCTTAAAGGTCATGTTGTTGGACAACGATGAACCTACGAGCCATGGAGAAGCGATGGTGGGCCCGGATTCCGACAAATGGTTAGAGGCCATGAAATCCGAGATGGGATCCATGTATGAAAACAAAGTATGGACTTTGGAAGTATTACCTGAAGGGCGAAAGGCCATTCAGAATAAATGGATCTTCAAGAAGAATACGGACGTGGACGGTAATGTCACCGTCTATAAAGCTCGACTTGTGGCAAAGGGTTTTTCACAAGTTCAAGGAGTTGATTACGATGAGACTTTCTCACCCGTAGCGATGCTTAAGTCCGTCAGAATCATGTTAGTAATAGCTGCATTTTTCGATTATGAAATTTGGCAGATGGATGTCAAAACAGCGTTCCTTAACGGTTTTCTTAAGGAAGAGTTGTATATGATGCAACCAGAAGGTTTTGTCGATCCAGAGAATGCTGACAAAGTTTGCAAACTCCAGCGATCCATTTATGGACTGGTGCAAGCGTCTCGGAGTTGGAATCTTCGCTTTGATGAGGTGATCAAAGCATTTGGGTTTATACAAGTTTACGGAGAAGCTTGTATTTACAAGAAAGTGAGTGGGAGCTCTATAGCGTTTCTGATATTATATGTGGATGACATATTGCTGATTGGAAACAATATAGAACTTTTGGGAAGCGTGAAGGAGTATTTGAACAAGAGTTTTTCAATGAAGGACCTAGGAGAAGCTGCTTTCATATTAGGCATCAAGATCTATAGAGATAGATCAAGACGCTTAATAGGACTTTCACAAAGCACATACCTTGATAAAGTTTTGAAGAAGTTCAAAATGGATCAGTCCAAGAAGGGGTTCTTGCCTGTTTTGCAAGGTGTGAAGTTGAGTAAGACTCAATGCCCAGCGACTACAGAGGATAGAGAAAAGATGAGTGTCATCCCCTATGCTTCTGCCATAGGCTCTATCATGTATGCGATGCTGTGCACAAGACCATATGTCAGCCTTGCCATAAGTATGGCCGGAAGGTTTCAAAGTGATCCAGGAGTGGAACACTAGACAGCGGTCAAGAATATCCTTAAGTACCTGAAAAGGACTAAGGAAATGTTTCTCGTTTATGGAGGTGATCAAGAGCTCGTCGTAAAGGGTTACGTTGATGCAAACTTTGAAACTGATCCGGATGACTCTAAGTCTCAAACCAGATACGTATATATTCTAAATGGGGGAGCGGTAAGATGGTGCAGTTCCAAGCAAAGCGTGGTAGCTGATTCTACATGCGAAGCGGAGTACATAGCTGCCTCGGAGGCAGCAAAGGAAGGTGTCTGGATGAAGCAGTTCATGACAGATCTTGGAGTTGTGCCCAGTGCACTGGACCCGATGACTCTGTTTTGTGACAACACTGGTGCCATTGCTCTAGCCAAGGAACCAAGGTTTCACAAGAGGACCAGACACATAAAGCGACGCTTCAATTCCATCAGTGATGCGATCAAGGAGGAGGACATAAACATTTGCAAAGTGCACACGGATCTAAATGTTGCAGATCCGTTGACTAAACCTCTTCCACAGGCAAAACATGATCAACACCAGAACTCTATGGGTGTTAGATTCATAACCATGTAATGCTAGATTATTGACTCTAGTGTAAGTGGGAGACTGTTGGAAATATGCCCTAGAGGCAATAATAAAATGGTTATTATTATATTTCCTTGTTCATGATAATCGTTTATTATCCATGCTATAATTGTATTGGTTGGAAACACAAATACATGTGTGGATACGTAGACAACAACATGTCCCTAGTGAGCCTCTACCGGACTAGCTCGTTGATCAAAGATGGCCATGGTTTCCTGGTCATAGACATGAGTTGTCATTTGATAACGGGATCACATCATTAGGAGAATGATGTGATGGATAAGACCCAAACTATGAACATAGCATATATGATCGTGTCAAGTTTATTGCTATCGTTTTCGCATGTCAAGTATTTGTTCCTATGACCATGAGATCATGCAACTCACTGACACCGGAGGAGTACCTTGTGTGTATCAAACGTCGCAACGTAACTGGGTGACTATAAAGATGCTCTACAGGTATCTCCGAAGGTGTCTGTTGAGTTGGGATGGATCAAGACTGGGAATTTTTTAGTCCGTATGACGGAGAGGTATCTCAGGGCCCACTCGGTAATACAGCATCACAATGAGCTTGCAAGCAATGTGACTAAAGAGTTAGCCACGGGATCTTGTATTACGGAACGAGTAAAGAGACTTGCCGGTAACGAGATTGAACTAGGTATGGAGATACCGACGATCGAATCTCGGGCAAGTAACATATCGCCGGACAAAGGGAATTGCATACGGGATTGACTGAATCCTTGACATCGTGGTTCAACCGATAAATATCTTCGTTGAATATGTAGGAACCAATATGGGCATCCAGGTCCCGCTATTGGTTATTGACCGGAGAGGAGTCTCGGTCATGTCTGCATATTCCCGAACCCGTAGGGTCACACGCTTAACGTTCGGTAGCGCTAGGGTAGTATTGAGATATTAATAGTGGAAAGTCCGAAGGTTGTTCGGAGTCCCGGATGGGATCCTGGACATCACGAGGAGCTCCGGAATAGTCCGGAGGTAAAGATTCATATATGGAAAGTTGTTATCGGGGTTCCGGAAAAAGTTTGAGTTTTTTCGGTATTGTACCGGGAAGGTTCTAGAAGGTTCCGGAGTGGGGCCCACCTGCATGGGGGACCCACAAGAACGTGGGTAGTGGGGAAAGTCCCCACAACCCTGGTCTAGGCGCACCAAGATCCTCCCTTAAAAGGAATAGTATCATATCCCAAAGGGATAAGATCAGGATCCCTAAAAAGGGGGGATAGTGATCGGTGGGGAAGGAAAGGAGGGATTTCCTTCCTCCCCCTTTGGCCAACGACCCTAGGGCCTTGGAGGGCAAGCCACCAGCCCCCTCCACGCCTATATAAAGGTGGGGAGGCATTGGGGGCAGCCACCCCTTGGACCCTTGCCCGTTACCTCTCCCAACTCCTCCCACGTTTCACCGGTACGCGCTTGGCGAAGCCCTGCCGGAATTTCGCTGCCACCACCACCACCATACCGTCGTGTTGGTCCTGATCTCATCTACCCCCTCTCTCTCACTTGCTGGATCAAGAAGGAGAGGACGCCGCCGAGCCACACGTGTGCTAAACTCGGAGGTACCGTCCGTTCGGCACTTGATCGGGAGTTCGTGGACGGATCGTGATTGGATCGCGAAGACGTTCGACTACATCAACCGCGTTTCCTAACGCTTCCGCTTAGCGATCTACAAGGGTATGTAGATGCAATCTCTCCACTCGTAGATGTTCATCTCCTAGATTGATCTTGGTGAGCGTAGGAAATTTTTTGTTTCCCATGCAACGTTCCCCAACAATATGATACACATCAACCAACTCTAATGTCACCTAGATACTCCAATGTCAGCACAAGTATCCGTGAGTTGATTATACGATATGCATCAAACAACTTCATAATCATAATATTCAATCCACACAAAGAACTCCAAGGAGCACCCCAAAGTTTCTATCGGAGAAAAGATAATGAAAATGTGCATCAACCCATATGCATAGATTACCCCAATGTCACCGCGGGAATCCGCGAGTTGAGTGCCAAAACATATATCAAGTGAATCAATATAATACCCCATTGTCACCACGGGTATTCATATGCAAGATATACATCAAGTGTTCTCAAATCTGAAATATTCAATCCGACAATAACGAAACCTCAAAGGGAAGAGATTCGATTCATCACAACAAGGATAGAGAGGGAAGAAACACCATATGATCCAACTATATTAACAAAGCTCGCGATACATCAAGATCGTGCCAAATCAAGAACACGAGAGAGAGAGAGAGATCAAACACATAGCTACTTGTACAAACCCTCAGCCCCGAGGGTGAACTACTCCCTCCTCGTCATGGAGACCGCCGGGATGATGAAGATGGCCTCCGGAGATGATTTCCCCCCTCCGACAGGTTGCCTAAAAAGGGCTGTAGATGAGATCGTGGAGGTACAGAGGCTTGCGGCGGAGTAAAAACTCATCTAGGTTAACTTTCAGGTTTTTTTGAATATATATGATTTTTCAGCGTTGGAATCACGCGAAGAGGGGCCACAGGGGGCCCACGAGGCACCAGGGCGCGCCTGGGGAGGGGGGGGTGGCGCGCCCTGGTGGCTCGTGGGGCCCCTGTGGGTCTTCTGGCCCCCTCCCGAAGCTTCTAGTGTCTCTTATGTTCCAGAAAAAATCGGCAAAAAGTTTCGCTGCATTTGGGCTTCATTTGATATGGATTTTCTGGAAAACCAAAAACAAGCAGAAAACAACAACTGGCACTGGGCACTAGGTCAATATGTTAGTCCATAAAAATCATATAAAAGCCATATAAAAGTGCACCAAAATCATACAAAACTATAATAAACATGGCATGAATACTTCATAAATTATATATATGTTGGAGATGTATCAGCATCCCCAAGCTTCATTCCTGCTCGTCCTCGAGTAGGTAAATGATAAAAGAAATAATTTATGAAGTGTGAATGCTAGCATAGTGCAAAAGTTTGATCAATGATAATTTCAATCACTTTTCCTAGCATCATAACAACAACTTTCTCTCATAAAAGTCATCATGATAAAGTAGCAATTAAAAACAGAATTTTGATGTGGAATGCTACCTATCATAATCATCATATAATCTTTTCTTTTATAGCATGGACATTGGACTTGAATGATTCAAAGCAAGATCATTATTATAACAACAATAATTATTATCATAAAACTTCTCATGAGCAAGTAACAATTCATCACAACAATGAAGTATAAGGCATAAACTTTCTTGGAAACTAACAAACTATTCTAGTCAACAATGCAATTGCAATTCATCATATTTTCAGGAAGGGTCTCATGTAGGAGCTTTTTGGCAAGTCCACATACTCAACCATCATTTAGTCTTCTATGATTGCTAACACTCACGACATATATATGGAGCAAAAGTTTCAGCTAGACACATAGAAAGATAGGGGCTTGTGATTTCGCCTCCCAACTTATTCACCTCAAGGGTGATGTCAACAATAATAACTCATGATCACTCATATCCAACTGGATATATGTGCCTAGATCTTTCCCCACCACATGATGCTTGCAAAAGAGAAAAATAAAAAGGAAGTAGAGGAGAACACTATTGACTCTTGCATAAAAAGTAAATACATAAAAGTAAAGGATAGGCCCTTCATAGAGGGAAGCAGAGGTTGTCATGCGCTTTTTGTTGTTGGATGCACAAGCCCTTAATGCAAAGTAACGTCACATTATATTGCCCCTTTGTGATAGCAACCTTTATTATGCAGTCCGTCGCTTTTATTTCTTTACCATCACAAGTTCGTACAACACTTATTTCCCTTACAGTAAAAGTTCAGACATATTTAGAGGCAATTTTTATTGCTTTTTGCACCGATGACAACTTACTTGAAGGATCTTATTCAATCCATAGGTAGATATGGTGGACACTCATGGGAAGAAACTGGGTTAAAGGGTTTTGGATGCACAAGTAGTATCTCTACTTGGTGCGGATTTTTGGCTAGCAAAGATATTGGGCAAGCACCACATGTTGGAGGATCTATAACAATATAACTTCTATGTGAATATGAACAAACATAATTCATTATGTTGTCTTCCTTGTTCAACGTCAACAATTTGACATAAAATACTTAATGGGGGCTCACAATCATAAAAGATGTCCAAGATAGTATATTTGCATGTGAATCTTCTCTTCCCTTATTAACTTTTTCATGAATTGCATAATTTACTAATGCTATGTTTGTTAACTTCCAATAAATTTTACCACTTATACTTTTCTTTATGTAATCTCATTACTTTCCATAAGATTAGCATATGATCTCTTTCATTATTTTCATGGTAAGGAATTACACTTATCATATCCAATGATCTTTATGAAAGTTTTTATTATATCCCTCATGAATAGTCATCACTTTGGGACCAAATTCATATCTTGTGCAAATTACCATCACTATTATTAACTCTCAAAAAGATATAAGTGAAGCTCAATGAGTAGTAAAACAATTAAGTAGCTATGTGAGGACACTCTCTTATTTAAAAAGTTTCAGATCTTGATATTTTATTCAAACAGCAAGCAAAACAAAGACACAACCAAGTATAGCACACATCATGTGAACAAGTAAATCTTGGGTTTAATCGAGACTAACAGATAGTTGATGAAGAAAAGTGATGGGATGCCTACCGGGGCATCCCCAAGCTTGAATGCTTTATACTTCTTGGAATATTAACTTGGGGAGCCTTGGGCATCCCCAAGATTGAACTCTTGTGTCTCGTTAATTCTTCTCATATAATAGTTTCCCAAAGTTTCAAAAACTTCATCCACACAAAACTTGACAAGAACTTGTGAGATATGTTAGTATAAATCCACTCAAAACCTCGACATTATCTACTGTAGCAAATCACTAAAATTATAATTAAACATTGAATACTAAATGCCTCTGCATATTTAATACTCCTATCCTCAAATATAATCATTAAACAAGCCAACATATGCAAAAAATGCAAACATAACAGCAATCTGCCTAAACAGGACAGTCTGTAAAGGATAATTAAGAATCCATACTTAGATAAGTCAAAAAATTCTGAAACTCTACCACACTGGAAATAATTTATCAAAGTTGACTGTGTCAAAATTTCAAGGTTTTATCACATTCTGACATTTCTGGGCAATTTAATCAATAGCAGCAAACTTTCTGTTTTGAAACAGCAACTCATGAACTTGCAAAATAAGCATGGTAAAGGCTACACTTGACATTTTTATTGAAATAAAAGATACAAAACATGAATCTAAGTAACAGCAAGCGAACACAAACAAAATAAAATGATGCTCCAAGAAAACACATATCATGTGACGAATAAGAATATAGCTCCGAGTAAGGTTACCGATGGATTAAGACGAAAGAGGGGATGCCTTCCGGGGCATCCCCAAGCTTAGATGCTTGGGTATTCCTTGAATATTACCTTGGGGTGCCTTGGGCATCCCAAATCTTAGGGTCTTGCCGCTCCTTATTCCTTCATCCATTGTCATCTCACCCAAAGCTTGAAAACTTCAATCACACAAAACTTAACGGAACTTCGTGAGAACGGTTAGTATGATAAAGAATAAACCATCACTTAGGTACTGTCCAAGACAAGATTAACAATTGTTCCAATATAATTCCTAATGTATTCTATCATTTCCACAATTTATATCTCATAATATAAGCTATGGAAATATTAAAACAAGCAAACTATGCATTGAAAACAGAATCTGCCAAAAGCAGAACAGTCTGTAATGATCTGAGAAACTACCATACTTATGGAACTCTAGAAATTCTGAAAAATTAGGAAAACCTCAAAAATTTTCATATCAATACTGTGTAAAAATTTCAGAATTTTTTGACCCTGCAGTAAAATATGGGAAATTAAACACTGGAGGCAAAAGTTTCTGTTTTTGCACAGAATTGAATCAACAAGTATCCACAGTATCCCAAAGGTTTTACTTGGCACTTTATTGAAAGAAAACATATAAAACATGATTACTACAGTAGCTTAATCATGTGAACACACTAAAACAGAAAGGATACATATTGGGTTGCTTCCCAACAAGCACTTTTCTTTAATGCCTTTTTAGCTAGGCATGATGATTTCAATGATGCTCGCATAAAAGTAAAGAATTGAAACACAAAGAGAGCATCATGAAGCATATGACTAGCACATTTAAGCCTAACCCACTTCCTATGCATAGGGATTTTGTGAGCAAATAGTTTATGGGAGCAAGAATCAACTAGCATAGGAAGGCAAAACAAGCATAACTTCAAAACTTTCAACACATAGAGAGGAAACTTGATATTATTGAAATATGTAGAAGCATATGATCCTCTCTCATAATAATTTTCAGTAGCATCATGAATGAATTCAACAATATAATTATCACATAAAGCATTCTTTTCATGATCCACAAGCATATAATTTTTGTTACTCTTCACATAAGCAAATTTATTCTCATCAATAGTAGTGGGAGAAAACTCAATGAAATAACTATCATGTGACACTTGATTGGCATAATCTAATTGAAAATTAAAATCATGATGACAAGTTTCATGGTTATCATTATTCTTTATAGCATACATGTCATCATAATAATCATCATAGATAGCAACTTTGTTGTCATAATTAATTGAAACCTCTTCCAAAATAGTGGAATCATCATTAAATAAATTTGTGACCTCTTCAAATAGACTTTCACCAATATAATCATCATAAATAGGAGGCATGTTATCATCATAATAAATGTTCTCATCAAAACTTGGGGGACTAAAAATATCATCTTTATCAAACATAGCATCCCCAAGCTTGTGGCTTGGCATATCACTAGCATCATGGATATTCAAATAGTTCATACTAGCAACATTGCAATCATGCTCATAATTCATGGATTTTATTCCAAACATTTTATTGAATTCTTCTTCTATCAATTGAGCACAATTATCGGAATCCTTATTTTCAAGAAAGACATTATAAAGATGAATAATATGAGGCAACCTCAATTCCATTTTTTTTGTAGTTTTCTTTTTATAAAACCAAACTAGTGATAAAACAAGAAACTAAAAGATTCAATTGCACGATATAAAGATATATCTTCAAGCACTCACCTCCCCGGCAACGGTGCCAGAAAAGAGCTTGATATCTACAACACAACTTATTCTTGTAGACTCGTGTTGGGCCTCCAAGCATAGAGTTTTGTAGGACAGTAGCAATTTTCCCTCAAGTGGATGACCTAAGGTTTATCAATCCGTGGGAGGCGTAGGTTGAAGATGGTATCTCTCAAACAACCCTGCAACCAAATACAAGAAATCTCTTGTGTCCCCAACACACCCAATACAATGGTAAATTGTATAGGTGCACTAGTTCGGCGAAGAGATGGTGATAAAAGTGTAGTATGGATAGTAGATATAGGTTTTTGTAATCTGAAAATATAAAAACAGCAAGGTAGCAAGTAACAAAAGTGAGCACAAACGGTATTGCAATGCTTAAAAACAAGGCCTAGGGTTCATACTTTCACTAGTGCAATCTCTCAACAGTGCTAATATAATTGGATCATATAACCATCCCTCAACGTGCAATAAAGAATCACTCCCAAGTTCCTATTAGCGGAGAACATAAGATAGAAATTGTTTGTAGAGTACGAAACCACCTCAAAGTTATCCTTTCCGATCGATCTATTGAGCTATTCCTATAAGTGTCACAAACAGCCCTAGAGTTCGTACTAAAAGAACACCATATGATTCACATCAACCAACTCTAATGTCACCTAGATACTCCAATGTCACCACAAGTATCCGTGAGTTGATTATACGATATGCATCAAACAACTTCATAATCATAATATTCAATCCACACAAAGAACTCCAAGGAGCACCCCAAAGTTTCCATCGGAGAAAAGATAATGAAAACGTGCATCAACCCATATGCATAGATTACCCCAATGTCACCGCGGGAATCCGCGAGTTGAGTGCCAAAACATATATCAAGTGAATCAATATAATACCCCATTGTTACCACGGGTATTCATATGCAAGACATACATCAAGTGTTCTCAAATCTGAAATATTCAATCCGACAATAACGAAACCTCAAAGGGAAGAGATTTGATTCATCACAACAAGGATAGAGAGGGAAGAAACACCATATGATCCAACTATATTAACAAAGCTCACGATACATCAAGATCGTGCCAAATCAAGAACACGAGAGAGAGAGATCAAACTCATAGCTACTTGTACAAACCCTCAGCTCCGAGGGTGAACTACTCTCTCCTCGTCATGGAGACCGCCGGGATGATGAAGATGGCCTCCGGAGATGATTTCCCCCCTCCGGCACGGTGCCGAAAAAGGGCTGTAGATGAGATCGTGGAGGTACAGAGGCTTGCGGCAGTGTAAAAACTCATCTAGGTTAACTTTTGGGGGTTTCTGAATATATATGATTTTTCAGCATTGGAATCACGCGAAGAGGGGCCACAGGGGGACCACGAGGCACCAGGGCGCGCCTGGGGGGGGGGGGGGGGTTAGAGGTGTACTATATCCAACTTGGTTGGCAAATCCAGTTGTGGTGCGCAAAGCAAACGGAAAGTGGAGACTTTGTATTGACTACACTGATATTAACAAAGCATGTCCAAAGGATCCTTTCCCCTTGCCGCGCATTGATCAAATTGTAGACTCTACTTCCGGCTGTGATTTACTCTCCTTCCTTGATGCATATTCTGGATACCATCAGATATTCATGGCCAAGGAGGATGAGGAGAAAACCGCATTCATTACTCCATGTGGCACATACTGCTTCGTGCGTATGCCTTTCGGGTTAAAGAGTGCTGGTTCAACATTCGCAAGAGCAGTCCAGATTGGTTTTGAGCCCCAGCTGCATAGGAATGTGGAAGCATATATGGATGATATAGTGGTCAAAACCAAGGACAAATCAACCCTCATTCAAGATTTAGAAGAAACATTTGCAAACTTGCGCAAGATCAATTTGAAGCTCAACCCCGAGAAGTGTGTGTTTGGCGTTCCATCCGGCAAACTTCTCGGATTCTTTGTATCTCAATGTGGAATTGAAGCAAATCCCGATAAGATCAAAGCAATTGAGCAGATTGAAGCATCAAAAGCGTCAAGGATGTACGTCGTCTTGCCGGCTGTGTTGCTACCTTGAGTAGGTTCATTTCAAGATCTGCTGAGTGCGCCATGCCATTTTTCAAGATTTTAAAAAAGGCAGATCTGATGAAATGGACTCCAGAAGCGGAGGCCACGCTGCAGAACTTGAAAAGATACCTCTCCTCCGCACCAACACTAGTTGCACCTAAGTGCTACTTGTGAGCTGTGTTGGTAATTCCCTGAAGAGGAAGGGAGATGCAGTACAGTAGAGATAAGTATTTCCCTCAGTTATGAAACCAAGGTTATTAATCTAGTAGGAGAATCATGCAACACCTCGTTAGCAGTAGCTGCACACAAAACAACAAATCCTTACACCCAACGCAAACAAGGGGTTGTCAATCCCTCGGCAGTTAATTGCAAGATTAAATTGTATGTGATAGATAGATAGATTAAACTAAAATATAAAATAAAATAAATTAAGTAAAAGTGCAGCAAGGTATTTTTAGGATTTTAATATATGATAGAAGTAGACCCGGGGGCCATAGTTTTCACTAGAGGCTTCTCTCATGAAAATAGCATACGGTGGGTAAACAAATTACTGTTGGGCAATTGATAGAAAAGCAAATAATCATGACGATATCCAAGGCAATGATCATGTATATAGGCATCACATCCGAGACAAGTAGACCGACTCCTGCCTGCATCTACAACTATTACTCCACACATCGACCGCTATCCATCATGCATCTAGTGTATTAAGTCCATAAAGAACGGAGTAACGCCTTAAGCAAGATGACATGATGTAGACAAAGTAAACTCACGCATGAATAAACCCCATATTTTTACCCTTAATAGCCACGATACGTACGTGTCATGTCCCTTTCTGTCACTGGGATTGAGCACTGCAAGATCGAACCCATTACAAAGCACCTCTCCCATTGCAAGATAAATCAATCTAGTTGGCCAAACCAAATCAATAGATCGGAGAGAAATACAAAGCTATAATAATCATGCATAAAAGAGTTCAGAGAAGACTCAAATAATATTCATGGATAAACTGATCATAAACTCACAATTCATCGGATCCCAACAAACACACTGCAAAAAGTGATTACATCGGATAGAACTCCAAGAACATCGAGGAGAACATTGTATTGAAGATCAAAAAGAGAGAAGAAGCCATCTAGCTACTAACTATGGACCCGGAGGTCTTTGGTAAACTACTCACGCATCATCAGAAGGGCAGCAAGGTTGATGTAGAGCCCCTCCGTGATTGATTCCCCCTCCGGCGGAGTACCGGAAAAGGCCTCCTGATGGGATCTCTCGAGAACAGAAGCTTGCGGCGGCGGAAAAAATATTTCGTGGACTCCTCTGTTGGTTTCCCGATTTTAGAGAATTTATAGAGGTGGAATTAGGTCAAACGGAGCTGTGTGGCCCCCACAAGCCTCCAGGGCGCGCCCCCCCGGGGCGCGCCGTGGTGCCTCGTGGGCCACTGCTTCATCTTCTGGCCCTCTCCCGAAGCTTCCAGTACTTGTTATGTCCAGAAAAAAATATCCAAAAAGTTTCATGGCATTTGGACTTCGTTTGGTACTAATATTCTGGAAAACCAAAAACAGGCAAAAAACAGCAACTGGCACTGGGCACTAAGTTAATAGGTTAGTCCCAAAAAATGATATATAATTGCTGTAAATGTATATAAAAACATCCAAGATTGATAATATAATAGCATGGAACAATCAAAAATTATAGATACGTTGGAGACGTATCACTAAGCCACAAGAGTCGTTGCTGCTATATGTAGCAGCAACAAATCAAGTGGCCAGTGCTGCACTAGTGGCTCAAAGGGAAGTTGATGACGAGGAAGCGGCCGCGGCAAGCCTGTCATGCGACAAACCGGAATCTTCTCCGGCAAAGTCCCGACAAGTCAGGAACAGCGCAGGAGAATGAAGCTAATCAGCAAGTGGTGCCGAAGAGGAAGGTGGTGCAGCGGCCCATGTATTTTGTCAGTTCCCTTTTGCAGGGAGCCAGATCAAGATACTCTGGAGTGCAGAAATTGCTTTTCGGCCTTCTTATGGCTTCGAGAAAGCTGCGTCACTACTTCCAAGCACACGAGATCACCATCGTCACTCGCTTTCCGTTGCAGCGTATCTTGAGAAATCCAGAGGCAACTGGCAGGATAGTGGAGTGGGCGTTGGAATTGTCAAGCTTTGCACTTAAGTTTGAAAGCACCTCAACCATTCAGAGTAGGGCCTTGGCGAAGTTCATTGCGGAATGGACACCAACGCAAGATGAAGAAATTCAAGAAACAGCTCTCCCCGGCAAAGAGACAACCAAGGAATGGATCATGTACTTTGACGGTGCCTTCTCGCTGCAAGGCGCCGGTGCCAGAGTGCAGCTTGTCGTACCCACCGGAGAGCACCTCAATTATGTGGTTCAAATGCACTTTCCCAGGGAGCAAGCTACAAACAACACTGCTGATTGCGAAGGGCTCCTTGCCGGTCTTAGGATCGCAATGGACCTTGGGATTAGAAAATTGATCGTCCGCGGTGACTTGCAGCTTGTTGTGAAGCAAGTAAACAAAGATTACCAGAGCCCATTGATGGAAGCGTATGTGGAAGAAGTGAGAAAATTGGAGGAACACTTTGACGGGTTGCAAACAGAGCACATCCCTCGTGCGGAAAATAGCATTGCTGATCACCTATCAAAGTGTGCTGCTCAAAAGCTACCTGTGGAACCAGGAACTTTTGTGCTCCATTTGAATCAACCAACAGTCACTCCATCAACGCAGGCCAGTAAGAGGAGGAAGTTGAATACCGGCAAGTACTTTCCGGCAGAGCTCCCAGAAGCCGCCGGCGAGAAGGTTGCCGGGGACAACGACACGGTTGTCGGTGAGCAGCGGCTTCACGCAGAACCTCAGGTTCTTGCTGCTGAGGCAAGCGCTCCCATGGCCGAAGAAATGCCTTTAGTCCTTGTCGTCGAGCCACAGGCTCCGGCATGGGCACATCAGATGGTTCATTTCCTTCAAACAGGAGAACTTCCCGATGAGCAAGAAGAAGCTGAGAAAGTAGCCCGTCAGTCAAGTATGTATCAGTTTGTGGATAACACGCTATACAGAAAGAGACCAAACGGTGTGAAATTAAAGTGTATTTGCCGGGAAGATGGACTGAAGCTGTTGGCGGAAATACATGGGGGCATATGTGGCTCTCACATAGGTTCAAGAGCGCTTGCCGGCAAAGCTTTCCGGCAAGGCTTCTATTGCCCACTGCCCTCCAAGATGCAACTGAGGTAGTAACAAAGTGTGAAGCATGCCAGTTCCATTCAAGGAACATACATCTGCCAGCTCAAGCTCTCCAAACAATCCCTCTCTCCTGGCCCTTTTCGGTCTGGGGGCTCGATATCTTGGGCCCCTTCCCCCGTGCTACCGAGGGCTTTGAGTTCTTGTACGTCGCCATCGACAAGTTCACAAAGTGTCCTGAAGTGGAGCCAGTGAGGAAGGTGACAACGCAATTAGCCGTCAAGTTCTTCAAAGGATTAGTTTGCCGTTTTGGGGTTCCTAACAGAATCATCACCGACAACGGCACACAATTCACGAGCCGCACCTTCATGCAGTATATCCAGGACCTTGGCGGCAAAATCTGTTTTGCATCTGTTGCTCACCTGAGAAGCAACGGCCAAGCGGAAAGGATGAACGCTGAAGTGCTGCGGGGCCTCAAGACAAGAACTTTTGACAGGCTGCGCAAATGTGGAAGATGCTGGATTGATGAGTTGCCGGCGGTCCTTTGGTCACTCAGAACGACACCAAATTGAGCTACCGGCCAAACACCCTTCTCCCTAATCTATGGTGCAGAAGCGGTGCTCCCCATGGAACTCATATACGGGTCACCTTGAGTGCTCGCTTACGATGAAGCTGAGCAAGAGCGGTTGCGGCAAGATGATGCAACGCTCCTTGAGGAGGATCGTCTTCGGGCGGCTATGCGAGCTGCATGCTACCAGCAAGCCTTGTGCCGCTATCATAGCCGCAAAGTGCATGCCCGAAGCCTTGAGGAAGGCGACCTTGTTCTTTGGCGCGTTCAATCCGCCAAGAGATCAAACAAGTTGACACCGAAGTGGGAAGGCCCTTATTGGGTAGTACAGGTCACCAGACCTGGTGCGGTCCATCTGGAGACTGAAGATGGCACCCCAGTGCAGAACTCATGGAATATTGAGCGTCTTCGCAAGTTCTACCCATAAGGCGCGGTTGCCGGGCCCCCCGGCGATCCCTTTTTGTACAAGCTTTGTCGGCAAGACTTGTAACCCTTTGTACAAAGCTAGGCGCATATCCTGTGCATAATAAAGCTAAGTGTTTCTCAACTCTTCATACATATTCATTTGTATATGGAAGCATGCAATGTTGTGATTACACTTTAGTTTGTATGGAATGGCTAATGAACCGTCAAGGTTCCCAAACCACTCTTTTCTCTTCTTTCATTTTCTTAAAAGGACAGAAGGATCCCTCACGTGCAAGTTTCCCGGGGGGAGTGATGATGGGGTACCATTTTAATGACGTTCAAGTGATCATTTCGTACGGCTAGGAAAATAGTGCAAGGGAAAGCTAAGTTGAAAAACTTTGAAACTTTTTCCTTGTTACGTTTGCAGTTTCCCTTGAACGATTATGTGTTTGTATGAAAAACCTGCACGCGGAGGATCCTTGTCGTGATCAGTTCGCGCTCTAGTTTGCCTCGAGCCCGCTCGGCAATCTTAGCAGCTGCATTCTGGCCCGGCAAGCTACCTTGCAGGCAGCGGCACTTCCAGCAGGCTGCTAAGGACCCGTTCCTCAAAGCTCTCGCGGCAAGTGTGCGCGCCAGAAAGTTTCCAAACAGCGTAGGGAGCACAATCATGCAAAGACGAAATAAAACAAGGGGAACGGCACACATTCATTCAGCAGCACAAGTTATATTACACCACAAAAGCAGTACAGATCTAACGCAAGATCAAATGTATCTTTTACATGACAGCGTGGCAATGGATATAACGACAAGCTCAATCCTGACGATTACCCTGAATCCTGGGAATTTGGAGAACCTTGTCGGCAAGAGGAGCGGCAATCTTGTCGGTAGCGGTTATGTCGGTGTTCTCCAGCAGCTTCCTGAAGACCCTGGAGAGGTCAAGGCCGGGATTGCCCTCGAAGAACTTGGTCAGTCTGACGCTAGTGGCTTCCTTTTCATTGATAGTAAAGCCCCAGCTCTTCATATCCATGAAGGCAATCTGGGAAGAGATGCGCTCAGCGGCATTGACAAGCCTGCCGGTCCAGAGGGAAAGGTTCTCGTGCCATTGGGCGTAGTTGTTTTCAGCATCCTTCTTCAAGGCCTCTTCCTTCTCTAGCTTCTCCATCAAGACCCTCTCCCTTTCCTAGGCGGATTCTAAAGTTGTTACCAAGGTGGCCAGTTGGGATTTCAGATCTCCGATTGTCTTGGCGGCGGCATCAAGATCTTGGTTCTTGGACGACAGCTGCGTTTGCAAGTCCCCTAGAGTGTGGTCTGCCTTCAGCGCTTCGTCCTTGAGAGCCTCGATTTCTTTGCCGTTACTGGCAAGATCTTCTTTTAATTTGGCCATTTGGGACTCCAGTTCTGTCTTGGCAGAGGCGGCGGCAGCAGCTTAATCGGAAGCCTCCTTAAGTTTGGCGGCATTCTCGAAAGCTTGGTTTCAATGGATTTCTTGTGCCCGTCTTCTAGCTCTTGAGTCCGTTGCTTAAGGAGTGTTTCGATTTCCTCATCCTTGCCGCGGAGTGTGGCGGCAAGGGCCTCTTCGCGGGTGGCAAGTTCCCTATCTTTGGCATCGAGCTACGCTGCGCACTCTGTCAGCTTGTCGTCCAAGGCTGTTGCTTCTTACTTAGAAGCGGCGAGCTCTTCTTCCTGATCTCTAAGGACGCGAGACTGCTGGTTGTACCATGCACGCAGCTCGTTCGCCTTCTCTTTCAGCTTCTGGACAACCAGGTCCGCAGCCTTGCGATCTTCCTGGACCCTGCTCCACCTCTGGCTGTACCTTTCCTGGACTCCTTTGAATCTGATGGCCATGATCTCCATAAAGGCAAGATCTTCAGCACTGTCAGTTGCATCAGTGGCCTCGCCGGTTCTCTGGGTCAGGGGGGCAGAATCTGGGCTATTTCTTCATCAAAGTTTGGCCTCACAGTGCCAGATGAGCTGGGGGCTCCAGATCTCCAAGGTTGTCGCTGCTGGTTGGTTGTCGGGGTTCGGCGTGTCAGTATTGACTGGCGCCTTATCCGTGTCCGTCCTGGCGGGGTCAAGCGTGTTGCCGGAGGACCTCTCAAATTCTTCGGGGAGTACTCTGGTCTCCTCAGCAACTTGCACAAGACCCTCTTCAGTGGCAATCTTGGCGGCTTCATCAGCGGCATCCCTTGCGATATTGGCCACCTCCACGAGGACTTCACCTTCTTCGAGGGAGGTTGGAGCTGTGGATTGGAGCAGGAGCAAGGGCGGAATAAGATTCAGAATTACGAGTCAAGTTCAAGAAAAAAAAATCTTTCCATGAGAGATGTTTAAAGACAAGAGGATTACCCGTTGGTGTCTGCTGAGGAAGGGCGCCTCCTTCCCCGGAAACTTGCGTTGCCAGCACACGGTCATCAGCAGCTCCGCTTGTCGGTGTAGCCTCCGTGCGAGCAGGCTCATCGGTGGAGGCCCTTGTCGGGGAAGCACTCTCCGGAATGATAGTTGACGGGGGAGCCACAACAGGGTTCGCGTCTTGGCGTTCTTCTTCTTGGTGGGCCTCCCCCACCTCTTTATTGGGCTCAGAAGGAGGAACTTTGGTGCTAGCGCTAGTAGGCGGGATCTGCACCACATCCTCATGCAGGGGGCTGGGCTGGGGGCTGATGACGATGGTTTCAGCCGTTAGAACCCCCTGCCCGGCACTCGCCGCAGGATCATGTGCTATTGCAGACTTGGCCTGCTTCGACCGGCGCACAAGTGGTTCTGGGTCCCTGTGAAGACAGAAGAAATCAAGTTAAAATGGCAATCAGATGAAGTCAAGACTTGATGGAGATAAACAAAGTTACTTACTCCTCCTCCTCCTCAGACTCTCCAAGGACGTCAAAATCGTACATCACTGGCGGAGGCGATTCTCTGGCCCTCTTGAGTGCTGGGGGAGGTGAACCCGTCGGCTGAATGGATTCAACTTCCTCGGCAACCTCTTGCCAGGGGGATGGAGGCTGAGCTCGGGGACGCCGGGTTGACTGCCGGCGTACCTCTTCTTGGCGGCCGGTCTTTGTGGTCATCTTCTTCACCGAAGGACCAGCCCCTGGCGAAGAGGTGCGCACCGGCTCTTGACTGACCGCCCTTCAAAGATGGCGCTTCTTCTTTGGGGCTCGAGGGCCTTCTTCCTCTTCAGGCTCTCCGGCAACCTTGGTCCCAGCAACCTCAGCTCCAGCAGCCTCGCCCCCGGCAGGCTCTTCCTGTTGCTCTTCGGCAGCTTCTTCCTCGTGATGCTCTTTGTCATCATCCTCAGCTGCCACGGCGCCAGAACCACCTGCCGCGTTGATCCTCGCGATCTCCGTGGCCTTGATAGCGATATACGCCAGTTCTTCTTCCTTGGTGGCCCGGGTGAGATCCATTTCCCTTCGGGAAGTTTTCTCCATCAGGTTGGAGGACCAATCCATCTCGTTCACCAAGGTGGGCATTGGCCAGTCCGCTTTGACTCTGTGGGCATCGCAGTCCGGCATCATCGACAAGATGGAGTCCTTGGCGGAGTTGATGTGCAGCGGGATAATCCCATCCGGCAAATGGAATGTACCAGTTTTCCGGAACAACTATTCGCAGAGGCAGGCATGCTCCATGATGGTCAAGTTGTTGACGATCCCAGGATACAATCGCATAATATCAGCGGCGTTCTGGTATTCCCAAGCGAATCTTTCTCTCTTCTGCAGCGGCGCGATGCGTCGCCGGAGGAAATCAGCGCCAACCATTTCTATGGTCAGCTTGGCGGCCTTGAGACGGGCGATTCTGTTCAGTGACGGGCGAAGTTTCTGGTCGGTGGCGCCAAGATCGCTCCAATTCTTGCCGTGTAGAACTCTCATTGTACGCGGTATGCAGAACTGAGGGAAATCCTTTTCCTGGATCCAGCACCATTCTGCCCTCCAGTCATCCCACTTGAGGTGGAGCTGCCCGGCAAGGTATTGGCCCTTGTTTTTTGCCCTAGGGATCCATGTCACACTACCGGAGAGTGATTTGTCTTTAATCCGGGGAATGAAGAAGTGGCGGAACAGACCGGCATTGGGGGCAACTCCGACAAAGTTCTCGCACAGATGGGCAAAGACTGCCATGCAAGTCATCTCATTTGGAGTAAAATCCAGCAGTCTAAACCCAAAACTGAACATCATGGCGCTGAAGAAATCTGAGAATGGAGGAACCAAACCGCAGTAAAAGTAAGCGCAGAAGAACGGATACGAATCTGCTGGATCCTTGTCGCCTTCAGGAAGCACCACTGGGGCTTTGTGATCTTTGGTGTCCCTTCCCTACATGTACGCATACCTCTTGATCAACTCATTGCCATCCAAGGAAGACAGCGAGAAGATCGCATTTTCCCTTCGCCGCATCTCCAGCTCTTCCAACGCCTTCTTCTTCTCCTCCACCTAGGGGTCGAGCGGCTTGGCGGGCTTCTACCCCGCCGCGTCGGCTCTCTTGGGCGCCATCAGAAATTGGGGAAGAGGAAGGGGGATGAGTCGAGATGCAAATCAGTGGCGGCGGCGGCGGAAGCGGTTCTGGCGAGAGGAAGAAGATGAAGCAGAGGAAGGCAAGGGCGAATGAGCAGCGCCTCCTCGCGGTTGCCTTTTTATGGGGAAGGTGCGAGGGGGCTGGCTCTTCACTATTTACCCCAGCAGCACTTTTTACAGGCGCACTACCGCGAAATAACCGCAATAGTCCATGTTCCCACGTCCCGCATTTAATGCGTGGATTGGACGTGCGTCAGGATAACCATCATGACGAAAATTACAGCGGCGGTTTTCCCGCCGCGTGTCTATGCATTGTTTGGGCCTAGCCCAACGATGCTTCAGACGCGGGTATGGCCCAGGCCCGGGGGCTCCTGTCGGTGTATAAAACATGGGTATTTTATACCCTGACTTATGCACAGACGGTAGCAGCCTCCTTGCCGGCCAAGGCTTGCCGGAACTTGCCGCATAACAAGATTCAAACCCCAACCACAGAAACTGCTGGAGAGAAGCTCAAGACAAAGCATTAACGAGCACTCAACTAGTACTGAGGATGAAGACGTTCCTTGCCGGCAAGGCTGAACCGGCAAGGTGAAGACCCGGCAAGCTCCGTGCCGGCAAGCTTTCGCCAGCTCTCCAGCGCTCCACCTCACCAAGCAGCTAGTCGCTAATCGGTGAGGTGTCGACCGCGCAGGCTAGTTGGTGAGATTTGTCGGGCACGTGTCAGCACGCAGGGAGAAGGTTTGCCTTTAATGACACCCGTCCAGAAGGCGTGTCAGGATAATAGGAGGTAGCTGGGCGAGCGGTGCAGGAACCTTGCCGGGGCTCCTCCTCCACATGACACCTAACGACGCATTTATTACTTTTGTCCTAAACTGGCAGAGTTAGGTATGATAGCACTGTTTGCTATCTAATCAACTTGTAATTACTGTTTTGCCACTGTGGTAACCCCTTGAGCTATAAAAGGAGGTCCAGGGCAACGTTTACAGGGGTCGCGCGATCAGAACCCTAGCACTACTTGCATGCGTAGCGGCTCTCTCCGCACCTTGCCGGGAGAAGCGCTCCTTGTACCTGTGCATACACACACTCAATACAATCAAGCAGGAGTAGGGTTTTACGCTTCTCAGCAGCCCGAACCTGGGTAAAATCCCCTGTGCCCTCCATTGATTCTGCTCTTTGTGTGTGCACATCTCCCTAGCCGAACCACAAAGGGGCTAGATGGCCCCATAGATGGTCGTACCCCACGACAGATCCCCTTCTTAGAAATCATCTAGGACCTGACAAATTGGTATTCAGAGCATGGTTCTTCCTCGGCATAGATCAATCCCACCCAATTCCCTCCCTGTGTGGGTTGCCAAGTGGTTGGACTAGTCGACGTCGTCGATCTGCTTGCGGGGGGCATTGGTGGCGGTGATCTGGTCTAAGGTGGCGCTGGCAGCGGCGATCAGCTGTTTGGAGGCATTGGTGGTGGTGCTCCGGTCAGCGGTGGCGCAGGCGGCGGCAATTCATTCAGTTGCAGACCAGTAGGGCGAGGTGGTTGCTGGAGAACACTACCCTGGTGGTAAAATTCCACGTTCATCACTGGTTTGTGCGGCTTGGCCGGCGTGGATCATGGCGGCGGCTAGATCTGAGGGGAAGGACTGGTTGCCGGTACTCCGGTGGTAAAATTCCCTCCCTCCTCCACAGATCAAGGCGATGGGGCGAACATCCAAGACCATCGATGATGCGGACTGGCAGGATGTCTTGACCATGAAGGGCGATTTCGGCGCACCGCAACAGGATTCAGAGGTGTTTCGAGGTGATGTATCTAAACTGCAGCATGATGTATCATCCGTCAGCTCGAAACAAAATTAAATATGTAATCAGATTGGGGGTGTGGAACAAGTAGTGTTACAGTTAGGTAAACAATTATCTGCTATGAATACTGTACTGCAGTCACTCGTTCCAAAAACTGCAGAGCAGCGATAGCCTGTTGCTGACAGTGGTACCAGCCAACAGGTGAAATCACCTACACTAGCTCAAGCAGAGCTCCAGGCTCAGGAAATCAGGAATGAGTATCTGCGTAAGCATTTGGAAGTAGAAAGGGAAATGACAAGGCAATTTGAAGAGGCTCAGCTTCAGAACTTATCTTCGCTCAGGATAACAGGCCTAGGTTTCCCCCAGGTTTTCAGACTACAGATCTGATGGGTGAGAAAGAAACTCCTGTGGCAAATCCAACTAGACCTCCTACTCCTACATTTCAACAGTACCAACCAAATAGAGAGAGGCAGTTATGGCAGGGCTACTTCAAGACATATGAACAGGAGATGCAGGCACAGTTTATGAAGGCCTTAACTAAAGGACCAAAGTTGGAGTTCCCAAAATTTGATGGCACTGACCCTGTGGGCTGGATCAGACAATGCAATAAGTATTTCCAAATGTCAGCTGCCCCTGAGGAGTACAAAGTGTCATTAGCACAGCTATATATGATAGGAGAAGCAGATGTGTGGTTAAGAAGATCTGGCATTGTAAAGAAGCAACTGAATTGGTCTCAATTTGGTAAAGAGATCATTAAGAGATTTTCAAATCAAAGCTCCTATGATCTCACTAAAAAATTCAATACTCTGAAACAAAGTAATCTATCTATCTCTGAATACACTAAACAGTTTGAAGATTTGATGGCTGAAATTCGAGAAGAAAACCCTGAGTTATCAGAACTCTGGTTTGTAAGATGTTTGTCAATGGATTAAGAGAGGGAATTAAGTTTCAATTTAGACCATTGAGACCTCAAACACTTACTGATGCATACTGTCTGGCAAAGGATATTGAGCCCTGTCATCCTCCCCAAGTTGTTCCGCAAAAGAAATATGGAATTCCATATCATAATTATTATCAGAAACAGACCCAAACTCAGATAGCTAAAGTGGCAAATAACCCTACAGTACAACAACCTCTTCATGGGAATAGGAACAGTGAAACACTCAACAACAATATGCAGCGGATTAGAAAAGCTGGGGAGTGCTGGAGGTGTGGAGATAAATAGGTGCATGGACATAAGTGCACTCTAGTTCCTAATGTGCACATGCTCCAACAAGAGCTAGATGAAACAGGGCCACAAGAGAATGAAGGTGAGACAATGGATGTTCAAGAGGAATTAATGGAGCAACCTGAGCAGGTTATGTTCATCTCCTCTCATGCTCTAGGTCAACAGATCAGTGTGCAAAAACCTACTGTAGTGGTCATGGTAAATGGAAAAAGGGCAATAGCACTTCTTGATAGTGGCAGTTCAACATCTTTCATGAATGAGAAGTTTGCTGTGAAAGCAAATTGTCACCTCCTGCCTGTCAGACCCAGGAAAATTTTAGTGGCTGGTGGGGGCATATTAGTCTCTAACGCAGTGGCACCTAACTGTTCATTTCAAATGGCTAAACTGAAGTTAGAACACTCTTTCAGGCTATTAAATCAGCCTAGTCATGATACGATATTGGGCTATGATGGGTTTTCCATAGTGAGTCCAGTTTCTTTTGATATACCTCAGAATCAATTCAGCTTCACTATCCAAGGGAAAACAAGAATTACAGCTGCTATATATACTGATCCAGAGAATATAATGGAAATACCAGTTGAACAAGCAGTAAAATTGCTGGATAAAGGGGTCCAAGCATTCTTGATACAGCTAAATAGCATTGTGATAGAAACTCAGGAAAAGCATTGCATTCCTGCTGCTGTGAACAAACTTTTGGAAGAGTACAAAGATGTATTTGCTGAGCCTACTACACTCCCTCCTTAGAGAGCACTAGATCATAAGATAGAATTGCTACCTGGGGTCACTCCTCCTCACTCTAGACCTTATAGAGTGCCACATCATCAGAAAGCAGAAATGGAGAAGCAAATCACACATGTATTGGAAAACAACCTCATCAGACACAGCCAAAGCCCTTATGCTGCCCCTGTTTTGCTTGTTAAAAAGAAAGACAGCACAATGAGATTATGCACTGATTTTAGAAAATTAAGTACAGTGACAGTTAAAAATAAGTTTCCAATACCAGTTGTTCAAGACTTGCTTGATGAGCTGCATGGAGCCAAAGTGCTCTCCAAATTGGATTTGAGATCGGGTTACCATCAGATCAGGATGGACCCAGCAGATATTCATAAAACTGCATTTAGGACATTTTTGGGGCACTTTGAATATCTTGTTATGCCTTTTGGTTTGTCAAATGCTCCAGGAACATTTCAAGCACTTATGAATTTGTTGTTTGCCAGGTACAACAGAAAGTTTGTTTTGGTCTTTTTTGATGATATCCTGGTGTGTAGTGAAAGCTTGGAAGAACATTTAGAACATCTCAAAATGGTTTTACAGATATTAAGATAGAATGAGATGTTTGCAAAGCGATCCAAATGTGCTTTTACAGTTTCACAGGTAGAGTATTTGGGCCATGTTGTTTCTAGTGAAGGTTTGGCTACTGACCCTAGCAAGATTAAAGCTATAGTTGACTGGCCTACACCTACTGATGCCACAAAGTTGCGCAGTTTCTTGGGCCTAGCTGGATATTATTGAAGATTCATCAAGAATTATGGAGTAATTTGCAGGCCTCTGCATGATCTTCTTAAGAAAGGACAATTTTCTTGGAAAACAGAGCATGACCATGCTTTCCATACATTGCAACAGGTACTAGTCACTGCTCCAGTGTTGGCACTTCCTAACTTCAAATTGCCCTTTACTCTGGAAACTGATGCTTCTGGTCATGGCATTAGTGTTGTATTAATGCAAGACGGCAGACCCTTAGCTTATTACAGTTCATCTCTCTGCCCTAGAAATGCTGCTATGTCAACATATGAAAAAGAAGCCTTAGCAATTTTAGAGGCATTGAAGAAATGGAGACACTATTTGCTGGGCAACAATGTCATCATCAAAACAGATCAACAGTCTTTGAAATTCATCACTGATCAGAAAATTACTGAAGGAGTACAACATAAGTTGATGATGAAACTCTTGGAGTTTAATTTTACTATCCAGTACAAGAAAGGTATAACTAACAAAGTAGTTGATGCTCTTTCAAGGATGTTTCCCAAGTGCATGGCAATCTCTACTGTCACTCCTGTGTGGGCAGAAGACCTGTTGCAGAGTTACCAACATGATCCTGCTACAAAGAAACTTCAAGAAAAGTTAATACTGCAAACTGCCACAGATGATGCTGATTACTCTATTCATGCTGGTATCATAAGATATAAAGGAAAGATCTTAGTGGGAAATGACAAGAAATTGAGAGAGAAATTGATATCTTCCTTGCATAATTCACCCGTGGGAGGACACTCAGGAATGAGAGCTTCTTATCAGAGAATTAAGGGAGTATTTTATTGGCCAGGTATGAAACGGACTGTAGAGCAATACATTGCTACTCGTCCAATCTGTCAGAGGGCCAAGCATGAAAATTGTTTGCAACCTGGACTTTTAGATCCCCTCCCTATAGAAGATATGGCCTGGCAGCATATATCTATGGATTTCATAGAAGGCCTGCCCAATTCCCATGGCATGGAGGTTATCTTGGTGGTTGTTGTCGGAAGTCGGGCTCCGGGGACCCAAAGGTTCGAACACTGGGGTGAGCTCGTTCTACCACTTCGTCACCTACCACGGCTAAGCAACAGCGAGGCTACGGTGAGAGTGCGCTGAGCGAGGGACAGACCGTGGACTCAGCGGTTTACCCAGGTTCGGGCCACCTTGCGGTGTAAGACCCTACTCCTGCTTGGTTGGTATTGCTCTGGTGCGAGAGAGAGAGAGAGAGTACAAGGTTTTTGGGTGATGGGAATCGGAGTTCTCTCTCTCCTTTCTACAATGGCTGCTCTGCCCCCCTTATACCCGCATCAGTCCTCTTCCCCCTTGAAACTTAGGCGGGAAGGGTTGCCACACTTGGCGGGTTTTGAAAGGGGACAGGTGCTCAGGCTATCCTGACTAAAGGCGGTCTTCGCCTGCCAAAGCGTGATCCATGATGCGCTGGTGGGCTCGGTGATGACCTCCGCCCTGCGCGCCCGCCGTCTTGGTCTTCCTTTGCCGATCGGGCAACCTTTGGGGTTGCTTTGGGGAGTAGATATCTGGCCCTGCTCCCTTAACACAAAAGAGGAAACCATCTTGATCCACGCCTGCTGGCGCGAGCTCTGTCGCCGCTCGTCGCCGCGCGCGTCACCCACGTGATGGGCCCCAGACCGCGCGGCTCCGCTGAACGGCCTTCATCTCGTGCACCCTCGGGAGGCCACCTCAGGAGGTCGCCTCGCGAGGCCGCTGGCGGAGGTGCTGAGCCTTGCTCGCCCGCTCCCTGAGGAGGGAGCCTCGGGAGGCCAAGGCCTCATGAGGAGCCCTGGTGAGCTGCTTGGTGATGATGGCATGCTGGGCCCACGCCAGGCGTTGCTCCCTGGGCCAAAGGCAGACGGGCCTAGATACCCCGGGTTCCATGGGCCCGACAGTAGCCCTCGGGCCCGCGGCACGCACGTTCCCGCCTACAGGGGGGCGAAACGGCGCGGGCCCTAACCGCCTGCGGCCAGGCACGACGCGTGGTGCACGATGTGACGGGGGACGCCTCCACTTCTCCCACAACGCCTCGGTAACCGCCCACGCTGACATAAGGTCCACCGCGGGCGACGTGAGACCATCATTGCCTTCCTCAGCGCCTCCCTTTTGCTTCAATTCCCAATGCCGGAGAAGGCGGAGAGACGAGGGGAGCTCTGCGCCGAGTATAAGGAGGGAGAGGGGAGAGCTGGAGTCCTCCGCCCGTCTTCTCCTTCCTCCTGCTTCATCTGTCTTCTTGCTAGAGCCGCCACAGAAATGGCGAGGGGGAGAGGGCGTGGCCGTGCTTCCGCTGCCGCATCCCAGGCTCCGCCCCGTGGGCGCGGGCACTCCCCGACGGCTACCGGCGCCGGGCCCAGCAGTCGCGGGAGGGGTGCCGCTAGCGGGCGCGGAGGGCGAGGCGCGCGGGGCCGAGGCGGCCGCGGCGGGGCAACCGCGCTACCTCCTCAGGCGGGGAGCCACTCGGTGGAGGCGGCGCATGAGTTCAACGTGAACATGCACCGCAGCCCCTGCACCTGGCTCCGGCTCCGAGACTCCTTCGCGGCGGCGATGGCGGAGCGCGCGCCCTTGGGCTTGTGGGTGCAAGCCGACGGCTGCTGCAACGACCCCTCCTAGGTGGCGATGGAGCTCACTCCTTTGGGCTTCATGTTCTTGAGGCAGGGGTGGAAGTCGTTCGCCCTAGCCAGTGGCCTGAAGCAGGGGCACGTCCTCCAATTCAAGTACGACGGGGCCGCCACACTCTTCATGAAGATCTTCGGGCTCTCAGGCAGCCGCCTGGAGTGCTGCGCGGAGAGCGAGGACGGCAGCTACAGTGGCTCCTCCAGCAAGGACGACAGCTCCAACGGTGCCGCCTCCGGCGGGGGCGGGAACGACGATGACTCCCCCCGCGTCACGAGCGAGGATGAGGACTCCGACTAGGCACGGTTGGCGATGTCTCCGGAGCCGGGGCACCGCGCGCACGGTGACGGAGCCGCACTTACCCGCAGTGCCTTCTTGGGAACGCGCGCGGCGCCTGCGCTGGAGTCTTGGGGGAGACAGCGCCTCGCCTAGGCCCTTTCTTTCTTTTTATTTTCCTGCATTAAACCGATGTAGCCCCGCGGGGTCGTGAAAACAGTATCTTTTATGCTCAGCTTAATGCTTTTGTGATTCGGGGTGTATGCATTCCCTCCCGAAGTCCTCTCATGAGGCTAGTTTTTTTTCTTTGTTCGCCTCAGTGCTCTACGCCGTCAGGACCCAGCCCCCGAGCGGGCCTCGGCCATCGCTGGTATGTCCGGTCGTGATGCCGGGACAAGGCCAGGAGGTGAGGGGCACCAGGAGCTAGTGAGGGCTCCTGAGGCGCGATGCTCAGGAAGCCCCCTTTGGCGTGCAAGCGGCTTACGCAGAAGAGAAAATGCTAACACCCAGCGGGATCGCGAGGGAAGAGAGCTTGCGTGGCGGCAAGGGCGTCTCATGAGGTAGTTAGACTTAGCTTTTGGCGGAGAGCGGTGTCGGGCAAGCCACAGCTCGTGAGGAGTTCACATAGCTCACGAGGCGTTCTCACAAGGCTCGGCGTTCGAAGCGTCTTCGTCTCGCGAGGCCGGCTCGTGAGAGGCTGCCTGCGAGGTCCTCACGCAGCTCGCCTCCTGAGGGGCTGCATGTCGACAAATTCACGATGGGGGGAGCGGCACGCACTCGCTAACTCGTCCGCGGCCATTGCATGAGGAGATAAGGCACCAAGGACCTTGGTGAGGTGGCGTGCACGGGAGCAGGCCCGCGAGCCAGAGCTCAGTCGCTTGGATTTGACGGCACTGCAGGGACGGACCCGAGCACAGACACCGTGCCTAGCCCCCGCTCACGGAATCGCCAGGGGGGGTCGCGAGCATGTGGCGCTCTCCGGTCGGCATCGAACTTAACAGGCAATTAAGCAGGTAACATAACTCATCAAGGTAAAATCAGCAAAATTCGTTACACAACCAAAAGGATAGGGGCTAGGCTGCCGCGTCCCGCACGGATCAGCTCGAGGTTGGTGTAGCCAGTGGGGCGCCCACAGCCGCATTTAAACAAAGTCACCTTGGCAGAAGGGTTCCGGGAGCGAGGCGCGGGAGGCGCGGCAAGAAGGAGTGCGGGCCGCGCAGGGCGACGCGTCGAGCGCACCTGGCAGGACCGTGCTGGGGCGACGTCAGACCGCTTGGCGAGGCGCGCCAAGGGAGTCCGCTCCTTCGGGGCCAGGGGCTCACGAGGCCCTATGGGCTCACGAGGAGCAGGAGGCTCACGAGGCTCTGGCATGAAGGGCGCCAGCCTCTGGAAAGAGGCGCCGGCGTTCCTCAGCCCAAAAGGCATGCGCATGCTGCCGACGGTGGGGCCAACGCCCTGGCCATTCCGCGGCACCTGGAAGGGGTCCTGAGGGCAGAACTTGTTGAGGCTGGTGAAGTCGACGCACAGGCGCTCCTCGCCGCCCTTCTTGGGAACGACGACTGGGTTGGCGAGCCATTCGGGATGGCGCACCTCGCGAACGACCCCAGCTTCCTGGAGCTTCTAAACTTCCTTGACGATGAAATCTTGCTTCTCTGGTGCCTGGCGCCGTGCTTTCTGCTTGACGGGGCGTGCATTGGGGCATACCACTAAGTGGTGCTCGATCACCTCCCTCGGCACACCGGACAAGTCAGATGCTTTCCACGCGAAAACATCCGAGTTTTCCCTAAGGAACGTGAAGAGTGCGCTTTCCTATGCAGGAGGGAGGCCTGTGCCGATGGTGAAAGCAGGGTCGGAGCCGCTGCCGTCCACCGACACCTTCTTCGTCTCGGCACGGTCCTGAGAGAACAACTGCTTCTTCTTCGCGGGCGCGGCCTTAGGAGGCTCGGCCGCGTCCTCGTCGGCCGGGTGCGCGACCGTGGCGGCCTTGTAGGCACCCTCGAGGGTGCTGGCCGCGTCCTTTTCATCACAGGTGACGGTGATGATGCCGCTGTGACACCCTGGTTTTCGCTCCTTGTTTTTTTTTCTTCGCGGGATTTGACTCCCGTCTTTTTTTTCGATGTTCTTGGATTTTCTCTTGCCTCTGGGTATATGAAGATGGTCATATAGCCTTGCCTTTCTCATTCTACCAGAGACTCTCTTCAACCCAACCTTGCCATCCCGGAGTTATTCTCAAGATTCTGCCACCGAAACCCCACCTTCCGAGTTGCCGGAAGGGAAATCCTAATTCCTTCTGTTACAAAGGAACCCCAATTTCCTTTCATCTGTTGCCTCCCAAACTTCTCCCAGTGATCATCCCACATCTATAAACCCTGGATATACAAAAATATTGCCAAGTCATTTGCAATATTTTTCATTTAAAATTAATTCCTTTTTCTGCCAGTTAAAGGAATTAAATCCAGGAAAATATCTATCCATCTCCAAAGTTCATGAAAACTTGTGGAGATATTCTTTGTGATCATATTGAGCTCCAATAAAAATATTGGCCATAATTAAATAAGGGAAATTGCCTTTTCCTATTTAAAGCCAATATTGCATTTTGGGCACTTTCCAAAGGAGCTACTATTTTGGTAGCCAGGAAAAATCCCAAATAAATTGTGGAGCTTCTACTATCCATATATTCACCATTTCCATCAAGATCCCAAGTTCCACAGATCAAAGTTTGAGAGCATCATCCAATTCTTGTCTCTGGCCTTATTTTGAGGTTGTGAAGCAACTATATTTTATATTCTTCAAAAATTCTCAAATTAATCCAGGACCTCACATTCCATATATGATGTGAGTATGCCAAAATTAACATCATTTCATCTAGCCAATTTCTCCCAAAAATTCCATCTAGTTTCTGTCCAGATTCAAGCTCTGTGAAGGAAGTACCACTTTGGCATTTCCAATTGAGCTGAAATTTTTCCAGGGCCTTCATATCTCTAAATCATCAACCTACACCAAAATTCAGCTCATTCCACCAAGCCATATGAGTGCAGCTTCAAGGTCAAGTTTCTGGACCAGAATTTGCATTACAAAGGAAGTGTATGCAAAACTTGTCCAAATGCCTTCAAATTTTTCAAGCACCTAGTCCTTCCTACCATATTTCCCTGTGACAAATTTTCCAGCTCATTGGCACCTCTGTTTGACCACAGCTTCCTCCCCAAGTTTCTGTCCAGAAACTTTTTTGGATCCCCTCGACCCACCTAGACCTTTCCTGGCCTCTCCAATAACCCCTCTTGTCTATTCGAGCAGTGTTGCACCTGTTTGACAAGGTTGGACATGCAGGAGAGTACCAGAGCTTGTAGTGCACGTGGTGACCACGTGGACAGTAGGCAGAACCGGTGCTCTGCGGCACTGTTCTTGTCGTGCAGCTCGCTCCGGCCGTCCCCAGCTTGTCCGGCCATGTCTAGTGGGTTCGCGACGTCCACGCGCCCCTCTCCCGCAGCTTCTCCCCTCTTCTTTCTTCTTCTCCACGCCGCGGCGAATGCCGCCACCGCACTGCCCGCCCGTGATCTGCCGTCGTCTTCCTCTCCCCTTGGCCTCTTCCTTCCCGAGTCGTCCCGTCCATCCGAAGCTCGTCAGGTCGGCCTCTCCCCGACGCCGGGAACCGGCCAGCCATGTCGCCGCAGTCTTGAGAGTTTCGGCCAGCTCATCCTGAGCGGCCGAGCATATCCACCCGCGCGGCCGGGCTATAAATAGCCTAGCCCGAGCCCCTCCCCGAGCTCACACACTACCCCAGCGGCCTTTCCTCCCCCTCTGGTTTCATCCCGCAGCCCCGCCCGGCCGAGCCCCTCGCCGGAGCCCTCCCATGGCCGAATCCCTGCCGCCGGCCTTCCACTCAAATTGGGGCACCACAGCCATCCCCGACTCCGTTCGAGCTCACCTTCGCGCGCGCCTCACTCCGGCAACCCGCCTGACCCCATTGCCCAGCCATTTAGCTCGCCGGAGCACTCCGTTGCTCGCAGCCGCCGCCCACTGCTTCCCCCTCGCCGCCGCATTCACAGTTGTCCCCGATGCCCGAGCCACCCACCAGTGGATGCGGTGCAGGTCGGCGACCTCGGCCGTCCACTCGGTCGCCCGCGAGGCCCACCGGAGCACCAGCGAGCTACCGGAGCCGAAGCTCCTGCCGCCGCGTCAGGACAGAGCAGAGAGGAGGAGGAAGAAGGGGAGGGAGGAGAGAGAGGGTGGCGTGGGGCCCAGTCGTCGGTGACTGGAGGCCGCCACGTCAGCGTAAGTGGAGACGTCCGGCGGCTAGTGCGTTTTCTTCCACTGGAAAACGTATTTCCGCAAAGGCGCTTTCTCTCTCTCCAACCGGCTGCCGAAATAATTATTTAGTGGACGTTCACCGGTTAGCGGCTGAAGTGGACACTATTTGTTCATCTCACCGTTTAACGAACGAACGCCCGTAACTTTTCGCTCGTAACTCCGATCGAGGTGATTCCAAAGCCCACTTCTTCAGTTCGTCAAGCCCGTCCCGATGATTTCACTTTCATCATGTTGACACTTTCTGAAAATGACCATTTTGCCCTTGCCCTTCATTCAGCCCCTCCGAGAGGGAATCCTTTCCGGCAAATTCTTCCGCGAGGTGATCACACTTCTTCCGGAGCATCCCTTCTCCCCCAGGCAAGCCGACCATCTGATATATGCCCTAAAGCATTGATCTGTGTTATTCTTGCGTGTTTAATTAATGAATATGCCTGTGTTAGAAATAATTAAACTCCTGCTAGATTGAATTTGTTATTTACATTAGTTGTTAATGCTCATCATAGTATCGCCCTAGTGACTCGTAGATGACAGTATGGAGATAGGTTGTTATATTTTCATCATGCATTACTGTTGTTATTACAGTAATTAAGAATGTGACTTAATGACAACAACCTCCTCCGTCGACTGGATCGAGTCATAGTGTCACCTATCCGGACTTACCCGTGCAGCCACATTTGCCGGTATGGGACGGCCCTAGCTTGGTCTATTGTCTTGCCTCTTGTCGGTACCACCAAATAGGGAAGGTTATGCGTGCGCGCTACCCTGGCCCGGTAGGCGGCGAAAACCTTGTGAGCCCAGTTTATGGTTATGTGCGCACGTCCCCGTTTGGGACAGTTTTGTTTGGCCACGATGGTGGCAGGTGTCACGGGGTGACACAGGGGCCACCCAGGACATGACCCTGGGAGGGTATGATTGTCGGTGGGACCGTAAGAGTGCCAGGCAATAGACAAGGTTTTGTTGGAGCAGCACTGGTCCACCCGAATGGGAACATGTACTAAAGTACGAGGCCAGGCGCTCCATGGTGTGGGTAAAGTGCGCAACCTCTGCAGAGTGTAAATCTATTCGAATAGTCGCGTCCTCGGTCATGGAAAGTTCGTATAGGCCCCTATTTGGTCTGTGTCGAGTATGGAGGAACAAACTATATAACGTATTGTTAAGACTGAACCAGAGAATGGTAAGGGTTGTCAGACTTGTAGTGCAGATGCATGGACATCAGATGATGTCAAAGGTTTGATTGTTAGCCATGCGATGGCTATGAGATGAGCGGTTGGATGACCGCAAAGTTTGGATCAGACTTGGATCGTGAGAATACTCGGAGTATGAATTATTTACTAGATATGCTTTACCGTACTGTATTTACTCCAATAGTTATTATGATAGATAAACCTGCTATGTTATGATGATTAATGCTGCTAAATGATTAATCTTGCTAGATAATCCTGCCATAACATGATAGTTAATACTGTTAAGATAACGAATGCATGCTTGAATGCCATGGATTGCATTGCTTGGTGTATATGTTGGTTTGGTTTGCTTGCGAGTACATTCAAAAGTACTCAGCGGCCTTCAATATGGCCAGGTTCACCTAAGGATCCGACGTTCGCTAGCGAGGAGCCGGAGTGTTTTGGGCTAGAAGAGTAACCCAGTCAGATCCCTGTGGATTGGAGCCGCACCAGGACCATGCTACCTTAGATAGAGCTTTTCCGCTGCCAGCACCCTTGTATATATCATGTAAGACTTATATATCCATTAATAGAAATGCCTGTGTTCATGATACTTGTTGTAAACAAGCACGCCAGAGTGATCTCCTGGCTGGCGTGTGCGGCGACCGTCTGGCTACAGTGGTATTCAGGCGGGGCGCCACAACGGATGGTATCAGAGCCAGGCTGACTGTAGGTTACCCTAGCCGGGTTTCATTGCCTCCTAACCAGTAGAAAGCCCAGATGGATTTCAGCCATCTTTGCCAAATCGGCACAGCTACTATTGATCATAAGGCAACCCCCTTAGGCTTATGGCTCCATCAGACCCCAACTCTCGTGGCCTTTGCCTCCGGTGGGAAAAGTCCGCACCAGGCATCGACCCGTGAGCCCTGAACCCTTAGGTAAACCAGATATCACCACCGTGCTTGCTAACCATGGCCTTTCTCTTCTCAATTCTAGTTTCCTTTGGGAAACGCATATAAATTCCATCTCTCCCCGACAACGCTAGGATCGCTGACTAGGCCACTTTGGCTATGGTCGTGCGTCGAGTTTGATGTTCCCTAAGGAAGTAGTAGGAGCTTTACCCCAATTGCTACCAGGAGCATTGTGTGGTTTCACTTCTAAATCCTTAGAGGTACATCGAGTGCGCTATAATAGTTATACTAGTGAATCTTCGGCCACATGTGCAAGGTCCGCAAAATTTGAGCTTTCTTTGCTTTTTGTTTTTTCGCAATTCTTGCTTCTCTTGTCGACTTCGTTCTATCACTCCGACTGGATCCATCTGCAAGAACTGTCAAGGAAGACCAGAGCACAACTCGGATAATATCCAATAATGCAAAGTCAGCAAGAGTCAAGTCAAGCCAACTGCCTGATATTCAAAACATTATCACCGGATCTGTCAAGAATAAAGGATGGGTCAGAAGCAGACTCTGAGTGCAACAGACAAGGCCAGACTATACCTAAGGGAGTTTGCCACAGAATAGATTACACCTAAGGGACAAATTATTCCATCCTCAGTACAAGGATTATTTTGGCGAACCTTGAGTTTTTCTCAATGGACTCAAGAATCATTTATTATCCACGGAAGACATATTGCAAGAATGCGAATGAGCCGACAGCAACGACAAAACTCTGGTATGTTAATACAAATTTCAAAATACTTTGGAATTTACCGATGCATACATAAGATTCTGAGCATGGTGAACAAGGTCTGCGAGAAATATGGATGAGTTCACGGTTGCCCAGAATCAATGAGAATTTCACATGTTTGGAAGCTCAGCTGAACCGAATGGAATTATCCGTCAACTGCTCACTACCAACAACACTTGGTTCGAATACAAAGGGTATTCTGAATTAATTAACGACATGAAATCTGAAGCAGTTGTGCAACCTTTACAGTAGCAATGAGCAGACCGGCAGAAGGACAAGCGGTGTGCATAACCAACGAAATATCTATAGACAAGGTATAGCCTACACCAAGTTCTGGCTCCGCTATGGATAAATTCCGGATATCTCAGAAGGAAGCCAGAATCGGCCACAGGTCTGACTGCGTATCACAGTGCAAGGCTTCTGGTGTAAGAAACCCAGCCTTCCTCCGCAAGCTATCGAGAGGAGCTTACGACGCAAGACTCCCAACCTTCCTCGCTACACCACTTGGCAAGAAATCTTCTGGAATACGGCACCCCCAATCTTCCTCAGCGTGCTACCGCAGAAAGCATCCGGCATAAGGCACCTGACCTTCCCCAGTAAGCAACCTGAGGGGAAACTTCTGAGGTACGACGCCCAGCCTTCTTCGGCACGCTACCCTGGCAGAAGCTTCGAGCATAAGGAATTCAACCTTCTTCAGCACGCCAACGTGCCCACAACAATCTTGTCAGAAGCATGAACTAGTCCAGACACACATCCGCCTCAGAACTCAATGGTTGTGAAAGGATTTATCCTACCTCTGCATAGGTTGTGAGCATGCAGTCCAGTGGATCAGTTCATGCGAGCCACTCATATACGGGAATGACTGTGCTCAAGAGAAACATTGGCCCCATACTTCAAAGAAGGATGTGAACACAGCAATCCCTACGAGATATGCAAGAGTAAGTTGTGTGTACAAGCCAGCAAGCTAGAAATACGACCAAGGAGCCGTGTTGGCCAGTTATGACAGCTCCACAAATAGGAACCCTCAGGAATATGGAAGTCTTGAATAAACAATCTCCGCGACGGTCAATGAAGTAAAGCTCCACAGACAAGGTGATATTGCCAATCCTTGTCAGACTCTTGCATATACGGCCACAACAATGCAGCCAGCATGTCATCATGAATATGGGCCATCAACCAAGATAGGAGAACTGTCTATGATTACTTTGTGATCATGCCCGACACTTCAGTTGGGAATCACCTGAGGACGAAGTCAGAATGCAGGAGACAGGAAGAAAGCATCCGTATGGAACCCACAGCCAGATTGAGCATTCGGACAAGGCAAAAAGAGAGCCACTCCTAGCCACTCCAGGCCATACGAGCACACGAGCCCTGTATCAAGAAAAGATGACTTGCCCTTGGCAGGCAGTGTACGAGGTATCGCAATAAAATCCGAAGCAGTTAGCCTCGGGTCATAAAAATCAAGCTAATTGTCGACACTCAGAGCTAGCCACCAACCCCAGCCAACAAACTACCAGCACAAAGGGTTTGCCTGACAGGAAAGAGAAGGATTCAATGCAGCCGTCTGAAAAGACAGCACCTGAGCCATCAAAAGAGGCAGTTAAAAGGTCAGTAAACAAATGAAGACAAGACAGCTGATGGATCCAAGTCGCACACAGGTAAGCCCCCTTCACTGGGAGGTAAGCCCGGAAATCTCGAGGACGAGATTTTCTTAAGGGGGGTAGGTTTGTGACACCCTGGTTTTCGCTCCTTGTTTTTTTTTCTTCGCGGGATTTGACTCCTGTCTTTTTTTTTTATGTTCTTGGATTTTCTCTTGCCTTTGGGTATATGAAGATGGTCATATAGCCTTGCCTTTCCCATTCTACCAGAGACTCTCTCCAACCCAACCTTGCCATCCCGGAGTTATTCTCAGGATTCTGCCACCGAAACCCCACCTTCCGAGTTGCCGTAAGGGAAATCCTAATTCCTTCTGTTACAAAGGAACCCCAATTTCCTTTCATCTATTGCCTCCCAAACTTCTCCCAGTGATCATCCCACATCAATAAACCCTGTATATACAAAAATATTGCCAAGTCATTTGCAATATTTTTCATTTAAAATTAATTCCTTTTTCTGCCAGTTAAAGGAATTAAATCCAGGAAAATATCTATCCATCTCAAAAGTTCATGAAAACTTGTGGAGATATTCTTTGTGATCATATTGAGCTCCAATAAAAATATTGGCCATAATTAAATAAGGGAAATTGCCTTTTCCTATTTAAAGCCAATATTGCATTTTGGGCACTTTCCAAAGGAGCTACTATTTTGGTAGCCAGGAAAAATCCCAAATAAATTATGGAGCTTCTCCTATCCATATCTTCACCATTTCCATCAATATCCCAAGTTCCACAGATCAAAGTTTGAGAGCATCATCCAATTCTTGTCTCTGGACTTATTTTGAGGTTGTGAAGCACCTATATTTTATATTGCATCAAAAATTCTCAAATTAATCCAGGACCTCACATTCCATATATGATGTGAGTATGCCAAAATTCAAATCATTTCATCTAGCCAATTTCTCCCAAAAATTCCATCTAGTTTCTGTCCAGATTCAAGCTCTGTGAAGGAAGTACCACTTTGGCATTTCCAATTGAGCTGAAATTTTCCAGGGCCTTCATATCTCCAAATAATCAACCTAAACCAAAATTCAGCTCATTCCACCAAGCCAATTGAGTGCAGCTTCAAGGTCAAGTTTCTGGACCAGAATTTGCATTACAAAGGAAGTGTATGCAAAACTTGTCCAAATGCCTTCAAATTTTTCAAGCACCTAGTCCTTCCTACCATATTTCCCTGTGACAACTTTTCCAGATCATTGGCACCTCTGTTTGACCACAGCTTCCTCCCCAAGTTTCTGTCCAGAAACATTTCTGGATCCCCTCGACCCACCTAGACCTTTACTGGCCTCTCCAATGACCCCTCTTGTCTATTCGAGCAGTGTTGCACCTGTTTGACAAGGTTTGACAGGCAGGAGAGTACCAGAGCTTGTAGTGCACGTGGTGACTACGTGGACAGCAGGCAGAAACGGTGCTCTGCGGCACTGTTCTTGTCGTGTAGCTCGCTCCGGCCGTCCCGAGCTTGTCCGGCCATGTCTAGTGGGTTCGCGACGTCCACGCGCCCCTCTCCCGCAGCTTCTCCCCTCTTCTTTCTTCTTCTCCACGCCGCGGCGAATGCCGCCACCGCACTGCCCGCCCGTGATCTGCCGTCATCTTCCTCTCCCCTTGGCCTCTTCCTTCCTGAGCCGTCCTGTCCATCCGAAGCTCGTCAGGTCGGCCGCTCCCCGACGCCGGGAACCGGCCAGCCACGTCGCCGCAGTCTTGAGAGTTCCGGCCAGCTCATCCCGAGCGGCCGAGCATATCCACCCGCGCGGCCGGGCTATAAATAGCCTAGCCCGAGCCCCTCCCCGAGCTCACACACTACCCTAGAGGCCTCTCCTCCCCCTCTGGTTCCATCCCGCAGCCCCGCCCGGCCGAGCCCCTCGCCGGAGCCCTCCCATGGCCGAATCCCTGCCGCCGGCCTTCCACTCAAATTGGGGCACCACAGCCATCCCCGACTCCGTTCGAGCTCACCTTCGCGTGCGCCTCACTCCGGCGACCCGCCTGACCCCCTTGCCCAGCCATTTAGCTCGCCGGAGCACTCCGTTGCTCGCAGCCGCCGCCCACTGCTTCCCCCTCGCCGCCGCATTCACAGCTGTCCCCGATGCCCGAGCCACCCACCAGTGGATGCGGTGCAGGTCGGCGACCTCGGACGTCCTCTCGGTCGCCCGCGAGGCCCACCGGAGCACCAGTGAGCTACCGGAGCCGAAGCTCCTGCCGCCGCGTCGGGACAGAGCAGAGAGGAGGAGGAAGAAGGGGAGGGAGGAGAGAGAGGGTGGCGTGGGGCCCAGTCGTCGGTGACTGGAGGCCGCCACGTCAGCGTAAGTGGAGACGCCTGGCGGCTAGTGCGTTTTCTTCCACTGGAAAACGTATTTCCGCAAAGGCGCTTTCTCTCTCTCCAGCCGGCTGCCGAAATAATTATTTAGTGGACGTTCACCGGTTAGCGGCTGAAGTGGACACTATTTGTTCATCTCACCGTTTAACGAACGAACGCCCGTAACTTTTGGCTCGTAACTCCGATCGAGGTGATTCCAAAGCCCACTTCTTCAGTTCGTCAAGCCCGTCCCGATGATGTCACTTTCACCATGCTGACACTTTCTGAAAATGACCATTTTGCCCTTGCCCTTCATTCAGCCCCTCCGAGAGGGAATCCTTTCCGGCAAATTCTTCCGCGAGGTGATCACACTTCTTCCGGAGCATCCCTTCTCCCCCAGGCAAGCCGACCATCTGATATATGCCCTAAAGCATTGCTCTGTGTTATTCTTGCGTGTTTAATTAATGAATATGCCTGTGTTAGAAATAATTAAACTCCTGCTAGATTGAATTTGTTATTTACATTAGTTGTTAATGCTCATCATAGTATCGCCCTAGTGACTCGTAGATGACAGTATGGAGATAGGTTGTTTTATTTTCATCATGCATTACTGTTGTTATTACAGTAATTAAGAATGTGACTTAATGACAACAACCTCCTCCGTCGACTGGATCGAGTCATAGTGTCACCTATCCGGACTTACCCGTGCAGCCACATTTGCCGGTATGGGACGGCCCTAGCTTGGTCTATTGTCTTGCCTCTTGTCGGTACCACCAAATAGGGAAGGTTATGCGTGCGCGCTACCCTGGCCCGGTAGGCGGCGAAAACCTTGTGAGCCCAGTTTATGGTTATGTGCGCACGTCCCCGTTTGGGACAGTTTTGTTTGGCCACGACGGTGGCAGGTGTCACGGGGTGACACAGGGGCCACCCAGGACATGACCCTGGGAGGGTATGATTGTCGGTGGGACCGTAAGAGTGCCAGGCAATATACAAGGTTTTGTTGGAGCAGCACTGGTCCACCCGAATGGGAACATGTACTAAAGTACGAGGCCAGGCGCTCCATGGTGTGGGTAAAGTGCGCAACCTCTGCAGAGTGTAAATCTATTCGAATAGCCGCGTCCTCGGTCATGGACAGTTCGTATAGGCCCCTATTTGGTCTGTGTCGAGTCTGGAGGAACAAACTATATAACGTATTGTTAAGACTGAACCAGAGAATGGTAAGGGTTGTCAGACTTGTAGTGCAGATGCATGGACATCAGATGATGTCAAAGGTTTGATTGTTAGCCATGCGATGGCTATGAGATGAGCGGTTGGATGACCGCAAAGTTTGGATCAGACTTGGATCGTGAGAATACTCGGAGTATGAATTATTTACTAGATATGCTTTACCGTACTGTATTTACTCCAATAGTTATTATGATAGATAAACCTGCTATGTTATGATGATTAATGCTGCTAAATGATTAATCTTGCTAGATAATCCTGCCATAACATGATAGTTAATACTGTTAAGATAACGAATGCATGCTTGAATGCCATGGATTGCATTGCTTGGTGTATATGTTGGTTTGGTTTGCTTGCGAGTACATTCAAAAGTACTCAGCGGCCTTCAATATGGCCAGGTTCACCTAAGGATCCGACGTTCGCTAGCGAGGAGCCGGAGTGTTTTGGGCTAGAAGAGTAACCCAGTCAGATCCCTGTGGATTGGAGCCGCACCAGGACCATGCTACCTTAGATAGAGCTTTTCCGCTGCCAGCACCCTTGTATATATCATGTAAGACTTATATATCCATTAATAGAAATGCCTGTGTTCATGATACTTGTTGTAAACAAGCACGCCAGAGTGATCTCCTGGCTGGCGTGTGCGGCGACCGTCTGGCTACAGTGGTATTCAGGCGGGGCGCCACAACGGATGGTATCAGAGCCAGGCTGACTGTAGGTTACCCTAGCCGGGTTTCATTGCCTCCTAACCAGTAGAAAGCCCAGATGGATTTCAGCCATCTTTGCCAAATCGGCACAGCTACTATTGATCATAAGGCAACCCCCTTAGGCTTATGGCTCCATCAGACCCCAACTCTCGTGGCCTTTGCCTCCGGTGGGAAAAGTCCGCACCAGGCATCGACCCGTGAGCCCTGAACCCTTAGGTAAACCAGATATCACCACCGTGCTTGCTAACCATGGCCTTTCTCTTCTCAATTCTAGTTTCCTTTGGGAAACGCATATAAATTCCATCTCTCCCCGACAACGCTAGGATCGCTGACTAGGCCACTTTGGCTATGGTCGTGCGTCGAGTTTGATGTTCCCTAAGGAAGTAGTAGGAGCTTTACCCCAATTGCTACCAGGAGCATTGTGTGGTTTCACTTCTAAATCCTTAGAGGTACATCGAGTGCGCTATAATAGTTATACTAGTGAATCTTCGGCCACATGTGCAAGGTCCGCAAAATTTGAGCTTTCTTTGCTTTTTGTTTTTTCGCAATTCTTGCTTCTCTTGTCGACTTCGTTCTATCACTCCGACTGGATCCATCTGCAAGAACTGTCAAGGAAGACCAGAGCACAACTCGGATAATATCCAATAATGCAAAGTCAGCAAGAGTCAAGTCAAGCCAACTGCCTGATATTCAAAACATTATCACCGGATCTGTCAAGAATAAAGGATGGGTCAGAAGCAGACTCTGAGTGCAACAGACAAGGCCAGACTATACCTAAGGGAGTTTGCCACAGAATAGATTACACCTAAGGGACAAATTATTCCATCCTCAGTACAAGGATTATTTTGGCGAACCTTGAGTTTTTCTCAATGGACTCAAGAATCATTTATTATCCACGGAAGACATATTGCAAGAATGCGAATGAGCCGACAGCAACGACAAAACTCTGGTATGTTAATACAAATTTCAAAATACTTTGGAATTTACCGATGCATACATAAGATTCTGAGCATGGTGAACAAGGTCTGCGAGAAATATGGATGAGTTCACGGTTGCCCAGAATCAATGAGAATTTCACATGTTTGGAAGCTCAGCTGAACCGAATGGAATTATCCGTCAACTGCTCACTACCAACAACACTTGGTTCGAATACAAAGGGTATTCTGAATTAATTAACGACATGAAATCTGAAGCAGTTGTGCAACCTTTACAGTAGCAATGAGCAGACCGGCAGAAGGACAAGCGGTGTGCATAACCAACGAAATATCTATAGACAAGGTATAGCCTACACCAAGTTCTGGCTCCGCTATGGATAAATTCCGGATATCTCAGAAGGAAGCCAGAATCGGCCACAGGTCTGACTGCGTATCACAGTGCAAGGCTTCTGGTGTAAGAAACCCAGCCTTCCTCCGCAAGCTATCGAGAGGAGCTTACGACGCAAGACTCCCAACCTTCCTCGCTACACCACTTGGCAAGAAATCTTCTGGAATACGGCACCCCCAATCTTCCTCAGCGTGCTACCGCAGAAAGCATCCGGCATAAGGCACCTGACCTTCCCCAGTAAGCAACCTGAGGGGAAACTTCTGAGGTACGACGCCCAGCCTTCTTCGGCACGCTACCCTGGCAGAAGCTTCGAGCATAAGGAATTCAACCTTCTTCAGCACGCCAACGTGCCCACAACAATCTTGTCAGAAGCATGAACTAGTCCAGACACACATCCGCCTCAGAACTCAATGGTTGTGAAAGGATTTATCCTACCTCTGCATAGGTTGTGAGCATGCAGTCCAGTGGATCAGTTCATGCGAGCCACTCATATACGGGAATGACTGTGCTCAAGAGAAACATTGGCCCCATACTTCAAAGAAGGATGTGAACACAGCAATCCCTACGAGATATGCAAGAGTAAGTTGTGTGTACAAGCCAGCAAGCTAGAAATACGACCAAGGAGCCGTGTTGGCCAGTTATGACAGCTCCACAAATAGGAACCCTCAGGAATATGGAAGTCTTGAATAAACAATCTCCGCGACGGTCAATGAAGTAAAGCTCCACAGACAAGGTGATATTGCCAATCCTTGTCAGACTCTTGCATATACGGCCACAACAATGCAGCCAGCATGTCATCATGAATATGGGCCATCAACCAAGATAGGAGAACTGTCTATGATTACTTTGTGATCATGCCCGACACTTCAGTTGGGAATCACCTGAGGACGAAGTCAGAATGCAGGAGACAGGAAGAAAGCATCCGTATGGAACCCACAGCCAGATTGAGCATTCGGACAAGGCAAAAAGAGAGCCACTCCTAGCCACTCCAGGCCATACGAGCACACGAGCCCTGTATCAAGAAAAGATGACTTGCCCTTGGCAGGCAGTGTACGAGGTATCGCAATAAAATCCGAAGCAGTTAGCCTCGGGTCATAAAAATCAAGCTAATTGTCGACACTCAGAGCTAGCCACCAACCCCAGCCAACAAACTACCAGCACAAAGGGTTTGCCTGACAGGAAAGAGAAGGATTCAATGCAGCCGTCTGAAAAGACAGCACCTGAGCCATCAAAAGAGGCAGTTAAAAGGTCAGTAAACAAATGAAGACAAGACAGCTGATGGATCCAAGTCGCACACAGGTAAGCCCCCTTCACTGGGAGGTAAGCCCGGAAATCTCGAGGACGAGATTTTCTTAAGGGGGGTAGGTTTGTGACACCCTGGTTTTCGCTCCTTGTTTTTTTTTCTTCGCGGGATTTGACTCCTGTCTTTTTTTTTTATGTTCTTGGATTTTCTCTTGCCTTTGGGTATATGAAGATGGTCATATAGCCTTGCCTTTCCCATTCTACCAGAGACTCTCTCCAACCCAACCTTGCCATCCCGGAGTTATTCTCAGGATTCTGCCACCGAAACCCCACCTTCCGAGTTGCCGTAAGGGAAATCCTAATTCCTTCTGTTACAAAGGAACCCCAATTTCCTTTCATCTATTGCCTCCCAAACTTCTCCCAGTGATCATCCCACATCAATAAACCCTGTATATACAAAAATATTGCCAAGTCATTTGCAATATTTTTCATTTAAAATTAATTCCTTTTTCTGCCAGTTAAAGGAATTAAATCCAGGAAAATATCTATCCATCTCAAAAGTTCATGAAAACTTGTGGAGATATTCTTTGTGATCATATTGAGCTCCAATAAAAATATTGGCCATAATTAAATAAGGGAAATTGCCTTTTCCTATTTAAAGCCAATATTGCATTTTGGGCACTTTCCAAAGGAGCTACTATTTTGGTAGCCAGGAAAAATCCCAAATAAATTATGGAGCTTCTCCTATCCATATCTTCACCATTTCCATCAATATCCCAAGTTCCACAGATCAAAGTTTGAGAGCATCATCCAATTCTTGTCTCTGGACTTATTTTGAGGTTGTGAAGCACCTATATTTTATATTGCATCAAAAATTCTCAAATTAATCCAGGACCTCACATTCCATATATGATGTGAGTATGCCAAAATTCAAATCATTTCATCTAGCCAATTTCTCCCAAAAATTCCATCTAGTTTCTGTCCAGATTCAAGCTCTGTGAAGGAAGTACCACTTTGGCATTTCCAATTGAGCTGAAATTTTCCAGGGCCTTCATATCTCCAAATAATCAACCTAAACCAAAATTCAGCTCATTCCACCAAGCCAATTGAGTGCAGCTTCAAGGTCAAGTTTCTGGACCAGAATTTGCATTACAAAGGAAGTGTATGCAAAACTTGTCCAAATGCCTTCAAATTTTTCAAGCACCTAGTCCTTCCTACCATATTTCCCTGTGACAACTTTTCCAGATCATTGGCACCTCTGTTTGACCACAGCTTCCTCCCCAAGTTTCTGTCCAGAAACATTTCTGGATCCCCTCGACCCACCTAGACCTTTACTGGCCTCTCCAATGACCCCTCTTGTCTATTCGAGCAGTGTTGCACCTGTTTGACAAGGTTTGACAGGCAGGAGAGTACCAGAGCTTGTAGTGCACGTGGTGACTACGTGGACAGCAGGCAGAAACGGTGCTCTGCGGCACTGTTCTTGTCGTGTAGCTCGCTCCGGCCGTCCCGAGCTTGTCCGGCCATGTCTAGTGGGTTCGCGACGTCCACGCGCCCCTCTCCCGCAGCTTCTCCCCTCTTCTTTCTTCTTCTCCACGCCGCGGCGAATGCCGCCACCGCACTGCCCGCCCGTGATCTGCCGTCATCTTCCTCTCCCCTTGGCCTCTTCCTTCCTGAGCCGTCCTGTCCATCCGAAGCTCGTCAGGTCGGCCGCTCCCCGACGCCGGGAACCGGCCAGCCACGTCGCCGCAGTCTTGAGAGTTCCGGCCAGCTCATCCCGAGCGGCCGAGCATATCCACCCGCGCGGCCGGGCTATAAATAGCCTAGCCCGAGCCCCTCCCCGAGCTCACACACTACCCTAGAGGCCTCTCCTCCCCCTCTGGTTCCATCCCGCAGCCCCGCCCGGCCGAGCCCCTCGCCGGAGCCCTCCCATGGCCGAATCCCTGCCGCCGGCCTTCCACTCAAATTGGGGCACCACAGCCATCCCCGACTCCGTTCGAGCTCACCTTCGCGTGCGCCTCACTCCGGCGACCCGCCTGACCCCCTTGCCCAGCCATTTAGCTCGCCGGAGCACTCCGTTGCTCGCAGCCGCCGCCCACTGCTTCCCCCTCGCCGCCGCATTCACAGCTGTCCCCGATGCCCGAGCCACCCACCAGTGGATGCGGTGCAGGTCGGCGACCTCGGACGTCCTCTCGGTCGCCCGCGAGGCCCACCGGAGCACCAGTGAGCTACCGGAGCCGAAGCTCCTGCCGCCGCGTCGGGACAGAGCAGAGAGGAGGAGGAAGAAGGGGAGGGAGGAGAGAGAGGGTGGCGTGGGGCCCAGTCGTCGGTGACTGGAGGCCGCCACGTCAGCGTAAGTGGAGACGCCTGGCGGCTAGTGCGTTTTCTTCCACTGGAAAACGTATTTCCGCAAAGGCGCTTTCTCTCTCTCCAGCCGGCTGCCGAAATAATTATTTAGTGGACGTTCACCGGTTAGCGGCTGAAGTGGACACTATTTGTTCATCTCACCGTTTAACGAACGAACGCCCGTAACTTTTGGCTCGTAACTCCGATCGAGGTGATTCCAAAGCCCACTTCTTCAGTTCGTCAAGCCCGTCCCGATGATGTCACTTTCACCATGCTGACACTTTCTGAAAATGACCATTTTGCCCTTGCCCTTCATTCAGCCCCTCCGAGAGGGAATCCTTTCCGGCAAATTCTTCCGCGAGGTGATCACACTTCTTCCGGAGCATCCCTTCTCCCCCAGGCAAGCCGACCATCTGATATATGCCCTAAAGCATTGCTCTGTGTTATTCTTGCGTGTTTAATTAATGAATATGCCTGTGTTAGAAATAATTAAACTCCTGCTAGATTGAATTTGTTATTTACATTAGTTGTTAATGCTCATCATAGTATCGCCCTAGTGACTCGTAGATGACAGTATGGAGATAGGTTGTTTTATTTTCATCATGCATTACTGTTGTTATTACAGTAATTAAGAATGTGACTTAATGACAACAACCTCCTCCGTCGACTGGATCGAGTCATAGTGTCACCTATCCGGACTTACCCGTGCAGCCACATTTGCCGGTATGGGACGGCCCTAGCTTGGTCTATTGTCTTGCCTCTTGTCGGTACCACCAAATAGGGAAGGTTATGCGTGCGCGCTACCCTGGCCCGGTAGGCGGCGAAAACCTTGTGAGCCCAGTTTATGGTTATGTGCGCACGTCCCCGTTTGGGACAGTTTTGTTTGGCCACGACGGTGGCAGGTGTCACGGGGTGACACAGGGGCCACCCAGGACATGACCCTGGGAGGGTATGATTGTCGGTGGGACCGTAAGAGTGCCAGGCAATATACAAGGTTTTGTTGGAGCAGCACTGGTCCACCCGAATGGGAACATGTACTAAAGTACGAGGCCAGGCGCTCCATGGTGTGGGTAAAGTGCGCAACCTCTGCAGAGTGTAAATCTATTCGAATAGCCGCGTCCTCGGTCATGGACAGTTCGTATAGGCCCCTATTTGGTCTGTGTCGAGTCTGGAGGAACAAACTATATAACGTATTGTTAAGACTGAACCAGAGAATGGTAAGGGTTGTCAGACTTGTAGTGCAGATGCATGGACATCAGATGATGTCAAAGGTTTGATTGTTAGCCATGCGATGGCTATGAGATGAGCGGTTGGATGACCGCAAAGTTTGGATCAGACTTGGATCGTGAGAATACTCGGAGTATGAATTATTTACTAGATATGCTTTACCTTACTGTATTTACTCCAATAGTTATTATGATAGATAAACCTGCTATGTTATGATGATTAATGCTGCTAAATGATTAATCTTGCAAGATAATCCTGCCATAACATGATAGTTAATATTGTTAAGATAACGAATGCATGCTTGAATGCCATGGATTGCATTGCTTGGTGTATATGTTGGTTTGGTTTGCTTGCGAGTACATTCAAAAGTACTCAGCGGCCTTCAATGTGGCCAGGTTCACCTAAGGATCCGACGTTCGCTAGCGAGGAGCCGGAGTGTTCGCGGGCTAGAAGAGTAACCCAGTCAGATCCATGTGGATTGGAGCCGCACCAGGACCATGCTGCCTTAGATAGAGTTTTTCCGCTGCCAGCACCCTTGTATATATCATGTAAGACTTATATATCCATTAATAGAAATGCCTGTGTTCATGATACTTGTTGTAAACACGCACGCCAGAGTGATCTCCTGGGCTGGCGTGTGCGGCGACCGCCTGGCTACAGTGGTATTCAGGCGGGGCGCCACAGCCGCTGCAGCCGGGCATCTTGAGGACGTTGTAGGCGTGATGGGTGGCCGCCATGAACTTGGTGAGGGTGGGGTTGCCCAAGATGGCGTTGTAAGGCAGGCCGATGTGCGCGACGTCGAAGTCGATGAGCTCGGTGTGGTAGTTCTTGCGGGTGCCGAAGGTGACTGGGAGGCACACTTGCCCCAGAGGGATGGTGGAGCCATCGGTCACTCCGGAGAAGGGCCTGGTCGGCATCAGCTGGTCGTAGGGCACCTGGAGCGTCTCGAAGGTCTCGATGGAGATCACGTTGAGGCCAGCGCCCCCGTCGATGAGGGTCTTGGTGACCGCAACGTTGCTGATGGTGGGGGTGCACAGCATGGGGAGCGCGCCTGCAGAGGCCGTGTATTTGGGGTGGTCCTTGGAGTCGAAGGTGATGGCGTACTGTCACCACTTGAGGGGTCGCGCGGCCTCGGGCCTCGGGAGGGCGGCATACACCTCGTGAGAGAGCTGCTTGAAGTGGCGGATGGACGCAGGGGCTTGGGACCCGCCAAGGATGTAGGCGACCACGCGAGGCTCCTGGTAGCCCCCAGCGCCCTCATCAGGCCGGTTGACGTCGTTCCTTCGGGGTGGCGGTGGCAGCGGCGGAAGAGCGACATTGGCCTGAGGGTTTGCCTCACAAGGCTGGTCGCGCCAGACGGCCTCACGAGGCTGGTCACGCCAACCCTGGCGGAAGTTGCCACTGCCGTTGCGGCTGCTGTCGCGGCCACCTCCACGGCCGGCGCCGTGGCCATTTCGGTCGTCTCGGTGGCTTTGGCGCTCGTCGCGGAGCAACTTGAGCTCCTGACAGTCTTCGGTGCTGTGGGAGCGCACGTTGTGGAAGGCGCAGAGCGGCCGACCGTCCTTCCTAGGCTCATTGCGGTCACGGCTGCGCTTCTGCTCGGGCTCCGCCGTGAGCACAGCCGGGCCCTTGCGCTTGACATCCTTGCTCTTAGCCTTGGCGGCGTCGAGCGCCGCGTCGGGGTCATTGTGGATGAAGAGGCGGCCTTCCTCAGCCTTGGCGCACTTGTCGGCGAGATCGAGCAGCTCTACCACGGAGTCGAGCTCACCGTTGATGGCGAGCTTCTCATGCATCTTGACGTCCATGACGCCGGTGGAGAATGCAGAGATGATGGCCGCGTTGGAGGCGCGCAGGATCTTGTTGTGCACCTGGCTGAAGCGCTGGATGTACTTGCAGAGGGTCTCGTCCGGGCACTGCCGCACTGTGGGATCGAGGTGATAGGTCTAGAGGGGGGTGAATAGACCCTTAACCAACCAAATTAGCAGTTTTAAATTTCTCTTGGAACTTAGGCAGATTTTGGCATAAGTTAAGATCACTCCAATACTTTCTACACATGCATATCTAGAGATTAAGCAGCGGAAATAGTAAAGCATGCAAGAGTACGGAAAGAAAAGGGTAGAGTATGGAAGATCAAACGCAATGAAGACACGGTGGTTTTTGGCATGGTTCCGATAGGTGGTGCTATCGTACGTCCACGTTGATGGAGACTTCAACCCACGAAGGGTAACGGCTGCGCGAGTCCACGGAGGGCTCCACCCACGAAGGGTCCACGAAGAAGCAACCTTGCCTATTCCACCATGGTTTACATCCACGAAGGACTAGCCTCACTCGAGGTAGATCTTCACGAAGTAGGCGATCTCCTTGCCCTTACAACTTCTTGGTTCAACTCCACATCATGTTGGAGGCTCCCAAGTGAAACCTAACCAATCTAGGAGACACCACTCTCCAAAAGGTAATAGACGGTGTGTTGTTGATGAACTCCTTGCTCTTGTGCTTCAAATGATAGTCTTCCCAGCACTCAAACACTCCTCACAGATTTGGCTATGGTGGAAGAAGGATTTGAGTGGAAAGCAACTTGAGAAAGGCTAGAGATCAAGGTTCAAATGGTAGGAGTGGAATATCTTGATCTCAACACATGAGTAGGTGGTTCTCTCTCAGAAAATGTATGGTGTAAGTGTAGGCACGTTCTGATGGCTCTCCTTGCAGAGGAGGAGGTGATGGAGGGGTATATATAGCCTCCACACAAAATCCAACCGTTACACACTTTTGACCCAACTCGGTGGCACCGAAACAATCATCTCGGTAGCACCGAACTGTGTAAAAGATATGAACGTTAGGAATCTCGGTGGGACCGATACGAACAACTCGGATGGACCGAAGTGCAATGGCTTAGGGCAATCCTCATCTCGGTGGCACCGATTGCATCAACTCGGTAGGACCGAAGTGAAGCAATAAGGCAACAGAGACTTGGCAGGCCATCTCGGTGAGACCGATTTGCAAAACTCGGTGAGACCGAAGTAAGTGCAAACGATTACAGAGAGTTGGCAAGGCCATCTCGGTGGGACTGAGATCCATTTTGGTGGATCCGATTTGTTAGGGTTTTGGCAGTGGCTAAGTCTTGGATGAACTCGGTGGGGCCGGATAGGAAATTTTGGTGGGGCCGAGTTGGAATGTAGGTTTAGGACATATTTCGGTAGAGATAGTGGTTGAGGGTTTAGGAATACTGTCACTAAGCACTTGAGCAAAAAGACCATTACGCAACACCTCATCCCCTTTTAATAGTATTGGCTTTCCTATGGACTCAATGTGATCTTGGATCACTAAACCAAAAGTGTAGAGTCTTGAACTTTTGCCAATCCTTGTCCTTAGCATTTTGAAGGGGTTCCACATCCTCTTGTCCCTGCCACGCCATTGTTGAACTTGTCTGAAATTCACTAGATAAAAGCATTAGTCCAACAACATGTATGTTGGCATAAATTACCAAAACCACCAAGGGAGCAAATGTGCTTTCAATCTCCCCCTTTTTGGTAATTGATGACAACATACATCAAAGCTTCAAATACATATATAGCAGAGGTATGTACGAAAGCTTTGAAGAAAACATGTAACATATATGAGCTCCCCTGAACTCCCCCTGACGAGGTGCATATAACATGATGATACCATATGGGAGATATACATGCAACATGTATCTTGGCTATATGCATCAGAGCAAACATATATATCATATAGGGTCCACATGTCCATGATTGTCTCCTTGCAAACATTATATACTAGCGAGAGGTCAATCATGCACATGAGTGTGATGCATATACTTACCTTGAAGTTCTTGATCAAGTACCTGAAGAAATACACTTGAGAAAACAGGGTTAGATAACACAAGATAATTTCTTCAAGAAAATACATAAGATCAACAAGAAACCAAGATTGGGATGACATGTAGGAGAGAGTATCACAAGGTGAATACTTCTTTCAAGCAAACATGTCCCCAAAAGAAATAGTTGTCTCCCCTTAAAGAACTTCCTCTTCCCCTGAATCTGACATTGGATATTGGGAGTAGGTAGGGTGAGAAAACTAGAACAACCAAAGAACAAACTGATCATGTTTCTCCCCTCTTAGAAACATGTAACATTCTCTCCTCTTGTAAGATGCATCTCTGTTGAAGTGATAAGCTTTGATGTGTATCTCTCTCTCCCCCTTTGACATTAATTTCCAAGAAGGGTCTTCAAGGTTATTGATCAAGTGGGTTTGGTCCTTGAGAAATACAGCTAGCCATTGAGTGGCTCTAGATGCAAGTAGAGGGTAAGAATCATTGAGTGGAGCTGGAGCAGAAAAACTCAGGAATTATTTGACAGAAAGTTCCTTAGGGCAGCAAAATCGGTGACACCGAGTTGAGTCAATTCGGTGGAACCGAGTTTGATGAAATGGAACATTTTGTCAACTCAGCTCACTAGGCAAAGGAACTCTCACAAGGATTTGCAATGAATTAACTGCGAAACTAGCTAAAAGAAAAGATAAACATAATAGAAGCAAAGAAACATCTAGATGAAGTTTTTTTTAAACTTCATCTAGACGGGTCGGCGACTAGGTCACCTATGTTAGAGTATATTGACTTAGGAGTCAAGTGAGAACACTTGATCATAAGTCATACTCATCGTTTAAGCTCAAAATGGGGTTGCCATTTTTCCTTTATGCATTTCAATGTATTTCACATCTATCTGAGTTGCTTTGGCTCATGTCTTTGAGTAAAGCTTCTCTAAGTTGTGATAACTTACATTGGGATTTGGTGGTGATGTCCGTCATGTAGTTGAACTTGAAGTGGATGCTCATGGGTTGAAGTTTGGAGCTATCCTATCATGTGTAGTTCATCTTCCTACATAGGTTAGTTTTGCAAGGAACAACATGTATATCCAAAATCACAAGAATGAAGCATATCTCAAAATTTTGTCAAAGGATATGTTTAGGTTGTCTTGTTCCTTGTTCCACCTTCAATTGTTGATACTTGGGTTATGCAAGATTGCTCAAGATAAGAGTGAGATGCAATCTTGTGTCATGAAGCTTGTCCAAGTACCTACAAAAGGTTAGATACAATACAAGGGAGCAAAATGTCCAAGATATAATATGATCATGAAAGGTATCATGGATTAGTCAAGAATGCTCATGCCCTTGTATGCATCCACGTGAGCCTCTAGTTCACGTTTGAGGCATCAATGATGTTCAACTCACTTCTCAAGTGATAAAACACTTTCTCATCAAGGGGTTTGGTAAAGATGTCCGTCAATTGCTTGTCGGTACGAACATGTTTAAGGTTAATGTCACCTTTCTCAACATGATCTCGAATGAAGTGGTGACGAACCTCAATATGCTTAGTTCGAGAATGTTGTACGGGATTGTGTGCAATCTTAATAGCACTCTCATTGTCACATAGTAATGGTACATGTCTCACATGCACACCATAGTCTTTAAGAGTTTGTGTCATCCATAGTAATTGAGCGCAACATGATCCCGCGGCAATGTATTCCGTTTCGGCAGTAGATAGAGATACGGAATTTTGTTTCTTGGAGGACCAAGACACAAGAGATCTACCAAGAAATTGACATGTACCCGAAGTGGATTTTCTGTCAACCTTGTCTCTGGCATAGTCCGAATCGGAGTAGCCAACAAGATTGAAAGAAGATCCTTTGGGATACCATATGCCAAAGTTTGGTGTATGTAACAAGTATCTCACAATTCTTTTCACCGCTTTAAGGTGACACTCTTTTGGTGCCGCTTGGTATTGTGCACACATGCACACACTTAGCATAATGTCGGGACGGGAGGCACATAGATATAGCAATGAACCAATCATAGATCGATAAACCTTTTGATCAACCGGTTTGCCATCCTTGGTCAAGTCAAGATGTCCACTTGTGGGCATGGGAGTTTTCATACCTTTACTCTCTTGCATGTTGAACTTCTTGAATAAGTCCTTGGTATACTTTGTTTGAGAAACAAAGGTACCTTCCCTAGTTTGCTTGATTTGTAAACCAAGAAAGAATTTGAGTTCACTCATCATAGACATCTCGAACTTTTCCGACATCAACCTTCCAAACTTTTCACTAAAAGAGGGGTTAGTAGATCCAAAGATAATATCATCAACATAAATTTGGCATACAAATAATTCTCCATTAAGCCTCTTAGTGAACAAAGTTTAATCGATCTTCCCAATTTCAAAACCTTTTTCAAGAAGAAACTTTGTCAAGCATTTGTACCAAGCTCTAGGGGCTTGTTTAAGACCATAAAGACCTTTACGAAGTTTGTACACATGATTAGGTTTCTTAGGATTATCAAAGCCGGGAGGTTGTTTAACATACACTTCCTCCTCAATTTCACCATTTAAGAAAGCACTTTTAATATCCATTTGGTAAAGAGTGATATCATGGTGATTGGCATAAGCAAGTAAAATGCGAATGGACTCAAGTCTTGCAACGGGGGCATAGGTCTCACCATAATCCATACCTTCGACTTGTGTGTACCCTTGTGCTACGAGACGAGCCTTGTTGCGTACAACTTGTCCATCTTCATCTTGCTTATTCCGGAACACCCATTTGGTTCCAATGATGTTTTGCTCTTCCTTAGGCTTCTCAACCAATGTCCAAACTTGGTTCCTCTCAAAGTTGTGTAGCTCTTCGTGCATTGCATTCACCCAATCGGGGTCCTTGAGAGCATCTTCCACCTTCAAAGGTTCAACACTAGAGATAAATGAGTAATGCTCACAAAAGTTAGCTAAACGAGTTTTAGAGCGAGTGATTCTCCCGGTTTGGATATCTCCAAGTATTTGTTCAATGGGATGATCCTTGTCGATTCTTGCTCTAACTCGAGGTAGCTTTTTCTTGGGTTGTGGTGAGGCTTCCTCACCATCATCATCTTCTTCTTCTTCGTTGATGTTGTCGTTGTTCGCTTGTGGAGGTGGAGAAGGAGGTTGAGGTGGATCATCTTGTTGCACTTCCTCATTTCCATCGTCTTGACGTATTCCACTTGTGGATGCCTCCATATCAACTTGTCGTTCACCTTGATGCGAAGTTGGGGCTTCCACTTGAATAGACGAGGTACTCTCCTTTACTTCCACGGGGCGAATCTTGCCAATGGGCAAGTCTTGGATTGCTTCCGATGGTTTTTTATCTCCTACATCAAGTGACAATTGCTCAACTTGCGAGCCGTCAGTCTCATCAAACTTCACATCTACCGTCTCTTCAACTTTTCGAGTGAAGTTGTTGTAGACACGATAAGTGTGAGAGTTCGATCCATAACCGAGTAGGAAACCTTCATGAGATTTAGGAGAAAATTTTGAACGATGATGCTTATCAAGAATGTAATATTTTGAGCCGAATGCTCGAAAGTATCCAACTTGTGGTTTGTTACCGGTGAGCAGTTCATACGCCGTTTTACCAAGAAGCTTGTGAAGGTAAAGTCGATTTGTTGCATGACAAGCCGTTTCAACCGCTTCCGCCCAAAAATGTCTTGGCATCTTGTATTCATCAAGCATCGTTCTTGCCATCTCAATAAGTGTCCGGTTCTTCCTCTCAACAACTCCATTTTGTTGAGGTGTGTACGTAGCCGAGAACTCATGTGAAATACCGTCCTCATCAAGAAAGGTGTCCACATTTGCATTCTTGAACTCTGTTCCGTTGTCACTTCGAACCTTCTTGATCTTCACTTCAAATTGATGTTGAGCCTTTCTTGCGAAGTTCTTAAAGATCTTTTGTACCTGCGATTTGTCATCAAGAAAGAACACCCACGTAAATCTGGAAAAATCATCAACAATGACCAAACCGGAAGAGTTACCACCAAGACTATTATAGGCGTTGGGACCAAAAAGATCCATATGAAGTAGCTCGAGTGGTCTCCTCGTGGTCATGATGTACTTTATGGGATGGCTTCCTCCAACTTGTTTTCCTGCTTGGCAAGCACTACAAAGTCGATCTTTGTCAAATATAACATCTTTCACTCCAAGAATGTGATCTCCTTTAACAAATTTATCAAGGTTACGCATGCCAACATGTCCAAGTATTCTATGCCATAACCAACCTTTAGAAGATTTAGCAATTAAGCATGTACGAGGTTGGGTTCTCTTAGTGAAATCAACAATGTATAGATCACCTCTACGAATGCCGGTAAAGACCATATTATGATTATCTTGGCGAAACACTTGGAAATCTACTTTGGTAAATAGAACATTAAAACCAAAATCGGCTAGTCTAGATACGGAAAGAAGATTGTAACCAAGAGATTCAACAAGCATAATATTTTGTATGGAGCTATCATTGGATATGGCCACCTTACCAAGGCCAAGTACCTTACCCTTGGAGTTGTCTCCAAAAGTCACATACTTGCGTGGACCATCATTTTTAGTAAGCTCACGAAACATGTCTCTATCTCCGGTCATGTGATCGGTACATCCACTATCAAGAATCCATTCTTTTCCTCCGGCCATGTAATCTCGAAGATTTGCCATAAGACAGAGATTCCTCATGGTCTTCTCGAATTCAATATCAAATTCTTCATCCTCAACATAATAGCCGTGCTCAACATCATCATCATCATGCGTGTGATCATTACCTAGGGCAATAGATTCATTAGTTTCATGATCATGACAATGCTCAAGTTTATGAATTCTAATGGCTTCCATGATAATGTTGCTAATAGTTGTAACATCTCCTTTGGTACGCATAAGATCACGAAGCTCGAACAAGCAATCATCAAATTTAGGATCATTAGGACTCATCTTGTGTAAAGCAACAGTCTTATAATAGGAGTAATCAGGATATCGCTTTTCTAAATCATGCCATAGAGTATAAGCACATGCAAAGTTTTGCATACAACCAAGCACAATTTTAGGTAATCTTCTAATGATAAGATTGACGGTTCTAAGATTACGAAGCATGTCAATTTCCTCTTCATGAGTAGGATGCAAGGGATCAATAGGGGGCACATAAGGATTATGAATATACTTGCTCAAGTTAAATTCATCAAAGATGTCAAGCATTTCATCCTTCCAAAAGTTATGATATTCCCCATTGAGAATAGGCACTCTACGTCTAAGACTCCCCAACGTAGACATGTCCATCTCCCTCCAATGGTGATGAAACCAAAGCAATGGAGACCAATGCTCTGATACCAATTGTGGGATCGAGGAGATAGGTCTAGAGGGGGGTGAATAGACCCTTAACCAACCAAATTAGCAGTTTTAAATTTCTCTTGGAACTTAGGCAGATTTTGGCATAAGTTAAGATCACTCCAATACTTTCTACACATGCATATCTAGAGATTAAGCAGCGGAAATAGTAAAGCATGCAAGAGTACGGAAAGTAAAGGGTAGAGTATGGAAGATCAAACGCAATGAAGACACGGTGGTTTTTGGCGTGGTTCCGATAGGTGGTGCTATTGTACGTCCACGTTGATGGAGACTTCAACCCATGAAGGGTAACGGCTGCGCGAGTCCACGGAGGGCTCCACCCACGAAGGGTCCACGAAGAAGCAACCTTGCCTATTCCACCATGGGTTACGTCCACGAAGGACTAGCCTCACTCGGGGTAGATCTTCACGAAGTAGGCGATCTCCTTGCCCTTACAAACTTCTTGGTTCAACTCCACATCATGTTGGAGGCTCCCAAGTGACACCTAACCAATCTAGGAGATACCACTCTCCAAAAGGTAATAGACGGTGTGTTGTTGATGAACTCCTTGCTCTTGTGCTTCAAATGATAGTCTTCCCAACACTCAAACACTCCTCACAGATTTGGCTATGGTGGAAGAAGGATTTGAGTGGAAAGCAACTTGGGAAAGGCTAGAGATCAAGGTTCAAATGGTAGGAGTGGAATATCTTGATCTCAACACATGAGTAGGTGGTTCTCTTTCAGAAAATGTATGGTGGAAGTGTAGGCACGTTCTGATGGCTCTCCTTGCAGGGGAGGAGGTGGTGGAGGGGTATATATAGCCTCCACACAAAATCCAACCGTTACACACTTTTGACCCAACTCGGTGGCACCGAAACAATCATCTCAGTAGCACCGAACTGTGTAAAAGATATGAACGTTAGGAATCTCGGTGGGACCGATATGAACAACTCGGATGGACCGAAGTGCAATGGCTTAGGGCAATCCTCATCTCGGTGGCACCGATTGCATCAACTCGGTAGGACCGAAGTGAAGCAATAAGGCAACAGAGACTTGGCAGGCCATCTCGGTAAGACCGATTTGCAAAACTCGGTGAGACCGAAGTAAGTGCAAACGATTACAGAGAGTTGGCAAGGCCATCTCGGTGGGACCGAGATCCATTTCGGTGGATCCGATTTGTTAGGGTTTTGGCAGTGGCTAAGTATTGGATGAACTCGGTTGGGCCGGATTGGAAATTTCGGTGGGGCCGAGTTGGAATGTAGGTTTAGGACATATTTGGGTAGAGATAGTGGTTGAGGGTTTAGGAATACTGTCACTAAGCACTTGAGCAAAAAGACCATTACGCAACACCTCATCCCCTTTTAATAGTATTGGCTTTCCTATGGACTCAATGTGATCTTGGATCACTAAACCAAAAGTGTAGAGTCTTGAACTTTTGCCAATCCTTGTCCTTAGCATTTTGAAGGGGTTCCACATCCTCTTGTCCCTGCCACGCCATTGTTGAACTTGTCTGAAATTCACTAGATAAAAGCATTAGTCCAACAACATGTATGTTGGCATAAATTACCAAAACCACCAAGGGAGCAAATGTGCTTTCACGCACACGCCGCAGGTCGTTGATGGTGAGGGAGCGGTCCTGTGTGCCCTTGAAGTTGGCGACAAACTGGCTGCAGAGCTCGGCCCATGAGGAGATGGACGCCTCGGGGAGGTTCATGAGCCAGGAGCGCGGGCTGTCCTTGAGGGCCATGGGGAACCAGTTTGCCATGACCTTGTCATCGCCGTTCACCGCCTCGACGCTCAGCGCGTAGAGCTGAAGGAACTCCACGGGGTTGGGGGTGCCGTCGTAGCGCGGAGGCAGCTCAGGCTTGAACATCGCGGGCCAGACCACGCGACGCAGCTCGCGAGTGAAGGCACGGCAGCCCACACCGCTTGAGGGGACGCCGCCAGCGAGGGCGGCACGGTTTTGACACCCAGCCGCCGCAATGTATTGAACGGCCTGGTCCTGGCGCCGGCGCTGCCGCTCGAGGAGCACACGCGCGTCAGGGGGCGCACGGCGAATGATTTGGCAGCTGGCCTCGTTTCGGTCCGGCGAGGATGCGCCGTGGGACAGCTCGCGAGACTGCGCGCCACGCTGAGGCCCGCCGTGCTCGTCACGCAGAGGAGGCGGCAGGGGAGCACCGTGCGCCAGGTCCCCAGAACGAGACGGCGGAGGGCGAAGCGAGTGGGAAGGCGCCGGAGCGTCCCCGGCGGCATTGACGACCTCGGTGATGTGGCCTAGCCAGGCGTCGTAGCTGGCGTCAGCTGGACGGTAATGGAGCAGCTCGCGCGCCATGAGCAGCACGGCCTGCGGGTTCGGCGGCCTGCGGTGGGCGAGGGAGGAGGCAGTGGCGGTGTGGCCGTTCGCCTGCACGGAGGGGTGCAGGGAGGAGTCCTGCTGCTCGCGGGCAGCGGGGTCGGTGGCAGCAGCAGCCTCGGCTTCGGGGCGGCGGCGATTGCCGCGGGCCACCGACTCCGTCTGAGCCACGCGGCCAGCCCTGCGCTCGGCGCGCTTGCGACGTGCGTCGGCCATGGGGTTGGTGGAGCAGAGGGCGCACCCCTACCTGGTGCGCCAAATGTCGGAAGTCGGGCTCCGGGGACCCAAAGGTTCGAACACTGGGGTGAGCTCATTCTACCACTTCGTCTCCTACCATGGCTAAGCAACGGCGAGGCTACGGCGAGAGCGCGATGAGCGAGGGACAGACCATGGACTCAACGGTTTACCCAGGTTCGGGCCACCTTGCGGTGTAAGACCCTACTCCTGCTTGGTTGGTATTGCTCTGGTGAGAGAGAGAGAGAGTACAAGGTTTTTGGGTGATGGGAATCGGAGTTCTCTCTCTCCTCGCGAGGCCGTTGGCGGAGGTGCTGAGTCTTGCTCGCCCGCTCCCTGAGGAGGGGGCCTCGGCAGGCCAAGGCCTCATGAGGTGCCCTGGTGAGGTGCTTGGTGATGATGGCCTGCTAGGCCCACGCCAGGCGTTGCCCTCTGGGCCAAAGGCAGACGGGCCTGGATACCCCGGGTTCCATGGGCCTGATAGTTGTTGACAGATCTACAAAATATTCACATTTTATTCCATTAGCACATCCTTACACAGTTCAAACTGTAGCCCGGGCTTTTGTGGATAACATTGTGAAGTTGCATGGGCCACCAAAACTGATTATATAAGACAGAGATAGGATATGTACCAGCCAACTTTGGAAGGATATATTTGCTGCTTACAAGAGTGAACTAAGATACATCTCTGCTTACCATCCACAAACTGATGGTCAAATTGAACGAATTAATCAGTGTTTGGAGACCTACTTGAGATGCATGACTACTCAGGAACCCAAGAAGTGGAAGGCCTGGTTGCCCTTGGCAGAATACTGGTATAACACCACTTATCACCTGGAACCCGTCCATGCGCAACCAGTAGTCCTCGAAATGCTGCCTGGGCATCCGCTTACGACCCCTATCCCTTCCGCCGCCTTACACTCCGCCTACAGGCCACGGCGAGCAGGTTGACAAGATGGAGCTCCAAAGCGGTTGGGAACATCAAGGACAAGTTGGCGATCTCCCGCGAGCTCATCGCGCGTTGCGACAGAGCCCAAGAGGTTCACGTGCTCTCGGCCCAGGAGGATTGGCTGCGCAAACAACTCAAGGTTTCCTACCTTGGACTCGCATCTATGGAGCGCACAATCGCCAGACGGCGCGCCCGCATCGCCAACGTCAAAGATGGCGACGCTACCACCGCATTTTTCCACCAACAATGCTCCTTTCATCGGCAGAAAAACAGGATCTTCAGCCTAACTGCAAATGGCGCAGTGCTCACTGATCACGAGGAGATGGCACACGCGGCATTCTTGCATTACGACACGCTGCTCGGCACTGCTGCCGATCGCGACCTCACGCTGGACTTGTCACAGCTTATTGAGCAGAGCAACCTCGCCGACCTCGACGCGCTCTTTAGCCCGGTGGAGATCTGGGACGCGGTCAAACACCTCCCTGCATGCAAGGCGCCCGGGCCAGACGGATTCACTGCTGAATTTCTGCGCGCGTGCTGGAGTACCGTCAAGCAGGACTTCTTGGATGTGTTCCAGCAGCTCTTCGAGCTTTGAGGCTGGGGTTTTTGCAAGCTGAACCAGGCCCTCCTTACCCTGCTGCCGAAGTGCGCCGAGGCCCACGAGCTGTGCGACTACCGCCCGATATGTCTCATCCACATCATGGCCAAGATTGTCTCTAAAGTCCTCTCGCTCCGCCTCGCCCTGAAGCTCGACTGTCTTGTCAGCCGCAATCAGAACACATTCATCACCGGACGGAGCCTCCACAACAACTATGTCCTCGTCAAGCAATCGCTGAAGCTGTTGCACCAGCTAGGGGCCCCAAGAGTTATGCTCAAGCTTGATCTCACGCGTGCTTTTGACTCCATATCTTGGCCATTCCTCTTTGAGGCTTTGCGCCAGTATGGTTTCGGGGATTGATTCTTGGAGTGGCTTGCCATCCTACTCTCCTCTGCGAGCACTCGGGTCCTGCTTAATGGCGAGCCCGGCCCACCTATTTGGCACAGGAAAGGGCTCCGCCAGGGCGATTCTCTATCCCCGCAGCTGTTCATACTCGCCCTCGACACTCTTGGACGGCTAATGAAGCGTGCCCATGACACTGGCATTCTGCAGCATCTACACCCCCGACGGCCTATACCGGCGATATCACCATATGCTGATGACGTCATGCTCTTCTGCCATGCTGCGGAGAGCGATGTGACTGCGGTCAGGGAGATTCTGACATTGTTTGGGAGGGCCTCGGGTCTCCATGTGAATTACGCCAAGAGCTCGGCCACGGTCCTCCACGGTGACTCGACGGACGTTAAGATGATCACTAGTCTGGGCTGCCCGATTGTGGATCTCCCGATCACCTATCTTGGCATTCCCCTGATGACGCGCCGCCCCTCGGCCGCACAGCTACAACCCTTGGTTGACAAGGTTGCTGGCAGCCTGCCGGCCTGGAAGGCATGGCTGATGAACAAGGCTGGGCGGCTTGCTCTTGTCAAGTCTGTCCTCTGCGCCATCCCCGTGCATCAGCTACTCGCCTTCGCCCCCCCCCCAAAGAAGACACTGAAACAGCTCGAGAAGATTCAGCGTGGTTTTCTCTGGGCTGGCCGTGCTGCTGCTAATGGTGGTAACTGCCACGTCAACTGGCGCCATGTCTGCCGCCCCCTTGAGCTTGGTGGCCTGGGCGTATGTGATCTGGAGAGCGCAAGGCGGCTGCGCTGGCTCTGGTTCACTCGCATGGACCCAGAGCGCGCATGGCAGGGCCTCGACCTTCAGTTCTCCGCCGACGAACGCGCGCTATTTGCAGCTTCTACCTCCATGGCCCTTGGAGATGGTTTGACTGCCTTGTTTCGGGATGATCACTGGATCAATGGGCTCTCAGTTTATGAGATCATGCCTTTGCTCTACGGCTGCATTCCGAAGCACCGACGCAAGGCCAGAACTGTGGCAGAAGGACTCGACAACAACACCTGGGCACGCGACATACATGGCGTACTTGGCATCCACGAGATTGGTCAGTACCTGCAGCTATGGCAGATTGCGCAACGCACCACTCTTTCAGACACGCCAGACCAGCTAATTTGGAAATGGTCCACGAGCGGCAGGTACTCTGCACAATCTTGCTACGCGGCTACTTTCCAGGGATCAACTTCCTGCCACACATGGAAGCTGATTTGGAAGTGTTGGGCGCCGCCTCGGGTCAAGTTTTTCCACTGGCTTGCCAACCAGGACCGTTGCTGGACCGCGGAGCGGCTGGCTTGCCGCAGTCTGCAACATCACCCATGATGCCTCCTTTGCGACCAAGCATCGGAAACGATCCAACACTTGCTGCTGGACTGCCCCCTTGCCCGGCAGGCCTGGCACGAGACTCTGGCCTGGCTGCACATCCCGGCACCGACACCCAACCAGGAGCCCACTCTCATGGACTGGTAGTTGCACGCCAAGGCAAGCACTCCTCCGACGTTGCGCAAAGCCCTGTAATCAGTCGTGCTTCTTGTGCCCTGGATGACTTGGAAGCACAGGAACAACTGTGTCTTCGAGAACGCGAGACTTTCCATTGACATACTAGTTCATACCATCGAGGAGGCCTATCTTTGGGCAAAGGCTGGCGCAACTGGGCTTAGAATTGTGCTGCCCCAATCTTGTGATGTACACTGATTGTAACATATGTTGACTGCCTTAGGGCGCCTGTAACCAAACTCCCCCCTTTTCAAAGAAAAGAAATGCAAGTCCTTCGCATTTTCTCGAAAAAAACACCACTTATCACACTACCCTTAAAATGTCACCATTCCAAGCTTTGTGTGGATTTCCACCACCATTGATTGTTGAACTAGCTGTGCCAGGGCCAGACAATTTAGAAGCTCAAGATTTTCTTACTACAAAATAGAGTATGCTGGAGAAGTTAAAAGAAAACTTGAGACAAGCTCAAAACAGAATGAAAAAGTATGCTGATTTGTAGAGGGTTGAAAGGCAATTTCAAGGAGGAGATATGGTTTACCTCAAGATGGCCCCATACAGATTAGCAGCTTTTGGTTTCAGGGGTGCTTTGAAGCTGCAAAACAAATACTATGGACCCTTCCTCATTATCCAAAAGATTGGTAATAGTGCTTATAAGTTACAGTTTCCTACTCATGTCCAAATGCATCCAGTTTTTCATGTTAGCCAGCTCAAAAAGCACATGGGCTGCAAGTCTATTCCTAGTCCTGACCTTCCTATGGTGAACTCTGATGGAACAATCAAAACTGAGCCAGCCATGGTTCTGGAAGTAAGACAAATCCCATGGAAGAATATACCAATGGTACAGTGGCTAATTCAATGGGAAAATCTTCCACCCGATGATGCTACGTGGGAGGATGCAGATTTTATCAAGTACACATTTCCCAAATTCTTCCGCGCGACCACTAAAGCTTGGAGGAAGACCAACAACTCACCGTGAGGACACGTCGGTTCTTTAGGAGAAGGCAATGTCAAGTATCAGGCTGATATTCAGTTAGCTATAGCAGTTCAGGCAAATACCGGTTCGCTGGATCAGGCAGCTCAAGTGGCTCCTGAGTCTTACCTTCATCGCCAACCATTGGATCTCCTTTACTGTTTATCACTATTTCTCTTCTAGCTATTTACCGCGTCTGCGAGTAAATAGGTACACCTATAAAGCCGGGTTGTGGCTGATGCGTGGGCATCGATCAATTCCCCAATTTGCCTTCAGGCTAAAACCTATACTCATACGGCTCCACCGATAACAATATACCTCCTAAATCGGGACCTCTTACCTTGCAATTACTTGTTGATCTACCGATCCCCTTCTTAGAAATCATCTAGGACTTGACAACGTGGCCCTCGCCGATACCACTGTATATCGGAAAGATGGTGGACGCAGGGTTCGAGCCATAGTTGGTCCGGTAACTTGGACTTGTTTACGGCTGGGTTGGGCGGAATTGGAGTTGAACTGGGTCACGTAAACGGTATCATGGCTTTACAGGGGTTTTACAGGCAGGTGGATTTTGATTGGAGATTAAGGGGGAGGAGGGGCCCACCCCATGAAAATCAGGGGGGAGAGGTTAGTTAGAAAGAAAGAATCCTAGTCAGCGTGTAATTGCGTGTAACTCTTAGTACGTTTAGCATTATTGTTGTTATCGGGGCGAGCTAACCAAACACATCCAACCAAATCAGATTACGCCGTAATCGGGTGGCGGGTAAAATTGATCGAGCCAAACACCTTTTTTTACACAAGAAACTGAAACAAAGATTCTAAGTAAGGGCATCTCCAAGGCGGACCCAAAAACCGCCTGCAACTATTCGGATCGCGCGGTCCGGACGCGGTTTGTCATCCAACGCGGGCATGTATCGGTCCGCCGAGCGGTCCGAACGTACTCTTTTCAGCAAACCCGAGAAAAACGTGAGGGTCTTTGCGGGAGTGCGGACAGCAGCCACGTAGGACCCCGACACCACTGGCTCACCCAAAAACCCTCCCGGACCCCGCGCCTCCCTCCTCCCCATTTTCTCTCCTTCCTTCTTTCCATCTTGCCTTCGCCGCCGCTCCACCACCCCGACCACTACGCCACACCCCTGTCGGAACTCTACGTCTCCGTCACCTCTAGCATTCCAGGCGGGCTCCACCCCGCTTCTCCTCTGACCGCCATGCCAGGTACCATCCGCTACTGCTATACTCACCATGCCCAGCAACTGTTTGATGAATTGTCGGAGCTAAAAAAAGTTGTCCCTTCTTCTTTCAAGCAAGATTTTGAGTATATATACAAGAACTATGTTGAGTTGTCCGACGAGGAGGACTACACGAATGAGACGTTGATGATGCAAGAAGTCATTGAAGATGCGGAGCGTGCGGAGGAGCATGTTCTCAATTTCAAGGGATTGATCAAGGGTCATCGAGTGCTCAACCGCAACAGACCGCGCGACCATTTGACACTGATGGTCGACTACTTTGCCCGTGATGCACTCTTCACTGACCATTTTTGTCGGCGTTTTCGGATGCGCAAGACTGTGTTTGATCGTTTGTACCATGGCGTCTACTCCTATGATGACTATTTCATCTTGAAGAAGGATGTCGTGGGAACGTTTGGGCTCTCTGGTTATCAGAAGTGCACGGCCGCATGATACGTCCATTTTGCATCATGTTTTACTACTGTTATTTATAGTGTTTTTAATCAATATAACATTTTGTGGAGCAATTCTAATGCCTTTTCTCTCTTAATATGCAAGATTTACACAAGGAGGGAGAATGCCGGCAGCTGGAATTCTGGACCTGAAAAAGCTATGTCAGAGATACCTATTCTGCACATCTCCAAATGAGCTGAAAATGCATGGAGATTTATTTTGGAATAAATAAAAAATACTGGAAGCAAGAAATACCAGAGGGGGCCACCCAGGAGCCGACGAGGCACCAGGGCGTGCCACACCCCCAGGCGCGCCCTGGTGGCTCGTGGGGCCCCTGGCCAGCCTCTGGCCCCCATTTTCTGGTATATAAGTCCATTTGCCCTAGAAAAAATAGGGAGAAGACTTTTGTGACGGTGCGCCGCCGTCTCGAGGCGGAACTTGGGTAGGAGCACTTTTGCTCTCCTGCGGAGCGATTCCGCCGGGGATACTTCCCTCCGGGAGGGGGAAATCGGAGCCATCGACATCACCAATGATCCTCTCATCATGGGAGGACCAATCTTCATCAACATCTTCAATAGCACCATCTCATCTCAAACCCTAGTTCATCTCTTGTATTCAATCTTTGTCTCAAAACCTCAGATTGGTACCTGTGGGTTGCTAGTAGTGTTGATTACATCTTGTAGTTGATGCTAGTTGGTTTATTTGGTGGAAAATTATATGTTTAGATCCAATATGCTATTTAATACCCCTCTGATCTTGGACATGAAGATGATTTGTGAGTAGTTACTTTTGTTCTTGAGGACATGGGAGAAGTCTTGTCATAAGTAATCATGTGAATTTGGTATTCGTTCGATATTTTGATGATATGTATGTTGTTGATTCTCTTAGTGGTGTCATGTGAACGTCGACTACATGACACTTCACCATCTTTGGGCCTAAGGGACTGCATTGTGGAGTAGTAATTAGATGATGGGTTGCTAGAGTGACAGAAGCTTAAATCCTAGTTTATGCGCTATTCCGTAAGGGGCTGGTTTGGATCCATATGTTTAATGCTATGGATAGAGTTATCTTAATTCTTGTTTCCTAGTTGCGGATGCTTGCGAGAGGGGGTAATCATAAGTGGGAGGCTTGTTCAAGTAAGAACAGCACCCAAGCTCCAGTCCACCCACATATCAAATTATCAAAGTCGCGAACGCGAATCAAACCAACATGATGAAAGTGACTAGATGAAATTCCCATGTGTCCTCGAGAACGCGTTGCTTATTATAAGAGATCGTTCCGGCTTGTTCTTTGCTACAAAACGGATTTGGCCACTTTGCTGCACTCTTTGTTACTATTTCTACTTGTCACTTGTTACAAATTATCTTGCTATCAAACTACTCGTTACCGATAATTTCAGTGCTTGCAGAAAATACCTTGCTGAAAACCGCTTGTCATTTCCTTCTGCTCCTCGTTGGGTTCGACACTCTTACTTATCGAAAGGACTATGATTGATCCCCTATATCTGTGGGTCATCAAGACTCTTTTCTGGCGCCGTTGCCGGGGAGTGAAGCACCTTTGGTGAGTCGAATTTGGTAAGGAAACATTTATATTATGTGCTAAAATTTATTGTCACTTGTCACTATGGAAAGTAATCCTTTGAGGGGTTTGTTCGGGGTATCTTCACCTCGACCGGAAGCACCAATAGTTGCTCCTCAACCTACTGCACCTACTAAAAATATTTATTATGAGATTCCTTCATGTATGATAGAGAAACTGCTAGCTAATCCTTATGCAGGAGATGGAATGGTACATCCTGATATGCACTTGATCTATGTGGATGAAATTTGTGGATTGTTTAAGCTTGCAGGTTTATCCGGAGATGGAGTTAAGAAGAAAATATTCCCTTTATCTTTGGAGGGAAAGGCATTGACATGGTATAGGCTATGTGATGATACTGATACATGGGACTGGAACCGATTGAAACTGGAATTCCACCAGAAATTTTATCCTATGCATTTGGTTCATCGTGATCGGAATTATATATATAATTTTTGGCCTCGTGAAGGAGAAAGCATCGCTCAAGCTTGGGGGAGGCTTAAGTACATGCTGTACACATGCCCCAATCATGAGCTCTCAATAGAAATGATCTTACAGAATTTTTATGCTCGGCTTTCTCATGATAATCAAACCATGCTCGATTCTTCTTCGACTGGCTCCTTTATGAAGAAAACTATTGAATTCAGATGGGATCTTCTGGAAAGAATTAAATACAACTCTGAAGATTGGGAACGTGACAAAGGTAATGAGTCAGGTATAATACTTGAGTTCGATTGTGTTAAATCTATTATGGATACCGATGCTTTTCGTAAGTTTAGCACTAAATATAGACTTGACTCTGAGATAGTTGCTTCCTTTTGTGAATCATTTGCTACTCATGTTGATCTCCCTATGGAGAAGTAGTTTAAATATCATCCCCCTGTTAAAGAAAAGATTGAGGAACCCGTTAGTGTTAAAGAAGAAACAATTATTTACCATGTTGATCCAGTTGTGCCTACTGCTTATATTGAGAAACCACCTTTTCCGGTTAGGATTAAGGAACATGCTAAAGTTTCAACTGTGGTTAACAAAAGTAATATTAGAGCACCTAGACCCTCTTACCAAATTAAAGTTGAACCTAATGTTGCTATGGTTAAAGATCGCTTGGTTGATAATATAGATGGGCATGTTATTTACTTCTGTGATGAAGCAGCTAGAATAGCTAAACCAGATCCTAAAGATAAAAACAGACATGTAGTAGGAATGCCTGTTGTCTCAGTTAAAATAGGAGATCACTGTTATCATGGCTTATGTGATTTGGGTGCTAGTGTGAGTGCTATTCCGTTTACTTTATATCAAGAAAAAATGAATGATATTGCACCTGTTGAAATAGAGGACACTAACGTTACTATTAAGCTTGCAAACAGAGATACCATTACACCGCTTGGGATCGTTAGAGATGTTGAAGTCTTGTGTGAAAAAATAAAATACCCTACTGATTTTCTAGTCCTCGGTTCTCCACAAGATGATTTTTGTCCCATTATATTTGGTAGACCTTTCTTGAACACTGTTAATGCCAAGATTGATTGCGCTACAGAAACTGTTAGTGTTAATTTCGGTGGTATGTCTCATGAGTTTAATTTCTCCAAGTTTCGTAGACAACCTCATGATAAAGAATTGCCTAGTAAAGATGAAATTATTGGTCTTGCTTCTATTGCCGTACCTCCTACTGATCCGTTAGAACAATATTTGCTAGACCATGAAAATGATATGCATTTGAATGAAAGAAATGAAATAGATAGGAAGTTCTTTGATCAACCACCTAGCCTTAAACACAATTTGTCTGTTGAAACTCTTGGAGGCCCTCCTCCACCTAAGGGTGATCCTGTATTTGAATTGAAGCAATTGCCTGATACATTAAAATATGCTTATCTTGATGAAAAGGAGATATATCCTATTATTATTAGTGCTAACCTTTCAGAGCATGAAGAAAAGAGATTACTAAAAACTCTGAGGAAGCACCACGCTGCTATTGGATATACTCTTGATGATCTTAAGGGCATTAGTCCCACTCTATGTCAGCACAAAATTAATATGGAGCCTGATGCTAAACTAGTTGTCGACCACCAACGACGATTAAATCCTAAGATGAAAGAGGTGGTAAGGACCAAAATATTAAAGCTTCTGGAAGCAGGTATAATTTATCCCATAGCTGATAGTAGATGGGTAAGTCCCGTTCATTGTGTCCCTAAGAAAGGAGGTATTACCATTGTTCCTAATGATAAAAATGAACTCATTCCACAAAGAATTGTAACTGGTTATAGGATGGTAATTGATTTTAGAAAATTAAACAAAGCTACTAGAAAAGATCATTACCCCTTACCTTTTAATGATCAAATGTTAGAAAGTTTATCTAAGCATACACACTTTTGTTTCCTAGATGGTTATTCTGGTTTTTCTTAAATACCCGTATCACAATCCGATCAAGAGAAAACCACATTTACTTGTCCTTTTGGAACTTATGCTTATAGACGTATGCGTTTTGGTTTATGCAATGCACCTACTACCTTTCCAAGATGTATGACTGCTATATTCTCTGACTTTTGTGAAAAGATTGTTGAGGTATTCATGGATGATTTCTCCGTTTACGGAACTTCTTTTTATGATTGCTTAAGCAACCTTGATCGAGTTTTGCAGAGATGTGAAGAAACTAATCTTGTCTTGAATTGGGACAAGTGCCACTTTATGGTGAATGAAGACATTGTCTTGGGGCATAAAATTTCTGAGAGAGGTATTGAAGTTGATAAGGCTAAGGTTGATGCTATTGAGAAAATGCCATGTCCTAAAGATATTAAAGGTATAAGAAGTTTCCTAGGTCATGATGGTTTCTATAGAAGGTTTATTAAAGACTTCTCTAAAATTTCTAGTCCTCTTACCAATCTTTTACAAAAAGATGTTCCATTTGTTTTTGATGATGATTGTCTAGAAGCCTTTGAAACACTTAAGAAAGCCTTAACCACTGCACCTATTGTTCAACCACCTGATTGGAACTTGCCTTTTGAAATTATGTGTGATGCTAGTGATTATGCTGTTGGTGTTGTTCTAGGACAGAGAGTTGATAAGAAATTAAATGTTATCCATTATGCTAGTAAAACTCTAGACAGTGCTCGAATAAATTATGCTACTACTGAGAAAGAATTTCTAGCAGTTGTGTTTGCATGTAATAAATTCAGATCTTACATAGTTGATTCTAAAGTAACTGTTCACACCGATCATGCTGCTATTAAATATCTTATGGAAAAGAAAGATGCTAAACCTAGACTCATTAGGTGTGTTCTATTGCTACAAGAATTTGACTTGCATATTATTGATAGAAAGGGAGCTGAGAATCCCGTAGCAGATAATTTGTCTAGAATGGAAAATGTTCTTGATGACCCACTACCAATTAATGATGATTTTCCTGATGAACAATTAGCTGTCATAAATGCTTCTCGTAATACTCCTTGGTATGCAGACTATGCTAATTATATTGTTGCTAAATTTATACCACCTAGTTTCACATACCAACAAAAGAAAAAGTTCTTCTATGATTTAAGACATTACTTTTGGGATGACCCACATCTTTATAAAGAAGGAGTAGATGGTATTATTAGACGTTGTATACCTGAGTATGAACAGGAATAAATCCTACGGAAATGTCACTCCGAGGCCTACGGAGAACACCATGCGGGAGACAGAACTGCACATAAGGTATTACAATATGGTTTTTATTGGCCTACTCTTTTCAAGGATGCTCGTAAGTTTGTCTTATCTCGTGATGAATGTCAAAGAATTGGTAATGTTGGTAGACATAAGGAAATGCCTATGAATTATTCACTTGCTATTGAACCATTTGATGTTTGGGGATTTGATTATATGAGACCTTTTCCTAAATCCAATGGGTATACTCATATTCTAGTTGCTGTTGATTACGTTACTAAGTGGGTAGAAGCTATTCCAGCTAGTAGTGCTGATCATAACACTTCTATTAAAATGCTTAAAGAAGTTATTTTCCCAAGGTTTGGAGTCCCTAGATATTTAATGACTGATGGTGGTTCACATTTTATCCATGGTGCATTCCATAAATTGCTTGCTAAATATGATGTCAACCATAGAATTGCATCTCCCTATCACCCTCAATCTAGTGGTCAAGTAGAATTGAGAAATAAAGAAATAAAATTAATTTTGAAAAAAACCGTCAATAGATCTAGAAAGAATTGGTCTAAGAAACTTGACGATGCATTATGGGCTTATAGAACTGCTTATAAAAACCCTATGGGTATGTCTCGTTATAAAATGGTTTATGGAAAAGCATGTCATTTACCTCTTGAGTTAGAACATAAAGCATATTGGGCAATTAAAGAACTCAATTATGATTTTAAACTTGCCGGCGAAAAGAGGTTATTTGATATTAGCTCATTAGATGAATGGAGAACCCAAGCTTATGAAAATGCCAAATTGTTTAAAGAAAAAGTTAAAAGATGGCATGATAGAAGAATTCAAAAATGGGAATTCAAAGTGGGTGAGCAAGTTCTATTGTACAATTCTTGTTTGAGATTCTTTGCAGGAAAACTTCTCTCTAAATGGGAAGGACCGTATATCATAGAAGAAGTTTATCGCTCCGGAGCCATCAAAATAAACAACTCCGAAGGCACTAATCCGAGAGTGGTGAATGGGCCAAGAATTAAGCATTATATTTCAGGTACTCCCATTAATGTTGAAACTAATATTATTGAAACAATTACACCGGAGGAATACATAAGAGAGACCTTCCTGAACACCCCGGAACCCTGAAAAGGAAGAGGTACGTGATACGGTAAGTAAACCGACTCCAAAAATTCCATAAAAATACTTTCTGTCAGTTTTGGAATATTAGAAAAAAATAAAAAAATAAGAAACAGCCGAGGGGACCCACCTGGTGTCCACAAGGCACCAGGGCGCCCCCCCAGGCGCGCCCTGGTGGCTCGTGGGCCCCTCGTGAGCCTTCCCGATTCCGTTTTCTCCTAGAATACTTGTTTTGCAAGATAAAAATTCTTTATATATACTCCTGGACGTTTTGACCACCGTATCGCAAAAATCTCCTCTGTTCTTGTTTCGTGCTATTTTTCTGACAGATCTACATCGCTATGGCTCCACCAAGTTCTTCCAAGGACAAGTTCTACGAGAAGGTCATCAACCCCTACCTACCAGAGGTGATGAAACACCCTCAAGCCATTGAGATATGTGAGGGGGTGCTTCACATCCGGGATGTTCAAGGACCCAAGAAGACCGGGAGCGTGGAGTCCAGGCTCGAAGCGGTGGAGCAGGAGATCTTCAAGTGCCAAGGGATGGTGGAACGTGGACTCAGCGCCAACCACTCCATGATCACAGAATTCACCCGTGATCACAAGGTGAATGGCCAATTGATGGGGGACATCATCTTCAAGCTCAATGAACGAATCGACTATCTCCAAGGCCAAATCTATGATCTTCAAAACCAAAATTATGAGTGTGAGGCAAGATTCAAAGGTATGAGTTTAGCTGCAAGCTTCAGGACTCCAGAGACTCGTTCATCTTTTTATGATGGGGAACCTATGCCATGGAAGCCGGAGGATAAGCCCACCACTTCATCACCACCACCATCACCGAAGGAGGAAACTTGAGTACATGGGTATGGGCACTCCCCTTGGCTTGTGCCAAGCTTGGGGGAGGTGCCCCGGTATCGTATCACCACCACTTTTATTATCTTTACCTATTTCTAGTTCGATCCTTAGTTATTTCGTGATCTAGTTGAATAAAAGTTTAGTATGATCTATTTTTGAGTGTTAGTTTCGTGATCTATCTATCTATGTAATTGAGTTGAGAGTTATATAATAAAGAGTAGTTTGAGTTTTTGCTTCTTTACTTTTATGTTTCAATCCTAGCAATGAAAATAATGAAAAAGATCATATGCTAACCTTATGGAAAGTAATGACACCACATAAAGAAAAGTATAAGTGGCAAAATTTATTGGAAGTTAACAAACATAGCATTGGTCAATGGTGCAATTCATGAAAGAATTAATAAGGGAAGAGAAGATTCACTTGCAAAAATACTATCTTGGACATCTTTAGGATTGTGAGCCCCCATTAAGTATTTTATGTCAAATTGTTGACGTTGGACAAGGAAGACAACGTAATGAATTATGTTTGCTTATATTCACATAGAAGCTATATTGTCATAGATCCTCCAACATGTGGTGCCTGCTCAATATCTTTGCTAGCCAAAAATCCACACCAAGTAGAGATACTACTTGTGCATCAAAAACCCTTAAACCCAGTTTGATGTCATGAGAGTCCACTATACCTACCTAGGGAATGAATAAGATCCTTCAAGTAAGTTGTCATCGGTGCAAAAAGCAATAAAAATTGCCACTAAATGTGTATGAAACTTTTATTGTAAGGGAAAATAAACTTTGTATGAACTTGTGATGGCAAAGAAATAAAAGCGACGGACTGCATAATAAAGGTTGCTATCACAAGGGGCAATATAAAGTGACGTTCCTTTGCATTAAGAGCTTGTGCATCCAACAACAAAAAGCGCATGACAACCTCTGCTTCCCTCTGCGAAGGGCCTATCTTTTACTTTTATGTATTTACTTTTTATGCAAGAGTCAATAGTATTCTCCTCTATTCCTTTTTATTTTTCTCTTTTGCAAGCATCATGTGGTGGGGAAAGATCTAGGCATATATATCCAGTTGGATATGAGTGATCATGAGTTATTATTGTTGACATTACCCTTGAGGTGAATGAGTTGGGAGGCAAAATTATAAGCCCTTATCTTTCTATGTGTCTGGCTGAAACTTTTTGCTCCATATATATGTTGTGAGTGTTAGCAATCATAGAAGATTATATGATGGTTGAGTATGTGGACTTGCTAAAAAGCTCCTACATGAAACCCTTCCTGAAAATATGATGAATTGCAATTGCATTGTTGACTGAGAACATAGTTTGTTAGTTTTAAAGAAAGTTTATGCCTTATACTTCATTGTTGTGATGAATTGTTACTTGCTCACGAGAACTTTTATGATAATGAATATTACTGTTATAATAATAATCATGATGCTACTATGTCCGTATTTTGTTTTTATCGACACCTCTCTCTAAACATGTGACATGATTATCGATATCGGCTTTCGCTTGAGGACAAGCGAGGTCTAAGCTTGGGGGAGTTGATACGTCCATTTTGCATCATGTTTTACTACTGTTATTTATAGTGTTTTAATCAATATAACACTTTGTGGAGCAATTCTAATGCCATTTCTCTCTTAATATGAAAGATATACACAAGGAGGGAGAATGCCGGCAGCTGGAATTTTGGACCTGAAAAACCTATGTCAGAGATACCTATTCTGCACATCTCCAAATGAGCTGAAATTGCACAGAGATTTATTTTGTAATAAATAAAAAATACTAGAAGCAAGAAGTACAAGAGGGGGCCACCCAGGAGCCCACGAGGCACCAGGGCGCGCCACCCCCCCAGGCGCGCCCTGGTGGCTCGTGGGGCCCCTGGCCAGCCTCTGGCCCCCATTTTCTGGTATATAAGTCCATTTGCCCTAGAAAAAATAAGGAGAAGACTTTTGGGACGGTGCGCCGCCGTCTCGAGGCGGAACTTGGGCAGGAGCACTTTTGCTCTCCGGCGGAGCGATTCCGCCGGGAATACTTCCCTTCGGGAGGGGGAAATCGGAGCCATCGACATCACCAACGATCCTCTCATCGTGGGAGGACCAATCTTCATCAACATCTTCAATAGCACCATCTCATCTCAAACCCTAGTTCATCTCTTGTATTCAATCTTTGTCTCAAAACCTCAGATTGGTACCTGTGGGTTGCTAGTAGTGTTGATTACATCTTGTAGTTGATGCTAGTTGGTTTATTTGGTGGAAAATTATATGTTCAGATCCAATATGCTATTTAATACCCCTCTGATCTTGGACATGAAGATGATTTGTGAGTAGTTACTTTTGTTCTTGAGGACATGGGAGAAGTCTTGTCATAACTAATCATGTGAATTTGGTATTCGTTCAATATTTTGATGATATGTATGTTGTTGATTCTCTTAGTGGTGTCATGTGAACGTCGACTACATGACACTTCACCATCTTTGGGCCTAAGGGAATGCATTGTGGAGTAGTAATTAGATGATGGGTTGCTAGAGTGACAGAAGCTTAAACCCTAGTTTATGCGCTATTCCGTAAGGGGCTGATTTGGATCCATATGTTTAATGCTATGGTTAGAGTTATCTTCATTCTTCTTTCGTAGTTGCGGATGCTTGCGAGAGGGGGTAATCATAAGTGGGAGGCTTGTTCAAGTAAGAATAGCACCCAAGCACCGGTCCACCCACATATCAAATTATCAAAGTTGCGAACGCGAATCAAACCAACATGATGAAAGTGACTAGATGAAATTCCCATGTGTCCTTGAGAACGCGTTGCTTATTATAAGAGATCGTTCCGGCTTGTCCTTTGCTACAAAAAGGATTGGGCCACCTTGCTGCACTCTTTGTTACTATTGCTACTTGTCACTTGTTACAAATTATCTTGCTATCAAACTACTCGTTACCGATAATTTCAGTGCTTCCAGAAAATACCTTGCTGAAAACCGCTTGTCATTTCCTTCTGCTCCTCGTTGGGTTCGACACTCTTACTTACCGAAAGGACTACGATTGATCCCCTATACTTGTGGGTCATCACCGCACTCCGAATGCTTGAATATGGCACGACCGCTAATTTGTGGGATGAGTACCTATGGATGTCTGAGAGCACATGCGGAGATGCCATGGTCAGGTTTGCAACTGCCATAGTCGAGGTGTTTGGACCTCAGTACCTGAGTGAACCAACTCTGGAAGACACCAAGAGGCTCTTGGCAATCTCAGAAGCAAGAGGATGGCCAGGTTTGCTTGGATCTCTTGACTGCAGGAACTGGAAATGGAAGAACTGCCCGAAGGCTTTACAAGGGCAATATTAGGGTCATGTTAAGAAGCCCACCATCATTCCTGAAGCAGTTGCATCACATGATCTTTGGATTTGGCACACTTTCTTTGGCATGCCCGGGTTACACAATGACATCAATGTGCTGCAGCGATCACCATTGTTTGCGAGGCTGACTGAATGAAAAGCTCCTCCTTGCCACTATACTGTCAATGGACATGAGTACAACATGGGCTACTATCTGGTTGACGGTATCTATCCTCCGTGAGCTACCTTTGTCAGCACCATCTCTAACCCTGTTGGCCAGAAAAAATCTCACTTTGCCCAAAGACAAGAAGCAACTAGAAAAGATGTCGAGAGGGCATTTGGAGTTCTGCATGCCTGTTTTGCAGTTGTTCGTGGACCTGCTAAACAATGGGATTTGGAGACCTTGTGGGAGGTGATGACATGTTGTGTGATCATGCACAACATGATCGTCGAAGATGAGGGTGAGGATGCCGCCACAGCTCTAGAATTTGAGAACATGGGTGATCCTATCGAACTTCCAGACCAGAATCCGGCCACATTTGAAGAGTTTATTCAAATGCATCAACAAATTCGGCATCGACCAACTCACTAGCAGCTGAAGGAAGATCCGATTGAGCATCAGTGGGCGGTTAAAGGGGACAACAATGTTGGAATGTGATATTTGAACTTTTTTAAATTTGAACTAGTGTTGCATGCGACTATTTGACCGTCTGTACTCTATGTATGCGGCTATTTGAAAGTATGTACTCTATGTATGCGGCTATTAGAATGTGACACCCTGGTTTTGGCAACTTTTTCTTTGCAAATATTTTTCTGGTTTCATTTGCTTTTTGATTGAATTTCAAACTAGTTCATTGACTTTGGACTTGAGGGTTTTTTGAATTTCTTCCTAAGTGATCCAACACCCTCAACACCTTGCCAATATTTTGTTTCACACCCTCTGGACCAAACCCTAATTTTTTATCCTTCCAAAATAATTCATTTTCTCCTTTGGAACTGCCTATTCTCACTATGGGTTGTGAAGCAACCTATAGCTCTGCTGATTAGAAAATTCCCAAATTAATACCACATCTTCTTGACATCATCTACTCCCACAATACCCAAAAATATTTCATTGTCTAGTACAAAATTTTCCCCAGAAAACTCCTTTTACCCTCTGGGCAGAATTGGCCCTTTGTGAAGCAACCTATATCTCCATGACTCAGAAAATTCCCAAATTAATCCCTGAGATATTAGGAGCTATATCTTTCCACAATATCCAAAAATATCTCTTAGCCCAGTTCAATTTTCCAGCAAAGAAATTGTTTTCAGCCTTTGGACATTTCAAACCTTTGTGAAGGAAGTGTCAGCAAGAAGTGTCCATTGGCTCTGAAATTTTTATATCATTTTGTCACCACCAAATAACCCCCAAATATCAAATTTCACTTCAAGGAACCCATCTATGGGAGTGCAACATCATCAACAAGTTTCTGGACCAGAATAGGGTTTGTACATGAACCATGTTCAAAACTTGTTGAAAATTTCTCAAATCTTGCAAGAAGGTAGTCCTTCCAACCTAGAACACCCTAGACAAACCATTTGGCTTGATTCACAACTCATCCTCTCTCTGGAACTCTCTCAAGTTTCTGACCAGAAACTATTTCTGATGCTACCATTCATCTCAGGCTATCGATAGCCATGCCAGTGACCCAAGGAGGCTACTGGGCCTTAGGACGGCACCCCAGACAAGGTCAGGCAAGCCAGCTCACACCGCGTGCACCTGTGCACGCGGTGACCACGCGGCCGGCACTGCCAAACGAGCGCTCTGGGCGCCGTCAGGCTTGGGTCCTGTCAGAGCGCGACGCCCGCGTCGTCGTACCTTGTCCGTTCGTGCCACCATCGCCGCCGCCGTCCACGTGGACCCTCCAGAGCCTTCCCCCTCGCCGGTGGCGCTCTCGCCGGCCGCCACTGTGGCGCCCGTGTGGCCACTGTGGCTGAGCTGACTGGAGGCTTCCTCGCGTGCCGCCACTCCGCGCATTAACTCCACTGGCCTCCTCCGTCACTTCGCCCCGCTCCACGACGGCCAGCGCGCCGTCCTTGCTCCGACAGCTTCGCCACGACGCCGGACGGCTCCAGACCCTCTGCCCGACTATAAAAGGCCCTGCCCGGCCTCTCCTCACCTCATCACCCCACCACCACCCAATCGCCTCCAGAGCGCGCCAGTGAGGGTCGGGAGCTCGTCTCCCTCCGCTCTGGCCAAAGCTCCGCCGCCCAAACCCCGATCTGCCCCAACTAGCTCCGCCCCACCCCAGCCTTGTCCGACCTTTCCCCTGAGCTCAGGGCACTTACCTGGTCCCTCCTGACCCCTCTCCTGGCCGAGGCGCTGCCGGAATCACCCTTTCTGATGACCACCGAAACCAGCCGCCGCTGGAGAGGAAGGGGGCGATGCCGTCCGGCCACCTCCCGTCGAGCTGCGGGTACGTGCGAGCTCGTCTCCATGCGCCCGATCCATCCCTGCCGTCTCTCGGACCTGTCGCCGTCTCAACGCCGGTGAACGGCCGCCGGTGAGCCGCCCTCTCTGTACTGCCCTCTCCCTTTCTCTTAAATCAGCCAGAGGCCCCACCTGTCAGCGACCCACCCCGCGCGCCGAACCGTTTTAAGTGGAGGTGCCCCTCCACTTTAAGTGTTCGACGTGGCCGGCTGGGTATTTTCTGATTTTCTGTTTAAATTCATTTTAATCCAGTTTGACCGGAAACTTTGACCAGCTCTAATTTTTAAACCATGAGTCCAAATGAAGTGATTCTTTTTGCAATAGTTTTGTCTTGAGCTCCTCTATTTTCTGGCAAAAGTTGGTATTCTTCCAATATGTACAGAATTTTTGACCAACAAAAATGCTTGATGTGACATTTTCTTTTGCCATTTCAAAATATTTTCAGAAGGAAATTGCTTTGGTGTTGAAGACCAGGAGTTTGCTAGCACCCCATTTGAGCAAGGCAAGCCACATCATCCATTGCATAAGGCATTACAACAGTGTTGGCTCTATGTTGAATTCTTTTTGCATTAATTAAAGATAAAAATGACCTTGCTCATATTGTTTTATGTCATGGCAAACATTAGCTAGCATAATAAGATAACTTTGTGTGGCACATGTTATGCTATTCACTTAAACCTAAATTGGATGGTTGATCAAGTGCCACCGACCTGGACTTACCCGTCCAGCCACATCTGCCGGAATGGGACGGCCTTGACTTGGTCTAGCCTCGTGCTCTTTTACCGGTACCACCAAAGAGGGAAGGTTATGCGTGTGTGCTGCCCTGATCAGGTAGACGACGATAACCTTGTGAGCCCAAGTTAAGTTATTTGCCGGTGTCCCCGATTGGGACAGTTTAGTTTGGTCACGATGGTGGCAGGTGTCAGGAGTGACACAGGGGCCACTCAGGGCATGACTCGGACGGGGGATGATTGTCGGTGGTACGATAGAAGGGTCACAGGTTAGGAAAGTTTCGTTGGACGAATGTCCATGGTGTGGGTAAAGTGCGCAACCTCTGCAGAGTGTAAGAATCTTTTTGAATAGCTGCGTCCACGGTAATGGACACAGTCCGCACTAGGTCACACTGTATGGTCAACAGTAATAATGATGGAAGAACTTGTCCTATGCTCAGAAGTGACCGATGGGTCACGAGTGCTCAGGGGGTCATGGTGTGAACCCGGAGGAGAGTAAGTTGGTAACCAGTAAGTGAGCATCTTAAAGCATGCCTGTTTCCTAAGCATTTAACCTAGCCACTGCCATGTTGTTGTTTGCTGCACTGTTTTGGTTGTTGTGAGCTTGCGAGTACATTCCAGGTACTCACCTGGCGTATCATGCCAGATGCAGGAGAAGCCGAGGGTGGAGATCCCGATGGTTCGTGCTACGCTAACTAGGCCGTGTCCCAGCAGTGTCCCTATGGGATGGAGTGTCTCACCCGATGTTCCGCTATGCCGTAGTATTTCCCACTAGTAATGAGGCCCTTGAGATGTTTCATAAATAATGTAGATACTTTCATAGCACAAGTAGTGCTCTTGGCCTCACTATCTTATGTAATATCCAACCTTGTACCTGTATCATATCAATAAAGATCAGTTCTGTTCTGTTCCAAGTTGTTGTGTGTTTCCAGAAGACATGATCTCTGGGTTGGGAACACAGGGTAAACCGGTCCTCTGAGCCGGGGTGCCACATAGAACGTGCGGACTTTAAAAAAAAGAGGAAGGCCAGATGTATGCTGGCAGCGTTGGATGGCTGCCTCCTGGATCCGTGTCTGCGGAGTGGTCCCCTCTGTCTGTGGACGGATGCGGGAGGAAATTTGCGGGTCGCCGTTGGAGATGCCCTAATGTAGAAGCTCAAAACCTCTTGTACTTATCCATCTTTCAAGTGGATCGCTCTGACCACCTCAAAAAAATTGTATCCCTCTGAAAGTAAAAAAAAGAAATGAAATTTATAACGAGGAACTCGCAAACTCCACCCCCGAACTCCTGCGGACCTCGTCGGTGACCGGACAACACACTAAAAATCCTTTCCACAACCGGATACCTCAATTACGAATCCTCAAATCCATACAATTACATACAAGTGAAACCTTATCTTAAGCGGAGCTTGTCCGGCTCCGATGGCTAGCTGTGCCCCTCGGAGTGTTGGTGAGGTCACCGACGAGATAGAGTAGGACATGGGACACGCACCGACTCATGGGACTTGAGGCGCCGCCGTCTTCCATGCCCTATTCTTCCTCATCGAAGCCCGTGCCCTGCACTTCGCCGGTGGATGTGTGGTCGATAGTGGATCTGTCGTGGTCGGAGCCGACCACGTCCACCACGACGCGATTGCGGTGCCAGGGGTTGCCGGGCACCATACGTGGTACCGAAAAGTGCGACCCTGCCTCGCCAACGTCCGCCCGTGAGTGTTGTCGCGGCCTCCCTGACGTTGTCCTGGACTAAGGGGTGTCAACCTGTATGTCATGCCGTCCATGGGCCGGGCTGATGGCCCACCAACCATGGGAGGAAGGACTACCGAAGCTGTGACCCTCGGCATGATCATGATGGAAACTTCCGAAGAATTGGCGTATACTTCAAGGAAAGCTCTAGTAGTTGGCGTGTTTATTCCTAGTTCGAACCGACCATATGTGTATACCAGGTACCCCCGGTGTATATATAAGCTGAGGGGTTTACTCTTTAGGGACACGATTATGAGCCACTTGTGGAAAAACGGCTAGCCACAACTTTCGTTGGTGGCGCCCCATTTTCAATCAACGCCACCACTATATTTTCCAAATAGTGGTGGCGTTTGCATATTTGGTATGACAGCTTTGTAAGAATATTGCTGGCATGGGATTTTTATTATATGCCACAAATATGTGGGCCCAGCTGTACTGTCTAGTTGGTAGTTAGTAGTGGCGTTGGATTTGTTAGGACGCCATAGGTAATTTGTGTAGTAATGTCGTACATATAATTAAAACGCCAGCACTAAGTTATTATTATGAGTTTGAGTTTATTAGTATTTTGATAATTTATTTTGTATTTCGAAATATTTTATCAAAGAAAAAATAAAAAAAGAAGGGATTTCTATTTCTGTGCCCCTCATTGCTTAGTTCTCCTCAGTTTTGCCCACGTTCTTTGGCAGTGCTCACTTTTCCCCTCTACCACGTGGCCCACCCTCACAAAAGCCCAAACGGGGGTTTGTCGTTGGGTCAAAGCCTTTGACCGTTACTTGGCACGTTTACTGACGCGTGGGACACCCCTGGTAGCATCTGTGTGCTCGTAGATGGTGGGCGCATATACTGACTTGTGGGACACCTTTGTCAGCGGGGCGTGCTCGTAGATGGTGGGCGCATATACTGACTTGTGAGACACCTCTATCAGTGGGGCGCGCTCATAGATGCATGGCGCATATACTGACTTGTGGGACACCTCTGTCAGCGGGGCACGCTCATAGATGGTGGGCGCATATACTGACTTGTGGGACACCTCTGTTAGCGGGGCGCGCTCGTAGATGCTGGGCGGTGTCACTGACGCGTAGGACACACATGTCAATGGCAGCGCGATCGTCGGTGGTGGGCGTTGTTACAGGCGCATGGGACACCAATGTTGGGCCCATCTGTCAGCGTCTACGCGGTGGTTTGTGGCAGAATTGGCGAAAAAAGAGGTGGCTTATTAAGCCAAGATGAGTACTCGAACCCGAGACCAGACGCTCAAAGAGAGGCGCAAGGGCCAACCGACCAAGCATGTGTACATGTCTTTTTGAAACATTCCTCGCCTTTTTATTTACAAAAGGAAGCGAAGAATGGACCCACCGTTCAGTCACTATATGTATTATACCATCGGGGTGTGAATTGTTTTCCCTTTGTTCAAACCATTTGGTGTGGTGGATGCACTTGAGTCAACAATATTAGTTTAGTCCTGAATATATTGGTTTGGTGGATGAACTTGGGACAAGCAAAGTAACAAGTTTGAAACAAAAACATTGTCAACACTTCAAGTTTGACCCCATTTTGAAACAAAGAAAGAAAATGCACATGGAAATGGCCACATACATGGCATAATCCATGATTATTTGCCCAAGTGTGGCACAAATATTGGTGTTACCATTGTGGACAATGTTTCCATAGGAATTTACAATTATTTGATAATAAAAAGCAAAATTTTCATTTTCCAAGTCCTAGAAATGCCTTTTTTGTGAAGGAAGTGCCCCAAATAGTTTTGAAATTTGTTCCATTTCATTTTTCACCAAAAGTAGGTCACATTAGATGGCCACTGACCAAGTTTCAGTAATTTCAGAGCACTATTGCTATATTCCATCCATTTAGTTGACTTTTAGTGAATTATCAGAAATTGCCCAAAATTGAACTACAAGTGTGATGTAGTTTGTCCTAAAAATTCGAAAAAATCATTTTATGCTCCAATGTTGGTGGTGGATGAACTTGGGACAAGGAAAGTAGGAATTCCACACCTTTTTGTATCAATGGTCAACACTTCAAGTTTGACCCCATTTTGAAAAAAAAAGAGAGAAAATGAAAAAAGGCTCAAAAAATGAAATTCCTTTGCATGGAGCCATCTTTTGAGCACTAGTTTGTGGGAAAAATATTAAACTTGCAGTACAACATGTTTGAAAAAAAACCTTCACAAAATGGCCTACCTAGTATGAACTTGTGTGGATTCCAAGGCATATGCACATGGAAATGGGCACATACATGGCATAATCTATGATTATTTGCCCAAGTTTGGCACAACTATTGGTGTTACCATTGTGGACAATGTTTCCATAGGAATTTGCTATTATTTGGTAATAAAAAGCAAAATTTTCATTTTCCATGTCCTACAAATGCCTTTTTTGTGAAGGAAGTGCCCCAAATAGTTTTGAAATTTGTTCCATTTCATTTTTCACCAAGAGTAGGTCACATTAGATGGCCACTGACCAAGTTTCAGAAATTTTAGAGCACTATTGCTATATTCCTTTCATTTAGTTGACTATTAGTGAATTATCAGAAATTGCCCAAATTTGAACTACAAATGTGATGTAGTTTGGTCCTGAAAATTCCAAAAAAATCATTTTATGCTCCAATGTTGGTGGTGGATGAACTTGGGACAAGGAAAGTAGGAATTACAAAACTTTTTTTATCAATGGTCAACACTTCAAGTTTGACCCCATTTTGAAAAAAAAGAGAAAATGAAAAAAGGCTCAAAAAATGAAATTCTTTTGCATGGAGCCATCTCTTGTGCACTAGTTTCTGGGAAAAATATTAAACTTGTAGTACAAAATGTTTGAAATACAACAAGTTTGAAAATTTGGCAATGTTTGATTCAAAACACCGAATTATTTTAGCAATTTCATGAAATGTGGGTCACCAGTTGTCACACACAAGCAAACATGGCACAAATTGGACATCCAAACATGCATACGTACTGACATTCAATTTGGACATTCAAACATCACCAAATTTCATTAAAAGTTTAAAATTTGTACAGACATAAACCATAAACCTAGCTACTGGTCGTCGTCGTCCAGGTCGAAGCCGCTGCCGATGCCTGAGGAGGGCTACCGGGTTTCACCGCCGCGGGCCACACCTCGACTCATGCCGCGGGCCACACCTACATCTGCAGGAGGCGGCGGTGGTGCCAGTAGCAGCCGGGGCCTCTGCGTTCCAAAGCCGGAGACAAGGATGCCCGGGACGAGCTCTGCAGTGCACGGCGCCAGCCTACGCATCCCAAAGCCGGAGCCGGCGACGAGCTCTGCAGTGCGCGGCGCCGGCCTATGCTACTTGTGAGCTGCGTTGGGATTTCCTCGAAGAGGAGAGGATGATGCAGTACAGTAGAGATAAGTATTTCCCTCAGTTGAGAACCAAGGTTATCAATCCAGTAGGAGAACCACGCAGCACCTCGTTAGCAGCACCTACACACACAAAAGCAAACACTTGCACCCAAAGCAAGTAAGAGGGTTGTCAATCCTCTTAGCGGTTATTTGCAAGGATTAATTCAGATAGTGATAGATAGATAAAGTGAAATACTAAATAAAATAAAAGTAAATAAATTGCAGCAAGGTATTTTTGGTTTTTAATATATGATAAAAGTAGACCCGGGGGCCATAGTTTTCACTAGAGGCTTCTCTCTCGAACACATAGCATACGGTGGGTAAACAGATTAATGTTGGGCAATTGATAGAAAAGCAAATAATTATGATGGATTCATGGCAATGATCATGTATATAGGCATCACGTCCGAGACAAGTAGACCGACTCCTGCCTGCATCTACTACTAGTACTCCACTCATCGACCGCTATCCAACATGCATCTAGAGTATTAAGTATAAAACAGAGTAACGCCTTAAGCAAGATGACATGATGTAGACAAAGTAAACTCAAGCAATATGATTAAACCCCATCTTTTTATCCTTAATGGCAACAATACAAATACGTGTCATGTCCCTTTCTGTCACTGGGATTGAGCACCGCAAGATTGAACCCATCACAAAGCACCTCTCCCATTGCAAGATAAATCAATCTAGTAGGCCAAACCAAATCGATAGATCGGAGAGAAATACAAAGCTATAAAAATCATGCATAAAAGAATTCAGAGAAGAATCAAATATTTCTCATGAATAATTTGATCATAAACTCACAATTCATCGGATCCCAACAAACACACCGCAAAAGAAGATTACATCAGATAGAACTCCAAGAACATCAAGGAGAACATGGTATTGAAGATCAAAGAGAGAGAAGAAGCCATCTAGATACTAGTTATGGACCCGTAGGTCTATGGTAAACTACTCACACATCATCGGAAGGGCAGCAAGGTTGATGTAAAAGCCCTCCGTGATCGATTCCACCTCCAGCAGAGTACCAGAAAAGGCCTCCAGATGGGATCATGGAAGAACAGAGGCTTGCGGTGGTGGAAAGGTTTTCTCTTCTATCTCTCTGGTATATTGGGAATATTTGGGAATTTATAGCGAAGGAATTAGGTCAAGAGGTGCCACGAGGGGCCCACAAGCCTGGGAGGCGTGATACGTCCATTTTGCATCATATTTTCCTACTGTTATTTATAGTGTTTTTAATCAATTAATACTTTGTGGAGCAATTCTAATGCCTTTTCTCTCTTAATATGCAAGATTTACACAAGGAGGGAGATTGCCGGCGGCTAGAATTATGGACCTGAAAAAGCTATGTCAAATATACCTATTCTGCACATCTCCAAATGAGCTGAAATTTTATGGAGATTTATTTTGGAATAAATAAAAAATACTAGAGAAAAGAAGTACCAGAGGGGGCCACCCAGGTGCCCACGAGGCACCAGGGCGCGCCACCCCCCAGGCGCGCTCTGGTGGCTTGTGGGGCCCCTAGCCAGCCTCTGGTGCCCATTTTCTGGTATATAAGCCCATTTGCCCTAGAAAAAATAAGGAGAAGACTTTTGGGACGGAGCGCCACCGTCTCTAGGTGGAACTTGGGCAGGAGCACTTTTGCTCTCCGGCGGAGCAATTCCGCCGGGGATACTTCCCTCCGGGAGGGGGAAATTGAAGCCATCGTCATCACCAACGATCCTCTCATCGAGGGAGGACCAATCTTCATCAACATCTTCACTAGCACCATCTCATCTCAAACCCTAGTTCATCTCTTGTATTCAATCTTTGTCTCAAAACCTTAGATTGGTACTTGTGGGTTGCTAGTAGTGTTGATTACATCTTGTAGTTGATGCTAGTTGGTTTATTTGGTGGAAGATTATATGTTCAGATCCATTATGCTATTCAATACCCCTCTGATCTTGAACATGAATATGATTTGTGAGTAGTTACTTTTGTTCTTGAGGACATGGGAGAAGTCTTGTCATAAGTAATCATGTGAATTTGGTATTCGTTCGATATTTTGATGATATGTGTGTGGTTGATTCTCTTAGTGGTGTCATGTGAACGTCGACTACATGACACTTCACCATCTTTGGGCCTAAGGGAATGCATTGTGGAGTAGTAATTAGATGATGGGTTGCTAGAGTGACAGAAGCTTAAACCCTAGTTTATGCGTTATTCCATAAGGGGCTGATTTGGATCCATATGTTTAATGATATGGTTAGATTTGTCTTAATTCTTCTTTCATAGTTGCGGATGCTTGCGAGAGGGGTTAATCATAAGTGGGAGGCTTGTTCAAGTAAGAACAGCACCCAAGCACCGGCTCACCCACATATCAAATTATCAAAGTAACGAACGCGAATCAAACAAACATGATGAAAGTGACTAGATGAAATTCCCATGTGTCCTCGAGAACGCGTTGCTTATTATAAGAGATCGTTCCGGCTTGTTCTTTGCTACAAAACGGATTTGGCCACTTTGCTGCACTCTTTGTTACTATTTCTACTTGTCACTTGTTACAAATTATCTTGCTATCAAACTACTCGTTACCGATAATTTCAGTGGTTGCAGAAAATACCTTGCTGAAAACCGCTTGTCATTTCCTTCTGCTCCTCGTTGGGTTTGACACTCTTACTTATCGAAAGGACTATGATTGATCCCCTATACTTGTGGGTCATCAAGACTCTTTTCTGGCGCCATTGCCGGGGAGTGAAGCGCCTTTGGTGAGTGGAATTTGGTAAGGAAACATTTATATTATGTGCTGAAATTTATTGTCACTTGTCACTATGGAAAGTAATCCTTTGAGGGGTTTGTTCGGGGTATCTTCACCTTGACCGGAAGCACAAAGAGTTGCTCCTCAACCTACCACACCTACTGAAAATATTTATTATGAGATTCCTTCAGGTAAGTTAGAGAAACTGCTAGCTAATCCTTATGCAGGAGATGGAACAATACATCCTGATATGCACCTAATCTATGTGGATGAAGTTTGTGGATTATTTAAGCTTGCAGGTTTACCTAGAGATGAAGTTAAGAAGATCGTTTTCCCTTTATCTTTGAAGGGGAAGGCATTGACATGGTATAGGCTATGTGATGATATTGGAACGTGGGATTGGAATCGATTGAAATTGGAATTTCATCAAAGGTTTTATCCTATGCATCTGGTTCATCGTGATCAGAATTATATATATAATTTTTGGCCTCGTGAAGGAGAAAGCAACGCTCAAGCTTGGGGGAGGTTTAAGTACATGATGTACACATGCCCTAATTATGAGCTCTCAAGAGAAATTATCTTACATAATTTTTATGCTCGACTTTCTCATGATGATCAAACCATGCCCGATTCTTCTTCGACTGGCTCCTTTATGAAGAAAACTATTGAATTCAGATGGGATCTTCTAGAAAGAATTAAACGCAACTTTGAAGATTGGGAACTCGACAAAGGTAATGAGTCAGGTATAATACTTGTGTTCGATTGTGTTAAATCTTTTATGGATACCGATGCTTTTCATAAGTTTAGCACTAAATATGGACTTGACTCTGAGATAGTAGCCTCCTTTTGTGAATCCTTTGCTACTCATGTTGATCTCCGTAAGGAGAAGTGGTTTAAATATCATCCCCCTGTTAAAGAAAAGATTGAGGAACCCGTTAGTGTTAAAGAAGAAATAATTGTTTACCATGTTGATCCAGTTGTGCCTACCGCTTATATTGAGGAACCACCTTTTCCTGTTAGGATTAAGGAACATGCTAAAGTTTCAACTGTTGTTAACAAAAGTAATATTAGAACACCTAGACCCTTTGAACAAATTAAAGTCAAACCTAATGTTGCTATGGTTAAGGATCTCTTGGTCGATAATATAGATGGGCATGTTATTTACTTCTGTGATGAAGCAGCTAGAATTGCTAAACCAGATCCTAAAGATAAAAACAGACCTGTAGTAGGCATGCCTGTTGTCTCTGTTAAAATAGGAGATCATTGTTATCATGGCTTATGTGATTTGGGTGCTAGTGTGAGTGCAATTCCGTTTACCTTATATCAAGAAATTATGAATGATATTGCACCAATTGAAATAGAGGACATTGATGTTACTATTAAGCTTGCAAATAGAGATACCATTATGCCGCTTGGGATTGTTAGAGATGTTGAAGTCTTGTGTGGAAAAATAAAATACCCTACTGATTTTCTACTCCTCGGTTCTCCACAAGATAATTTTTGTCCCATTATACTTGGTAGACCTTTCTTGAACACTGTTAATGCCAAGATTGATTGCGCTAAAGAAACTGTTAGTGTTAATTTTGGTGGTATGTCTCATAAGTTTAATTTCTCCAAGTTTCTTAGACAACCTCATGATAAAGAATTGCCTAGTAAAGATGAAAGTATTGGTCTTGCTTCTATTGCCGTACCTCCTACTGATCCGTTAGAACAATATTTGCTAGACCATGAAAATGATATGCACATGAATGAAAGAAATGAAATAGATAAGATGTTCTTTGATCAACCACCTATCCTTAAACACAATTTCCCTATTGAAACTCTTGGAGGCCCTCCTCCACCTAAGGGTGACCCTGTATTTGAACTGAAACAATTGCCTGATACATTGAAATATGCTTATCTAGATGAAAAGAAGATATATCTTGTTATTATTAGTGCTAACCTTTTAGAGCATGAAAAAAAGAGATTACTAAAAACTCCGAGGAAGCACCGTGCTGCTATTCGATATACTCTTGAGGATCTTAAGGGCATTAGTCCCACTCTATGTCAGCACAAAATTAATATGGAGCCTGATGCTAAACCAGTTGTCGACCACCAACGACGATTAAATCCTATGATGAAGGAGGTGGTAAGAACCGAAATATTAAAGCTTCTGGAAGTAGGTATAATCTATCCCATAGCTGATAGTTGATGGGTAAGTCCCGTTCATTGTGTCCCCAAGAAAGGAGGCATCACTGTTGTTCCTAACGATAAAAATGAACTCATTCCACAAAGAATTGTAACTGGTTATAGGATGGTAATTGATTTTAGAAAATTAAACAAAGCCACTAGAAAGGATCATTACCCCTTACCTTTTATTGATCAAATGTTAGAAAGATTGTCCAAGCATACACACTTTTGCTTTCTTGATGGATATTCTGGTTCTCTCAAATACCTGTATCACAAGCCGACCAAGAGAAAACCACCTTTACTTGTCCTTTTGGAACTTATGCTTATAGATGTATGCCTTTTCGTTTGTGCAATGCACCTGTTACCTTTCAAAGATGTATGACTGCTATATTCTCTGACTTTTGTGAAAAGATTGTTGAGGTTTTCATGGATGATTTTTCCGTTTATGGAACTTCTTTTGATGATTGCTTAAGCAACCTTGATCGAGTTTTGCGGAGATGTGAACAAACAAATCTTGTCTTGAATTGGGAGAAGTGCCACTTTATGGTGAATGAAGGTATTGTCTTGGGGCATAAAATTTCTGAAAGAGGTATTGAATTTGATAAGGCTAAAGTTGATGCAATTGAGAAAATTCCATGTCCTAAATATATTAGAGGTATAAGAAGTTTCCTTGGTCATGCTGGTTTCTATAGAAGGTTTATTAAAGACTTCTCTAAAATTTCTAGGCCTCTTACTAATCTCTTGCAAAAAGATGTTCCATTTGTTTTTGAGGATGACTGTGTGGAAGCCTTTGAAACACTTAAGAAACCCTTAACCTCTGCACCTATTGTTCAACCGCCTGATTGGAACTTGCCTTTTGAAATTATGTGTGATGCTAGTGATTATGCTGTTGGTGGTGTTCTAGGATAAAGAGTTGATAAGAAATTAAATGTTATCCATTATGCTAGTAAAACTCTAGACAGTGCTCAAAGAAATTATGCTACTACTGAGAAAGAATTTCTAGCAGTTGTGTTCGCATGTGATAAATTCGGATCTTACATAGTTGATTCTAAAGTAATTGTTCACACCGATCATGCTGCTATTAAGTACCTTATGGAAAAGAAAGATGCTAAACCTAGACTCATTAGGTGGGTTCTACTGCTACAAGAATTCAACTTGCATATTACTGATAGGAAGGGAGCTGAGAACCCCGTAGCTGATAACTTGTCTAGAATGGAAAATGTTTTTGATGACCCACTTCCTATTAATGATGATTTTCCTGATGAACAATTAGCTGTCATAAATGCTTCTCGTAATACTCCTTGGTATGCAGACTATGCTAATTATATTGTTGCTAAATTTATACCACCTAGTTTCACATACCAACAAAAGAAAAAGTTCTTCTTTGATTTAAGACATTACTTCTGGGATGACCCACATCTTTATAAAGAAGGAGTGGATGGTATTATAAGACGTTGTATAACTGAGCATGAACAGGAACAAATCCTACGGAAGTGTCATTCCGAGGCCTACAGAGGACACCATGCGGGAGACAGAACTGCACATAAGGTACTACAATCTGGTTTTTATTGGCCTACTCTTTTCAAGGATGCTCGTAAGTTTGTCTTATCTTGTGATGAATGTCAAAGAATTGGTAATATTAGTAGACATCAGGAAATGCCTATGAATTATTCACTTGTTATTGAACCATTTGATGTTTGGGGATTTGATTATATGGGACCTTTTCCTTCCTCTAATGGGTATACACATATTTTAGTTGCTGTTGATTACGTTACTAAGTGGGTAGAAGCTATTCCAACTAGTAGTGCTGATCATAACACTACTATTAAAATGCTTAAAGAAGTTATTTTCCCGAGGTTCGGAGTCCCTAGATATTTAATGACTGATGGTGGTTCACATGTTATTCATGGTGCATTCCGTAAACTGCGTGCTAAATATGATGTCAACCATAGAATTGCATCTCCCTATCACCCTCAATCTAGTGGTCAAGTTGAATTGAGCAATAGAGAAATAAAGTTAATTTTGCAAAAGACCGTCAATAGATCTAGAAAGAATTGTTCTAATAAACTTGACGATGCATTATGGGCTTATAGAACTGCTTATAAAAATCCTATGGGTATGTCTCCTTATAAAATGGTTTATGGAAAAGCATGTCATTTACCTCTTGAGTTAGAACATAAAGCGTATTGGGCAATTAAAGAACTCAATTATGATTTTAAACTTGCCGTTGAAAAGAGGTTATTTGATATTAGCTCGCTAGATGAATGGAGAACCCAAGCTTATGAAAATGCCAAATTGTTTAAAGAAAAAGTTAAAAGATGGCATGATAAAAGAATTCAAAAATAGGAATTCAAAGTGGGTGAGTATGTTCTATTGTACAATTCTTGTTTTAGATTTTTTGTAGGAAAACTTCTCTCTAAATGGGAAGGACCGTATATCATTGAGGAAGTTTATCGCTCTGGAGCCATTAAGATCAATAACGCCGAAGGCACTAATCCGAAGGTGGTCAATGGGCAAAGAATTAAGCATTACATCTCAGGTACACCTATTAATGTTGAGACTAACATTATTCAAACTATGACACCGGAGGAATACATAAGAGAGACCTTCCAGAACACTCTAGAACCCTGAAAAGGAAGAGGTACGTGATACGGTAAGTAAACCGACTCCAAAAATTCCATAAAAATAGTTTCTGTCAATTTTGGAATATTAGAAAAAAATACAAAAATAAGAAACAATCGAGGGGACCCACGAGGTGCACACGAGGCACTAGGGCGCGCCACCCCCCAGGCACGCCCTGGTAGCTCGTGGTCCCCTCGTGAGCCTCCCCGACTCCGTTTTCTTCTGGAATACTTGTTTTGCAAGATAAAAATTCTTTATATATACTCCCGGACGTCTTGAACACTGTCGGTGTCAAAACCGGCAGACTTCGGGGTAGGGGGTCCCGAGCTGTGGTTCTTGGATCGGTGGTAACAGAGACAAAGGAGACGATGTTTACCCAGGTTCGGGCCCTCTTGATGGAGGTAAAACCCTACGCCCTGCTCTTGTTTATATTGATGGAGATGTATCGAGTACAGAGTTGATCAACCTCGAGATCGTAATGTGTGTCTAACTCTACGGCTAGGTGAATAATATTGCGTTGATGTCCCTTCTACGGGGTAAACCCTATGGCTTATATACATGCCAAAGAGGGTATCTAGGGTTACAAGGTCGGTATCTAGTAGTAAGGCGGCTGGAAAGATCTTTGAGTATACGTCAAGTCTTCGGTAGAGGCAGTCTTTGATCACGCTTCCTGTGTACGGCCTCCGAAGTCCACCTTGATCACGAATGAGGGCCCATCGGCCCAACCGAGGAGACGGGCTGGTTGTGTTATCACCCCCTAATCCAAGACACCGTCAGTAGCCCCTGAACTGGTCTTCGATGCCGAAGTCGACGCCTTTCGATCTTCAATTCTAGAGTCTTGGCTCGATAGACAAGTTCCCATGCTTCATCCTCCGACCAGACTTAAAATCCTCGGCCAACCCTTAAAATTCCATTGGGGCCCAATTTTGGACTTTGAGAATCGTGTCATCTAGGGAATCAGGCCCCTTTATGGAAAAAACGTCGAAGCGTCAGCCCCTTCTATCTTTATTTAACAAACGCGCAGCCATTGCCAGCGGCAATACGCATCTCGACCGCAACCGCAGAAAAAAATCCCTTCCCATCCCAACCCAAGCTCAAGAGCCCGAACAATGGCGAGTGGTGAAGGATCGTCAAGGCGCCCTCACGTCCCTGATAGAGGGGACTGGGGGAGCTGCTCCGTCGTGCGCCTTCAATTAGAGCGCCTGGCGACGCAAGGTTACCTGCCGGACGCAGATATGGCCCCCACCCGACCCGGACAAACGTCCATCGACGGTCAAGCCCACGCCGAGAATTACCCATTGCCACAAGGAGACGAGCAGGTATGCTTCGTGCCTTTCCTCCTCCGCGGCTTAGGGTTTCCAATCCACCCTTTCCTCCGCGGCTTGCTGGAGTTTTATGGGCTGCAGCTACATCGTCTCTCCCCAAATTCGATATTACACATCGCGGGGTTCGTCGCGCTCTGCGAGCTACACCTCGGCTGTCAGGCGCACTTCGGATTATGGCGAAAGTATTTCTGTATCGTGCCCTGCTCTTCGGCCGACAAGCTATTCGAGGTTAGAGGAGCCGAAGTCTGCCGAATCGACAAGCCTGGTTATCCAGCGGGAACACCTCGGGAGGACGCCGATTACTGGCCTTCCGAGTGGTTCTACATTAACAACGTCCCACTGTACGAGCCAGCCCGGCCAGAACTCCCGCCCTTCTCATTCGATCCACCGAGGAAACATTATAGTTGGAGGCCGTAGAGCTTGGCGCAAGAGAAAGACGAAGCCGTGACCAATCTAGCGGCCAAGGTGAAGCTACTGTCAAGCGCTGGCCTCACCGTCATTGATGTGATGGTGGTAGCCCTAGACCGAAGAGTCCAACCCCTCCGGCAGCGTCAGCACTTATTATGCGAGTATAATGGGTCCAACGACGCCTCCCGATCCATCAAGGAAGCTTTTATGGACCAGATGACCCTCGAAGCCATGCAGGCCAGCATATACCAAGGGTCCGCGGAGGAGTTCGCCAAGCGCCAGTTCCGAGATGGGCTGTCGTATAACAACCCCGCTGACATAGTAAGTTTTCCTTCCAAACTCTCCTTTCTACCTTGGGATCTTAAACATTAATCTGCTACACATCGGTCCTTGAACAGAGGTGGAGGCGTTGGCTTGAAGGCGTAAGCAGTTCGGCCCCTGAGCCAGAGCTACACTGCCGCGTGGAAGACCCCCTTTACAACGAGGACGAAGATCTGGCCCTTATTTATGAAGGGAGGAAATTTTTGCTAGAGAGCCTTGACGGCTCGGCGGTAGCTATCATTCCTGACCCGCCGGGGACGAGGCTAGCCTCATCGGTCACAGTCCCTTCCTCTAAACGAAAGAGAGCCCCTCGTCCTCCAGCCCATAGTCATCTGACTTCTCCTCCAAAGGGGCGGCGCTCCCAACGCCTATGCAGAGAAACGGCTTCACTGGGAAGGTCTCCGCCAGAAGTACAAGAAGCTCAAACTGAGGTCACGGGGGCAGGCGAAAGTGCCCCTTCAACCACCAGGTAATACTTTGATCTATGCTGCTGCAAAGACACCTCGGATTTTAACATTCCCGATCATTTACAGGCAGCCTTTATCCACCACAGCGAATGTGGGGGCCGAGGGAACCACAGCCCCGCCCGAGGAAACAGATGCCCGAAATCCCGCGGGAATTGACCCCGGAGCCCCTCAGCCCCAAGACTCGGCGACGTCGGCTACTCCGTCCCAGATTCAATGCGCCGAGAATTATCATCAGCGATAAGCTTCTCTGAATAATCCGGCTTTCTCGGACAGGGAGTTCAGTGCGCTCAGCGCGGTGGATGCATACCTCGGGGCGACCCGAGGTGCCTTTGACAAATCACTGGACGTCTTGTCACGGGGGCTGCGGGTAAGGGTTTTTTTTGCGTATGTGTTTGAAGACAAATATGACTACCAAGTATGGTAGTAGCCCCTAAGGCTTGGTACGAGCCCCTGGGGTTGAATCAAGACTTAAATACTAACCAACAGCAACGTCTGTGAACAGGAAGCTCGCTTGAAGAACAAGCAATTGACCTCAGCGTTATCTGAAACAAAGGTGCGGCTTGACGCGGCCTTGTCTGAGGTTGAACAGGTGAAGACATTCAACAGAGAGGTGCACGGTAAGTGCTTTGTGCTTAGATTGGTTAATGCCAATGAAAGTAGAGTTGATGCCAGAATCTCTTGTAGCAGCGGAAGCCCTTGGCCATCTTGAAAGAGACCTGAAGCAGGCTCGCCAGGATCTGGCGTATGCAGAATCACAGCGTCAGGTGAACCAACACGTGGTTACTCAAAGAGTGGACAGCGTGAATGTGCTTAGGGCTGAGAATGCCCGCCAGGCCCAGGAGATTGAGAGCTTAAAGGCTCATCTCGCTGTTGTGGAAGCAAAAAATCAGCGAACGGATGACATGATTTATGGTAAGTTGCGAATCTCGAGGGATACTTGTCATGTAGTTTGTCCAAGGTGATTTGTCATGCGAATGTTGTTTTGTTTGGTAGCTTCTTTGTCTGGCCTTCCTCCAGCATCTCAGGGTCCGATGTCCGAAGACATGGCCATTCATCTATTCGAGGTGCACAAAAGGGCATGGAAATCGATGAAGGACGTGCATCAGGCTTTATGGCCTGAGGTGGTGCCGGTCCTCGAGGACATGGCCATGCTAGCCAAACAGCTTAAGAGAGCTCGGCGCCGGATCCAGGCTTGGAAAGTATCAGCTTGCCGAGAAGGTGCGAGGGAGGCCTGGGCCATGGTGAAAACCGACTACACCGGTCTGAAGACGATGGAATTAGCAGAGGTGGGACCCATGGGGTCTGACGGGAAGGAAATCCCCGCTAGCCAAGCATATGATAGTGTAATGCCTACGGCGCGATTCTCGCAGAAGGATTGTGCATTGGACACCCTAATAGATGGGCTAGACCGCGCGTGAAAACTTTGTATGACTTTATGTACCGAAGTATTTTATGTCAGTTTTTTCAGTCCGTTTTATCCAAACTCTGTTAGCCAGCCTTCGGCTTCTGCCTCCTCGGATAAACTCCGAGGAGTGTCCCATACTACTGGCCGAGGTTATCGGACCAGGTGCTTTAGGCAACAAGGTAATCGGGCTACGCGGCTCGAAAGACAAGAGGGTAACGGAAAGCTATGTTATATTACTATTTAACGTAAGAAACATCTTCCGAGGAAAATAGTTCTTCCAACAGTTCCTTTCCTCGGGTCACTGTGTCGAACACGTTTGTCCGAAGACGGATGACATCGGGGGTAAAGCCCCTTGTTGCGGTTTGAAAAGACCCCTGCCACATTAGTCCTATGTCATGGCCGACCAATTCGCATTGTAAGAACGCTAGCTTTCGGCTTTGTCCGTCTGAGATACTACACCGGTTGACCCGGGAGTAATAATCTCAGCGGTGCTCCCTTTGCCCCCTAGCCGAAATATCAGGAACGTAAGGGGCAAGCACAGGAGCCGGGCAACCCAGCTTGGCCAAATCTTAAAGCGAATCGATGCATATGGTGGCTCAAAAGACGATAGTACATAAGAGGTGGAATAGCTCTTATTTTGAAAAGAACATGCTATATTGTCCTCGGTGTCATTGAATAACGTTCCGAGGTGGAAAATAAATAATGAGTAAAATATTAAGTCGAAGAAAATGCACAAGTTATTTACATGGACCTTATGCGTGGTGTCAAGCATAGAAGCATCGGAGTAGCGCCGTGTTCCAGGGATGGGGCTCTAATCGGCCGTCCTTCGGATCTCGGATTCGATAGGCTCCTCCGATGAGTACTTGGTCAATGATGAACGGCCCGTCCCATCTAGGGGAGAGTTTGTGCTTTTGTTTCTCGGGGTGTAGCCTCATTACGAGATCCCCGACGTTGAATTCTTTGGCACGAACTTCTCTGCAATGGTAGCACCGGGCCTGCTGCTGATACATAGTTGACCTTGCCCGTGCGACGTTGCGCTCTTCTTTGAGAGCGTCTAGGGCATCTTGCCGATCAAGCTCGGCCTCTAGCTCCTCATACATGTGTACCCAAGGTGCGTCGTGTATGATATCGCAGGGGAGGACCGCTTCGGCACCGTACACCATAAAAACAGGGTGTATCCCGTGGACCTGTTTGGTGTTGTACGCAGGCCCCATAATCTGGAATCAAGTTCCTCAACCCATTTACAGTCGGCTTTTTTAAGGGAGCGAACTAACCTTGGCTTAATTCCGCTAAGGATTAGCCCATTGGCTTGCTCCACCTGCCCATTAGACTGTGGGTGGTAGACGGACGCGTAGTCGAGCTTAATGCCCATTTTTTTTGCACCATGCCTTAACTTCTTTGGCCATGAAGTTAGTTCCGTTGTCTGTAATCAGACTGTGGGGGACACCGTAACGATGTACTACCCCTGAGATAAATCTGATTACCTGGACAGCTTCGGCCGAGGTGACCGGCTTTGCTTCAATCCACTTGGTAAATTTGTCTACCATGACGAGGAGGTATTTATTTTTGTTTGATCCACCCTTGAGTGGCCCGACCATATCGAGCCCCCAGACCGCGAAAGGCCAAGTGATGGGGATGGTGCGAAGGGCCGTGGGGGGCATGTGGCTCTGCTTGGCGAATACTTGGCAGCCTGGGCAACGTTGTACTAATGCCGCAGCGTCGGCACCTGCAGTTGGCCAATAAAAACTGGCTCGAAAAGCCTTGCTGACCAAAGTCCGAGCAGCGGCGTGGTGTTCGCTCATGCCGGAGCATATCTCCCGAAGTAGGAGTTTTCCTTCTTCCTCGGATATGCATCTCTGGAGGACGCCCGTTGTGCTCATTTTATGAAGTTCCCCTTCGTGAACCTTGTAGGCTTTAGATTGCCATACAATCTGGCGGGAGTCGACTTGGTTGTTGGGGAGCTCTTTTCGGAGCAAGTACGCGAGGAGCGGCTCGTTCCATGGTGAGATGACCACCATGACTTCATGCGCTGAAGCAGTCTCCCGGACCATTGAGCCGCCTATGATACCTTCGCTGTCTTCGGGCGGGACCTGTTGCTCGACGTCGATTGAATCTGACGTTCCTTTGCTGTCTTGCCAGACTACGGATGGCTTGAAAAGCCGTTCGAGGAAGGTATTTTCTGGGACCTTATCCCATTTTGTGCCCAATCGAGCGACTACATCTGCGGCCTGGTTGCTATCTCGGGGTATGTGGTCAAACTCCAGCCCCTCGAACCTGGCCGAGATCTTTATGATGGCATTTCGGTAAGCTGTCATTTTTGGGTCTTTGGCGTCGAACTCACTGTTGATTTGTGAAATGGCGAGGTTAGAATCACCTCAGACCTCCAGGCGTTTGACACCCATGGAGACTGCTATCCGAAGTCCGTGTAAGAGCGCTTTGTATTCAGCCGCGTTGTTGGAGTCCGTGTACATGATTTGTAGCACGTATATAATGTTATCTCCCGTGGGTGACGTGAGCACCACTCCAGCCCCTTGGCCGGCGAGCATTTTGGAGCCATCAAAATACATTGTCCAATGTGAGTAAGTGCTATACTCACAGGGGAGTTCGGCTTCGGTCCATTCGGCTATGAAGTCCGCCAACACCTGGGATTTAATGGTCCGGCATGGTTTGTAGATGATTTCAAAAGGTAAGAGCTCTATGGCCCATTTGGTGATGCGCCCTGTCGCATCCCTATTATTGATTATGTCACTTAACGGGACGTCGGATGCGTGCTGGAGTTTTCGTGACGCCATGAAGACCGCGTAGGTTATCTTTTGATAGTGAGGGTAGCATGACTTGCATGGAGTTAAGACCTCGGATACGTAATATACGGGCTCCTGGACCTGGAATGTGTGACCTTCCATGTCTCGTTCGACCACGAGGACTGCGCTAACCACCTGGTTTGTGGCCGAGATGTACAGTATCATCGGCTCGCAGACACCTGGCGCTGCCAGGATGGGATTGGTGGCGAGGAGGGCCTTGATGTCTTCCAGGGCCGCCGCGGCCTCCTTGGTCCATTTGAATGTTTTGGTCTGCTTTAACAGCTTGTATAAGGGTAAGGCTTTTTCTCTGAGCCGTCATATGAAGCGGCAGTTTTTGTACGTGCTTGAGCTCTGTTGGAATCTCCAAACGATCCAAGGCTCGAATCTTAGCCGGATTGGCTTCAACTCCTTGGCTAGATACGATGAAGCCGAGGAGTTTGCCAGCTGGGTCTCTAAAAACGCATTTCTCTGGATTAAGCTTTATTTGATATTCCCGCAGGCTGGCAAATGTATCTCGAAGGTTGTCCACCAACTGGTCGACGTGTTTGGTTTTGACAACTACATCGTCTACGTAGGCCTCGACGGTCCTTCCGATGTGTTTTTCCAGGCATGTTTGAATCATACACTGGTACGTGGTGCCAGCGTTTTTCAGTCCGAAAGGCATCGTGTTGAAGCAAAACGGCCCGTAGGGCGTGATGAATGTTGTTGCTACCTGGTCAGATTCCTTCATCTTTCTTTGATGATATCCTGAGTACGCGTCCAGGAAGCACAGCACGTCATGGCCCGCAGTGGCGTCCATGATTTGGTCAATACGAGGTAAGGGGAAGGGGTCTTTGGGGCAAGCTTGTTGAGGTCTTTGAAATCGACACATAAACGCCAAGACCTGTCCTTCTTTGGTACCATGACCAAATTGGCTAGCCACTCAGGGTGTTTTATATCTCTGATGAATCTTGCTTGCAACAGCTTTGCCAGCTCAACCACCGTATCGCAAGAATACCCTCTGTTCTTGTTTTGTGCTGTTTTCTGTCAGATTTCGAGGCCAGGCATCATGTCTTCCTCTTCCTCCAACAATGTGGGAGATGACGCTTGGTTGATGCAGATGGAGCTCAGGAGGGGGGAGGAAGGAGAGGTTACCATGGAAGAAGATGATGGAGATTCGCTTGAGGTCTACCCTCCGACATCCAAGAGGGGTACCCTTGTTGGCATCTCCAGAATTCCAAATCCTCATCAAGCCCGAAGAAGCACTACGAGCCATGGGAATCCAGAGGTACAAGGAGAGCTTCCTCCTCGGAGGCCATTACACAGGTTACATCGTAACAACTTTCACAACTTGGTCCACAATTACGGGGTTGGAAATACTCCTCGTATGCACATACCCTCCAATTGGGACATCTCTCGTCCAAGTGAAAGTGATGCAGGAAAGAATGCTTGGGGGCCAGAGAATAAGCATATTATGGCCGAAGTCCAAAAGAATACAGAGATGATACAGCATGTGCTCCGGGAAATCCAGAGCCTAAAGGATATCCTAATTAATGTCATGAAGGACAAGCCCACCACCTCATCATCACCATCATCATCAAAGAAAGAAACTTGAGTACATGGGTATGGGCACTCCCCTTGGCTTGTGCCAAGCTTGGGGGAGGTGCCACGGTATCGTATCAGCATCACTTTTATTATCTTTACCTATTTTTAGTTCGATCCTTAGTTATTTTGTGATTTAGTTGAATAAAAGTTTAGTATGATCTATTTTCGAATGCTAGTTTCGTGATCTATCTATCTATGTAATTGAGTTGAGAGTTATATAATAAAGAGTAGTTTGAGTTTTGGCTTCTTTACTTTTATGTTTCAAACCGAGCAATGAAAATAATGAAAAAGATCATATGCTAATCTTATGGGAAGTAATGACATTACATAAAGAAAAGTATAAGTGGTCAAATTTATTGAAAGTTAACAAGCATAGCATAGGTCAATGATGCAATTCATGAAAAAATTAATAAGGAAGAGAAGATTCACATGCAAATACACTATCTTGGACATCTTTTATGATTGTGAGCCCCCATTGAGTATTTTATGTCAAATTGTTGACATTGGACAAGGAAGATAACGTAATGAATTATGTTTGCTTATATTCACATAGAAGTTATATTGTCATAGATCCTCCAACATGTGGTGCTTGCTCAATATCTTTGCTAGCCAAAAATCCGCACCAAGTAGAGATACTACTTGTGCATCCAAAACCCTTAAACCCAGTTTCATGTCATGAGAGTCCACTATATCTACCTATGGATTGAATAAGATCCTTCAAGTAAGTTGTAATCGGTGCAAAAAGAAATAAAAATTGCCTCTAAATATGTATGAACTTTTATTGTAAGGGAAAATAAACTTTGTACGAACTTGTGATGGTAAAGAAATAAAAGCGACAGACTGCATAATAAAGGTTGCTATCACAAGGGGCAATATAAAGTGACGTTCCTTTGCATTAAGAGCTGGTGCATCCAACAACAAAAACCGCATGACAACCTCTGCTTCCCTCTGCGAAGGGCCTATCTTTTACCTTTATGTAATTACTTTTTATGCAAGAGTCCATAGTATTCTCCTCTATTCCATTTTATTTTTCTCTTTTGCAAGCATCATGTGGTGGGGAAAGATCTAGGCACATATATCCAGTTGGATATGAGTGATCATGAGTTATTATTGTTGACATTACCGTTGAGGTGAATTAGTTGGGAGGTGAAATTATAAGCCCCTATCTTTCTATGCGTCTGGCTGAAAAATTTTGCTCCATATATATGTTGTGAGTGTTAGCAATCATAGAAGAGTAAATGATGGTTGAGTATGTGGACTTGCTAAAAAGCTCCTACATGAGACCCTTCCAGAAAATATGATGAATTGCAATTGCATTGTTGGCTGAGAACATAGTTTGTTAGTTTTCAAGAAACTTTATGTCTTATACTTCATTGTTGTGATGAATTGTTACTTGCTCATGAGAAGTTCTATGATAATGAATATTGCTGTTATAATAATGATCATGATGCTACAATGTCCGTATTTTGTTTTTATCGACACCTCTCTCTCTAAACATGTGGACATGATTATCGATATCGGCTTTCGCTTGAGGACAAGCGAGGTCTAAGCTTGGGGGAGTTGATACGTCCATTTTGCATCATGTTTTCCTACTATTATTTATAGTGTTTTTAGTCAATATAATACTTTGTGGAGCAATTCTAATGCCTTTTCTCTCTTAATATGCAAGATTTACACAAGGAGGGGGATTGCCGGCAGCTGGAATTCTGGACCTGAAAAAGCTATGTCAGAGATACCTATTCTGCACATCTCCAAATGAGCTGAAATTTTACGGAGATTTATTGTGGAATAAATAAAAAATACTGGAGAAAAGAAGTACCAGAGGGGGCCACCAAGTTGCCCACGAGGCACCAGGGCGCGCCACCCCCCCCCCCAGGCGCGCCCTGGTGGCTTGTGGGGCCCCTGGCCAGCCTCCGTTGCCCATTTTCTGGTATATAAGCCCATTTTCCCTAGAAAAAAATATGGAGAAGACTTTCGGGATGGAGCGCCGCCGTCTTGAGGTGGAACTTGGCAGGAGCACTTTTGCTCTCCGGCGGAGCGATTTCGCCGGGGATACTTCCCTCCGGGAGGGGAAAATTGAAGCCATCGTCATCACCAATGATCCTCTCATTGAGGGAGGACCAATCTTCATCAACATCTTCACTAGCACCATCTCATCTCAAACCCTAGTTCATCTCTTGTATTCAATCTTTGTCTCAAAACTTTAGATTGGTACCTGTGGGTTGCTAGTAGTGTTGATTACATCTTGTAGTTGATGCTAGTTGGTTTATTTGGTGGAAGATTAGATGTTCAGATCCATTATGCTATTCAATACCCCTCTGATCTTGAACATGAGTATGATTTGTGAGTAGTTACTTTTGTTCTTGAGGACATGGGAGAAGTCTTGTCATAAGTAATCATGTGAATTTGGTATTCGTTCGATATTTTGATGATATGTATGTTGTTGATTCTCTTAGTGGTGTCATGTGAACGTCGACTACATGACACTTCACCATCTTTGGGCCTAAGGGAATGCATTGTGGAGTAGTAATTATATGATGGGTTGCTAGAGTGACAGAAGCTTAAACCCTAGTTTATGCGCTATTCCATAAGGGGTTGATTTGGATCCATATGTTTCATGCTATGGTTAGATTTATCTTAATTCTTCTTTCATAGTTGCGGATGCTTGCGAGAGGGGTTAATCATAAGTGGGAGGCTTGTTGAAGTAAGAACAACACCCAAGCACCGGTCCACCCACATATCAAATTATCAAAATAACGAACGCGAATCAAACAAACATGATGAAAGTGACTAGATGAAATTCCCATGTGTCCTCGAGAACACTTTGCTTATTATAAGAGAACGTTCCGGCCTGTCCTTTGCAACAAAAGGATTGGGCTACCTTGCTGCACTTTAGTTACTATTGCTACTTGTCACTTGTTACAAATTATCTTGCTATCAAACAACTCGTTACCGATAATTTCAGTGCTTGCAGAAAATACCTTGCTGAAAACCGCTTGTCATTTCCTTCCGCTCCTCGTTGGGTTCGACACTCTTACTTATCGAAAGGACTATGATTGATCCCCTATACTTGTGGGTCATCAGGGCGCGTCCAGCCCCCTGGGGCACGCCCCCTGACTCTTCTAGTCTTCTCCCGAAGCTTTGTGGGTCCCTTCTGGTCCAGAAAAAAATAATCCAAAGTTTTTTCTCTATTTGGACTCTTTTTGATAATGATTTTCTGAATAGACAAAAGACAGGCAAAAAATAGCAACTGGCACTGGGCACTAGGTTAATAGGTTAGTCCCAAAAAATGATATATAATGGCATATAATTGCATATAAAACATCCAAGATTGATACTATAATAGCATGGAACAATCAAAAATTATAGATACGTTGGAGACGTATCAGCCTGCGCATCCCGAAGCCGGAGCCGGGGACTAGTTCCCGCGGCGCCCCTCTGCTAGTCCCAAAGCCCGAGCCTGAGATGAGCTTGCGTGGCCCCCTGCTCATGCCCAAGCCGGAGCCCGGGACGGGCTATGGCGGCCCCCTTCTCGAACCCAAACCGGAGTCGGAGCTGCCGCTGGTGGCGGAGTACAAGGGGGCGGTGGTCAGCGAGGCCGGCGACCCTACAGACATGCCGGGGCTCCTCCTGGCATTGCGCGAATCAACAAAGGGGCCGCAACGCCACCCTGATGACCCGGTGGATTCGCCGGGCCTGCTACAGGCGGTCGTCGCCTCGGTGGCCGACGTCACCATCGACCTCGTGAGTGATGACGAGGACGACGGCAAGCAAGAGGAGGGCGACGAGGATGGCTCCTCAAGCATTGGCAGCGGCTCCGACCTGGACGACGACGACCAGTAGCTAGGTTTAGGGTTTATGTCTGTACAAATTTTAAACTTTTAATGAAATTTGGTGCTGTTTGAATGTCCAAATTGAATGCCAGTACGTATGCATGTTTGGATGTCCAATTTGTGCCCTGTTTGCTTGTGTGTGACAACTGGTGACCCACATTTCATGAATTTGCTAAAATAATTCGGTGTTTTCAATCCAACATTGCCAAATTTTCAAACTTGTTGTATTTCAAACATTTTATACTGCAAGTTTAATATTTTTCCCACAAACTAGTGCACAAAAGATGGCTCCATGCAAAGGAATTTCATTTTTTGAGCCTTTTTTCATTTTCTCTTTTTTTTCAAAATGGGGTCAAACTTGAAGTGTTAACCATTGATAAAAAAAAAGTTTTGGAATTCCTACTTTCCTTCTCCCAAGTTCATCCACCACCAACATTGGAGCATAAAATATTTTTTTGGAATTTTCAGGACCAAACTACATCACACTTGTAGTTCAAATTTGGGCAATTTCTGACAATTCACTAAAAGTCAACTAAATGGATGGAATATAGCAATAGTGCTCTGAAATTACTGAAACTTGGTTAGTGGCCATCCAATGTGACCTACTTTTGGTGAAAAAGGAAATAGAACAAATTTCAAAACTATTAGGGGCACTTCCTTCACAAAAAAAGGCATTTCTAGGACTTGGAAAATGAAATTTTTGCTTTTTATTACCAAATAATTGCAAATTCCTATGGAAACATTGTCCACAATGGTAACACCAATAGTTGTGCCAAACTTGGGTAAATAATCATGAATTATGCCATGTATGTGGCCATTTCCATGTGCATATGCTTTGGAATCCACACAAGTTCATACTAGATAGGCCATTTTTGAAGGGTTTTTTCAAACATGTTGTACTGGAAGTTTAATATTTTTCCCACAAACTAGTGCTCAAAAGATGGCTCCATGCAAAGGAATTGCATTTTTTGAGCCTTTTTTCATTTTCTCTCTTTTTTTCAAAATGGGGTCAAACTTGAAGTGTTGACCATTGATACAAAAAGGTTGGGAATTCCTACTTTCCTTGTCCCAAGTTCATCCACCACCAACATTGGAGCATAAAATGATTTTTGGAATTTTCAGGACCAAACTATATCACACTTGTAGTTCAAATTTGGGCAATTTCTGATAATTCACTAAAAGTCAACTAAATGAATGGAATATAGCAATAGTGCTATGAAATTACTGAAACTTGGTCAGTGGCCATCCAATGTGACATACTTTTGGTGAAAATTAAATGGAACAATTTTCAAAACTATTTGGGCACTTCCTTCACAAAAAGGCATTTCTGGGACATGGAAAATGATTTTTTTGCTTTTTATTACCAAATAATTGCAAATTACTATGGAAACATTGTCCACAATGGTAACACCAATAGTTGTGCCAAACTTGGGCAAATAATCATGGATTATGCCATGTATGTGGCCATTTCCATGTGCATTTTCTTTCTTTGTTTCAAAATGGGGTCAAACTTGAAGTGTTTGACAATGTGTTTGTTTCAAACTTGTTACTTTGCTTGTCCCAAGTTCATCCACCAAACCAATATATTCAGGACTAAACTAATTTTGTTGACTCAAGTGCATCCACCACACCAAATGATTTGAACAAAGGAAAAACAATTCACACCCCTGATGGTATAATACATATAGTGTCTGAACGGTGGGTCCATTCTTCACTTCCTTTTGTAAATAAAAAGGTGAGGAATGTTTCAAAAAGACACGTATAGGGGATCAGGTGTAGCCTTTCTCGATAAATAAGAGTGTCAAACCCAACGAGGAGCTAAAGGTAGAATCAATATTCCCTTCAAGTTCTATCGACCACCGATACAACTCTACGCACACTAAACGTTCGCTTTACCTAGAACAAGAATGAAACTAGAAGTACTTTGTAGGTGTGATGCTAGAACTACTTTGCAAGAATAAAACTAGGAGTACTTAGCGAGAATAAAACTATGAGTAATTTGCAAGATAATAAAAGTTAGTTGTTTAGTAGAAAGTTTTTTGTAACACAAGAAAAGGATTTGTCCCTAGGCAATCGATAACTAGACCGGTAATCATTATTGCAATTTTATATGAGGGAGAGGCATGAGCTAACATACTTTCCGTACTTGGATCATAGGCACTTATGATTGGAACTCTAGCAAGCATCCGCAACTACCAAAGTTCATTAAGGTAAAACCCAACCATAGCATTAAGTAACAAGTCCTCTTTACTCCCATACGCAACAACTCCCTTACTCGGGTGTAAGCTTCTGTCACTCTAGCCGCCCACTATAAGAGAATTATGAACGTATTGCAAACCCTACAGCGGGAATCCCTCACGCTTGTGCGACACGGAGGGCACCATAGGAGAGCACCAAAATAAAACATACAACTCAAACCAATCACGATCATCAATCAACCCATAGGACAAAAGAAATCTACTCAAACATCATAGGATTGCCATACATCATTGGATAATAATATATAGCATTAAGCACCCTGTTTAAGTAGAGATTACAATGGGGAGAAGGGGTGTTACACCGCTGCATAGAGGGGGAGAGAGTTGGTGTTGACGGCGGCGAAGTTGTTGGTGTAGATCGTCGTCACGATGATTGCCCCGGCGGCGTTCTGGCGCCACCGGGAGAGAGGGGGAGAGAGCCCCCCTCCTACTTCTTCTTCCTTGGCCTCCCCCCTAGATGGCAGGAGAGTTCCCCCTCTGGTCCATGGCCGCCATGGCTCCCAGAGGGGAGGAGCCCCTCCGAGATTGGATCTCTCTCTCTGTTCTCTTCTGTTTCGCATTCTCATTTTCTGGCTGAAAACCGTTTCATAAATTCTCAGAGATCCGTAACTCCGATTGGGCTGAAATTTTGAGGGGATTTTTATCCGGATATTAGCTTGCTTGAGGCAGAAGGACACCCTCAACCAACCTACAGGGGAGCCACAAGCCCCCTAGGCGCGCCCAGGGGGCCCGCGCCCTGCAGGCTTGTCGTGTCCTCGGGCATCGTCTCGCGTTGATTCTTTTTCCCAAAAAATCACATATATTCCAAAATAAATCTCCGTAAATTTTTATCGCGTTTGGACTTTGTTTGATATGGATTTTCTGCAAAACAAAAAACATGCAACAAACAGGAACTGGCACTGGGCACTGGATCAATATGTTAGTCCCAGAAATCATATAAAATGTTGCCAAAAGTATGTGGAAATTGTAGGATATTGGCATGAAACAATCAAAAATTATAGATACGACGGAGACGTATCAGCATCTCCAAGCTTAATTCCTGCTCGTCCTCGAGTAGGTAAATGATAAAAAGATAATTTTTGATGTGGAATGCTACCTAGCATAATCTTGATCATGTAATCTAATCATGGCATGAATATTAAGACAAGAGTAATTCAAAGCAATAGTCTATAATTTGATATAAAGACATCAATACTCAGGCATACCAACAAACAATCATGCCTTTCAAAATAAAAATGCTAAAGAAAGTTATCCCTACAAAGTCATATAATCCTATCATGCTCCATCTTCTTAGCATAAAGTATTTATCATGCACTACCCCGATGACAAGCCGAGCAATTGGTTCATACTTTTTAACGCGCTTCAGCTTTTTCAACCCCCACGCAATACATAAGCGCAAGCCATGGATATAGCACTATGGGTGGAATAGAATGATGATAGAGATTAATAAGGGGAAGTCAAAAAAGGAAGATAGTCTCACATCGATGAGGCTAATCAATGGGCTATGGAGATTCCCATCAATTGATGTCAATGCAAGGAGTAGGGATTGCCATGCAACGGATGCACTAAGAGCTATAAGTGTATGAAATCTCAAACTGAAAACTAAGTGGGTGTGAATCCAACTTGCTTGCTCATGAAGACCTCGGGCATTTGAGGAAGCCCATCATCGTAATATACAAGCCAAGTTCTATAATGAAAAATTCCCACTAGTATATGAAAGTGACAACATAGGAGACTCTCTATATGAAAAACATGGTGCTACTCTGAAGCACAAGTGTGGAAAAAGGATAATAACATTGCCCCTTCTCTCTTTTTCTCTCATTTCTTTTTTTTTGTTTTCTCTATTTTTTTGCTCTTTTTTTGGCCTCTTTTATTTATTTATTTTTCCTTCGGAGTCTCATCCCGACTTGTGGGGGATTCATGGTCTCTATCATCCTTTCCTCACTGGGACAAATGCTCTAATAATGATGATCATCACACTTTTATTTACTTACAACTCAAAATTACAACTCGATACTAGAACAAATATGACTCTATATGAATGCCTCTGGCAGTGTACCAGGATGTGCAATGATCTAGCGTAGCAAAGATATCAAAAAACGGACAAGCCATGAAAATATCATGCTAGCTATATTACAATCATGCAAAGCAATATGACAATGAATACTCACGTCATGTATATGATGATGATGGAAGTTACATGGCAATATATCTCGGAATGGCTATGGAAATGCCATAATAGGTAGCTATGGTGGCTGTTTTGAGGAAGATATAAGGAGGCTTATGTGTGATAGAGTGCTACTTGTAGTCTGCGTTGGTATTTCCCCGAAGAGGAGAGGATGATGCAGTATAGTAGAGATAAGTATTTCCCTCAGTTAAGAACCAAGGTTATCAATCCAGGAGGAGAACCAAGCAAAATTCCGTTAAGCGCACCTGCACACACAAGAGCAAACACTTGCACCCAACGCAAATAAGAGGGTTGTCAATCCTCTTAGCGGTTATTTGCAAGGATTAAATCTTATCGAGGTAAATAGATAAACAAAACTACTAATTCAAATAAAAGTAAATAAATTGCAGCAAGGTATATATAGGTTTTTTATGTAATAAAGATAGACCCGGGGACCATAGTTTTCACTAGAGGCTTCTCTCTTGAGCACATAAACATACGGTTGGTAAACAAATTACTGTTGGGCAATTGATAGAAAAGCAAATAATTATGACGGATTCATGGCAATGATCATGTATATAGGCATCACGTCCAAGACAAGTAGACCAACTCCTGCCTGCATCTACTACCATTACTTCACCCATCGACCGCTATCCAGCATGCATCTAGGGTATTAAGTATGAAACAGAGTAACGCCTTAAGCAAGATGACATGATGTAGAGAAGCAAATTCAAGCAATATGAATAAACCCCATAATTTTATCCTTAATGGCAACAATACAAATACGTGTCATGTCCCCTTCTGTCACTGGAATTGAGCACCGCAAGATTGAACCCATCACAAAGCACCTCTCCCATTGCAAGATAAATCAATCTAGTAGGCCAAACTAAACCGATAGATCGAAGAGAAATACAAAGTTATAACAATCATGCATAAAAGAGTTCAGAGAAGACTCAAATATTTCTCATGAATAATCTGATCATAAACTCACAATTCATCGGATCCCAACAAACACACCGCAAAAGAAGATTACATCAGATAGAACTCCAAGAACATCGAGGAGAACATTGTATTGAAGATCAAAGAGAGAGAAGAAGCCATCTAGATACTAGCTATGGACCCGTAGGTCTGTGGTAAACTACTCACACATCATCGGAAGGGCAGCAAGGTTGATGTAGAAGCCCTCCGTGATCGATTCCCCCTCCGGCAGAGTACCGGAAAAGGCCTCCAGATGGGATCGCGGAAGAACAGAGGCTTGCGGTGGCGAAAGGTTTTCTCTTCTGGCTCTCTGGGGGTTTCCCAATATTTGTGAATTTATAGAAGTGGAATTAGGTCAAACGGAGTCACGTGGGCCCCACAAGGCAGCACGGCGCCCCCCCTGGGGCGCGCCCTAGTGCTTTGTGAAGCCTCCGTGTGGCTTCTGGCCTCCTCCCGAAGCTTCCCAGGTTTCTTTTGTCCAGGAAAAAATCTCCAAAAAGTTTCGTGGCATTTGGACTTCATTTGGTACTGTTTCTCTGAAAAGCCAAAAACAAGCAGAAAACAGCAACTGGCACTAGGCACTGGGTTAATAGGTTAGTCCCAAAAAATGATATATAATTGCATACAATTGCATATAAAAACATCCAAGATTGATACTATAATAGCATGGAACAATCAAAAATTATAGATACGTTGGAGACGTATCAAGCATCCCCAAACTTAATTCCTGCTCGTCCTCGAGTAGGTAAATGAAAAAAAAACAGAATTTTTGATGTGGAATGCTACCTATCATGTTTCATCATGTAATCTTTCTCTTACGGTATGAATAATAAGATCCGAATGATTCAAAGCAATAGTCTATAATTTGATATAAAGACATCAATACTCAGGCATACTAATAAACAATTATGTCTTTCAAAATAAAAATGCTAAAGAACGTTATCCCTACAAAATCATATAATCCTGTCATGCTCCATCTTCTTCACACAAAGTATTTATCATGCACTACCCCGATGACAAGCCGAGCAATTGGTTCATACTTCTTAACGCGCTTCAGCTTTTTCAACTCCCACGCAATACATGAGCGCAAGCCATGTATATAGCACTATGGGTGGAATAGAGTATGGTGATAGAGATAAATAGGAGAAGTCAAAAAATGGAGAAAGTCTCACATCAACGAGGCTAATCAATGGGCTATGGAGATGCCCATCAATTGATGTCAATGCGAGGAGTAGGGATTGCCATGCAACGGATGCACTAAGAGCTATAAGTGTATGAAAGCTCAACATGAAAACTAAGTGGGTGTGCATCCAACTTGCTTGCTTATGAAGACCTCGGGCATTTGAGGAAGCCCGTCATCAGAATATACAAGCCAAGTTCTATAATGAAATATTCCCAATAGTATATGAAAGTGACAAAATAGGAGAACTCTCTATATGAAAAACATGGTGCTACTCTGAAGCATAAGTGTGGAAAAATATAGTAACATTGCCCCTTCTCTCTTTTTCTCTCATTTATTTTTTTCTTTTTTTCCTTCTTTTTTTCCCTTTTTTTCATGGCTCTTTTTTGCCTCTTTTTCTGTTTTTATTATTATTTTTGTCCGGAGTCTCATCCCGACTTGTGGGGGAATCATAGCCACCATCATCCTTTTCTCACTGGGACAATGCTCTAATAATGATGATCATCACACCTCTATTTACTTACAACTCAACATTATGACTCGATACTAGAACAAAAATATGACTCTATATGAATGCCTCTGGCAATGTACCAGGATGTGCAATGATGCTAGCGTAACATGTATAACAATGATGAACGGTGGCTAAGCCACAAATACTATGTCAGCTATATGATCATGCAAAGCAATATGACAATGATGATGTGTGTCATATCAACGGAACGGTGGAAGTTGCATGGCAATATATCTTGGAATGGCTATGGAAATGCCATGATAGGTAGGTATGGTGGCTGTTTTAAGGAAGATATAAAGAGGCTTATGTGTGATAGAGCGTATCATATCATGAGGTTTGGATCCACCGGCGAAGTTTGCACCAACTCTCGATGTGAGAAAGGGCAATTCATGGTACCGAAGAGGCTAGCAAATTGCGGAAGGGTGAGAGTGCGTATAATCCATGGACTCACATTAGTCATAAAGAACTCACATACTTATTGCAAAAGTTTATTAGCCCTTGAAGCAAAGTACTACTACGCATGCCCCGAGAGGGATAGATTGGTCGGACAAGGTCCATCGCTCGTCCCCGACCGCCACTCATAAGGTAGACAATCAATAATAAATCATGCTCCAACTTCTTAGCATAACGACAGATCATACGTGCATGCTTCGGGAATCACAAACCTTAACACAATTATTCTTACTAAACCACAATTATCTACTAATACCTCCCCCATATTACCATCTTAATATCGCAAAGCTATTGCAAGGAATCAAACTTATCATATTCAGTGATCTACATGAAAGTTTTTATTATATCCCTCTTGAATACCTATCATATCAGGACCAAATTCACAACCCGTGCATATTACCATTGCTATCATGAGACTCTCAAAAAGATATAAGTGAATCATGAGAGTGCAACTATTTCTTTAAAATATCATCACCTCCATGCTCTAAAACATATAAGTGAAGCACTAGAGCAACTGCCTAGCTCAAAAGATATAAGTGAAGCACATAGAGTATTCTAACAAATCACGAATAATGTGTGTCCCTCTCAAAAAGGTGTGTTCATAAAAGATGATTGTGACAAACTAAAAAGCAAACAAAAGCAAACAAACTAATTCACAAGACGCTCCAAGTAAAACACATATCATGTGATGAATAAAAATATAGCTCCAAGTGAGTTACCGATAGATTGTAGATGAAAGAGGGGATGCCTTCCGGGGCATCCCCAAGCTTAGACGCTTGAGTCTTCCTTGAATATTACCTTGGGGTGCCTTGGGCATCCCCAAGCTTAGGCTCATGCCACTCCTTATTCCTTTGTCCATCGTAGTCTCACCCAAAACTTGAAAACTTCAGCACACAAAACTCAACAGAAACCTCATGACATCCGTTAGTATAACAAACAAATCTTTAACTTTAGGTACTGTAGTAAATTGATTAATATTTAATATTGGCATAATTATACTGTACTCCAACTTCTCCATGACTCATACCCCCCGATACGATCCATAGATTCATCAAAATAAGCAAACTATGCAACAAAAACAGAATCTGTCTAAAACAGAACAGTCTGTAAAGATCTATTTAAAATCCATACTTATGTAAGTCCAAAAATTCTGAAAAATTAAGACAACGTGGGAAATTCATATAGCAATACTGTGTAAAAATTTCAGATTTTTCTGACACTCCAGTACAGAACTAAAATTCCAACACTTGACGCAAAACTTTCTGTTTTCCAAACAGCATCAATTATACTATCTTCCAAATCACCCCAAAGGCATTACTTGGCACAAACACTAATTAAAACATAAAAACAATATCATAACAGAATCTATAATCATGCAAACACTCAAGAACAGTAGGTAAAAGCAAAATTTATTTTATTCATTGGGTTGCCTCCCAACAAGCGCTATTGTTTTATGCCCCTAGCTAGGCATAACGCATAGTTTCAAGTGTTGTCATCCTTAATTCCATAAGTGGCCCTCATAATGGATTCATAAGGTGCTTTAATTCTTTTTCTAGGGAAGTGTTCCATCCCTTTCTTTAGTGGAAATTGAAATCTTATATTACCTTCTTTCATATCCATAATAGCACCAATAGTTCGAAGAAAATGCCTACCAAGTATTATGGGGCAAGAAGGATTGCATTCAATCTCAAGAACAATAAATTCCACGGGCACATAATTTCTATTTGCAAGAATAAGCACATCATTTATCCTGCCCAATGGCTTTTTAATAGTGGAATCCGCAAGATGCAAATTAAGGGAACAAGGATCTAAGTCGGTGAGACCTAGCACATCACACAAAGACTTTGGTATAGTGGAAACGCTAGCACCAAGATCACAAAGGGCATTACATTCATAATCTTTAATTTTTTACTTTAATAGTGGGTTCCCATTCATCTTGTAATTTTCTAGGAATTGATACTTCCAACTCAAGTTTTTCTTCATGCGCTTTCATCATGGCTTCTACAATATGTTTAGTGAAATCTTTATTTTGTTCATATGCATTTGGTGAATTAATCATGGATTGCAATAAGGAAATACACTCAATTAAAGAACAACTATCATAATTAAAGTCCTTGTAATCCAAAGTAGTGGGTGCATTACTATTTAAAGTTTTGACCTCTCCAAACCCACTTTTTTCATTTTTATGATCAAGATTATCACCCTCCAAGCAAGTGGGACTCCTTCCTAAAGTTGAATCTTCTTCAGTCCCTTTTTCATCAAGTTTTATATTATTAAACAAAGATTCAATAGGTGTAACACCAATCATTTTAATATCTTCATCACTACTACAATAGAAACCGCTAGGAATCGCTTTTTTTAGAAATTCTCGCTTAGCTCTCAACCTAGCGGTCCTTTCTTTACTTTCATTAATGGAGACATAAATAGCTTTAATAGACTCATTTATATCATGCTTAGATGGCAAAATTTTAGTTTTGAGATTTTCCACATCATGAGATGTGACACCCCTGTAATTAAGCTACAGTGATTTCTGACTAATGATGGCATGTCACCACTTTTTGCTAAGCTTAATTGTCTCTTAGTTGAAAAACCAATTCAAATTCAAATTCAAATGCAAGTCAAATAATTAATTCTTCAAACAGTAAAACAAAAATGTAGGTTGGGTTGCAAATATTCACTTACTAATTTTCATGTAAAAACCAATATTTTTCAAGATATTTAAGTGCCCCTAACCTAATTAAAATAGAGCCAGCAGCAATTAAATTAACCATTTTAAAATAAACAAATATTTATACTATTCAAAATAAATTGAAACTTGCTGTGCTAGCTCAACACGTTGTCTAGTATTTATGTGATAAATTGCACATTTAACAAAATTCAATTAGAGCAAAAATAAAATACAAAACTGTGACAGAAAATAGAAAGAAGAAAAAGAAAAGAAAAAGCGCAAAGACCCACTGTGCACTTGGGCCATCAGTGCACAGTGCGGCCAGGCCCAGCCCACGCCTATCCTCTCCTTCCTCTTGCTCACCCCTCGCTCTCTGTCAACACACACGCGCTCGCCGCGCCTGGCCCCCCCTCTCCCATGGACGACAACGCGCCGCTACAGGAGCCACGGAGGGCTAGTTCATCTCGTCCGCGACCCCTGGGACAAACCCTAGTCCCATTTCCCCCTCTCTCCCTCGCTCTCCCACATCACCCGAGCGCCGCCATGGGTGGCCCTCGCTGAAGCACGTGGCCACCGATGTCCCCGAGCGCCGCGTCCGTGTCCAGGAGGACTGCCGACGTCCGCTATGCCACCTACGACCCCGAGCTCGACCCCTTCACCGTCACGTCATCCGCATCGACCTCGTCTTCGTCTCCGACCACCGCAGATCGCCGCCGTCATTTTGGCCACGTCGAGCCCTCCCCGAGCCCGCTGCCACCCCCTACGACCCCGCAGTGAGCAGTCACACCTTTTCCCCGGCTTTGCCCCTTCGCTAGCTTGCTCTAGCTACTGCTGCCATGGCCATCGTAGCTCGCCGCCGCCGTTGCACCCGCCACCGTCGCGTCTGCCCCTGTCATGGTTGGCTGGGCATGCGAACGTGCTCAGGACCTCACGGCGATGCCGTCCATGTCCTCAAAACCCCGCACCGTGCCCCGCAGCCGCGAACGCGAGCTCGCCCATGCTCCTGCCGCCGCCGTTTGCCGTCGCTGCCGTCGTTCTAGACCTACTCGGCTTGCGCTAGACCCACCGTTGGATGCGGCCCGATGCGCTGAGCATTTTGGCGGTCGCGACTTGCGATTTGGTCGCGTGTGTAACGAATCCGAGAGGCGCCGCCCTCTCTGTCGCTCGCCGGAGCAACGCCGACGCACGCGCCGGAGTTTTAAACTCCGGGGTGACACGTGTCAGCCCCTGGCACTAATCCTAGACGCTAAACCCCACTGACAGATGGGCCCAACACTGTAGCATTTAGATTAGGCATTAGATTAACTGCTAACTAAAGAATTAACCCCACTGATAGTAGGACCCACTCTCTAATTAATCTCTATTAAATTTAAAACACTAATTAACACTGCTGAGACACTGACATGTGGGGCCCCTCCACTGTTCCAGTGGATAGGGTTGACCCAGTCAGCTGCTGACTTAGCAGGCTGGACCCACATGTCAGCCTCTACTGACTGGGTGCTGACTGGGCAGTTGACTTAGTCAACTGGCCCCACCTGTCAGCCACTGTGTACACTTCTCTGTACACTATGCTGGGTGCATTTAGCATTTTGCTATTTAATTTTGAATTAAAATTAATTCCAGAAATTCCAGAAAATGATTAAAACTTTGAAAAATCATATAAAATAAACCATAACTCGGATGCAAATAATTTATATATGAAAAACGATCAGAAAAATATGACGAATCCGAATATGCCACCCACATACCTGCCACACCTCTCTAACATGATGAACATGGAACCGTCCCCTCCGGTTCAGTGTACCAATAATCACCCGGAGCTGGGAGAACACTCCCGGATATTTTCCCGCTCCGACCAAAATACCTAGCACTGCATTAGAACACCCCTAGCACTGCATATTGCCATGTCATGCATTTGTGTTACATTGTTGCTGTGTATTTATTGTTTCTTCCCCCTTCTTCTCTCCCGATAGACCCCGAGACTGCCGACGACACTGTTGAGTACGACTACGTCATCGACGACTAGACCCCTTCAGCAGAGCTTCCAGGCAAGCAAAACCCCCTTGATCATCCAGATATCGCCCACTCTTTCTGTCTTATACTTGCACTAGAATTGCTTCTGTTGATATTCCGATAGCTCCTATTCTGATGCATAGCCTGATTTCGTTGCCTGTTATTGATACCTTACCTGCTATCCTATGATGCTTAGTTAGGTATGCTATGTTTCATCAGCTGGCCCTTCACCCTTGTCCATTTGCCAGGCTTGTTATCGGGCTGTGATCACTCTGGGTGATGATCACGGTAATGTTACATTACTGTAATACTTTAAACTGTTAAAGTCCGGCCGGCTCCAAGAGTGCCCGCGAGATAAAGAAACAAGACGGGTTGAACCCAAGGGTACCCGCGAGTGATATTGAGGCGGAACGATAGGGCAGGCGGAGACCACCTAGGGTCCCTGGTCGTAGTCCGCGAGTTACCAAGTCGGAGCGACAGGGACCTGTTCGTCTCCGCGAGTTACTAAACATGCCTAACGGATTTGGGTATTTGATCTGAGTTGGCTACGTGCCTATACGCACTACCACCATGCGGGATAATGGTTTAATGGGGTCCTCTACGTTGTACGTTTCTCCCGAAAGCTCTTCAGATGTCACAGTTTAGAGATGCGGGCTGATTGTTGGGGTGGGCTGGCTACGTCACTTTTGTATACAGTGTTGCGCCTGGGCCCCGACCAGTCACGCAACGTGCAAGAGTGCAGAGGGCGATGGGCCCAAGACCCCTTCGCACTTAGGATTTAGACCGGCGTGCTGACCTCTCTGCTGAGTCTAGGTAGGTCTACGGCGTGTCTATTACCCGAGGCCGGGCATTACCCACCCAGTGTGTCCGGCCAGATGTAATCGAGCGTGTTGGGTAATAGTAGTGCACCCCTGCAGGGAAGTAATCTATTCGAATAGCCGTGTCCACGGTAACAGGACGCTCGGAGTTGTATCCTGATCTACTACAACTATTAATGGATACTGTGACAATGTTAAACTGTTACTACTGCTCTCGGGGTCACTTTCTCGTAGGGTAGACGAGGAAGGATCTCAGGGCATTGCTAATATATACTTATTATTATATACTGCTGTGTTCTATTCTCTCCTGTTGCTGCAAGATTGCTTCAAGATGCCAGACTTCAATAGGCCAGGCCTTTCCCCTCTGTTCTGGCATTTCTGTAGTTTAGTCCAAAGATATAGCCCCATTCCTTTGATACCGATGCATACTTAGTATAGTTCTGATGTAAGTCTTGCGAGTACTTTGGATGAGTACTCACGGTTGCTTTGCTTCCTTCTTTTCCCCTACCCGGTTACTGCGATCAGACGACGGAGTCCAGGAGCAGGAGATCCCCAGAGGCACCTACTACTACGTTGAGCCCGCCGACCAGGAGTAGTTCGGAGGCCCTAGGCAGGAGGCCTTCGCCTTTTCGATCAGTGTCGCTATTATGCTAGCCTTCTTAAGGCAAACTTGACTAACTATGTCTGTACCTAGATAATATTTGTTTGTATGACTTATGTATTCGGGTCCTCGCGACCCCTGGTTTGTAATATGAAGATTTATGTTTAAATTTGTGTTTAGAGTTGTGTTGTGATATCTTCCCGTGAGTCTCTGATCTCGATCGTGCATGTTTGCGGGTATGATTAGTGCACGGTCGAGCAGGGGCGCCACAAGTTGGTATCAGAGCCGACTACCTGTAGGAAGCCCCCTTCCGATTCCTTGGTCGAAGTTAAGTCTAGTCTTTGAAAAACTATTTTACTAACATTGTTGTGTGGCTTATGGGCCCACATCGCAAATGGATGGGATTAGGATCTTTTATTCCGCACCTTTACTCTGGGACTCTGATCTCTCTTCTATTTGGGGTTAAAAGTTTACTAACTCTGACTCTAGGTTCTCGTGATCACGTCCACCCGGAGCTTTGATTATCTGCAAATTACTTCCTTGAATGCACGATGCAAGAATTCACTCACTGTCATTTGACAATCTTGAAATTTCCTCTGTTTCAGATGGATCGCTTGTTTCCGCCGTGCCCTGCGACGCAGCTTGTACTTCGGACTTGGGCTCGTGATGCGCCTGGTTTTCCAGGTATCCTGATCGCCCTCCTGACCAGATTGGGCTACCGCTGGTACCCCGAGTACATGGTTTACGAGGATTTCCGCGAGTTCAACCAGGAGCAGTACAATGCCGATGTTCGTATCTTTGATCAGCGGGACGACTCCGTCACTGAGTTGCACACTTTTCACGGTATCGGCGTGACGATTGATATGGCAGTCCATGACGCTGCCCATTCTGCTGTCGCACGTCTTCGTGGCGAGCATAGTCGCTTGGATGAATCCGAGTTCCGATACATTCCGTATGCCCCTGCGGGAGATGAGACCGGATACTACACTGTTGTCTGCGCTCCTTACGTGCCACGTCGATATGACCCGCGGGTCTTGATACAGCACACCGAGGCTCTGGATTGCACTGCCTGAGCTCTTGCCGTCGAGCTGTACGCCACTCGCGCACGTCTCTTCGAGGCTATGACACAGTTGCTACCAGCTGTCCGGGCAGGGATACACCCAGAGTACATCCTTTACTCGCGCAGGACTCAGATGCCTGCAGGTACCGATTGGCCTGCTGTTGGAGGTCGCACACCCACACGTGGACCTCTCCTCCCAGTTTGAGATCGCGTTCTGCATTAGAGTAATCACAGAGCGCAGGACCTTTCTGCTGTGAGTACTCATCGTCAGCACCTGCAGTTACCTGGTTTCACTGGTTTTCCCCCAAGTTGATGTAGCCTTTGCTATGTCCCGTTGTTGTATTCCCTAATGCGAGCCTGCGCGCCACCTCGTATGTATAGCTGTTTAATTTTCCGAACTTAAGTTGTCCGCGTGTAACCGACTCTATGTATGGATCTGTATGTCTTAATTGACTACTTGTGGGATGGAGGAGATTGGTCTAGAGGGGGGGTGAATAGACTCTTAACCAGCCAAAGGTGCAGTTTTTAATTTCTCTTGGAATTTAGGCAGATTTTGGCACAAGTTAAGATCACTCCAATACTTTCTACACATGCATATCTAGAGATCGAGCAGTGGAAATAGTAAAGCATCCAAGAGTATGGAAAGTAAAGGGGTAGAGTATGGAAGATCAAACGCAATGAAGACACGGTGGTTTTTGGCGTGGTTCCGATAGGTGGTGCTATCGTACGTCCACGTTGATGGAGACTTCAACCCACGAAGGGTAACGGCTGCGTGAGTCCACGGAGGGCTCCACCCACGAAGGGTCCACGAAGAAGCAACCTTGTCTATTCCACCATGGCTTACGTCCACGAAGGACTAGCCTCACTCGGGGTAGATCTTCACGAAGTAGGCGATCTCCTTGCCCTTACAAACTCTTGGTTCAACTCCACATCATGTCGGAGGCTCCCAAGTGACACCTAACCAATCTAGGAGACCCCACTCTCCAAAAGGTAATAGACGGTGTGTTGTTGATGAACTCCTTGCTCTTGTGCTTCAAATGATAGTCTTCCCAGCACTCAAACGACTCCTCACAGAATTGGCTATGGTGGAAGAAGGATTTGAGTGGAAAGCAACTTGGTAAAGGCTAGAGATCAAGGTTCAAATGGTAGGAATGGAATATCTTGATCTCAACACATGAGTAGGTGGTTCTCTCTTAGAAAACTAGTAAATGTGTACGTGCAATGCACGTTGATATTAGGTAATATATTAATTACACGTAAATATTAGGTAGGATATTATTTGCGTATTAATTACGTGATTAGCATTGGCATTAATATTTGGTATGATATTAACAGCACACTAAACGTGTTGAGCGCTCAGCATTGGAGCAGCCTGAGTCGTTGGATTGACCTGATTTGACAGCCGGGATTTGTTGGATCTGCCCAGCACTCAAACACTCCTCACAGATTTAGCTATGGTGGAAGAGGGATTTGAGTGTAAAGCAACTTGGGAAAGGCTAGAGATCAAGGTTCAAATGGTAGGAATGGAATATCTTGATCTCAACACATGAGTAGGTGGTTCTCTCTCAGAAAATGTATGGTGGAAGTGTAGGCATGTTCTGATGGCTCTCCTTACTAAGAAGGATGTGGTGGAGGGGTATATATAGCCTCCACACAAAATCCAACCGTTACACACTTTTGACCCAACTCGGTGGCACCGAAACAATAATCTCGGTAGCACCGAACTGTGTAAAAGATATGAACTTTAGGAATCTCGGTGGGACCGATAGGAACAACTCGGATGGACCGAAGTGCAATGGCTAGGGCTATCCTCATCTCGGTGGCACCGATTACATCAACTCGGTAGGACCGAAGTGAAGCAATAAGGCAACAGAGAGTTGGCAAGCCATCTCGGTGGGACCGAGATCCATTTCGGTGGTTCCGATTTTTTAGGGTTTTGGCAGTGGCTAAGTCTTGCTGAACTCGGTGAGGCCGGATGGAGAATTTCGGTGGGGCCAAGTTGGAATGTGGGTTTTGGACATATTTGGGATTGAGAGAGTGATTGAGGGTTTAGGAGTACTGTCACTAAGCACTTGAGCAAAGAGACCATTAAGCAACACCTCATCCCCTTTTAATAGTATTGGCTTTCCTATGGACTCAATGTGAGCTTGGATCACTAAACCAAAAATGTAGGGTCTTGATCTTTAGCCAATCCTTGTTCTTAGCATTTTGAGGGGGTTCCACGTCCTCTTGTCCCTGCCACGCCATTGTTGAACTTGTCTGAAATTCACTAGATGAAAGCATTAGTCCAATAACATGTATGTTGGCATAAATTACCAAAACCACCAAGGGAGCAAATGTGCTTTCAATCTCCCCCTTTTTGGTAATTGATGACAACATACATCAAAGCTTCAAATACAGATAAAGCAGAGGTATGTATGAAAGCTTTGAAGGAAATATGTAACATATATGAGCTCCCCTGAACTCCCTCTGAAGAGGTGCATATAACATGATGATACCATATGGGAGATATACATGCAACATGTATCTTGTCTATATGCATCAGAGCAAACATATATATCATGTAAGGTCCACATGTCCATGATTGTCTCCTTGCAAACATTATATACTAGCAAGAGGTCAAGCATGTACATGAGTGTGATGCATATACTTACCTTGAAGTTCTTGATCAAGTACCTGAAGAAATACACTTGAGAAAACAGGGTTAGATAACACAAGATAATTTCTTCAAGAAAATACACACGATCAACAAGAAACCAAGATTGGGATGACATGTAGAATGGAGTATCACTAGGTGAATACTTCTTTGAAGCAGACATGTCCCCAAAAGAAATAGTTGTCTCCCCTTAAAGAACTTCCTCTCCCCTTGAATCTGACATTGGATATTGGGAGTAGGTAGGGCGAGAAAACTGGAACAACCAAAGAACAAACTGATCATGTTTCTCCCCTCTTAGAAACATGTAGCATTCTCTCCTCTTGTAAGGTGCATCTCTTTTGAAGTGATAAGCTTTGATGTATTCCTCTCTCCCCCTTTGGCATCAATTTCCAAGAAGGGACTTCAAGGTTATTGATCAAGTGGGTTTGGTCCTTGAGAAACACATTTAGCCATTGAGTGACTCTAGATGCAAGTAGAGGGTAAGAATCATTGAGTAGAGCTGGAGCAGAAAAACTCAGGAATTATTTGACAGAAAGTTCCTTAGGGAAGCAAAGTTGGTGACACCGAGTTGTATCAATTCGGTGGAACCGAGTTGGATGCAATGGAACATTTTGTCGACTCAGCTCACTAGGCAAAGAAAATCTCACAAAGATTTGCAATGAATTAACTTTGAAACGAGCTAAACGAAAAGAAACACAGAAAAGAAGCAAAGAAACGTCTAGATGAAGTTTTTTTTTTGAAAAAGAAACAATCTAGCAAGAAGAGAACAAACAAAAGAAACACTAGAGAACTTCATCTAGATGGGTTGGCGACTAGGTCACCTATGTTAGAGTATATTGACTTAGGAGTCAAGTGAGAACACTTGATCATAGGTCATACTCATCGTTTAAGCTCAAAATGGGGTTGCCATTTTTCGTTAAGCATTTCAATGTATTCACATCTTGTTGAGTTGCTCTAGCTCATGTCTTTGAGTAAAGCTTCTCTAAGTTGTGATAACTTACATTGGGATTTGGTGGTGAAGTCCATCATGTAGTTGAACTTGAAGTGGATGCTCATGAGTTGAAGTTTGGAGCTATCCTATCATGTGTAGTTCATCTTCCTACATGGGTTAGATTTGCAAGGAACAACATGTATATCCAAAATGACAAGAATGAAGCATATCTCAAAATTTTGTCAAAGGATATATTTAGGTTGTCTTGTTCCTTGATCCACCATCCATTGTTGATACTTGGGTTATACAAGATTGCTCAAGATAAGAGTGAGATGCAATCTTGTGACTTGAAGCTTGTCCAAGTACCTACAACAGGTTAGGTACAATACAAGGGAGCAAAATGTCCAGATGTAAGATGATCATGAAAGATATCATGGGTTAGTCAAGAATGATCACGCCCTTGTATGAACCTCTAGTTCACGTTTGAAGCATCAATGATGTTCAACTCACTTCTCAAGTGACAAAACACTTTCTCATCAAGGGGTTTGGTAAAGATGTCCGCCAATTGCTTATCGGTACGAACATGTTTAAGGTCAATGTCACCTTTCTCAACATGATCTCGAATGAAGTGGTGACGAACCTCAATATGCTTAGTTCGAGAATGTTGCACGGGATTGTGCGCAATCTTAATAGCACTCTCATTGTCACATAGTAATGGTACATGTCTCACATGCACACCATAGTCTTTAAGAGTTTGTGTCATCCATAGTAATTGAGCACAACATGATCCTGCGGCAATGTATTCCGCTTCGGCAGTAGATAGAGATACGGAATTTTGTTTCTTGGAGGACCAAGACACAAGAGATCTACCAAGAAATTGACATGTACCCGAAGTGGATTTTCTATCAACCTTGTCTCCGGCATAGTACGAATCGGAGTAGCCAACAAGATTGAAAGAAGATCCTTTGGGATACCATGTGCCAAAGTTTGGTGTATGTAACAAGTATCTCACAATTCTTTTCACTGCTTTAAGGTGACACTCTTTTGGTGCCGCATGGTATCGTGCACACATGCACACACTTAGCATAATGTCGGGACGGGAGGCACATAGATATAGCAATGAACCAATCATAGATTGATAAACCTTTTGATCAACCGGTTTGCCATCCTTGGTCAAGTCAAGATGTCCACTCGTGGGCATGGGAGTTTTCATACCTTTACTCTCTTGCATGTTGAACTTCTTGAATAAGTCATTGGTATACTATGTTTGAGAAACAAAGGTACCTTCCCTAGTTTACTTGATTTGCAAACCAAGAAAGAATTTGAGTTCACACATCATAGACATCTCGAACTTTTCCGACATCAACCTTCCAAACTTTTCACTAAAAGAGGGGTTAGTAGATCCAAAGATAATATCATCAACATAAATTTGGCATACAAATAATTCTCCATTAACCCTCTTAGTGAACAAAGTTGAATCAATCTTCCCAATTTCAAAACCTTTTTCAAGAAGAAACTTTGTCAAGCATTTATACCAAGCTCTAGGGGCTTGTTTAAGACCATAAAGAGCTTTACGAAGTTTGTACACATGATTAGGTTTCTTAGGATTCTCAAAGCCGGGAGGTTGTTTAACATACACTTCCTCCTCAATTTCACCATTTAAGAAAGAACTTTTAATATCCATTTGGTAAAGAGTGATATCATGGTGATTTGCATAAGCGAGTAAAATGCGAATGGACTCAAGTCTTGCAACAGGGGCATAGGTCTCACCATAGTCCATACCTTTGACTTGTGTGTAACCTTGTGCTACGACACAAGCCTTGTTGCGTACAACTTGTCCATCTTCATCTTGCTTATTCCGAAACAACCATTTGGTTCCAATGACGTTTTGCTCTTCCTTAGGCTTCTCAACCAATGTCCACACTTGGTTCCTCTCAAAGTTGTGTAGCTCTTCGTGCATTGCATTCACCCAATCGGGGTCCTTGAGAGCATCTTCTACCTTCAAGGGTTCAACACTAGAGATAAATGAGTAATGCTCACAAAAGTTAGCTAAATGAGATTTAGAGCGAGTGATTCTCCCGGATTGGATATCTCCAAGTATTTGTTCGATGGGATGATCCTTGTCGATTCTTGCTCTAACTCGAGGTAGCTTTTTCTTGGGTTGTGGTGAGGCTTCCTCATCATCATCATCTTCTTATTCTTCGTTGATGTTGTCGTTGTTCGCTTGTGGAGGTGGAGAAGGAGGTTGAGGTGGATCATCTTGTCGCACTTCCTCATTTCCATCGTCTTGACGTGTTCCGCTTGTGGATGCCTCCATATCAACTTGTCGTTCACCTTGATGTGAAGTTGGGGCTTCCACTTGAATAGACGAGGTACTCTCCTTTACTTCCACGGGGCGAATCTTACCAATGGGCAAGTCTTGGATTGCTTCCGATGGTTCTCGATCTCCTACATCAAGTGACAATTGCTCGACTTGCGAGCCGTTAGTCTCATCAAACTTCACATCTACCGTCTCTTCAACTTTTTGAGTGAAGGTGTTGTAGACACGGTAAGTGTGAGAGTTCGATCCATAACCACGTAGAAAATCTTCATGAGATTTAGGAGCAAATTTTGAACGACAATGCTTATCAAGAATGTAACATTTTGAGCCAAATACTCGAAAGTATCCAACTTGTGGTTTGTTACCGGTGAGCAGTTCATACGCCGTTTTACCAAGAAGCTTGTGAAGGTAGAGTCGGTTTGTTGCATGACAAGCTGTTTCAACCGCTTCTGCCCAAAAATGTCTTGGCGTCTTGTATTCATCAAGCATCGTTCTTGCCATCTCAATAAGTGTCCGGTTCTTTCTCTCAACAACTCCATTTTGTTGAGGTGTGTACGTAGCCGAGAACTCATGTGAAATACCCTCCTCATCAAGAAAGGTGTCCAGATTGGCGTTCTTGAACTCTGTTCCGTTGTCACTCCGAACCTTCTTGATCTTCACTTCAAATTGGTTTTGAGCCTTTCTTGCGAAGTTCTTGAAGATCTTTTGTACCTGCGATTTGTCATCAAGAAAGAACACCCACGTAAATCTGGAAAAATCATCAACAATGACCAAACCGAAAGAGTTACCACCAAGACTCTTATAGGCGTTGGGACCAAAAAGATCCATATGAAGTAACTCGAGTGGTCTCCTCGTGGTCATAATGTTTTTCACGGGATGGCTTCATCCAACTTCTTTTCCTGCTTGGCAAGCACTACAAAGTCGATCTTTGTCAAATATAACATCTTTCACTCCAAGAATGTGATCTCCTTTAACAAGTTTATCAAGGTTACGCATGCCAACATGTCCAAGTCTTCTATGCCATAACCAACCCTTAGAAGATTTAGCAATTAAACAAGTACAAGGTTGAGCTCTCTTAGTGAAATCAACGTTGTATAGATCACCTCTACGAATGCCGGTAAAGACCATATTATGATTATCTTGACGAAACACTTGGCAATCTACTTTGGTAAATAGAACATTGAAGCCAAAATCAGCTAGTCTGGATACGGAAAGAAGATTGTAACCAAGAGATTCAACAAGCATAACATTTTGTATGGAGCTATCATTGGATATGGCCACCTTACCAAGGCCAAGTACCTTACCCTTGGAGTTGTCTCCAAAAGTTACATACTTGCGTGGACCATCATTTTTAGCAAGCTCACGAAACATGTCACTATCTCCGGTCATGTGATCGGTACATCCACTATCAAGAATCCACTCTGTTCCTCCGGCCATGTAATCTCGAAGATTTGCCATAAGACTGAGATTCCTCATGGTCTTCTCAAATTCAATGTCAAATTCTTCGGCCTCATCATAGTAGCCATGCTCAACATCATCGTCATCATGCATGTGATCATTACCTAGGGCAATAGATTCATTAGTTTCATGATCGTGACAATGTTCAAGTTTATGAATTCTAATGGCTTCCATGATAATGTTACTAATAGTTCTAACATCTCCTTTGGCACGCATAAGATCACGAAGCTCAAACAAGCAATCATCAAACTTAGGATCATTAGGACTCATCTTGTGAAAAGCAACAGCCTTTTGAAGAGTCTTATCAAGACTCTTTAAAGAGTAATCGGGATATCGCTTTTCCAAGTCATGCCATAGAGTATAAGCACATTCAAAATTTTGCATACAACCAAGCACAATTTTAGGTAATCCTCTAATGATGAGATTGACGGTTCTAAGATTACGAAGCATGTCAATTTCCTCTTCATGAGTAGGATGCAAGGGATCAATAGGGGGCACATAAGGATTATGAATATACTTGCTCAAGCTAAATTCATCAAAGATATCAAGCATTTCATCCTTCCAAAAGTTGTAATACTCCCCATTGAGAATAGGCACTCTACGTCTAAGACTCCCCAACGTAGACACATCCATCTCCCTCCAATGGTGATGAAACCAAAGCAATGGAGACCAAAGCTCTGATACCAATTGTGGGATCGAGGAGATAGGTCTAGAGGGGGGTGAATAGACTCTTAACCAGCCAAAGGTGCGGTTTTTAATTTCTCTTGGAATTTAGGCAGATTTTGGTACAAATTAAGATCACTCCAATACTTTCTACACATGCATATCTAGAGATCGAGCAGCGGAAATAGTAAAGCATGCAAGAGTACGGAAAGTAAAGGGGTAGAGTATGGAAGATCAAACGCAATGAAGACACGGTGGTTTTTGGCGTGGTTCCGATAGGTGGTGCTATCGTACGTCCACGTTGATGGAGACTTCAACCCACGAAGGGTAACGGCTGCGCGAGTCCACGGAGGGCTCCACCCACGAAGGGTCCACGAAGAAGCAACCTTGTCTATTCCACCATGGCTTACGTCCACGAAGGACTAGCCTCACTCGGGGTAGATCTTCACGAAGTAGGCGATCTCCTTGCCCTTACAAACTCTTGGTTCAACTCCACATCATGTCGGAGGCTCCCAAGTGACACCTAACCAATCTAGGAGACACCACTCTCCAAAAGGTAATAGACGGTGTGTTGTTGATGAACTCCTTGCTCTTGTGCTTCAAATGATAGTCTTCCCAACACTCAAACGACTCCTCACAGAATTGGCTATGGTGGAAGAAGGATTTGAGTGGAAAGCAACTTGGGAAAGGCTAGAGATCAAGGTTCAAATGGTAGGAATGGAATATCTTGATCTCAACACATGAGTAGGTGGTTCTCTCTTAGAAAACTAGTAAATGTGTACGTGCAATGCACGTTGATATTAGGTAATATATTAATTACACGTAAATATTAGGTAGGATATTATTTGCGTATTAATTACGTGACTAGCATTGGCATTAATATTTGGTATGATATTAACTGCACACTAAACGTGTTGAGCGCTCACCATTGGAGCAGCCTGAGTCGTTGGATTGACCAGACTTGACAACCGGGATTTGTTGGATCTGCCCCTTTGTGTCTTTTTATATTGGTATAGATGTATGGTGGAAGTGTAGGCACGTTCTGATGGCTCTCCTTACTGAGAAGGATGTGGTGGAGTGGTATATATGGCCTCCACACAAAATCCAACCGTTACACACTTTTGACCCAACTCGGTGGCACCGAAACAATAATCTCGGTAGCACCGAACTGTGTAAAAGATATGAACTTTAGGAATCTCGGTGGGACCGATAGGAACAACTCGGATGGACTGAAGTGCAATGGCTAGGGCAATCCTCATCTCGGTGGCACCGATTGCATCAACTCGGTAGGACCGAAGTGAAGCAATAAGGCAACAAAGAGTTGGCAAGCCATCTCGGTGGGACCGAGATCCATTTCGGTGGATCCGATTTGTTAGGGTTTTGGCAGTGGCTAAGTCTTGGTGAACTCGGTGAGACCAGATAGAGAATTCCTGTGGGGCCGAGTTGGAATGTGGGTTTTGGACATATTTGGGATTGAGAGAGTGGTTGAGGGTTTAGGAGTACTGTCACTAAGCACTTGAGCAAAGAGACCATTAAGCAACACCTCATCCTCTTTTAATAGTATTGGCTTTGCTATGGACTCAATGTGATCTTGGATCACTAAACCAAAAATGTAGGGTCTTGATCTTTAGCCAACCCTTGTTCTTAGCATTTTGAGGGGGTTCCACGTCCTCTTGTCCCTGCCACGCCATTGTTGAACTTGTCTGAAATTCACTAGATGAAAGCATTAGTCCAACAACATGTATGTTGGCATAAATTACCAAAACCACCAAGGGAGCAAATGTGCTTTCACTACTGTTATGAGTCAATTGCACTACTTGTTCATTGTCGTCTTACATCATGCTTGTCTCTAAACACTTGCCATTGTTTTTACTAAACTACCCCCTGTTAAATCTTTAGCAGGATGGTTAGACCAGGTGGTCGTGGTCGTGGCCGTGCTGCCCAACAGCCACCACTGCCAGACTATATGGCAGCTATGATGCAGCAATTTGAGATGAACCGACAGTTTATGGTTGGAATTATGGCTCAGTTTCCAAACCAGAACCAGAATGCTCAGAATCAGCAACCTGCTTCAATAACTCTGTAGAAGTTTGTACGTCTCAACCCTACTGTTTTCCGTAACTCGGAACAGCCACTAGATGCTGATGACTGGCTTCGCGACAACACCTTCGTGATGGAATCTGCCAATGTCGCCCCTGCCAACATTGTCACTATGGCGCCCCGCCTGATTACCACTGTAGTCAGACGGTCGCCGCACATACCAGCCCAGGAAAATCACTCTGGCATGCGCTTTTACAACAAGTATCATGAACACAAGCTTTTCTATTAATGAATATATCAGTCTTACATGATATATTTATAAGGGAGATGGCAGCGAAAAAGCTCTATCTAAGGCAGCATGGTCTTGGTGCGGCTCCAATCCACAGGGATCTGACTGGGTTACTCGTCTAGCCCGCGAATACTCCGGCTCCTCGCTAGAGGTCGTCGAATCCTTAGGTGAACCTGGCCACATTGAAGGCCGCTGAGTACTTTTGAATGTACTCGCAAGCAAAGCAAACCAAACCAACATATACACCAAGCAATGCAATCCATGGCATTCAAGCATGTCACTTGTTATCTTAACAGTATTAACTATCATGTTATGACAGGATTATCTAGCAAGATTAAACATCTAGCAGCATTAATCATCATGTCATAGTAGGATTATCTAGCATGATAACTACTAGCATATCAAGTAAACAATCCATACTCCGAATATTCTCCTGACCCAAATCCGATCCAAATCTTGTGGTCATCTGACCCTTTAGCTCATAGCCATCGCATGGCTAAATTTCATACTTCTGACATCATCTGATGACCATGCATCCTTACTGCAAGTCTGACAAACCTTACCACTTCTCTGGTTTAGTCTTAGCAATAACATTATATAGTTTGTTCCTCCAGATTCGACACAGACCAAATAGGGGCCTATACGAACTGTCCATGACCGAGGACGCGGCTCTTCGAATAGATTTACACTCTGCAGAGGTTGCGCACTTTACCCACACCATGGAGCGCCCGGCCTCGTACTTTAGTACATGTTCCCATTTGGGTCGACCAGTGCTGCTCCAAAAAACCTTGTCTATTGCCCGGCACTCTTACGGTCCCACCGACAATCATACCCTCCCAGGGTCATGTCCTGGGTGGCCCCTGTGTCACCCCGTGACACCTGCCACCGTCGTGGCCAAACAAAACTGTCCCAAACGGGGACGTGCGCACATAACCAAACTGGGCTCACAGGATTATCGTCGTCTACCTGATCAGGACAGCACGCACGCATAACCCTCCCTAGTTGGTGGTACCGACAAGAGGCAAGACAATAGACACAGTCAGGGCCGTCCCATACCGGCAAATGTGGCTGCACGGGTAAGTCAGGATAGGTGGCACTATGACTCGATCCAGTCGACGGAGGAGGTTGTTGTCATTATTAAGTCACATTTCATAATATTCCAATAACAGTAACCATGCATAACAACCTATCTCCATACAGCATCACAACGATTCACTAGTGCGACCATATGATGAGCATTGGCAGGTAATGAAAATAGCAAGTTCAACTTAGCAGGAGTTTAACTACTACTAACACAGGCATATTTATTAAGTAAACACGCAAGAATAACAAAGAGCAATGCTTTAGGGCATATATCAGATGGTCGGCTTGCCTGGGGGGTGAAAGAATACTCCGGGAGAAGTGCAGGAAGCTCGCGGAAAGTTCGCCGGAAAAGATTCTCTCTTGGAGGGGCTGATAGAAGGACAAGGGAAAAATGATCATTTTCACAGTGTGGAAACGTTATGAAAATGATACCATCAGAAAGGGCTCGACGAACTGAAGACGTGGGCGTTGGACTCACCTCAATCGGAGTTACGGTCGCGAAGTTAGGGCCGTTCGTTCGTTAAGTAGAAAAGCAGACAGAATAGTATCCACTTTAGTCCTTAATGCGTGAACGTCCGCTAAATAACCACTTCGGCCGCGGCTGAGACTGAAAGCGTATTTTGCAAAATCCGCCTTCAGTAAGAGACGGCGCATTCTTATCTGAAGCCGAACAGGATTACGCTTTCGCTAAGGGAAAGCGTACTTTTAAAAATGCGCCTCCACTTGAATCTGCGCAGGCTCGGCGGCTGAGCCGCTGACGGGTGGGCCTGGCGTTCACCCTGCTCCCTCTCTCCTGCCTCCTTCTTCCTCGCGTCCTCGCGCACGGTCGAGGCAGAGGCTGGCCCTGACGGCGACCTCCGGTGCCACAGGCCGTCTTTGGCGGCGCCCGGCCTACCGGCGAGGTCGGCTCGACGCGGCGCATCCCGCCCAGTAGGAGACGGAGCTCGGGGAGAGCGAGAGCACGAGCACTCCCGGCCATGGCGGAAGACGGCGTCGGCCGTCGCCGTGGCACGCAGCATGGTGGCGGAGAGGAGGGGCTGAGGCCACGGGGAGGTTCGCCGGGCTCCGGTAGCTCCATTAGATGGCAAAGGAAGGGAGGTGGGGCTCCGGTCGGCTCGAATTCGAGCGGCGGCTGCCGGGGGAGCTCCGGCTATAGGCGGAGCAAGAGAGCTCCTCGGGCTCAGATTAGGGCTCGGGGGAAGCTAGGGGAAAGAGGGAAGGCCGCTGGGGTGGTGAGATGCTCAGGGAGGGGCTCGGCCACGGCTTTTATAGCCAGCCGTGGCGTGCAGATGAAGATGGTCGCCGTGGCGATCCTATCGTTGTACTGGAGCGACGAGGCAACGTGGCTGGCTGGTTGCGGCGTCGAGCAGCTTCGCGGGGAGGGGGGAGAGCTCGGGAGCGCTCGAGAGAGATCGAGGAAGAAGAGGACAGAAGGGAAGCGACGACGGTGGGTCACGGGTGGAGCAGCACCATGGCGAGGTTCGTCGCGGCGCGAGGTGGAAGAGAACGGAGGGGGAAGTGACCGGAGATGAGGAAGCGGACGACGGGGAGTCAGGTCGGCATGCCAGGACACGCCGTGGCAGCTCGAGTTGGCCGGACCGACGAGATGGGCGCGCAGAGCAACACTGCTGCCTGCTATGCCCATGATCACCACTGGCATGTCGTGTTCTGGCCCTCCTCTGGGTGCCAAATCTTGTCAAACACGGAAGGCATTGATCATATAGATGAGATGGGTCATTGTATGGACCAGGATTGCTCTAGAGTGGCCGGGGGGATCCAGAAAAGTTTCTGGACAGAAACTTGGGGAGGAAGTTGTGGTCAAACAGAGGTGGCAATGAGCTGGCCAAGTTGTCACAGGGAAATGTGGTAGGAAGGATCAGAGTCTGGCAAAATTTGAAGCAATTTGGACCTCATTTGCATATACTTCCTTTGTAATGCAAAATTTGGTCCAGAATCTTGACTTTGAAGCTTCACTCATATGGCTTGATGAAATAAACTGAATTTTGGTGTAGGGTGATGATTTGGAGGTATGAAGGTGCTGGAAAAATTTCAGCTCAATTGGAAATGCCAAAGTGGTACTTCCTTCACAGAGCTTGGATCTGGACAGAAACTAGATGGAATTTTTGGGAGAAATTGGCTAGATGAAATGATGTGAATTTTGGCATACTCACATCATATAGGGAATGTGAAGTTCTGGATTAATTTGAGGATTTTTGAAGCAATATAAAATATAGTTGCTTCACAACCTCAAAATAAGTCCAGAAACAAGAATTGGAAGATGCTCTCAAAAGTTGATCTATGGAACTTGGGATCTTGATGGAAATGGTGAAGATATGGATAGGAGAAGCTCCAAAAAATATTTGGGATTTTTCCTGGCTACCAAAATGGTAGTTCCTTTGGAAAGTGCCCAAAATGCAATATTGCCTTTAAATAGGAAAATGCAATTTCCCTTATTTAATTATGGTCAATATTTTTATTGGAGCTCAAAATTATCACAAAGAATATCTCCACAAGTTTTCATGAACTTTGGAGATGGATAGATATTTTCCTAGATTTAATTCCTTAAACTGGCAGAAAAAGGAATTAATTTTAAATGGAAAATATTGCAAATGACTTGGCAATATTTTTGCATATCCAGGGTTTAAAAAGATAGAATGATCACTGGGAAAAGTTTGGGAAGCAACAGATCAAAGGAAAATAGGGTTCCTTTGTGACGGAAGGAGTTAGGGTTTCACTTCCGGTAAACCGGAGAGTAGGGTTTCGGTGGCAAAGTCCTGAGAATAAATTTTGGGTGGCAAGGTTGGACTGGAGAGAGTCTCTGGTTGGATAGGAAAGGCAAGGCTAAATGACCATCTTCATATACCCAAGAGCGAGAGAAAATCCGATAACACCGAAAAAAAGACGGGAGTCAAATCCCGAGAAGGAAAAAAACAAGGAGCGAAAACCAGGGTGTTACAAACCTACCCCCCTTAAGAAAATCTCGTCCTTGAGATTTCCGGGCTTACCTCCCGGTGAAGGGGGCTTACCTGCGTGCGACTTGGATCCATCAGCTGTCTTGTCTTCATTTGTTTACTGACCTTTTAACTGCCTCTTCTGATGGCTCAAGTGCTGTCTTTTTCAGACGGGTGCATTGAATCCTTCTCTTTCCTGTCAGGCAACCCTTGTCCTGGTAGTTTGTTGGCTGGGGTTGGTGGGTAGCTCCGAGTATCAACAAATAGTCTGGTTTCCATGGCCTGGGACTAGCTGCTTCGGGTTTTATTGTGATACTTCGTACCCTGACTGCCAAGGGCGACACATTCTTTCTGGGTACCGGACTCACGTGCTCGTATGGCCTGGAGTGGCTAGGAGTGGCTCTCTTTTTGCCTTCTCAGAATGCCCAATCTGGTTGTGGGTTCTATACGGATGCTTTCTTCCTGTCTCTTGCATTCTGACTTCGTTCTCAGGAGGTTCCCAACTGAAATGTCGGGCACGATCACAAAGTAATCATAGACGGTAATCTCTGAGGTGGCTCTGCCATATATAGCCTCAGTGGTCCTTGCTATGACCACGGAGCTGACATAGTATGGCTATCATTCCGTGCATTCTTCGGAGCATACCCTCTGATCTTGGTTGATGGCCCGTATTCACGATGGCATGCTGGCTGCATTGTTGTGGCCGTATATGCAAGAGTCTGACAAGGATTGGCAATATCACCTTGTCTGTGGAGCTTTACTTCATTGACCGTTGCGGAGATTGTTTATTCAAGACTTCCTTGTTCTTGGGGGTTCCTTTTGGGGAACTTGTCATGACCTACCATCATGGCTCCTTGGTCATATCCTAGCTTGTTGGGCTTGTATTCATACTTTACTCTTCCATATCTCGTAGGGATTGCTGTGTTCACATCCTTCTTTCAAGTATGGGGCCGACGTTTCTCTTGAGCACAGTCATTCCCGTGTACGAGTGGCTCGCATGAACTGATCCCCTGGACTGCATGCTCACAAAATATGCAAAGTAGGACAAATCTTTTTATAACCACCGAGTTCGTGTGTCTGGACTAGTTCGTGCTTTTTGACAAGATTGTTGCGGGCACGCTGGCATGCTGAAGAAGGCTGAATTCCTTGCACTCGAAGCTTCTGCCAGGGTAGCGTGCCGAAGAAGGCTGGGTGTCGTGCCTCGAAAGCTTTCCCTCATGTGGCTTACTGCGGAAGGTCAGGTGCCTTATGCCAGAAGCTTTCCGTGGTAGCACGCTGAGGGAGATGGGAATGTCGTATTCCAGAAGATTTTCCCCTTTAGTAGCATAGTGAGGAAGATTGGGGAGTCTTGCGTCGTAAGCTTCTCCCGACAGCTTGCAGAGGAAGGCTGGGTTTCTTCTACCAGAAGCCCTTTTACTGTGATATGCAGTCGGTCCTGTGGCCGGTTCTGGCTTCCTTCTGGAATATCCGGAATTTACCCATAGCGGAGCCCAAAACTTGGTATAGGCCATACCTTGTCTGAAGATATCCTGTTGGTCATGCACACAACTTGTCCTTCTGCTGATCAGATTGTTGCTATTGTAAAGGTTGCACAACTGATATAGACTTCCTGTTGGTAATTAATTCGGAATACCCTTTGCATTCAATCCAAGTGTTATCGGTAGGGAGCAGTTGACGGATAATTCCATTCGGTTCAGCTGAGCTTCCAAGCATGTGAATTTCTCATTGATTCTGGGCAACCGCGAACCTTTCCATATTCCTCGCAAACCTTGTTCATAGTGCCCGAATTTTTTTTTGTATAGGCACCAAGGAATTCCAAAATATGCTTTGAAATTCGTATCAACATACCAGAATTTTGTTGTTGCTCTCAGCACATTCACATACTTGCAATATGCCTTCTGTGGGTAATAAATGATTCTCAAGTCCATTGGGAAAAACTCAAGGTTCACTCCACTGACTGAAATAATCCTTGTGTTGAGGACCAAATAATTTGCTCCCTAGGGGTAATCCATTCTGCGGCAAACTCCCTTGGCTATAGTCTGGCTTTGTCGGTTGCACTCCGATTATGCTTCTGACCCATCCTTCATTATTGACAGATCCGGTGATAATGTTCTGAATATCGGGCAGTTGGCTTGGCTTGACACTTACTGAATTTGGATTATTGGGTACTATCCAAGTTGTGTGTTGGTCTTCTTTGATAGCTCTTGCAGATGGATCCAGTCGGGCGAGAGAACGGAATCGAGAAAAGAAACAAGAACCGCGAAAAACCAAAAAGCAAATAAAGCTCAAATTTTGCGGTCCTTACACATGTGGCCGAAGATCCACTAGTATAACTAATATAGCGCACTCAATGTACCTCTAAGGACTTAGAAGCAAAACCACACAATGCCCCTGGTAGCAATTGGGGTCAAGCTCCTACTACTTCCTTAGAGAACATCACACTTGACGCATGACTATAGCCAAAGTGGCTTAGTCAACGGATCCTAGGGTTATCGGGGAAAGATGGAATTTAAAGGCGTTTCCCAAAGGAAACTGGATTTGAGGAGAGAAATGCCATGGTTAGCAAGCAAGGTAGGGATATCTGGTTTACCTAGGGGTTCAGGGCTCACGGGTCATTGCCTGGTGCAGACTTTTCCCACCGGAGGCAAAGGCCACGAGAGTTGGGGTCTGATGGAGCCAAAACCTATGGGGTTGCCTTATGATCAATAGTAGCCGTGCCGGTCTGGCAAAGATGGCTGAAATCCATCTGGGCTTTCTACTGATCAAGCGGCAAGGAAATCTGGCTAGGGTAACCTATAGTCAGCCTGGCTCTGATACCATCCGTTGTGGCGCCCCGCCTGATTACCACTGTAGTCAGACGCTCGCCGCACATACCAGCCCAGGAAAATCACTCTGGCATGCGCTTTTACAACAAGTATCATGAACACAAGCTTTTCTATTAATGAATATATCAGTCTTACATGATATATTTACAAGGGAGATGGCAGCGGAGAAGCTCTATCTAAGGCAGCATGGTCTTGGTGCGGCTCCAATCCACAGGGATCTGACTGGGTTACTCGCCTAGCCCGCGAATACTCCGGCTCCTCGCTAGAGGTCGTCGAATCCTTAGGTGAACCTGGCCACATTGAAGGCCGCTGAGTACTTTTGAATGTATTCGCAAGCAAAGCAAACCAAACCAACATATACACCAAGCAATGCAATCCATGGCATTCAAGCATGTCACTTGTTATCTTAACAGTATTAACTATCATGTTATGACAGGATTATCTAGCAAGATTAAACATCTAGCAGCATTAATCATCATGTCATAGTAGGATTATCTAGCATGATAACTACTAGCATATCAAGTAAACAATCCATACTCCGAATATTCTCCTGACCCAAATCCGATCCAAATCTTGTGGTCATCCGACCCTTTAGCTCATAGCCATCGCACGGCTAAATTTCATACTTCTGACATCATCTGATGACCATGCATCCTTACTGCAAGTCTGACAAACCTTACCAATTCTCTGGTTTAGTCTTAGCAATAACATTATATAGTTTGTTCCTCCAGATTCGACACAGACCAAATAGGGGCCTATACGAACTGTCCATGACCGAGGACGTGGCTATTCGAATAGATTTACACTCTGCAGAGGTTGCGCACTTTACCCACACCATGGAGCGCCTGGCCTCGTACTTTAGTACATGTTCCCATTCGGGTGGACCAGTGCTGCTCCAACAAAACCTTGTCTATTGCCCGGCACTCTTACGGTCCCACCGACAATCATACCCTCCCAGGGTCATATCCTGGGTGGCCCTTGTGTCACGCCGTGACACCTGCCACCGTCGTGGCCAAACAAAACTGTCCCAAACGGGGCGTGCGCACATAACCAAACTGGGCTCACAGGATTATCGTCGTCTACCTGATTAGGGCAGCACGCACGCATAACCCTCCCTAGTTGGTGGTACCGACAAGAGGCAAGACAATAGACAAAGTCAGGGCTGTCGCATACCGGCAAATGTGGCTGCACGGGTAAGTCCGGATAGGTGGCACTATGACTCGATCCAGTCGACGGAGGAGGTTGTTATCATTATTAAGTCACATTTCATAAAATTGCCATAACAGTAACCATGCAGAACAACCTATCTCCATACATCATCACACCGATTAACTAGTGCGACCATATGATGAGCATTGGCAGGTAATGAAAATAGCAAGTTCAACTTAGCAGGAGTTTAACTACTACTAACACATGCATATTTATTAATTAAACACGCAAGAATAACACAGAGCAATGCTTTAGGGCATATATCAGATGGTCGGCTTGCCTGGGGGGTGAAAGAATACTCCGGGAGAAGTGCGGGAAGCTCGCGGAAAGTTCGCAGGAAAAGATTCTCTCTTGGAGGGGCTGATAGAAGGACAAGGGCAAAATGGTCATTTTCACAGTGTGGAAACATTATTAAAATGATACCATCGGAAAGGGCTTGACGAACTGAAGACGTGGGCGTTGGATTCACCTCAATCGGAGTTACGGTCACGAAGTTAGGGCCGTTCGTTCGTTAAGCAGAAAAGCAGACAGAATAGTATCCACTTTAGTCTTTAACGGGTGAACGTCCACTAAATAACCACTTCGGCCACGGCTGAGACTAAAAGCGTATTTTGCAAAATCCGCCTTCAATAAGAGAAGGCGCATTCTTCTCTGAAGCAGAAGAGGATTACGCTTTCGCTAAGGGAAAGCGTACTTTTAAAAATGCGCCTCCACTTGAATCTGCGCGGGCCCGGCGGCTGAGCCGCTGACGGGTGGGCCCGGCATTGACCCTGCTCCCTCTCTCCTGCCTCCTTCTTCCTCGCGTCCTCGCGCACGGCAAAGGCAGAGGCTGGCCCCGACGGCGACCTCCGGCGCCACAGGCCGTCTCCGGCGGCGCCCGGCCTACCGATGAGGTCGGCGCGACGCGGCGCATCCCGCCCAGTAGGAGACGGAGCTCGGGGAGAGCGAGAGCACGAGCACTCCCGGTCATGGCGAAAGACGGCGTCGGCCGCCGCCGTGGCGCGCATCATGGTGGCGGAGAGGAGGGGCTGAGGCCACGGGGAGGTTCGCCGGGCTCCGGTAGCTCCATTAAATGGGAAACGAAGGGAGGTGGGGCTCCGGTCGGCTCGAATTCGAGCGGCGGCTGCCGGCGGAGCTCCGGCCATAGGCGGAGCAAGCGAGCTCCTCGCGCTTAGTTTAGGCTCGGGGGAAGCTAGGGGAAAGAGGGAAGGCTGCTGGGGTGGTGAGATGCTTAGGGAGGGGCTCGGCCACGGCTTTTATAGCCAGCCGTGGCGTGCAGATGAAGATGGCCGCCGTGGCGATCCTATCGTTGTACTGGAGCGACGAGACGACGTGGCTGGCTGGTTGTGGCATCGAGCAGCTTCGCGGGGAGGGGGGAGAGCTCGGGAGCGCTCGAGAGAGATCGAGGAAGAAGAGGATAGAAGGGAAGTGACGACGGCGGGTCACGGGTGGAGCAGCACCATGGCGAGGTTCGTCGCGGCGCGAGGAGGAAGAGAACGGAGGGGGAAGTGACCGGAGATGAGGAAGCGGACGACGGGGAGTCAGGTCGGCATGCTAGGACACGCCGTGGCAGCTCGAGTTGGCCGGACCGACGAGATGGGCGCGCAGAGCAACACTGCTGCCTGCTATGCCCGTGATCACCACTGGCGTGTCGTGTTCTGGCCCTCCTCTGGGTGCCAAATCTTGTCAAACACGGAAGGCATTGATCATATAGATGAGATGGGTCATTGGATGGACCAGGATTGCTCTAGAGTGGCCGGGGGGATCCAGAAAAGTTTCTGGACAGAAACTTGGGGAGGAAGTTGTGGTCAAACAGAGGTGGCAATGAGCTGGCCAAGTTGTCACAGGGAAATGTGGTAGGAAGGATCAGAGTCTGGCAAAATTTGAAGCAATTTGGACCTCATTTGCATATACTTCCTTTGTAATGCAAAATTTGGTCCAGAATCTTGACTTTGAAGCTTCACTCATATGGCTTGATGAAATGAACTGAATTTTGGTGTAGGGTGATGATTTGGAGGTATGAAGGTGCTGGAAAAATTTCAGCTCAATTGGAAATGCCAAAGTGGTACTTCCTTCACAGAGCTTGGATCTGGACAGAAACTAGATGGAATTTTTGGGAGAAATTGGCTAGATGAAATGATGTGAATTTTGGCATACTCACATCATATAGGGAATGTGAGGTCCTGGATTAATTTGAGGATTTTTGAAGCAATATAAAATATAGTTGCTTCACAACCTCAAAATAAGTCCAGAAACAAGAATTGGAAGATGCTCTCAAAAGTTGATCTATGGAACTTGGGATCTTGATGGAAATGGTGAAGATATGGCTAGGAGAAGCTCCACAAATTATTTGGGATTTTTCCTGGCTACCAAAATGTAGTTCCTTTGGAAAGTGCCCAAAATGCAATATTGGTTTTAAATAGGAAAATGCAATTTCCCTTATTTAATTATGGCCAATATTTTTTTTGGAGCTCAAAATGATCACAAATTTCCACGGCCAGTAGGGGGAAGTGCAAGCTGATTCTGGTTTGAGTGCAGTCTCTGGAACGGTGACCTGGACGGGCACACTTGAAGCAGAGCCCATCTTCGGGACGGAGAGTAGGAGCTCGAAGCAGTGGTCTCGGCGGTGGAGGAGGCAGACGAGATGTATCATAAGACGGCATTGGATCAAGTGCGTCTGGACGGTACATGCTGTGGGGAATCCAGATTCGACGCCTTTGTGCTAAGCTCGAAGATGAGCCAACGTCACGATAGCGCTTCTGTGATTCCTTGTGCTCCATCTAAGCAGTCTCAACCTGGATAGCCTTGTTCACCAGGGTGGCGAAGTCGGTGAAGTCATGAACAGCAAGTGCAAGCTTGAGGTCTGGGTGAAGTCCGTCACGGAACTTTTCCTGTCTGCGAGCATCAGTGGCAATGGCTTCTTCAGCATAGAGGGATAGGTCAAGGAATTCCCGCTGATAAGCTTCGACAGTCTTATTGCCCTGAGTGAGGTTGCGAAACTCCCTCTTCTTCCGGTCCATAATTCCCTGAGTAATGTAACAGGCATGGAAAGCGTTCTGAAACTCGATCCGGGTAACGACTGTCCCAGCAGGTAGTGAACGCCTGTGGGTGGACCACCATTGAGCAGCGGGGCCCTTCAAGAAGTAGGACGCGAAGGTGACTGTAACACCCTGGTTTTCGCTCCTTGTTTTTTTCCTTCTCGGGATTTGACTCCCGTCTTTTTTTCAGTGTTATCGGATTTTCTCTCGCTCTTGGGTATATGAAGATGGTCATTTAGCCTTGCCTTTCCTATCCAACCAGAGACTCTCTCTAGTCCAACCTTGCCACCCAAAATTTATTCTCAAAACTTTGCCACTGAAACCCTACTCTCCGGTTTACCGGAAGTGAAACCCTAACTCCTTCCGTCACAAAGGAACCCTATTTTCCTTTGATCTGTTGCTTCCCAAACTTTTCCCAGTGATCATCCTATCTTTTTAAACCCTGGATATGCAAAAATATTGCCAAGTCATTTGCAATATTTTCCATTTAAAATTAATTCCTTTTTCTGCCAGTTTAAGGAATTAAATCCAGGAAAATATCTATCCATCTCCAAAGTTCATGAAAACTTGTGGAGATATTCTTTGTGATCATGTTGATTTGAATGAAGCTCAAGGTCAGCCAGCTACTGTGAAGGGTACTCTTCTTGTTAATTCAGTACCAGCTTTTGTCTTTTGATTCAGAAGTATCGTATTCATTCATATCTTAAGCTTTTGCATACATGCATGGCACTAAATATGAGCAGTCGAACAACGTCCCAGTCATTCGCGACTTCTAGGGGGTACTTCCAGGAGAATTTCCAGGAATACCGCAATCTTTTCCGTCTACCTCCTAAATCGCGGGACGAGATTTCTTTTAGTGGAGGAGATTTGTGACACCCCAGTAATTAAGCTACAGTGATTCTGACTAATGATGCCATGTCACCACTTTTTGCTAAGCTTAATTGTCTCTTACTTGAAAAACCAATTCAAATTCAAATTCAAATGCAAGTCAAATAATTAATTCTTCAAACGGTAAAACAAAAATGTAGGTTGGGTTGCAAATATTCACTAACTAATTTTCATGTAAAAACCAACATTTTTCAAGATATTTAAGTGCCCCTAACCTAATTAAAACAGAGCCAGCAGCAATTAAATTAACCATTAAAAAATAAACAAATATTTATACTATTCAAAATAAATTGAAACTTGCTGTGCTAGCTCAACACGTTGTCTAGTATTTATGTGATAAGTTGCACATTTAACTAAATTCATTTAGAGCAAAAATAAAATACAAAACTGTGACAGAAAATAGAAAGAAGAAAAAGAAAAGAAAAAGCGCAAAGACCCACTGTGCACTTGGGCCATCAGTGCACAGTGCGGCCTGGCCCAGCCCACGCCTGTCCTCTCCTTCCTCCTGCTCACCCCTTGCTCTCTGTCAACACGCGCGCGCTCGCCGCGCCTGGCCCTCCTCCCCTGGACGACAGCGCGCCGCTACATGAGCCACGGAGGGCTAGTTCATCTCGTCCGCGACCCCTGGGACAAACCCTAGTCCCATTTCCCTCTCTCTCCCTCGCTCTCCCACATCACCCGAGTACCGCCATGGGTGGCCCTCGCTGAAGAACGCGGCCACCGACGTCCCCGAGCGCCGCGTCCGTGTCCAGGAGGACTGCCGACGTCCGCTACGCCACCTACGACCCCGAGCTCGACCCCTTTGCCGTCACGTCGTCCGCATCGACCTCGTCTTCGTCTCCGACCACCGTAGATCGTCGCCGTCGTTCCGGCCACGTCGAGCCCTCCCCGAGCCCATTGCCACCCCCTACGACCCCGTAGTGAGCAGCCGTACCTTTCCCCCCACTTTGCCCCTTCGCTAGCCTACTCTAGCTGCTGCTGCCTTTGCCACCGTAGCTCGCCGCCACCGTTGCACCCGTCGCCATCGCCTCTACCCCTGTCATGGCTAGCTTGGCACGCCAACATGCTCAGGACCTCACGGCGATGCCGTCCGTGTCCTCAAAACCCCGCGCTATGCCCCGCAGCCACGAACGCGAGCATGCCCGTGCTCCGGCCGCCGCCGTTTGCCGTCGTTGCCGTCGTTCTAGACCTCCCCGGCTTGCGCTAGACCCACCGTTGGATGCGGCCCGACACGCTGAGCATTTTGCCGGTCGCGGCTTGCGATTTGGTCATGTGTGCGACGAATCCGAGAGGCACCGCCCTCTCTGTCGCTCGCCGGAGCAACGCCGGCGCGCGTGCCGGAGTTTTAAACTCCGGGGTGACACGTGTCAGCCCCTGGCACTAATCCTAGATGCTAATCCCCATTGACAGATGGGGCCAACACTGTAGCATTTAGATTAGGCATTAGATTAACTGCTAACTAAAGAATTAACCCCACTGACAGTAGGACCCACCCTCTAATTAATCTCTATTAAATTTAAAACACAAATTAACACTGTTGAGACACTGATATGTGTGGCCCCTCCACTGTTCCAGTGGATAGGGTTGACCCAGTCAGCTGCTGACTCAGCAGGCTGGACCCACATGTCAGCCTCTGCTGACTGGGCAGTTGACTTAGTCAACTGGCCCCACCTGTCAGCCACTGTGTACACTTCTGTGTACACTGTGCTCGATGCATTTAGCATTTTGCTATTTAATTTCGAATTAAAATTAATTCCAGAAATTGCAGAAAATGATTAAAACTTTGAAAAATCATATAAAATAAACCATAACTCGGATGAAAGTAATTTATATATGAAAAACGATCAGAAAAATATGATGAATCCCAATATGCCACCCACATACCTGCCACACCTCTCTAACATGATGAACATGGAACCGACCCCTCCGGTTCAGTGTAACGATAATCACCCGCAGCTGGGAGAACACTCCCGGATATTTTCCCGCTCCGACCAAAATACCTAGCACTGCATTAGAACACCCCTAGCACTGCATATTGCCATGTCATGCATTTGTGTTGCATTGTTGCCGTGTATTTATTATTTCTTCCCCCTCCTTCTCTCCCGATAGACCCCGAGACTGCCGACGACACTGCTGAGTACGACTACGTCGTCGACGACCAGACCCCTTCAGCAGAGCTTCCAGGCAAGCAAAACCCCCTTGATCATCCAGATATCGCCCACTTTTTCTCTCTTATGCTTGCACTAGAATTGCTTCTGTTGATATTCCGATAGCTCCTATTCTGATGCATAGCCTGATTTCGTCGCCTGCTATTGATACCTTACCTGCTATCCTATGATGCATAGTTAGGTATGCTATGTTTCATCAGCTGGCGCTTCACCCTTGTCCGTTTGCCAGGCTTGTTGTCGGGCCGTGATCACTCTGGGTGATGATCACGGAAATGTTACATTACTGTAATACTTTAAACTGTTAAAGTCGGGCCGGCTCCAAGAGTGCCCGCGAGATAATGAAACAAGACGGGTTGAACCCAAGGGTACCCGTGAGTGATATTGAGGCGGAACGACAGGGCAGGCGGAGACCACCTAGGAGAGAGGTGGGCTTGGTCCCTGGTCGTAGTTCGCGAGTTACCAAGTCGGAGCGACAGGGATCCTGTTCGTGTCTGCGAGTTACTAAACACGCCTAACGGATTTGGGTATTTGATCTGAGTTGGCTACGTGCCTATACGCACTACCACCACGCGGGATAATGGTTTAATGGGGCCCTCTACGTCGTACGTTTCTCCCGAAAGCTCTTCAGATGTCACAGTTCAGAGATGCGGGCTAATTGTTGGGGTGGGCTGGTTACATCACTTGTGTCTACAGTGTCGCGCCTGGGCCCCGGCCAGTCATGCAACGTGCAGGAGTGCAGAGGGTGATGGGCCCAAGACCCCTTCGCACTTAGGATTTAGACCGGCGTGCTGACCTCTCTGCTGAGTCTAGGTAGGTCTACGGCGTGTCGATTACCCGAGGCCGGGCATTACCCAGCAAGTGTGTCCAGCCAGATGTAATCGAGCGTGTTGGGTAACAGTAGTGCACCCCTGTAGGGAAGTAATCTATTCGAATAGCTGTGTCCACGGTAACAGGACGCTCGGAGTTGTATCCTGATCTACTACAACTATGAATGGATACTATGACAATGTTAAACTGTTACTACTGCTCTCGGGATCACTTTCTCGCAGGGTAGACGAGGAAGGATCTCAGGGCATTGCTAATATATACTTATTATTATATGATGTTGTGTTCAATTCTCTCCTGTTGCTGCAAGATTGCTTCAAGATGCTAGACTTCGATAGGCTAGGCCTTTCCCCTTTGTTCTGGCATTTCTATAGTTTAGTCCAAAGATATAGCCCTATTCCTTTGATACCGATGCATACTTAGTATAGTTCTGATGTAAGTCTTGCGAGTACTTTGGATGAGTACTCATGGTTGCTTTGCTTCCTTCTTTTCCCCTACCCGGTTACTGTGATCAGACGACGGAGTCCAGGAGCAGGAGATCCCTGGAGGCACCTACTACTACGTTGAGCCCGCCGACCAGGAGTAGTTCGGAGGCCCTAGGCAGGAGGCCTTCGCCTTTTCGATCAGTGTCGCTGTTATGCTAGCCTTCTTAAGGCAAACTTGACTAACTATGTCTGTACCCAGATAATATTTGTTTATATGACTTATGTATTCGGGTCCTCGCGGCCCCTGGTTTGTAATATGAAGATTTATGTTTAAATTTGTGTTTAGAGTTGTGTTGTGATATCTTCCCATGAGTCTCTGATCTCGATCGTGCATGTTTGCGTGTATGATTAGTGCACGGTCGAGCAGGGGTGCCACAAGTTGGTATCAGAGCCGACTGCCTGTAGGAAGCCCCCTTCCGATTCCTTGGTCGAAGTTAAGTCTAGTCTTTGAAAAACTATTTTACTAACATTGTTGTGTGGCTTACGGGCCCACATCGCAAATGGATGGGATTAGCATCTTTTATTCCGCACCTTTACTCTGGGACTCTGATCTCTCTTCTATTTCGGGTTAAAATTTTACTAACTCTGACTCTGGGTTCTCGTGATCACGTCCACCCAGAGCTTTGATTATCTGCAAATTACTTCCTTGAATGCACGATGCAAGAATTCACTCACTGTCATTTGACAATCTTGAAATTTCCTCTGTTTCAGATGGATCGCTTGTTTCCGCCGCGCCCTGCGACGCAGCTTGTACTTCGGACTTGGGCTCGTGATGTGCCCGGTTTTCCAGCTATCCTGATCGCCCTCCTGACCAGATTGGGCTACCACTGGTACCCCGAGTACATGGTTTACGAGGATTTCCGTGAGTTCAACCAGGAGCAGTACCATGCCGATGTTCGTATCTTTGATCAGCGGGACGACTCCGTCACTGAGTTGCTCACTTTTCACGGTATCGGCGTGACGATTGATATGGCAGTCCATGACGCTGCCCATTCTGCTGTCGCACGTCTTCATGGCGAGCATAGTCGCTTGGATGACTCCGAGTTCCGATACATTCCGTATGCCCCTGCGGGAGATGAGACTGGATACTCCACTGCTGTCCGCGCTCCTTACGTGCCACGTCGATATGACCCGCGGGTCTTGATACAGCACACTGAGGCTCTGGATCGCACTGCCCGAGCTCTTGCCGTCGAGCTGTACGCCACTCGCGCACGTCTCTATGAGGCAATGACACAGTTGCTACCAGTTGTACATGCAGGGATACACCCAGAGTACATCCTTTACCCGCGCAGGACTCAGATGCCTGCAGGTATCGTTTGGCCTGCTGTTGGAGGTCGCACACCCGCACGTGGACCTCTCCTCCCAGTTCGAGATCGGGTTCTGCATCAGAGTAATCACGGAGCACAGGACCTTTCTGCCGTGAGCACTCATCGTCAGCACCTGCAGTTACCTGGTTTCAGTGGTTTTCCCCGACGTTGATGTAGCCTTTGCTATGTCCCGTTGTTGTATTCCCTACCGCGTGCCTGCGCGCCGCCTAGTATGTCTAGCTGTTTAATTTTCTGAACTTATGTTGTTCGCGTGTAACCGACTCTGTGTATGGATCTGTATGTCTTAATTGACTACTGTTATGAATCTATTGTACTACTTGTTCATTGTCGTGTGACATCATGCTTATCTCTAAACACTTGCCATTGTTTTTACTAAACTACCCCCTGTTAAATCTTTAGCAGGATGGTTAGACCAGGTGGTCGTGGTCGTGGCCGTGCTGCCCAACAGCCACCACCACCAGACTATATGGCAGCTATGATGCAGCAATTTGAGATGAACCGCCAGTTTATGGTTGGAATCATGGCTCAGTTTCCAAACCAGAACCAGAATGCTCAGAATCAGCAACCTGCTTCAATAACTCTGCAGGAGTTTGTACGTCTCAACCCTATTGTTTTTCGTAACTCGGAACAGCCACTGGATGTTGATGATTGGCTTTGTGACATCACCTTCGAGATGGAATCTGCCAATGTCGCCCCTGCCAACCTTGTCACCTTCGCGTCCTACTTCTTGAAGGGCCCCGCTGCTCAATGGTGGTCCACCCACAGGCGTTCACTACCTGCTGGGACAGCCGTTACCTGGATCGAGTTTCAGAATGCTTTCCGTGCCTGTTACATTCCTCAGGGAATCATGGACCGGAAGAAGAGGGAGTTTCGCAACCTCACTCAGGGCAATAAGACTGTCGAAGCTTATCAGCGGGAATTCCTTGACCTATCCGGCTATGCTGAAGAAGACATTGCCACTAATGCTCGTAGACAGGAAAAGTTCCGTGACGGACTTCACCCAGACCTCAAGCTTGCACTTGCTGTTCATGACTTCACCGACTTCGCCACCCTGGTGAACAAGGCTATCCAGGTTGAGACCGCTCAGATGGAGCACAAGGAATCACAGAAGCACTATCGTGACGTTGGCTCATCTTAGAGCTTAGCACAAAGGCGTCGAATCTGGATTCCCCACAGCATGTACCGTCCAGACGCACTTGCTCCAATGCCGTCTTATGATGCATCTCGTCTGCCTCCTCCACCGCCGAGACCACTGCTTCGATCTCCTGCTCTCCGTCCCGAAGATGGGCTCTGCTTCAAGTGTGGCCGTCCATGTCACCGTTCGAGAGACTACACTCAGAACCAGAATCTGCTTGCACTTCCCCCTGCTGGCCGTGGAAATGGCCGTGGGAACAACCAGCCCCGCAGCAATAATGCCAGGCCTTCTTATGGTCTTGGTCAAGCTTACCATGTTGATCTGAATGAAGCTCAAGGTCATCCAGCTACTGTGAAGGGTACTCTTCTTGTTAATTTAGTACTAGTTTTTGTCTTTTGATTCAGAAGTATCGTATTCATTCATATCTTAAGCTTTTGCATAAATGCATGGCATTAAATATGAGCAGTCGAACAACGTCCCAGTCGTTCGTGACTTCTAGGGGGTACTTCTAGGAGAATTTCCAGGAATACCCCAATTTCCGTCTACCTCCTAAATCTCGGGACGAGATTTCTTTTAGTGGAGGAGATTTGTGACACCCCTGTAATTAAGCTACAGTGATTTCTGACTAATGATGCCATGTCACCACTTTTTGCTAAGCTTAATTGTGTCTTAGTTGAAAAATCAATTCAAATTCAAATTCAAATGCAAGTCAAATAATTAATTCTTCAAACGGTAAAACTTGCTGTGCTAGCTCAACACGTTGTCTAGTATTTATGTGATAAATTGCACATTTAACTAAATTCATTTAGAGCAAAAATAAAATACAAAACTGTGACAGAAAATAGAAAGAAGAAAAAGAAAAGAAAAAGCGCAAAGACCCACTGTGCACTTGGGCCATCAGTGCATAGTGCGGCCTGGCCCGGCCCACGCCTGTCCTCTCCTTCCTCCTGCTCACCCCTCGCTCTCTGTCAACACGTGCGTGCTCGCCGCGCCTGGCCCCCCCTCCCCTGGACGACAACGCGCCGCTACAGGAGCCACGGGGGGCTAGTTCATCTCGTCCGCGACCCCTGGGACAAACCCTATTTCCATTTCCCCCTCTCTCCCTTGCTCTCCCACATCACTCGAGTGCCGCCATGGGTGGCCCTCACTGAAGCACGCGGCCACCGACGTCCCCGAGCGCCGCGTCCGTGTCCAGGAGGACTGCCGACGTCCGCTACGCCACCTACGACCCCGAGCTCGACCCCTTTGCCGTCACGTCGTCCGCATCGACTTCGTCTTCGTCTCCGACCATCGCAGATCGCCGCCGTCGTTCGAGCCACGTCAAGCCCTCCTCGAGCCCGCTGCCACCCCCTACGACCCCGTAGTGAGAAGCCGCACATTTTCCCCCACTTTGCCCCTTCGCTAGCTTACTCTAGCTGCTGCTGCCATGGCCACCGTAGCTCGCCGCCACCGTTGCACCCGCCGCCGTCGCCTCTGCCCCTGGCATGGCTGGCTTGGCACGCGAACATGCTCAGGACCTCACGGCGATGCCGTCCGTGTCCTCAAAACCCCGCGCCGTGCCCCGCAGCCACGAATGCGAGCACGCCCGTGCTCCGGCCACCACAGTTTGCCGTCGCTGCTGTCGTTCTAGACCTCCCCGGCTTGCGCTAGACCCACCGTTGGATGCAGCCCGACGAGCTGAGCATTTTGGCGGTCAGGGCTTGCGATTTGGTCGCGTGTGCACCGAATCCGAGAGGCACCACCCTCTCTGTCGCTCGCCGGAGCAACGCCGACGCGCGTGCCGGAGTTTTAAACTCCGGGGTGACACGTGTCAGCCCCTGGCACTAATCCTAGACGCTAATCCCCACTGACAGATGGGCCCAATACTGTAGCATTTAGATTAGGCATTAGATTAACTGCTAACTAAAGAATTAACCCCACTGACAGTAGGACCCACCCTCTAATTTATCTCTATTAAATTTAAAACATTAATTAACACGGCTAAGACACTGACATGTGGGGCCCCTCCATTGTTCCAGTGGATAGGGTTGACCCAGTGAGCTGCTGACTCAGCAGGCTGGACCCACATGTCAGCCTGTGCTGACTGGGTGCTGACTGGGCAGTTGACTTAGTCAACTGGCCCCACCTGTCAGCCACTGTGTACACTTCTGTTTACACTGTGCTAGGTGCATTTAGCATTTTGCTATTTAATTTCGAATTAAAATTAATTCCAGAAATTCCAGAAAATGATTAAAACTTTGAAAAATCATATAAAATAAACCGTAACTCGGATGAAAATAGTTTATATATGAAAAACGATCAGAAAAATATGACGACTCCAAATATGCCACCCACATACCTGCCACACCTCTCTAACAAGATGAACATGGAACCGTCCCCTTCGGTTCAGTGTACCGATAATCACCCGGACCTGGGAGAATACTCCCGGATATTTTCCCGCTCCGACCAAAATACCTAGCACTGCATTAAGACACACTTAGCACTGCATATTGCCATGTCATGCATTTGTGTTGCATTGTTGCCGTGTATTTATTGTTTCTTCCCCCTCCTCTCCCGATAGACCCCGAGACTGCCGACGACACTGCTGAGTACGACTACGTCATCGACGACCAGACCCCTTCAGCAGAGCTTACAGGCAAGCAAAACCCCCTTGATCATCCAGATATCGCCCACTCTTTCTCTCTTATGCTTGCACTAGAATTGCTTCTGTTGATATTCCGATAGCTCCTATTCTGATGCATAGCCTGATTTCGTCGCCTGCTTTTGATACCTTACCTGCTATCCTATGATGCTTAGTTAGGTATGCTATGTTTCATCAGCTGGCCCTTCACCCTTGTCCGTTTGCCAGGCTTGTTATCGGGCCGTGATTACTCTGGGTGATGATCACTGAAATGTTACATTACTGTAATACTTTAAACTGTTAAAGTCGGGCTGGCTCCAAGAGTGCCCGCGAGATAATGAAACAAGACGGGTTGAACCCAAGGGTACTCGCGAGTGATATTGAGGCGGAACGACAGGGCAGGCGGAGACCACCTAGGAGAGAGGTGGGCCTGGTCCCTGGTCGTAGTCCGTGAGTTACCAAGTCGTAGCGACAGGGACAATGGAATTTTCATATCACAGGAGAAATACCTGAGAGATTGTCTTAAGAAGTTCAAAATGCAAGATTGCAAACACAAGGGTTACAAAACTCCCATGCCAACAAATGGCCAGCTGGACGCAGATGTGTACGGTAAAGATTACGATCAGAAAGCTTATCGTTCGATGATTGGTTCTTTGCTTTATCTATGTGCATCCAGACCTGATATTATGTTGAGTGTTTGTATGTGTGCTCGTTTTCAAGCTGCACCGAAAGAATCGCATCACCAAGTGGTCAAGCGTATTCTGAGATATTTGGCTCACACCCCCACCTTAGGTTTATGGTATCCTAAGGGAGCACAGTTTGACCTCGTTGGATATTCAGACTCAGATTATGCAGGTGACCGGGTTGACAGGAAATCTACTTTGGGGACATGCCATTTCCTCGGTAGATCATTGGTTTGTTGGTCGTCAAGGAAGCAGAATTGTGTCTCACTCTCTACGGCTGAGGCCGAATATATTGCTGCTGGCGCTTGTTGCACACAATCCTATGCAGCACTCTCGCACCAAGCATATTGAGATCAGACATCATTTCTTACGCGATCATGTTGCTCGAGAAGATATTATTATCAGTCATGTCAATACCGAAGGAAATCTCGCCGATATCTTCACCAAGCCTCTCGATGAGAAAAGATTCTGTGCGTTACGGTGTGAGCTAAATATCCTAGATTCCACAAACGTGCAGTAAGCTGGACTCAGCACCCATACCAACACTTCCACATCTTTGAAGGAATGGGTGCATAACACTCGAAGAGTTTGAAAATTTCGACGAAGTGAAATTTTCTTTCTGAGAGTGAATACATTAACGAAGAACTAGACTAACCGGGTGCCACAATAATTGTGCGACGCTCGGGGTCATACAGTTCTTATACGGTGGGTAACGCCACCACAATTTCTCTTCGCTGAAATTGCATTTGAAACCTTTCGTGTTTGTCCGAATGTATTTCACTCATAGCTTGTTTTTCGGGTATTTGTGTTTCTTCGTCTGAGTGAAATGACTAGGACCCTGTTTTCCCTCTATTCTATCTCTTCCAGTCTATGCTGCTCTATTATGAATGCACAAATTTCATCTGTGAACGAAACTTTATCTGGTGTCCTTGACCGCGTTAAAGTTTCGGTCCGAACTTAATCTGTTTTGGCGAAAGCCGTCCAAAATTTGGGGTTTCCCGCCCAGGTCTGGACCACGTTCTTTCATGATGGCTGCCACGTGCTCATCATCAACTGCCAGCTTATCCTATCCGTTGAAGAGAAAGCGTCTCTTGACTCCGTCCGTCCGATCAGATTCAGGGTGCGGTCATTTTCCCCTCGCATATATAAATTGCGCCGCCCCCTTTCTCGTTTCACTTCACATCTCTCACCATCACCACCTTACGAAGCCCTACGGCACTGCTCCTCCTCGAGCTTGACGACGCCGACCATCTTTGCCGCTTCACTGCCGGAAAGAGGTCGCCGAAGTCCTTCCTCGCCGCCGTGGATCATCTTTGTCTCCGTGCCGCCGTAGTTGCTACACATCACCAAGTTAGGGTATGTGCAGTGCGAACTTGTTCTTCCGTTCATCCAGTTCAAGTTCGTTCGCGGTAGAAATAGCCTTGTTTTTACTGCAATTTCTTAGATCTTTACTGCTAGGTAACTTCTGTGGATGTGGTTTGTAGTTGTCCCTCGCATCCGAAACATTTCAGATCTAGGGTTTGTGTTATGTCTCGTACGAACGGAATGCATAGCTCGATTACTAGTATTTAGTCGAATATACTAGTTCGCTCTACACATTTCTCTCGGCCGAAACATTTCTCAAAGTCTGCATCTACTTTTTAATCAAAAACGATTTCTTGTTCAAAATCTTCGCTGTGTGCATTCGTAACCCTGTCCCCATTTTCCCTCGCATCTATCTCTATTCACAGGAAAATGAAGTCAGTTGCGGACTCAGCTCGGCGTAGCCTGCCTGACGGAGATGATATTGTATTGGGCACTGCTGATGAATCGAAAGCTCTAAATGCCAAGGGCCCAACGGTAGGCCCGTCAACCAGCAAGAGAAAAAGGGCCGAACAGAATGACGACGAGCAAGTAGAAACTACTCCGAAGAAAAAGAGGGGTGGCAGACAGGCTCTCACAAACACAGCAGAATATATCTCTCATGATCGATACAACACAGTTCCAGGCGAATCAAAACACGATCGAGATACATGACAGCAATGGATTCGACGCCACTAGGTGCGCAAATGGTTCAACTATGAGTTCGTTGCTCCTCGTTTTGCTCAGAATTTTGCATTCCATCCACCGTGGGGTGACTGCCGAGAACTTTCTCTAATCAAGTCTAATGGACCTCAAGGAAGACCACCTCCTCTGGCAAATGCTCATGAGTCTTCCCTTCGCACTCCTGCCTCATATCCCGATGAGCTCGCCAAGCGTCAACGCAATGCCGTCAAAAGAGCTGAGAGGGCTGAAAAGAAAAAGGCTCGAGAAGCAGAAAACCTTTGTCTTCTCAAAGATGATGTGGAAAAGAAAAAGGCCAAAGGGATGTCTGAAGGACGCACCAAACATAAGCATGATCCCAGTGCTGCTGCTTCAAAGAGAAAGCGTGCACCGAAGAAGAAAAAGGCTGTACCAGCAGATGAAGCAAATATGGATGATTCCTCCGCTGATGAAGATGATCCTCCGCTCACCAAAGAAGAGGTCGCTGCTACTCTCAGCGAGGATGTGAACATTACCACTTCAACCTTGCTGCCTGATCTTCGGATCAATTTGGCCTCATCAAAGAAGATGCCAGCCAGGAAAACGCCAGCTACCACTGTCACCATGAAACAGCACGTGAACACAACTCCTCATCCAGATGCAATTAACTTGAAGGATTTGGTAGTTGATGCTCCAGTGAATGCTGCGAAGCCTGGCGAAAACATTCCCAAACCTGAAATGAAGAAAATCAAGGCGCCTACCGAGCAAAATGCTCCTCAATCCTCTGCTCCGAAGGAAAAGATTGTTAAATTTTCTCCTACCCTAACTCAACCATTGGCTTCTAAGCCGCCTTCCGAGCAAGTTCCTGTTCCTGTTCAGACTGCTTCCTCTGTCAAATCAGATGCACCTCATTATTATGATCACATATTCATCATGGAGCAGCTCGATAAGTTTGTGGAGAACCCTTTCGATGGAGAAGTGGCATCTTTGCCTATCCCTGCCGAAGTTATTACTCAAGCAACTTCCGTAGTGCAAGAACTGAGAGATGATGCAGTTGAGATTAATTCTCTCTCTGCCGAACTGATGGATCTTAATGAGCGAATGACAACTGCCTCATCAAAGTTTATCATCAACACACTCGAAGATTCCTACAAGGATATCAACTGAGCCATGAGTCTTCTACGAAACCGAAGGTTGCGCTTTCACACAGATCTCGATGAAATTGTTCAGAAAATCTGTGATGAACATCAAGCCAAAGTTACTGGCTACAATGATATGGTAAAGGGTCACATTGATCATGTTGCTAAGCAAAAGATCAAGCAAAGAAAGAAAATAGCGAAGAAAAATGTACCTCCTGTTCCGAAGGAACCGTCGCCTGTCCATCAAGATGCTCAGTCTCAGAAAGAAAAATCTCCTGAGCCTGCTATTCCTTTGCCACCACCTGTTAAGGACTTGGATGCTCCTCCCTCGCCAAGGCCAACTGAATCAGTGCCTATGGCCTCCCCTTCTCGGGCTGAAATTCCCTCGCAACACGTTGTTTCTGAGGAAGGTGAAATCCCTCGCTCCGAGCCCCAAGCCTCTCCCGCTCCAGAAGCGCCGCAAGTTTCGGTTCCATCTGTCGACGAGCAAAATCAAGTCCATGTGGAACAGTCTCAGCCTCCTCCAATGGATGTTTTGGCCTCGATGCCCAAAGTTGATGAACCTGCTCCAGTGCCAAGCGCCCCTGCTACACCATCTGTTGTGCCTCATGCTCCCTCTCCACTCAAGTTATCCATCGATACAGTCGCACGGATGCCAGATGTTGGTCCCTCCGAACACAAATCTGTCTCTGCCCGCCGGTCTGACTCAGTTGTATATGGTGATGAGTATCTTTCTCCTGAAGAAGAACTCAAATATCCATATCCCCGTGAAGAATTGCCATTGTTCTCGACAGGCGCAGGCGCAAAAGGACCGCTTTTTAATCGGAATGCGCATCCAAAATTCTTTCAGGCCAGTCCGTATGATGGCTCGCGCACCTCTGAATCGCCTCGTTTTTGGACCAAGGAACAAGCTATTTATTACTCTCGGGTCCTTTATGAGAGCAAGAAGATTTTTCCTCATGAATTTTCGGACGTTCCTGCCATGCGAAATATTGGCTGTTTTAATCAGTTATTTCAGGATCTGGATGATTTCTGTCTCACAAAGGTCTTTGAGTTCGAGCACCCGTGGAACAGAGAAATTCTTCTTCAATTCTATGCAACATTGTACATCTCTGGTGATGAAAAAGATAGCTCAAAATGGATTATGGAATGGATGACCGAAGGAAAACGCATCAAGTGCACTTCGACAGATTTTGTCTCGCACTTCAATTTCCCGCGCTTTGAGCACGGCAACACTAACATTCAAGTTCATAACATTGATGTCATATCAGATGAACTTTTTCGCTGCACAATGGATCCTGAAAAGATTCGTGACTACACTGGTCCTCCTCGTCCTGAGCATTTATCATTCGATAATCAGACGCTATTCCATATGCTCTCATACACCATTTGCCCATTGGCTGGTATGAATCCGGACAAATCCATCTCAGATGTTCTTCGCAATGCAATATATGCAATCTCTGAGCGATACATTTTCGATGTGGAAGACATGTTCCTACGCATTCTGAAGGATTCTGCTCAATATCCCTTTTGCATCAAAGTGTTTGCGCCATGGATCCAGAAAGTTGTTGATCATGCCATGCGCACAGTGTATCTTGCGAAGGAAAACCACAAAAGCTTTATTCCTCCTGTTCGCGATACTTTGCAAGTTATGACTGATCTTTCTTTGGGCAAGTCACCTACTACAAGCTCGCGCGATTATCACAAGCAATTTGATGGGCCTCGTCTGCCTCAGCGCGACCGAAAGATTTCGCCTCAACCTCCGTCGCAACTTGAAGTGAGTTTGCATACACAACAACTGCTGCTGCAGCATATCGCTGAGGATCGACGCGAGAAAGAACATCTCGCCTCCGAGCTGAATGAACTTAACAATCGCACGAGGATAATGCATCTGATAGCTGATGAAAATAAGAAGAGACTCTGGAAATTGCTTCGCAAGTTCTTTACCGAGAAACAACTCCTGAATGTCAATCTCCAAGAGCTCTATGACTACATTGACAAAGGCTTCACTATTGAAGATTTTCAAGATAGGACTCCTTCTCTACCTGCTCGTGAGCCTACAACTGATCTTCTTCATCTAAAGCTGCGTAAATTGCTTGATGAATCTGAAGCCACATCACCAACAGAGAAACCTACCAAAGGCAATGTGCAGTCTCATGCTCCTACTGTGGTCCCTCCAACTATTCCTTCGTCTGCTCAGCCCCAAGCTCTTATTCTTGAAGGAAAATCTGTTGGTGATTGAAATTTGTTTTTGGTCACTTCCGAAGAGGAAATCACCTCGGACAGCTCATCTGGAGATGCCACCGATTGATCCAAGATCTGCGTTTCTTCACTCATGTTATTCATCACCTTTTTGACACTTGTTGACAAAAAGGGGGAGAATCACATCGAGTCTCGATAGAATTGCTTTTGGTGTTTCATTTGTTTTTGGTTTCGTTCGAGTTTGCAACTTTTGGTCTATGTCCTATCCGTACTATGTTGTAAAACTCGATAACTTCTGTGCTGTAATGTTAATAACCCCTGCTGCTGCACCATTTCTCTCGAAGTATTTGTCTTGCAGGTGGAATTATTATCAGAAGTTATCTTTGATTGCACTAAGATCTCGATGGATTATGTCTCATCAGTGCGAATCAAATGTCTCAAATGATTGAAATTTCCTCCATATACTTCAATTATTGCAGGAGAATCTATCTCATATCTTTCGTCCCTGCATACATTTAGGGGGAGTTCATTTCATATTCGAGCAAGTAACTCTTAATCACTCTTGTTAGATTCATTTTACACATATCTATCTTCACTTCGATGATTATCTGTTTTGTCATCAATCGTCCTAAAAGGGGGGATTGTTGGTGCAATAATTTGCCTCCTTATGTTTTGGAGATTGTTGACAAACAGTGAGGGACTGATGTGTTTGCTATTGCACACAGAGTAACAGGTCCCTGGAGTTAAGAGGAGTTTTGGATTCACAACTCCGAAGATTATTCCCTGTGTAGCAGTGAATGTTATCACCGAAGGTTATGATGACAAGAGTGACCCCTCAAAACTGCTGACGTGAAGCATTTGATTCGGTGCCTGTCCGAAGGAAGTGACTGCAGCCGAGGAAATTGAAGACGAAGAGAAGACGTAGCATTCTTTTCGTTGTTTCTTTTCTCCTTATTGAGTCATAGGACCACCGTACTATTAAGAGGGGCGTAGCTTTCGAAGCTTTGATTCTCTGATGCTAAACCCAAATCCTATGAAAGCTGTGAGAGAAATCTCTTTGTGTTCCGAGCAAATACTTGCCAGCAAGAGATTGTGATCTTCTTCGCTGCGAGAGATTTGTCTCTGACCGAGGAGTTAGCATTACTTGTTCCTCAAGTAATGTTACCGTTGCTCCCAAATCCGACCGTTGTGAACGTGTCGGTTGGCAATTGGCTGAACCGCGTGTCCAAAATGGTCATTTCCCCTCAGGGAAGGCTGCGGCTATAAATAGCCACCCCGCACCGGTGTTGTCCGGTGGCTGCTCCGTTTGATTCTGAGATGATTGTTGAGCAACCCCTCTCCGAGAGATTTGAGTTTAAAATCCACCGAGAGAAAACCCTAGAGCCGAAAAATTAGATAGTGGTTCAGCATCACTAGAATCTAAATCCAGTACGCTCCGCCTATTACTCTTGAGAGCTGCAAACTCTCTAGACGGTTAGGTGTCAATTTCTTCAGAGACCAAGAGTAATTGTGGTTCTGGAAGAAGAAGTCTATAAAGGTTCGGAGATCGCCTTCAAGCTTCTACCACGAGTAATCGGCATTGGTTGACGAACCAATTGTCGAGGAGAAAAGGGCGAAGAGAGTTTATCTTCTGTGTTAAATCACAACCCCTCCAACAAGACGTAGTCCTTGTGCAGAAGGGCGAACTGGTCTACCAAACACCTTGTCGCCATCGAGCATCACTGGTCACTTCTGCTACCCTCTCTACATTCGAACTGTGACATGCCATATTTCAATCATGTGATTTACCTCGGTACATGTTGTTAGTTTCCATTCGGTAGTTTGTATTCGCTCACTGTTTACTGTATTTTCATTCGTTCCGCTGCTGGGTTCCGAGAGTTTTAATATTTCCGAGAAAAATTTAAAACTCCCATTCACCCCCCCTCTGGTAGACATACTTCGATCCTACAGTAATCGAGCGTGTTGGGTAACAGTAGTGCACCCCTGCAGGGAAATAATCTATTCGAATAGCCGTGTCCATGGTAACAGGACGCTCGGAGTTGTATCCTGATCTACTACAACTATGAATGGATACTGTGACAATGTTAAACTGTTACTACTGCTCCCGGGATCACTTTCTCGCAAGGTAGACGAGGAAGGATCTCAGGGCATTGCTAATATATACTTATTATTATATACTGCTATGTTCTATTCTCTCCTGTTGCTGCAACATTGCTTCAAGATGCTAGACTTCGATAAGCTAGGCCTTTCCCCTCTGTTCTGGCATTTCTGCAGTTTAGTCCAAAGATATAGCCCCATTCCTTTGATACCGATGCATACTTAGTATAGTTCTGATGTAAGTCTTGCGAGTACTTTGGATGAGTACTCACGGTTGCTTTGCTTCCTTCTATTCCCCTACCCGGTTACTGCGATCAGACGACGGAGTCCAAGAGCAGGGGATCCCCGGAGGCACCTACTACTACGTTGAGCCCGCCGACCAGGAGTAGTTCGGAGGCCCTAGGCAGGAGGCCTTCGCCTTTTCGATCAGTGTCGCTATTATGCTAGTCTTCTTAAGGCAAACTTGACTAACTATGTCTGTACCCAGATAATATTTGTTTGTATGAGTTATGTATTCGCGTCCTTGCGACCCCTTTTTTGTAATATGAAGATTTATGTTTAAATTTGTGTTTAGAGTTGTGTTGTGATATCTTCCCATGAGTCTCTGATCTCGATCGTGCATGTTTGCGTGTATGATTAGTGCACGGTAGAGCAGGGGCGCCAGATGAGAGATTCTATCCATGTTCCTAGCCAATTCATCAACTCTATTCATTTTTTCCTCTATCATAGCATTGAAATTCTTTTGAGAACTAATAAATTCTTTGATATTACTTTCAAGATCAGTGGGCATCCTATTATTATTATTATTATTATAAGAATTACCATAAGAATTGACATAATTATTAGAGGAATTTCCAGGAAACGGTCTAGCATTGAAATTACCCCTATAAGCATTGTTGTTGGAATTATTTCTAGAGACAAAATTCACATCAATAGCATCATTATTTTGCTCAATCAAAGTGGACAATGGCACATCATTAAGATCAATATGAGCATTTTTACTAGCAACCAATTTCAATAAGGCATCCATCTTATCACTCAAAGTATTAATTTCTTCAACAGAATTTACCTTCTTACCAGTTGGAGTTCGTTCAGTGTGCCATTGAGAATAATTTGCCATAATATTATCAAGAAGTTTTGTAGCTTCTCCCAATGTAATTTCCATGAAAGTGCCACCTGCGGCAGAGTCTAGCAAATTTCTAGAGACAAAGTTTAGTCCCGCATAAATTTTTTGTATGATCATCCATAAATTCAAACCATGAATTGGGCAATTTCTTATCATTAATTTCATTCTCTCCCAAGATTGGGCAACATGTTCATGCTCAAGTTGCTTAAAATTCATAATTTGATTTCTTAAAGAAATAAACTTAGCGAGAGGAAAATACTTGGTAATAAAAGCATCCTTACACTTATCCCAAGAATCAATACTATTTCTAGGCAAGGATGAAAACCAAGTTTTAGCACGATCTCGTAGTGAGAACGGAAATAATTTTAATTTGACAATATCATTATCCACATCTTTCTTCTTTTGCATATCACAAAGTTCAACGAAAGTATTTAGATGGGATGTAGCATCTTCATTAGGACTACCAGAAAATTATTCTTTCATAACAAGATTAAGCAAAGCAGCATTAATGTCACATGACTCCGCACTAGCGGCGGGAGGAGCAATAGGAGTACTAATAAAATCATTATTATTAGTATTAGAAAAGTCACACAATTTTGTATTTTCTTGAGACATCGCGACAAAGCAAGCAAACTAGCAAACAAGCAAACAAAATATTTTTGTGTTTTTGTAAAAAAAATTAGAAGTGGGGGAGATGAAAACGAGAGGCAAATGCAAATCAAAGGTAAATAAAGTAAATGCAAGTGAATGATAATTTGTGCGAAGGTACTTGGTAATTTTGATGATGTCTCCCCGGCAACGGCGCCAGAAATTCTTCCTGCTACTTGTAGTCTGCGTTGGTATTTCCCCGAAGAGGAGAGGATGATGCAGTACAGTAGAGATAAGTATTTCCCTTAGTTAAGAACCAAGGTTATCAATCTAGTAGGAGAACCAAGCAAAATTCCATTAAGCGCACCTGCACACACAAGAGCAAACACTTGCACCCAACGCAAATAAGAGGGTTGTCAATCCTCTTAGCGGTTATTTGCAAGGATTAAATCTTATCGAGGTAAATAGATAAACTAAACTACTAATTAAAATAAACGTAAATAAATTGCAGCAAGGTATTTTTAGGTTTTTTATAGAATAAAGATAGACCCGGGGACCATAGTTTTCACTAGAGGCTTCTCTCTTGAGCACATAAACATACGGTGGGTAAACAAATTACTATTGGGCAATTGATAGAAAAGCAAATAATTATGACGGATTCATGGCAATGATCATGCATATAGGCATCACGTCCGAGACAAGTAGACTGACTCCTGCCTGCATCTACTACTATTACTCCACCCATCGACCGCTATCCAGCATGCATCTAGGGTATTAAGTATGAAACAGAGTAACGCCTTAAGCAAGATTACATGATGTAGAGAAGCAAATTCAAGCAATATGAATAAACCCCATCTTTTTATCCTTAATGGCAACAATACAAATACGTGTCATGTCCCCTTCTGTCACTGGGATTGAGCACCACAAGATTGAACCCATCACAAAGCACCTCTCCCATTGCAAGATAAATCAATCTAGTAGGCCAAACTAAACCGATAGACCGAAGAGAAATACAAAGCTATAACAATCATGCATAAAAGAGTTCAGAGAAGACTCAAATATTTCTCATGAATAATCTGATCATAAACTCACAATTCATCGGATCCCAACAAACACACCGCAAAAGAAGATTACATCGGATAGAACTCCAAGAACATCGAGGAGAACATTGTATTGAAGATCAAAGAGAGAGAAGAAGCCATCTAGCTACTAGCTATGGACTCGTAGGTCTGTGGTAAACTACTCACACATCATCGGAAGGGCAGCAAGGTTGATGTTGAAGCCCTCCGTGATCGATTCCCCCTCCAGCAGAGTACCGAAAAAGGCCTCCAGATGGGATCGCGGAAGAACAAAGGCTTGCGGCGGCGGAAAGGTTTTCTCTTCTAGCTCTCTGGGGGTTTCCCAATATTTGTGAATTTATAGAAGTGAAATTAGGTCAAACGGAGTCATGTGGGCCCCACAAGGCAGCATGGCGCCCCCCGGGGCGCGCCCTAGTGCCTTGTGAAGCCTCCGTGAGGCTTTTGGCCTCCTCCCGAAGCTTCCCAGGTTTCTTTTGTCAAGAAAAAAATCTCTAAAAAGTTTCGTGGCATTTGGACTTCATTTGGTACTGTTTCTCTGAAAAGTCAAAAACAAGCAGAAAACAGCAACTGGCACTAGGCACTGGGTTAATAGGTTAGTCCCAATAAATGATATATAATTGCATACAATTGCATATAAAAACATCCAAGATTGATACTATAATAGCATGGAACAATCAAAAATTATAGATACGTTGGAGACGTATCATAGAGCGTATCATATCACGGGGTTTGGATGCACCGGCGAAGTTTGCACCGACTCTCGAGGTGAGAAAGGGCAATGCACGGTACCGAAGAGGCTAGCAAATTGCGGGAGGGTGAGAGTGCGTATAATCCATGGACTCACATTAGTCATAAAGAACTCACATACTTATTGTGAAAGTTTATTAGCCCTCGAAACAAAGTACTACTACGCATGCCCCTAGGGGGATAGATTGGTAGGAAAAGACCATCGCTCGTCCCCGACCGCCACTCATAAGGTAGACAATCAATAATAAATCATGCTCCAACTTCTTAGCATAACGACAGATCATACGTGCATGCTTCGGGAATTGCAAACCTTGACACCAATATTCTTACTAAACCACAATCATTCACTAGTACCTCCAACATATCACCATCTTAATATCGCAAAACTATTTCAAGGAATCAAACTTAACATGTTCAGTGATCTACAAGTTTTATGTAGGATTTTATGACTAACCATGTGAATGACCAATTCCTGTTGACTCGCTAAATAGATATAAGTGAAGCATGAGAGTTTAATTCTTTCTACAAAAGACCACACTCTAATAAATATAAGTGAAGCAAAAGAGCATTCTACAAATAATGGTTTTCTATATGTAGAGAAATAGGCATCCAAACTTCAAATGATATAAGTGAAGCACATGAAGCATTCTATAAAGCCATACTCAAAAGATATAAGTGAAGTGCATGAAGCATTCTATAAATCAACCAAGGACTATCTCATACCAGCATGGTGCATTATTAAAAGAAAAAATAAAAGGCACACGACGCTCCAAGAATTACGCATATCATGTGAACAAAAACAAAAACTGAGACATACCGATAGTTGTCGAAGAAAGATGGGATGCCTTCCGGGGCATCCCCAAGCTTAGACGCTTGAGTCTCCTTGAATATTTACTTGGGGTGCCTTGGGAATCCCCAAGCTTGAACTCTTGCCTCTCCTTATTCTCCTCATATCGATACCTCCTCGTTCTTCGAACACTTCATCCACACAAAACTTAACCGAACCTTTTATTAGAGGGGTTAGTACATATAACATCAAATCCCATCATGTCCTGCTGTAACATTATTGTATAATTATAATCAAACATTACTCACTGTATGCTATCATAATTCTATGGCTCCCAAGTCAATGGGGCTCAACAAGATTTCAAACATACGCAAATAAAGAAACAATAACAGCAATCTGTGAAAATAGGACAGTCTGTAAAGATGCAAATGAAACATATACTTCTGTAACTTAAAAAATTCTGAAAAATTAGGACAAAATAAAAAATTTGCATAGAAGTACTGTGTAAAAATTTCAGAATTTTTCATGTTCCAGTACATTATCAAAATTCAAGCACTACAGCAAAAGTTTCTGTTTTTTCACAGCACACACCAAACAAGCAATTTAAACATCCTAAAGGTAAATCTTGGCACATTATTTTTATAATACAATGGATTTGTACAAGGGGATAATTATTTTTGTTGAAAAGTTTCTGTAATCAAGGTTCACAAAGTTTCCATGGGCATGAGCAAAGTTCAAGGCTAGCCCCCACTTCCACATTGCTCATCTGTCTCACTTTCACTTTTCTTTCTGAAAAAGTTTTAGGTTCCCCTCTATATTTTTTTGTTTTTAAACCTTTTTAAAAGCACACAATAGAATAAAATGACTCTCTAAAACTTCCGGGTTGTCTCCCAGGCAGCGCTTTCTTTAAAGACATTAAGCTAGGCATAAAGTGCTCAAGTAATCGATCCACCCGGATCCCAAGGTATATCAAAGTCAATTTTAATTAACAATGATTTGTAATTTAGTAGTGAGCACAAAGCATATATCATGCAATGATGAAGTCAAACTCTCTTCCTATGCATCGGCATGTCATAAAAGAACAATTCATGCACACATAAGAAAGGCCGATACATAGAATAAACAGTTTCTTGCAATTTTATCGTATTAGAAACATAGAGAGGTGGAGATATAGTTCCTCTCTTATAATAATTGCAATTAGGAGCAGCAAGCACATGCATATTATATTCATCAAAATCATCATGTGTAGTAGTAAAACGCAACCCATCAATGTAATCCTTAATAAGCGCAAACTTCTCCGATATAGTGTAGTTGGGAGAATTCAAAAAGATAATAGGACTATCATGTGTGGGTGCAATAGCAACAATTTCATGTTTAACATAAGGAATTATAGCAAGTTCATCTCCATAAGCATCATTCATATTGGCATCATGGCCACAAGCATAGCAAGCATCAAGTTCATTAAAAAGGGATATTTCAAACGAATCAAAGGGATCATAGCAATCATCATAGCATTCATCCTTCGGTAAGCACGAAGGTAAATTAAACAATGTATGAGTTGAAGAGTTACTCTCATTAGAAGGTGGGCACGGGTAGCTAATCCGCTCTTCCTCCTTTTGTTCTTCGCTCTCCTCGTCATCTTTTTCATCTAATGATCTCATAGTGTCATCAATTTTTTCTTCCATAGATTCCTGCAAAATATTAGTCTCTTCTTGGATAGCGGAGGTGTCCTCAATATATTCTTTCACATAAGCATTAGAAGCATAGTTTTCATAGCAATATTTAAGTATGGCAAAATTTTCAGATTTGTAAAGAGTAGCATCAATCTTTTCAATCAAAGAAGCAATTTCATAGGCACCCTTAAAGGAAACAAATTCTTCAATTTGTTCAATATCATAGTAACTATAAACACCTCTGACATAAGAAGATAAGATTCCATTATCCGTAAACTCACATTGGTACTGAAGGTGTTTTTTAGGGTCTTTAGAACAACAAGTAAAATCATGTATTTCACATAAATTCCAAGCATAGCAATTCAAAGTATTAATATGATGCCATAAGAGTTTCCCTTTTTGAGACAAGCGGTGTCACACAAAATAAGCATGCGCATCTAATGATTTTCCCTCAACTAAGCTAGTTGGGTTTTCTGCACGAGCACAAACGGATCGAAGATGATCCAAGTAGAAACTTCAGCAGTATGATAGATTTTGGGTGGTTCTTCAACCATTGGTTTAGCAAGTACAACCAATTTTTTTGGTATTTTACGTTTCCTACCCATAACTAAAGATAGAAAACAAGAGCACAAAATAAAAGCTACTTAGTGATAAAGCAAACAAGCACACACGAGAATATCAACCCCACGCTATTGCTCCCCGGCAACGGCGCTAGAAAAATGTCTTGATAACACACAAGTATAGGGGATCAGTTGTAGCCTTTCTCGATAAATAAGAGTGTCGAACCCAACGAGGAGCTAAAGGTAGAATCAATATTCCCTTCAAGTTCTATCGACCACCGATACAACTCTACGCATACTAAACATTCGCTTTACCTAGAACAAGAATGAAACTAGAAGTACTTTGTAGGTGTGATGCTAGAACTACTTTGCAAGAATAAAACTAGGAGTACTTAGCAAGAATAAAACTATGAGTGATTTGCAAGATAATAAAAGTTAGTTGTTTAGTAGAAAGTTTTTGTAACACAAGAAAAGGATTTGCCCCTAGGCAATCGATAACTAGACCGGTAATCATTATTGCAATTTTATATGAGGGAGAGGCATGAGCTAACATACTTTCCGTACTAGGATCATATGCACTTATGATTGGAACTCTAGCAAGCATCTGCAACTACCAAAGATCATTAAGGTAAAACCCAACCATAGCATTAAGTAACAAGTCCTCTTTACTCCGATACGCAACAACCCCCTTACTCGGGTGTAAGCTTCTATCACTCTAGCTGCCCACTATAAGAGAATTATGAATGTATTGCAAACCCTACAGCGGGAATCCCTCATGCTTGCGCGAAACGGAGGGCACCATAGGACAGCACCAAAATAAAACATACAACTCAAAACAATCATGATCATCAATCAACCCATAGGACAAAAGAAATCTACTCAAACATTATAGGATTGCCATACATCATTGGATAATAATATATAGCGTTAAGCACCATGTTTAAGTAGAGATTACAGCAGGGAGAAGAGGTGTTACACCGCTGCATAGAGGGGGAGAGAGTTGGTGTTAACGGCGGCGAAGTTGTTGGTGTAGATCGCCGTCACGATGATTGCCCCGGCGGCATTCCGGCGCCACCGGGAGAGAGGGGGGAGAGCCCCCTCCTTCTTCTTCTTCCTTGGCCTCCCCCCTAGATGGGGGGAGAGTTCCCCCTCTGGTCCATGGCCGCCATGGCTCCCGGAGGGGAGGAGCCCCTCCGAGATTGGATCTCTCTCTCTGTTCTCTTCTGTTTCGCGTTCCCGTTTTCTGGCCAAAAACTGTTTCTTAAATTCTCGCAGATCCGTAACTCCGATTGGGCTGAAATTTTGAGGGGATTTTCATCCGGATATTAGCTTCCTTGCGGCAGAAGGACACCCTCAACCGACCTACATGGGAGCCACAAGCCCCCTTGGCGCGCCCTGTAGGCTTGTCGTGTCCTCGGGCATCGTCTCGCGTTGATTCTTTTTCCCAAAAATCACATATATTCCAAAATAAATCTCCATAAATTTTTATCGCATTTGGAGTTCGTTTAATATGGATTTTCTGTGAAACAAAAAACATGCAACAAACAAGAACTGGCACTGGGCACTGGATCAATATGTTAGTCCAAGAAATCATATAAAATGTTGCCAAAAGTATGTGGAAATTATAGGATATTGGCATGAAACAATCAAAAATTATAAATACGACGGAGACGTATCACACGTACACATCCTTGGTCGGTTGGCCCTTGCGCTTCTCTTTGAGCGTCTGGTCTCGGGTTCGAGTACTCTTCCTGGCTTAATAAGCCACCTGTTTTTCGCCAATTCTGCCACAAACCACCGCGCAAACGCTGACAGATGGGCCCAACGTTGGTGTCCCACGCGCCTGTAACAGCACCCACCACCGACGACCGCGTTGCTGCTGACATGGGTGTCCTACACATCAGTGACACCGCCCAGCATCTACGAGCGCGCCCTGCTGACAGAGGTGTCCCACAAGTCAGTATATGCGCCCAGCATGCATCTACGAGCGTGCCCCGCTGACAGAGGTGTCCCACAAGTCAGTATATGCGTCCACCATCTACGAGCGCGCCTCGCTGACAGAGGTGTCCCACAAGTCAGTATATGCGCCCACCATCTACGAGCGTGCCCCGCTGGCTGAGGTGTCCCACAAGTCAGTATATGCGCCCACCATCTACGAGCGCGCCCCGCTGACAAAGGTGTCCCACAAGTCAGTATATGCACCCACCATCTACGAGCGCGCAGGCGCTGCCAGGGGTGTCCCACGCGTCAGTAACCGCGCCAAGTAACAGCCAAAGGCTTTGACCCAACGACAAACCCCCGTTTGGGCTTTTGTGAGGGTGGGCCGCGCAGTGGAGGGGGAAAGTGAGGACTGCCAAAGAGCGTGGGCAAAAATGAGGAGAACTAAGCAATGAGGGGCACAGAAATAGAAATCCCTAATGGCAAACTGTTAGGCTAACACTAGTAGAAAACAGGGCTTTGGTTCTGGCCAGATCAGAGCAATAGTCCCGGTCATGTTACGAACCAGGACTAATGTGAGCATCAGTCCCGGTTCGAGCGGCCAGGACGCCGGCCGGGCCTCGGCAGGCATCAGTCCCGGTTTGACTGGGACTTTTAGTCCCAGTTCCAGACACCAACCGGGACTAAAGGGCCTCGCTCCCTTTAGTCCCGGTTGGTGTCTCCAACTGGGACTAAAGGTTAGTCTTCAGTACCGGTTCTAGACACCAACCGGGGCTAAAAAGATGCCTATATATATCCTCGCCCCTGCCCGCTCTCTCCTCTGTTTTTTGGCCGCAGAAGGTGGGAGGTGTGTGTGCTACTCTGTTCTCACTTCTTATGCACATGAGGTGTTCAATGAAATGCCTGATCCACACTTAAGCTTTCTCCTCTGTTCTTCCTCCAAGCTCCATTTTCCCCAAGATTTGTCTAAATTTGGCGATGCACCCACTATCCAAGTGTTCTAAAAGGTTAGCAACTTCATCCTTTCATCCCTCACTTCTAGTTTAGCTCATTTCATATGCTCTAGAAGTAGAGTGGTTTGTGGGTTTTAGTGGAGGAGTGTATGTGGGAGTTTATTTGATTTAGATGCACAATTTGAGCTCAACTTAACTTCTTAGTTTGCACATGTGTAGGATGTCGTCCCGTCCCCATCCCCGTCCTCACTGCCGTCGATCGCCCGCGCCGATCTCGTCGCCGGCACCATCGTGGTGAGCCTCTTGTTCTTATCTTTTTTTGAAAGAACAAATTCTTACATGTATGATTTAGATAGCTACTTGTATAATTTTCGTACTTGTATTATTGTTTGTTATTATATAGTGCCATGGTTTTGGTATCCACCCCCGTCGGCTCTCGTCCGGTCTATGATTCGGATGTGGTATATTATCTTTTATAACTATTTGTTTCATTTAGTGTTTATGACAATTATGCCGACCAACTTGACATAGATGTTTTTATCTAGGAGGTATGTGAACCGGAAATTCCAACCGACCCTCTTGTCGAGAGGTTAAATTTAGTTGAAAAAGAAAACAATTATTTGAACGAAAAATTGAAAAGAATTGAAGAAGAGAAGATGAAATTGGAGTTGCATGTTGCCGATGTCGTCGATCTACACAAGATCCAGATGGATGCAATGCGCTTGAAGATTAGAAAGATTAGAAAATATGCCATTGATAAAGAGGCTTGGTATCATTATGCTGCTGGATCAATTGTTACCTTAGTTGCAATTTTGATCGCATTTGTTGTTGCATTTAAATGTTTTACATAGTTGTATGTTGTTTTATGAGAACTATGTATGAACTTTATGTATTTATTTTTGCAGTAATAACATTTGATCACTATTGTACTTTGGTTTAAATGTGATGATGAACTTGTATTAATTTGGTCATTTCTCTATTCATGATGTTCTGTAATGGTTTTTGATATACTTAATTACATAATGCCGATGAACCGGCAATGGATGTACGGTGACCGACGCACTTCCGAGTACATTACGGGCCTGCATAATTTTATCGATGTGGCTGAGGCAAACAAGCAGAATGGTTTTATGTATTGTCCATGTGTTGTCTATCAGAATACGAAGGATTACTCTTCCTCGAAAACCCTTCACTTCCACCTGCTTGAGAAGGGTTTCATGCCCCACTATAATTGTTGGACCAAGTGACGGTGTCCTGGACTAGGGGGTACACACCATGTCGTCTCCCGACCAGTGGATCGGGCCGAGGACCCCCATGGCGGTTCACTCATGGGCCACTTCGGGCAGACCATGACGAATACAAGGAAGATTTCACAAGACTTGGCGCCCAAGACGAGGACTCTCCTAAACCCTAGGCCTCCGGTACATTATATAAACCGAGGCCAGGCTAGTCAATAGATCGATTCATATTCATTAGAACAATCTCGTGGTAGCCACATGTACTCTGTATTATCCCCATATCAATACAATCAAAAGCAGGACGTAGGGTATTACCTTTTCGAGAGGGCCCGAACCTGGGTAAAACTCTGTGTCCATGTTACCATCGCTCCATGACGCCTAGCTTAGGACCCCTACTACGAGATATGCCGGATTTAGAACCGACATTGGTGCTTTCATTAAGAGTCTGCTGGGTGTTCATCGCGGATCGATGGGATAATCAGGTGATATTTTTTCAGTATGATTTGCTTCATGTAAATTATCTCTTTTGCAAAATCGTTGTTGCCTGTGCTATTTTTGTTTGCAGTCAGATCGGGCATCAAGGAAAAATTTGGCGGCGGCGGCCGTGTCCACCGCGTGTAGTAATCCGCTGCCTAGGTCAAACGCAAAAAGAAAAAAGCGCAATCCAGCCGAGGTGTACTATCCAGTCGATTAGACCAAGCGGCAACTGTTTACGAGGAGCAATGCCCGTGGCAGACAAGGATTAAGCTCGGTGGCATCAGGGAGATTCCATCCTCCTCTTTCTCTTTATTATTTAATCAAGCACTGCTAATAGTTTGTCTTTTATGCACTGCCCACGTGCTACTGTTAGTGGATCACATCTCCAACGTATGAGCACACCTAATTTATCAAAGTGTGCTAATCGCTTCTTGATATGGAGGTTCGATTGATAGTGCAGGCTAGCTTCGAAAGTGCTATTCGCCATTAAGGAGGCCGCGCAGCCCGACCTGGTCATCTCCTTGTCAGCTCGGTTTTCCATGCGCTAGCCAACGGACACTTCGTGTGCCACACGGTTTGCATTACGAATTCAGACTTCGTCACGCCGTCAGCACATCGCCACGACACCGTCGTCCCTCAAAACTCCGACCTATGTCGACGCCTCCGCGTTGCTGATCTGATCTCAACTCACAGGCTATATTCCTCGGATCATTTACTTCGCGTAAGTTAATTGTGTAAAGAGATCTTTTACTTCGGTTTTGCACTGTCTTATGTGTGCAGATAAATAAATAAAAATGACCGAGCTATGTCGCCATCTCGGCCAGCCGACCAAGGGTTCGGATAATCGAGGCAAACCAGTGCCCCACGAATCGCGAGGTCAGGCACGCCGGTATCACCGCGTTATCGCTTCATCAAGCCGACGTCCAATACGCCGACCTGCTCCATCACGTCAGCAGACGTGGGGGATCCGAGCCCCCTTGCCGACCTGCTTCGACACCTCGGCCGGACCGGGGACTTCGCCATCGCTTCATCGACCTACTCTGGCGTCAAACCTGCCGACCTACTCTATCTCCTCGGCTGGACTAGGGGCTTTGCCTCGGCACATCGGCAGTGTTGTGCTGCCACTTCGTCAAGCCGAGCTCTTCGCTCGGGCACCTCGGCGAGGCCGAGGACTAGGCTTCTCTTCAGATCGTCAAGTTCGGACGGATGTCTTTGTCATCATCAACTCCGATCTCATCCGGGATCATAAAAAAATTGTCCATGGTGCTCGGGGGCTCAACGTCAACATTGCCCTCGCGCGATCATGCAGTTTTTTCTGGAGAGCGGATTCGTGTTCGCCGTCCCCGTCTCCTCGAGCGTCGCTTTGACGATTGCTTCGATGGAATTGTGCGGAATTGGGTCTAGAACAACCCTGCAAAATTTTGTCGTGTTCCGATGGAGGAATCTCCGGCGATCTCCGATATACCGGAGCCCTGTCGAATCTGGACGGGAATCTGGACGAGTTTAGGGCGAGGAGTCCAGCAGTCAGCTCGGACGTCTTTTGGAAGATCCAACCATTCATCGGCTGCGGAATTCCCATATCTACCACCCCTCAAAATTTCAGCTCGATCCGACCGTTCAAACTCCGGGAAGCGTCCGATGAGTGCATCAATTTTCGGATCTGTTTTCTGCGCAAAAACGAATCCGGCCCGAGTTCATCTTTTTCATGAACGGATTATCGGACATCCTTTTTGAAGGGAATTTTTTATAGGGTATTGTGTTTTGTCCTCAAACATGTGCCCACATATTTAAGCCTTTTTCGAGGCGATCTTCGTCGTCGCGCCAGTGTCAAACCAGCCCGGCCACGTTGCTCCATGGCTGCCGACCTGCGCCAGCATCGACTGCGCCGTCGCTTCATCGAGCTGACGACAACCACCTCGGATCATCACCTCGGCGAGCCGACCAAGAGTTCGGCACCGCTCTCCCTAATAATCGTCGAGATAACATCGTCACCTTACGGATTGCACGGGTCGGGCGCGCCAGCATCGCCGTGCGGTCACCTCTCAAGCCGGCATTGACCGCGTCACAAAGTTTCAACCTGCGTCGGCATCGCCGCGCCGTTGCTTCTTCGAGCCGATGTCCACCTCGCCGACCTGCTTCGACACCTCGGCTGGCATGGGGGTTGCAGCGTCACCTTACCGACCTGTTCCGACACCTCGGCTAGACCGGGGGCTTCGCCATCTCTTCATCAACCTACTCCGGGGACTTCGGCGTCACCAGCCGACCCGCTTCGTTAGCTCGGCCGGACCGGGGGCTTCGCCTCAACATATCGGCAGTTTTGTGCTGCCGCTTCATCAGCCGAGCTCTTCGCTCGGCCACCTCGGGACCGGCTTGCGGGCTGGGAGCTCGACTTGCCACAAGCTCAGACCACGTCATCAACGCCGAGCACATTAACCAGCTAAGTCGCTTCCAAGCTCAACTTTTTTCAATTTTTAATTTTTGTCTGGTTCGACCAAGCATTATATTTGTGTTAGACAAAAACTCTGTTTGTTACAAACACTCCCTTTACCCATGTTACCTAGGGGCTCTTAAATTTATACGAGCCATTTTATAATAAGTGTTTTCTTCTAAGTCGTTGCAAAGTCTTTTTCTACTACTCCTTTTTCCGACGCGAGTGTGTGGTTAATAGCCGGGTCGCCTGGTTTCTCTCTAAAGCCGCTTGAGTTTAGTTCGCTAAACTGGCTTGAGAAACACTCCGCCTTCGGGATAGGAGGTTGAAGCCGAAGGCTGACCCGCTTGAAGTCTGGAGATCGGACGTATCATGTTAAAGCACGACAGAAGCATAATTTAATTTTAAGACCAATTTTCGGATTGGCACCAAAAAACTTGATTTACTTCAGACGTAAAGTTTTTCTTAAAGTTTTTTGGTTTTCCGAGCTTATGGCACCTTTAACCTATTTTTATGTTTTTTTTCAGGAGGCGGGGCATCCTCTTGATCGAGGTGTTCTGCGTGATGGTTTTGCTCGGGGAATTTTTTCCGACCTGTAGTTCGACATCTTTCCTGTCGAGCTGCACCTCGGCGTTGTCAAAACATCCATGGCAGTTGAACTAGTTCCCGAGGAGATACGATCCTAGGGTCGGCCATGTTGCCCAACCCAAGTCTTGGGGTTACTGCATTGATGACTCAATGCAGAAATTTCAAAGTGCCGAATAGTTTCTGAGGAGATTACGATCCTCAGGTTGGTCGGCCGCACCCAGCCTGAGTCTCGGGAACTATGCACACCGCGTTTCTGTTTTTAAGTATGCTGCCGAGCAAGGAATTGATCCTCAGGCCGATTTCGCAAATCGACCTGAGTCTCAGGGGCTACTGGGATCAGCGGTTTTATGTTTTCCTTCAGGTGCATCCCGGATTTTAGGCCGGCACACACCTTGAGGGCTACTGGCTATATATCTCGGCAGAGAATAAATTGCACCAATCCACAAAAAACCAGCTCACGGCCGAGGTGGTGCACCACCTCGGAAGCAGTTCAGCATAAAGCTCGGCTGCGAGTGGCTGGCTCCATAGAGAACTTTTTCGGCGTTAAGCTCAGATAACCTCCTTCAAACTTTTTCAAAGACGAGGTACTCTATGCCTCCTCGGATGCAGTCCGGCACTGGAGCTCGGATGCAGTCCGGCGTTGGAGCTCGGCTGCAAGAAGACACCTCGGATACAGACCGGCGTTTGAGCTCGGCTGCTAAAATGTACCTCGGATGCAGACCGATGTTGGAGCTCGGCTACAAGAAGACACCTCGGATACAGTCCGGCGCTGGAGCTCGGATGCAAGAGGACACCGCCGCACTAGAAACACTTTGAGCCCGAGGTGTGGCGTAAAAATGACACGGCATTGATAAAGGCCAAGAACTTAAAGGACTCCTCGGATACCTGACGTATGAACTCTTCGGATACACCTCGGCGATCCTCAAGATCGGAGATGGGAAGATTTGTTGAACCAGTTTTCAAGACCGACGACCGAAGACGAAGAACAGTTCAGAAGAACCGAGGAGCGTCCCCAACTTGAAGACCGGTTCAGGGGGCTACTGACGGTGTCCTGGACTAGGGGGTACACACCATGTCGTCTCCCGACCAGTGGATCGGGCCGAGGACCCCCATGGCGGTTCACTCATGGGCCACTTCGGGCAGACCATGACGAATACAAGGAAGATTTCACAAGACTTGGCGCCCAAGACGAGGACTCTCCTAAACCCTAGGCCTCCGGTACATTATATAAACCGAGGCCAGGCTAGTCAATAGATCGATTCATATTCATTAGAACAATCTCGTGGTAGCCACATGTACTCTGTATTATCCCCATATCAATACAATCAAAAGCAGGACGTAGGGTATTACCTTTTCGAGAGGGCCCGAACCTGGGTAAAACTCTGTGTCCATGTTACCATCGCTCCATGACGCCTAGCTTAGGACCCCTACTACGAGATATGCCGGATTTAGAACCGACACCAAGCACGGAGAAAGAGGGGTTATGATGGAAGACAATGAAGAAGAAGAGGATGATGACAAATATCCTGTGTTCCCTGAATACGGTGATACTGCAACGGGGGAAGCTGAAGATCAAGAGGTACCAGATGTGCCCGCTGATGATCTTCGCCGGGTCATTGTTGATGCACAGAGAGAATGCGAAAGTGAAAGGGAGAAGTTGAAGTTCGATCGCATGTTAGAGGATCACAAAAAATGGTTGTACCCAAATTGCGAAGATGGCAACACAAAGCTCGGTACCACACTGGAATTGCTGCAATGGAAGGCAGAGAATGGTTTATCCGACAAGGGATTTGGGAAGCTACTGAAAATAATAAAGAAGAAGCTTCCAAAGGATAACGAATTGCCTGACAGTACGTACAAAGCAAAGAAGGTTCTCTGCCCTCTAGGATTAGAGGTGCAGAAGATACATGCATGCCCTAATGACTGTATCCTCTATCGCGGAGAGGAGTACGAGAATTTGAATGCATGCCCGGTATGTGGTGCATTGCGGTATAAGATCAGACAAGATGACCCTGGTGATGTTGAGGGCGTGCGCCCCAGGAAGAGGGTTCCTGCCAAGGTGATGTGGTATGCTCCTATAATACCACGGTTGAAACGTCTGTTCAGAAACAAAGAGCATGCCAAGTTGTTGTGATAGCACAAAGAAGACCGTAAGAAAGACGGGATGTTGAGAGTACCCGCTGATGGGTCGCAGTGGAGAAAAATCGAGAGAAAGTGGCCGGAGTTTGCAGGTGACGCAAGGAACTTTTGGTTTGGTATAAGTGCGGATGGCATTAATCCTTTTGGGGAGCAGAGCAGCAATCATAGCACCTGGCCTGTGACTCTATGTATCTACAACCTTCCTCCTTGGTTGTGCATGAAGCGGAAGTTCATTATGATGCCAGTGCTCATCCAAGGCCCTAAGCAACCCGGCAACGACATTGATGTGTACCTAAGGCCATTAGTTGAAGAACTTTTACAGCTATGGAATATAAAAGGTGTACGTGTGTGGGATGAGCACAAACAGGAGGAATTTGACCTACGAGCGTTGCTGTTTGTAACCATCAATGATTGGCCTGCTCTTAGTAACCTTTCAGGACAGACAAACAAGGGATACAATGCATGCACGCACTATTTAGATGAGACTGAAAGTATATATTTGGACAAATATAAGAAGAATGTGTACCTGGGACATCGTCGATTTCTTCTGACCAAGCATGCCTTAAGAAAGAAAGGCAAGCATTTCAAAGGTGAGGCAGATCACCGGAAGAAGCCTGTCCCCCGTACTGGTGATGATATATTTGATATGGTCAAGGATTTAAAAGCAATCTTTGGAAAGGGTCCTGGCGGACAATCTGTTCCGAATGACGCTGACGGACACGCACCCATGTGGAAGAAGAAATCTATATTTTGGGACCTACCCTATTGGAAAGTCCTAGAGGTCCGCTCTGCAATCGACGTGATGCACGTGACGAAGAATCTTTGCGTGAACCTGGTAGGCTTCTTGGGCGTGTATGGGAAGACAAAAGATACACCGGAGGCACGGGAGGACCAGCAACGTATGAACGAAAAAGACGGCATGCATCCAAAGCAGTATCAAGGTCCTGCCAGCTACGCTCTTACCAAAGCAGAGAAGAAAATCTTTTTTGAATGCCTGCTCAGTATCAAGGTCCCATCTGGCTTCTCGTCGAATATAAAGGGAATAATAAATATGGCAGAGAAAAAATTCCAGAACCTAAAGTCTCATGACTGCCACGTGATTATGACGCAATTGCTTCCGGTTGCATTGAGGGGGCTTCTACCAGAAAATGTTCGATTAGCCATTGTGAAGCTATGTGCATTCCTCAATGCAATTTCTCTGAAGGTAATCGATCCAGAAATCCTACCAGGGTTATAGAATGATTTGGTCCAATGTCTTGTCAGTTTCGAGTTGGTGTTCCCACCATCCTTCTTCAATATTATGACGCACGTCCTAGTTCACCTAGTCGACAAGATTGCAATTCTGGGTCCTGTATTTCTACACAATATGTTCCCCTTTGAGAGGTTCATGGGAGTCTTAAAGAAATATGTTCATAACCGTGCTAGGCCAGAAGGAAGCATCTCCAAGGGCCACGAAACAGAGGAGGTCATTGAGTTTTGTGTTGACTTTATTCCTGACCTTAAGCCGATTGGTGTTCCTGAATCGCGGCATGAGGGGAGACTGGGTGGAAAAGGCACGCTAGGACCGAAAGCAATAATATGTAGGGACGGGCATTCTTGGGCGCAAGCACACTACACAGTTCTACAAAATTCTACCTTGGTGGCCCCGTATATCAATGAACACAAGAATATTTTACGCTCCAAACACCCGGAGCAGTCTAACGACTGGATTACACGTGAACACATGGGGACTTTCGGCGGTTGGTTGCAAACACATCTCATGGGTAACACCACTATTGGAGATGAGCTGTACTTGTTGGCCAGGACACCATCTTCGACTGTATTGACTTTCCAAGGGTACGAGATAAATGGGAATACATTTTACACGATCGCCCAAGATAAAAAGAGCACCAACCAAAACAGTGGTGTCCGCTTTGATGCAACAAACACCAATAGGGCAAAGGACACATATTATGGTTACATAGAGGAGATATGGGAACTTGACTATGGACGTGATTTTAAGGACCCTTTGTTTCGTTGCAAATGGGTCAATCTGACAGGAGGCGGGGTACAGGTAGACCCGCAGTACGGAATGACAACAGTGGATCTCAACAATCTTGGGTACACAGACGAACCATTCGTCCTAGCCAATGATGTGGCGCAGGTTTTCTATGTGAAGGACATGTCTACCAAACCGAGGAAAAGAAAAGATAAGGAAGCGAATACATCATACGATGAGCCAAAGCGCCACATAGTTCTTTCAGGGAAAAGAAACATTGTGGGAGTGGAGGACAAGACAGACATGTCAGAAGATTATGAAAAGTTTCATGAAATTCCTCCCTTCACAGTGAAGACTGGCCCAAGCATCATGTTAAATGATGAAGATTATCCATGGTTACGGCGCAATAAGCAACGGACACATGCGAAGAAATAGTTTTATACCCCAAAAGATTCCACTCTAGGATGTGACCGGCTTCACCGCCATCACTTTCTCTCTACTGTGAGTTTCCGGACTTATAGCTGGAAAGTGCCACTTCGGACAAATCGGAGGGAATCTTTGTAAGAGCTAGCTAGGGCATTTTGGCATTTGAAACATGATTTTAGAATAATTATTTATTAAGTTATGAAATTTCAATTATTCATATCCTTTTAGTATTTTAATTATACAGAGGAGTTAATCAATGCAAATATTTAGACCATTTTAGTAGGTGTACCAAGTTTGAGCTCATTTGGACATGTTTAGCAATGTTAAGTTGCTCAAATTAGAAAATGGACAGAGATGGTTTCGAGGGAATTTGATGCTGTTATCTTGTTCTCCAAGCCATGAGACTTGGCAAGATCATCAAATATGGCATTTGTGACATGCTAGAATTTTAGTTATGATCAACTAAAAAAACTATAATATTCTTCAATAGCAAAAAGAATCAACTAAAAATCTTTTATAAAACTCTAGTTATGATCAAAGTATTTTTTGTTAAAAACTTTAATAGCAAAAAGAATTAAATGAAAACTAGGCATGTATGCTACTGTTTTTGAATCTGTAGCCACCTTCCTGCGCTCCGGAGGACTCGCCGCCGCGGTCGTGGCCGCTGCGCCTGCCACCTCCACCTCGTGCAGACATGGACAAGCTAGGTCTGTACCCTACCTAAGGAGTTGGCAGTGGCACAGGACAGCGAAGCCAGAAAGAAAACCCCTCTTTGGAGCTGAAGCAGCTTGGACGATGCTATATAGAAAGACCGAAAGACGGGCTTGCAGACGTATCATGGAAAAGAGAAATGCCGATGACATGTGGAGCCAGGCAAGCGCGAGCCCGCGTGTCACGGACTCAGAACAAGGAGCGCCTTGGTACACGTGTGCAGCGGCAATGATGAAGGATTGTCAGGGTGCGATCTTTTTCTTTTCCACGGAGTACGATCTTTCATAGGTAATGTAGTCTTGCTTCTTCTTTTGACGTATGCTTCATCGTCATCGTCATCTTCCCTCATCAGGTCAAGTTATGAAAAGTTTGTAAGAGCTAGCTAGGGCATTTTGGCATTTGAAACATGATTTTAGAATAATTATTTATTAAGTTATGAAATTTCAATTATTCATATCCTTTTAGTATTTTAATTATACAGAGGAGTTAATCAATGCAAATATTTAGACCATTTTAGCAGGTGTACCAAGTTTCAGCTCATTTGGACATGTTTAGCAATGTTAAGTTGCTCAAATTAGAAAATGGACAGAGATGGTTTCGAGGGAATTTGATGATGTTATCTTGTTCTCCAAGCCATGAGACTTGGCAAGATCATCAATTATGGCATTGGTGACATGCTAGAATTTTAGTTATGATCAACTAAAATAAAACTATAATATTCTTCAATAGCAAAAAGAATCAACTAAAAAACTTTTATAAAACTCTAGTTATGATCAAAATAATATTAACTTAAAACTATATAAAACTCTAGTTATGATCAAAGTATTTTTTGTTAAAAACTTTAATAGCAAAAAGAATTAAATGAAAACTAGGCATGTATGCTACTATTTTTGAATCTGTAGCCACCTTCCTGCGCTCCGGAGGACTCGCCGCCGCGGCGGTGGCCGCTGCGCCTGCCACCTCCACCTCGCGCAGACATGGACAAGCTAGGTCCGTACCCTACCTAAGGAGTTGGCATTGGCACAGGACAGCGAAGCTAGAAAGAAAACCCCTCTTTGGAGCTGAAGCGGCTTGGACGATGCTATATAGAAAGACCGAAAGACGGTCTTGCGGACGTATCATGGAAAAGAGAAATGCCGATGACATGTGGAGCCAGGCAAGCGCGAGCCCGCGTGTCACGGACTCAGAGAAAGGAGCGCCTTGGTACACGTGTGCAGCGGCAATGATGAAGGATTGTCAGGGTGCGATCTTTTTCTTTTCCACGGACTACGATCTTTCATAGGTAATGTAGTCTTGCTTCTTCTTTTGACGTATGCTTCATCGTCATCGTCATCTTCCCTCATCGGGTCAAGTTATGAAAAGTTTGTAAGAGCTAGCTAGGGTATTTTGGCATTTGAAACATGATTTTAGAATAATTATTTATTAAGTTATGAAATTTCAATTATTCATATCCTTTTAGTATTTTAATTATACAGAGGAGTTAATTAATGCAAATATTTAGACCATTTTAGCAGGTGTACCAAGTTTGAGCTCATTTGGACATGTTTAGAAATGTTAAGTTGCTCAAATTAGAAAATGGACAGAGATGGTTTCGAGGGAATTTGATGATGTTATCTTGTTCTCCAAGCCGTGAGATTTGGCAAGATCATCAAATATGGCATTTGTGACATGCTAGAATTTTAGTTATGATCAACTAAAATAAAACTATAATATTCTTCAATAGCAAAAAGAATCAACTAAAAATCTTTTATAAAACTCTAGTTATGATCAAAATAATATTAACTTAAAACTATATATAACTCTAGTTATGATCAAAGTTTTTTTTGTTAAAAACTTTAATAGCAAAAAGAATTAAATGAAAACTAGGCATGTATGCTACTGTTTTTGAATCTGTAGCCACCTTCCTGCGCTCCGGAGGACTCGCCGCCGCGGCCGTGGCCGCTGCGCCTGCCACCTCCACCTCGCGCAGACATGGACAAGCTAGGTCCGTACCCTACCTAAGGAGTTGGCATTGGCACAGGACAGCGAAGCCAGAAAGAAAACCCCTCTTTGGAGCTGAAGCGGCTTGGACGATGCTATATAGAAAGACCGAAAGACGGGCTTGCGGACGTATCATGGAAAAGAGAAATGCCGATGACATGTGGAGCCAGGCAAGCGCGAGCCCGCGTGTCACGGACTCAGAGCAAGGAGCGCCTTGGTACACGTGTGCAGCGGCAATGATGAAGGATTGTCAGGGTGCGATCTTTTTCTTTTCCACGGACTACGATCTTTCATAGGTAATGTAGTCTTGCTTCTTCTTTTGACGTATGCTTCATCATCATCGTCATCTTCCCTCATCGGGTCAAGTTATGAAAAGTTTGTAAGAGCTAGCTAGGGTATTTTGGCATTTGAAACATGATTTTAGAATAATTATTTATTAAGTTATGAAATTTCAATTATTCATATCCTTTTAGTATTTTAATTATACAGAGGAGTTAATCAATGCAAATATTTAGACCATTTTAGCAGGTGTACCAAGTTTGAGCTCATTTGGACATGTTTAGAAATGTTAAGTTGCTCAAATTAGAAAATGGACAGAGATGGTTTCGAGGGAATTTGATGATGTTATCTTGTTCTCCAAGCCGTGAGATTTGGCAAGATCATCAAATATGGCATTTGTGACATGCTAGAATTTTAGTTATGATCAACTAAAATAAAACTATAATATTCTTCAATAGCAAAAAGAATCAACTAAAAATCTTTTATAAAACTCTAGTTATGATCAAAATAATATTAACTTAAAACTATATATAACTCTAGTTATGATCAAAGTTTTTTTTGTTAAAAACTTTAATAGCAAAAAGAATTAAATGAAAACTAGGCATGTATGCTACTGTTTTTGAATCTGTAGCCACCTTCCTGCGCTCCGGAGGACTCGCCGCCGCGGCCGTGGCCGCTGCGCCTGCCACCTCCACCTCGCGCAGACATGGACAAGCTAGGTCCGTACCCTACCTAAGGAGTTGGTAGTGGCACAGGACAGCGAAGCCAGAAAGAAAACCCCTCTTTGGAGCTGAAGCGGCTTGGACGATGCTATATAGAAAGACCGAAAGACGGGCTTGCGGACGTATCATGGAAAAGAGAAATGCCGATGACATGTGGAGCCAGGCAAGCGTGAGCCCGCGTGTCATGGACTCAGAGCAAGGAGCGCCTTGGTACACGTGTGCAGCGGCAATGATGAAGGATTGTCAGGGTGCAATCTTTTTCTTTTCCACGGACTACGATCTTTCATAGGTAATGTAGTCTTGCTTCTTCTTTTGACGTATGCTTCATCGTCATCGTCATCTTCCCTCATCGGGTCAAGTTATGAAAAGTTTGTAAGAGCTAGCTAGGGTATTTTGGCATTTGAAACATGATTTTAGAATAAATATTTATTAAGTTATGAAATTTCAATTATTCATATCCTTTTAGTATTTTAATTATACAGAGGAGTTAATCAATGCAAATATTTAGACCATGTTAGGAGGTGTACCAAGTTTGAGCTCATTTGGACATGTTTAGCAATGTTAAGTTGCTCAAATTAGAAAATGGACAGAGATGGTTTCGAGGGAATTTGATGATGTTATGTTGTTCTCCAAGCCATGAGACTTGGCAAGATCATCAAATATGGCATTTGTGACATGCTAGAATTTTAGTTATGATCAACTAAAATAAAACTATAATATTCTGCAATAGCAACAAGAATCAACTAAAAAGCTTTTATAAAACTCTAGTTATGATCAAAATAATATTAACTTAAAACTATATAAAACTCTAGTTATGATCAAAGTATTTTTTGTTAAAAACTTTAATAGCAAAAAGAATTAAATGAAAACTAGGCATGTATGCTACTGTTTTTGAATCTGTAGCCACCTTCCTGCGCTCCGGAGGACTCGCCGCCGCGGCCGTGGCCGCTGCGCGTGCCACCTCCACCTCGCGCAGACATGGACAAGCTAGGTCCGTACCCTACCTAAGGAGTTGGCAGTGGCACAGGACAGCGAAGCCAGAAAGAAAACCCCTCTTTGGAGCTGAAGTGGCTTGGACGATGCTATATAGAAAGACCGAAAGACGGGCTTGCGGACGTATCATGGAAAAGAGAAATGCCGATGACATGTGGAGCCAGGCAAGCGCGAGCCCGCGTGTCACGGACTCAGAGCGAGGAGCGCCTTGGTACACGTGTGCAGCGGCAATGATGAAGGATTGTCAGGGTGCGATCTTTTTCTTTTCCATGGAGTACGATCTTTCATAGGTAATGTAGTCTTGCTTCTTCTTTTGACGTATGCTTCATCGTCATCGTCATCTTCCCTCATCGGGTCAAGTTATGAAAAGTTTTTGAATCTGTTTAAAAGAAAACTAAAACTAAAATATCCTAAAAAGGTCTAAAACCAAAAACAGATTTAGTCCCGGTTGGTGCCACCAACCGGGACTAAAGGCCTCCCTTTAGTCCTGGTCCGTTCCACCAAACGGGACTAAAGGCCTGGGTTTCGCGCCCTTTAGACTGCTGAAATTTAGCTTTAGTCCCGGTTGGTGCCTCCACCCGGGACTAAAGGTAGGCCTTTAGTCCCGGTTGGAGCCACCAACCGGGTCTAAAGCTCGGGCTATAAAAACTTAGCAAAAAATTTCCTCACCCAAACTTCTCCATCGCCTGGACGCGCTGCCCCGATGCCGTCGCCGACGCCCTGCCCCGACGTCGTCGCCGACGCCTCCTCGCTGTGAGCGCCGCCCCGATCCCCACCTCCTCCTCCTATTCCCCCCTCCGCCGCCGTCGGCCCCTCCCCACGCCTGATCCGCGGCGACCCGCCGCCCCTCCCCGCCGCCGCTCCACCGCGGCGATTCATCGGCGGCCCCGCTCCACTGCGGTGCCCCCCTCCTCCACCGGCGCCCCCCTCCACCACCGCCGCGGTGCCCACCTGCTCCACACCGGCTTCGTCGTCTCCTGCGCACGATGAGCTCCACGCCAATTTTTTTTGTTACTATGAATTTTGTTTGTAGTATCATTTTATTTGCAGTATGAATTTGGTTAATTAGATAGATTATTAGATAGCTTCATATAGCTTAATTAGATAGTTTTTTTTAAATAGTTTCATATACGTTAATTAGATAGGTTAATTACATATTTTTTTAGATAGTTTCATATCGGTTAATATGTATAGTTTCATATAGGTTAATTAGATAGTTTCATATAGGTTAATTAGATAGGTTAATAGATATTTTTTAAGATAGTATCATATCGGTTAATATGTATAGTTTCATATAGGTTAATTAAGCTTTTTTTTATTTTTTGGATAAGTTAATTGGATATGATTTTTTAGTTTAATATGTATAGTTTTATGTAGGTTAATTTTTTTAGATAGTTTCATATGCGAGGGATTGCGCGGTTAACACCACATTAACTGCCGTGACTAAAGATACTTAACTTTTTCTTTCATTCCTTTTTGCCCGGGTCACGCTATCGATATGAGGGGGGGGGTCGTTAAAACATAACCCCGATAACTTCGGTATAACTTCGACATGAGGGGGGGTCGTTAAAACATAACCCCGATAACTTTGGTATAACTTCGACATGAGGGGGGAGGAGTCCTTGACGATCGCCGGAGGAGGCCCCGACGATCGCCGGAGGAGTCGTCCCGACGATCGCCGGAAAAGTCGTCCCCGACGATCGACATGAATAATTGATGATGAAGCTTATTTTGCAATTTGAGATGTTCTTAAAAGCTATATGATATGTGATGGTCCAAATTTTTAAATCGGTACAATTTACAGATTTGTGGTGTTGCATCTCCGAGGAGTGTTTATCGACGTCGGAGCTGTTGGTCCCCGATCTTCCCTCCGCTGATCAACTACTTCCTCTACAGCTGAGGGTGAGCTACGAATCCCCCTTCACCTCCTCTTCTTTTTTTGTCACTAGATTTCAAAAATGTGAATCGTGTATTTGATAGGTGTATAAAATATATAGACATGTGGTGAGAGAAAAAAAGAAAAATATAGAAATCGTGTATTTTTTTCATAGGAATTTGTTCTCGGCGACGATGCCCGGCCCGCATCCTCGTCATCGACTCGGCGTCGACAACCAGTTTGAGAGGCGCCATGTCCGGGACTGGGCTCCGCCGGGCTGGCACTGGGAGGTGCTACCTTCCGGGGCGCGCAGCTTGGTGAGGAATCGGGGTTTCGTCATCGACCCAGAGCTTCTTTGGTGGCGGTCGCGTGGGCCACTATCGGTGCAGAGGGAGCCGACCCCCGAGAGGATGGTACGTTGCCATGTCAGGGAGGAGGACGAGCACGTCCGTCGCTACATGGTTGCGTTGGACGACGCTTCTCCAATACCTGGCAGTTTCTTCAGGGATCTCACCCGAGTTATGATCCTGTGATGGTTCCTTCTCTTTGGGTGTTCACCGCCCGCGGCTCAGGAACCGGGAGTCGACGTCCCGTTTGATTGGGCGAGATGTTTAGTGATATTATGTGATATTATTGTTGCATTAACTGGATTATTCGAGATGTATTAGTGACGGAGGAGTCCCCGACGATCACCGGAGGAGTCCCCGACGATCGCCAGAGGGTTACCTAACATGCAACTGATAAAACTTGCCATTTTGTTATTTTTGTGTGATTTAATGCAAGCATCATATGAATAAACTTTGTACATGTGTTTGGTGCATTTTCATGTCTATTTGCTGCTGGTATTTTTCCCATGCCATGGTAAACATGTTTAGGCACTGTAACAAGCTTGCAAACATGCTATGATACTGTTGCTATTTTACACTTGCTGAAAAACTGCTAAGTCTGAAACTGACCGTTATAAAACTTGTCAACTTTGCATGATGTTTGCCACTAATCCATTGCTCATATGCATATGATTCCTTCTTGTGATTTGGTCTATGTAATGTGTACTTTGATGCCATGCCCTTGGTTGCCATGTAAAGTTGCTGTAGCATGACTCAATCTTGCTCTCAAGTTGTCATCAGAATGTTACTGTTTTGCATTCCCAGATTTCATTAAGTCTGAAAAACAGCTTATCTCTCATGGTTGTATATTGCCATGTTGTAATATTTGCAGAAACTATGGAACACGACAGAGACTTAGAACAAGAAGAGATGTTGGGGGATATAATCCGCGACGGAGGTGATGATATCACCTCACAGTTTCTCAACGACTCCGATGGTGAGGGAAGAGAGGATGACGGCTCCGGTGATCGAATGGAGGGAGAAGATGACGGCTCCGGCGGTGTTGGAGCCTTAACTGTTGCAAAGTCCGGCGAGGTATATTAATTAAGCATGCTGACTAGATGCATTAATTGATTTGTATGTACATATATTAACGCTTCTTTCTTCTTTTAGCCCTCCGGATCAAGCCAATCTTCTGTAAAGAGACGAGGCCCGAAGAAAAGGTTGGGCGAGAATGAAAGGTTCACGATCGAAGAAATCACTGCAGATGGCAAACCGACTGCTCCCAAGCGGACCGCAGACCAATTTATAAGCCAGTGCGGAGTTGTTGTTAGGGACAGCATCCCGGTCAGCATTCAAGAATGGAATAAGCCAAAGGCGGACGATGGAGTTTCTTATGTCGACGATAGATCCAAAGATGAGCTTTGGAATACGCTCATGACAAATTTCAGCCTACCGCCAGAGGTGGATCCAAATACTATTCATGAAGCTACGGTAAAATGGAATGCCAAGGATACAGAAAAGATCTTACTAAGGGAGTTAATTAAACAACAAACCAAAAGGGAAATACTATTTCCTTACAACTTCCGGTGAGTGTTATATTGTCTTGTACACATCATTCTGTTTCGCTTACTCGATGTTAAGTGTAATTGATGAGCTATGCGTGCGCAGGTTCCACTTTATTCTGCTAGTCATTCAGTTTGACGCAGGAAAAGTACTTGTCATGGACTCATTACGTAAAGACCCTGAGAAGTGGGCGGACCTGAAAAAAATTCTCCAGAGGTAATTTCAATCATTATCGCACTATATCGGCAACTATCGTTCATTTACTGATATCAAGTAATTAATAACTCCTTTATTCATTTTCTTTGCCGGGCAGGGTTTGGAAAGAGTTCACCAAGCCGGTTAGGGGTGAATGGAGAGAGGAGCTGCGATTTGAATAACTCAGTGTAAGTAGTACTAGCTAGGTCCGCGCATCTCTTTGATTCTAGTTTGAACACCACTATCATGCTTGATTATTATTTTGATTGAACTCTATTCTCGTAAAGTGCTCGAGGCAGGGATCCGGGAATAACTTATGTGGATACTACGTTTGCGAGTTCATTCGCCAGACGACCTCTGAGACGGGCAGATTTTTGGAAAAACTTGAAGTACGTAAACAATATTCACAAATTTATTTTATTACCATCAATTGTGTTGAGTTTCATTCATATATATATATATATATATATATATATATATATATATATATATATATATATATATATATTGACCCCCTTCTTTAAATTAGATCCAATGGAAGCAGGACGAACTCGTACCAAAGGGTCGCATACGAGCAATTCAAGAGGAATCGGCGGGATTCTTCCTTGAAGAGATCATAGCTAAAACCGGAGTATACCATCGAGAATTGGAAGTGAATGTTGGTAATTAGATATTAGGGATCGTAAGAGATGTTACATTGTATATATGCATGAACGTGTACTATACGTAGTAGCGTCGAATAGATATATGAAAACTTGTTGTTCGACCAAGCACGGAGAAAGAGAGGTCACTTCTCTCTATATTCATGACGATTTGTGTAATGGTTCCTTCATTGCTATATGTAGTAGCTAGCGTCGAGTTGAATGGAAAACGTAAAATAAAAACGAAAACCCTAAATGTAAAAGAATTGAATGGTAAATACAAAAAGAAAAGGGGGAAACACAATATGAAACCCCTAAACCCTAAACCTCTCATTTCAAAAAAAAAAACCAGCGCTTGGCCGCCTTTTAGTCCCTGTCAGTTTTACCAACCGGGACTAAAGGTCCTCCTGCCTGGGCGCCCCACAGGGGCCACGTGGAGCTCCTTTAGTCCCGGTTCGTCACACAACCGGGACTAAAAGTGGGGGCCTTTAGTCCCGGTTGCAGAACCGGGAATAAATGCCCTTAGGAACCGGGACTAATGCCCTGTTTTCTACTAGTGTAAACCAACAGTTGCCGAAGTCTATCCTGGTTGTTTCAGTGGCACCATTCAAGGCCCAAACTAGGTAATGGTAAAAACAACATTAAGCTGACATCCTGCTGCCACTAGCTTCGGCCTCTTCAAAGGACCCTCCCCTCAAATGAATTTAAAGCATCACTGTGGCATCGCAGCAGGCGGAATCGATCACCTTGGATTGGACAAGGATTTGCTCGTACATAGCATAAAGGTGAAGACGTGTGGCAGAGCCAAGACATGACATCAAGCTCGACGACAGATGCTCCGCATATCACAACCTTGAATTTTCTCTTTTTATGTATCTTTTAAAGTTCCTTCGATAGCTCAACTTGTTCAGCTGGACCTCGCCAATTAGTTAAAGATAAAACCCTTGTGGTTGTTTTTACATTTATATACGTACTACATCTTCTCTCTTCTACTTATGAGCCGAAGATAACTCTTGCGATACGATTGTTACATACTTTTAGAAGTCATCGGTTTCAACCGGGGGCTAGGACTTAAACCATGCCCACTAGTTTGCCTTGGTACTCATATCAAAGACCTCGGCCTCCCATTCTCGGATATTTCTTTATATGCATCGATTTTGAATTGTGTCTTTGGTCAATAGATGGGTGCCCTACTCCTGTGCTTACCCCTTACGTTTCCGCATCGTTCGGCTAAGGGCGTAAAGGGAGCACCACTGCGATGCTACTTCCGGTTTAACTGGTCAAGTGCCTCTGTGGAGAAAGCTGAAAGCTGACTGTCAAAATAAGCGTAAATTGGTCGGCGATCCGATGACCGTGTCAAACTACAAATCGATAGAGGTTTTTCCGTGTCAAACGATGTGCCTTTTTTAAAAAACAGGCCGAAGTGTTAATGGTTCAACCTCGGATGACTCCAGACACTCAGTATACACCGGGGGCTAGTAACTTGCGCCCAAACTTCGAGCTCCTATCTTTTAAATATCATCCCTGTCACCAAGATCTTAGTCGATGAATGAGTGGATGTAGGAGACAGATGTGCAGTACCATCTAGTTTGAAACTTCACAATTCATGATACTCTGCATTTGAGAATTGTTTATTGGGCATTTGTTTTTTTATCTCCCGTTGCAACGGACGGGCATGTTTGCTAGTACGTAAAAAAACCGGTAAGATAGAACAAAAAACGGTGGGGGTGAGGTGGACAAGCGAAACATTTGTGCAACAGGAGAGAAAATAAAATCGGTGGGGGGTGGGGATCGATGGGCTGACATCTTCGCTTGATCTTGATCGATGCATAGGAGTCCGAACGACGTACACACTGCTCTTTAATAGTAGAGAAGTAGAGATATGCACAAACATATCCTAGAATGACTGAAAATATACATTATTGTTCTTCTCCTCGTTTCTTGGCACATTAAACTAGTTAGCAGAATAGCAACGTAAATAATGTCATATAACCAAATAAGGACGGGTGTCTCGGATCGGATCTTACGTAGGCCTTAATCCAAATGCAAAAAAATGTCTTCTAAAATCTCTTCTACTTAAAAAGAATGTAAGGTTTCATATTTCACATTTTTTTTCAACACCCCTTCGTCCAACTTTCCCCGTATAATAATCAATCACCTTAATTTACTAATCTTGTGAACCAATTTTACTTTAATTTACTTACCAAACTTCTCATAAAAATACAAGATAAATGACAGACATGATTTGATAAAAAATTATTTACATGCATTAATATGGGCAAGTATATCACAAGCTAACGTAATAGAATAGAATATCTTGTTGCAACGCACGGGCATTGTCCTAGTGACTGAAAATATATATTGTTCTTCCCCTCTTTTCTTGGCACATTAAACTAGTTGGCAGAAATACACCTTACATAAAGGAACAGAGTCCTAGTGCAATTAATTGTGCGTCTCCTCTCCTCCAAAAAAAAGCTAGGGTTTTTGCCTCTCGCCGGCGCCGCCGCCGGTCCGCCTCGTCTCCGGTGGCCCTAGGGCCATGGGGACGTGGTGGATCCTGGTAAGGGCCGGCGAGAGGGCTCCGTTTTTAGTCGTTCCTTTGAGTTTTGTTAGGGTTTGTGTCCTGCTCAGGAAGGCGAGACGGCGGCGGCTCCCTGAAGATGGAATAAAGGTCTCCCCGCCTAGCCCCCGTTCCGGTGGTGCGTCTAGCATCGTTGGTGGGCGTGTGGAGGTGTGTCTCCGGCGGATCTATCTTTGGTGGATTTGCTCGGATCTAGTCGTTGTTCGTCTACGTTCGTGTGTTTTCGGGTTGGATCCTTTCGATCTACGTTATTCTTCATCGACGGCGGTTGTTGTTCTTGTGCGCTGGTCCTATGGGGCCTTAGCACGACGACTTCCCGACTGTCTACTACAACAAGTTGTGCCCGACTCCGGCGGTGGAGGGGCGATGATGGCGGCGCGCCTTCGGCTCGCTTCAGTGCTTGTAGTCGTCGCTAGGTGGTCTACGGATCTGGATGTAATTTTTATTATTTCTGGTGTTCGTTGTACTGTCATGATTGAAGATGAATAGATTGGAAGTTTTTCGCAAAAAAAAAAAAAACTAGTTGGCAGAATAGCAACATAAACAATGTCATATGTCCAAATAAGGGCGGGTGTCTCGGATTGGATCATATGTAGGCCTTAATCCAAATGCTAAAAATTGTCTTCTAAAAAGGAAAATATTGAATGAATATCTCTTATCTATTATATTTACTTAAAAAAGAATGTAAGGTTCCATGTTTCACTTTTTTTCCCAACACCCCTTCGTCCAACCTTTCCCCGTATAATAGTCAATCACCTTAATTTACTTACCTTCTGAACCAATTTTACTTTAATTTACTTACCAAACTTCTCATAAAAATACAAGATAAATGACAGACTGGATTTGATAAATATTTATTCACACGCATTAATATGGCCAGGTATATCACAAGCTAACTTAATAGAATATTTATATCCCATTGCAACTTCTCCCCCGTGGTTTCTTGGCACATTAAACTAGTTGGCAGAATAGCAACATAAACAATGTCATAAATAACCAAGTAAGGGCGGGTGTCTCGGATTGGATCATATGTAGGCCTTAATCCAAATGCGAAAAAATTGTGTTCTAAAAAGGAAAATATTGAATGAATAGAGTGTGAACTAAAATTTCGGACAAGATAATTCTCGTAGCAAGAATGGGATTTCTACAACGATCGTAAACCCCTTAGATAGAATCTGAGAATAAAAAACACAGAATAAAATTAATTTTTGTAATCGAACAATCAATCTTAATTAAGATCATTAACTGAGTTATCACAAAAATTCTGCTGATACATTCGACTCGAATAATTCACAAGTAGTGAACTAAATTTCTTGTTATTACAACCAACTATCTCCACACGTTCAACACAGACTTCTACCACTGCTGATGGCGAAACCACCAGCAGCTGTGGTGAGCACATCGTGTATGCCCTGCAGCGGGGCCGGCAGATCGGTCCCATATAAGCAGTGGGAAACACCTTCACGTGTGTCAACAGTGTAGAAAACGTTGAGCAGCTCGTCCGGTCCGAGGTAATAGACATCACCCTGCGTCAGACCCAGCTCCCACGCAGAACACGACGCCGTGAAACGCAGCCTGCCCAGGAAGAAGACCTGATCGTCGACGCGATCCACCGGTGATCACGCGAGCTTGGAGAAATCCATCTCGTAGAGTTACATGCTGGACAGAGCACTCCCAGTCATAGCCAACAGGTACAGCCTCCCTCGGGATTCCACCAGGTGGGAGAAGGCCAGCTCCCAGCAGCTCCGCTCGACTCGTAGTCGCTCCGTGTCGAGCGTGGTGAACATCGGGCCCGGGAGGAAGTCGAGGACGCCGAGCTTCGAGGCGGACACGTCGAAGTAGAACTTGCCGTCGACGGCGGCGATGCTCCGTATCTGGAGCCTCTCCGAACGGTTGCCGGCCAAAGTGCCGCCAGGATTATCATTACTCGACGATACTCTTACTCCTTTCCAGTTGCGTTTTTCCAAGACGAATACCGATGGTACTGTTTCTCCGTCACGAGAGAAGTGCGCAAGTTCGTCTTCGTCTTTCAGCAGGACGACGGCATGCGAACCCCGTGGCTTTTCGATGGTGATGTCGTACTCATGCCTGCTCCATTGTGCACCTCCGACGCGACAGAACCAGATCACTGGCTCGTCGTCGTCGACGACCAGCACCACGCAGCCCGCGCGAGAATCGGGTTCGCGCGACAGCAAGCACTTGCAGTTCTGGGGAAAGTCGTTGTCCATTGATGGGAGGTCGACCTTCTTCTTGGTCGAGGGGTTCCACAGCGCGGCGCGCAGCGAAGTCGTGTCTAGCGTGAGTAGCCAGCGCTGGGGAGTCGCCCAGCACCTCGTCTTTGCCGCGTCAGGGTCGTCGGTCTTGGTCGCCGCCGTTAATAGATGTTGGATCGTGCTTATGAAAACCTGAGACTCTTTTACACCCCAGCCACCGCAGAACAGGGCGTGTGTTTCCTTCATCAGATCTTCCATGGATGGATCTCGACACCACAAGTAATGGACGGATGTGGTAAACTGAGATCGATCTGGACGCAGAGAGATCTGATTCTGTTGTATTCGATTCGATTCGATTGTTCAGCAACAGCAACAAATACCAACAACAGTCGCGAGGAGCTAGGGCTTCCTTACCAGATACTAGAAGAAATCGGGGACGGGACACCTTGGAGGCGGATCAGGATTGCCTTGGGCGCAAGGAGGAGGACGAGAGGCGGCTGGCGCCTAGCACCTGCCGAAGAGAACCACTATTATCTGTGGACGCCAGTAAACAATGGGTTTGGGCGTGAGAGCCGGAGAGACAAAAGGGCCGGGCTTTAATAAGAGGGGACGGGCCACGCGGGCTGGGTCTGACACAGACCGTGTCGGCCACCAGGTCTTGTCCTATGGCTATACGAAATAGGAATAATTTAATGTACTCTTATTAATTTATTCCAAAATCTAATTAGTGCAGCTGCACGGGCATCCTGAGCACACACCCTTGCGGGCGTCGGATCGGGATCCAATCATCAGGTGTCGCACGGTCGAGGTTGTGGAGCGAAACGTCTGCAGGATTACCGACGCGCTACCGACGAGTCTCCCGTACCTTATCCACTTTACTCAAGCGCGCGCCTCCTGCCTGATGTGCGGTCGCCGCTCCGCTCACTCGCCTCTCCGCTGCGCTCCTCCTCCCGGCTACACGCTCCACCGCCCTGCTCCTCCAGCCATCTCCCGACGACGCGCGGCACGCCAAGCACACCCATCTCGTCTGCGGCTACTAGCTAGGGCGTCACATGTGACCATGGCAGCTTCTTCTCCCAAATCCACTGCCGCGTTCGTCGATTCCGTGGCGGAGCTGCAGGAGGTTACTAGCAGATTTGGGAGGCGTGGGGAGAAGAGGGAAGAGAGAGGTGTTCCTGCGGACTGTATCCGTTTGGATAGGGGAGGGGGAAGGAGTAGGTCAGGTTTTTCTGCTATTTCGAGACAACTTGTATACACTGCATTGGGCAATTTGTAACCAACATTAGGCTATTTTAAGTGTAATTGCAGATGATCATTCATGAGTATTTCTGCATCTGTCTGTTAATTATCCACTAATTAGCTACTATTGTTTACAAATCACCTCTATATGTAGCCAGTGAGATTTACCAAACATGCCCCAATTCATTAGTGTTCCAGAACTGTCTACTAATACCATCCTATCTAAATCTGCACACGTGGGTGCAGACCACATGCCCCTATCCAGTAATTTGGGGGAAAAGGGAGTGCGATTAACCATGAATGGATGGATTCAGGCCATTGCTGCACACGATCGGTTAGTTTCATGAAGTTTGTACATACGATTTTCAAGGTATGAATTGGATGGGGTATCTGAAAGCACATTTACTCCCTTGGTGGTTTTGATAATTCATGTCAACATATATGTTGTTGGACTTCCTCAAAAAAAAATATATATATATATGTTGTTGGACTAACACTTTCATCTAGTATATTTCAGGAAAGTTCAATGTTGGCATGGAAAGTATATGTGGATGTGGACCCTTCAAACTGCTATGAAAACATATTGGCAAGAAGTTCCAAGACTCTTCATTTTGGTTAAGGAATCCTAGATCACATTGAGTCCATAGGAAAGCCAATACTATTAAAAGGGGATAAGATTTTGATCATGACTTATTTGCTCATGTACTTAAAGATATTGCTCCAAAACCCTCAGCCACATTCCCATATTCAAATCTGTCCAAACCCTAAATGTCAAACTCGGTCCCACCGATTTATCGACTTCTGGACCCACCGAGTTTAACTTAGACAGAGCCAAAGCCAAACCCTAGAAACTCGGTTCCACTGAGATGACGATCGGTCTCACCGATTTGCACTGACCAGGTTTTTGTTACACTTCCATTCCATTTTGGAATCACCGAGTTGGTTTGATCGGAATTACCGAAATGGGGTCTTGCTTAGGTCATCGCATATCGGAGCCCCCCTGAGTGGATTTGATCGGTCTCAACGAAAAGCCCAATGTTCGAATCTTTTACACAGGTCAGTCTCACCGAGATTTTTGTTTCGGTGTCACCGAGTTGAGTCAAAAGGTTGTAACGGTTGGATTCTTGGTGAAGGCTATATGTACCCCTCCACCCCCTCTTACTTAGTAAGAGAGCCATCCGAACGAAACTACACTTTCACCATTCATTTTCTGAGAGAGAACCACCTACTCATGTGTTGAGATCAAGACATTCCAGTCCAACCATTTGAACCTTGATTTCTAGCCTTCCGAAATTGCTTTCCACTCCAATCATTCTCCTACCCAAGCCAAATCTATGAGAGAGTGATTGAGTGTTGAGGAGACTATCTTTTGAAGCACAAGAGCAAGGACTTCATCATCAACACACCATTTATTACCTTTTGGAGAGTGATGTCTCCTAGATTGGTTAGGTGTCACTTGGGAGCCTCCAAGATCATGTGTAGTTGAACCAAGGAGTTTGTAAGGGCAAGGAGATCGCCTACTTCGTGAAGATCTATCTGAGTGAGGCTAGTCCTTCATGGGCGTAAGCCATGGTGGAATAGACAAGGTTGCTTCTTCGTGGACCCTTCGTGAGTGGAGCCCTCCGTGGACTTGCGCGGCCGTTATCCTCCGTGGGTTGAAGTCTCCATCAACGTAGATGTACGATAGCACCATCTATCGGAACCATGCCAAAAACCACCATGTCTTCATTGCGTTTGATCTTCCCATCTCTACTGTTGGAAATATGCCCTAGAGGCAATAATAAAATGGTTATTATTATATTTCCTTGTTCATGATAATCGTTTATTATCCATGCTATAATTGTATTGGTTGGAAACACAAATACATGTGTGGATACGTAGACAACAACATGTCCCTAGTGAGCCTCTACCGGACTAGCTCGTTGATCAAAGATGGCCATGGTTTCCTGGTCATAGACATGAGTTGTCATTTGATAACGGGATCACATCATTAGGAGAATGATGTGATGGACAAGACCCAAACTATGAACGTAGCATATATGATCGTGTCAAGTTTATTGCTATCGTTTTCGCATGTCAAGTATCTGTTCCTATGACCATGAGATCATGCAACTCACTGACACCGGAGTAGTACCTTATGTGTATCAAACGTCGCAACGTAACTGGGTGACTATAAAGATGCTCTACAGGTATCTCCGAAGGTGTCTGTTGAGTTGACATGGATCAAGACTGTGAATTTGTCAGTCCGTATGACGGAGAGGTATCTCAGGGCCCACTCGGTAATACAGCATCACAATGATCTTGCAAGCAATGTGACTAAAGAGTTAGCCACGGGATCTTGTATTACGGAACGAGTAAAGAGACTTGCCGGTAACGAGATTGAACTAGGTATGGAGATACCGACGATCGAATCTCGGGCAAGTAACATATCGCCGGACAAAGGGAATTGCATACGGGATTGACTGAATCCTTGACATCGTGGTTCAACCGATAAAGATCTTCGTTGAATATGTAGGAACCAATATGGGCATCCAGGTCCCGCTATTGGTTATTGACCGGAGAGGAGTCTCGGTCATGTCTGCATATTCCCGAACCCGTAGGGTCGCACGCTTAACGTTCGGTAACGCTAGGGTAGTATTGAGATATTAATAGTGGAAAGTCCGAAGGTTGTTCGGATGGGATCCGGGACATCACGAGGAGCTCCGGAATAGTCCGGAGGTAAAGATTCATATATGGAAAGTTGTTATCGGGGTTCCGGAAAAAGTTCGAGTTTTTTCGGTATTGTATCGGGAAGGTTCTAGAAGGTTCCGGAGTGGGGCACACCTGCATGGGGGACCCACATGAACGTGGGTAGTGGGGAAAGTCCCCATAACCCTGGTCTAGGAGCACCAAGATCCTCCCTTAAAAGGAATAGTATCATATCCCAAAGGGATAAGATCAGGATCCCTAAAAAAGGGGGATAGTGATCGGTGGGGAAGGAAAGGAGGGATTTCCTTCATCCCCCTTTGGCCAACGACCCTAGGGCCTTGGAGGGCAAGCCACCAGCCCCCTCCATGCCTATATAAAGGTGAGGAGGCGTTGGGGGCAGCCACCCCTTGGACCCTTGCCCGTTACCTCTCCCAACTCCTCCCACGTTTCACCAGTACGCGCTTGGCGAAGCCCTGCCGGAATTCCGCTGCCACCACCACCACCATACCGTCGTGTTGGTCCCGATCTCATCTACCCCCTCTCTCTCACTTTCTGGATCAAGAAGGAGAGGACGCCGCCGAGCCGCACGTGTGCTAAACTCGGAGGTGCCGTCCGTTCGGCACTTGATCGGGAGTTCGCGGGACCAATCGTGATTGGATCACGAAGACGTTCGACTACATCAACCGCGTTTCTTAACGCTTCCGCTTAGCGATCAACAAGGGTATGTAGATGCAATCTCTCCTCTCGTAGATGTTCATCCCCTAGATTGATCTTGGTGAGCGTAGGAAAATTTTTGTTTCCCATGCAACGTTCCCCAACAATGGCATCATGAGCTAGGTCTTTGCGTAGATGATATCACGAGTAGAACACAAAGGAGTTTATGGGCGTTGATATTCAGATTGCTTCCTTCCTTGGTCTTTTCTTGATTCAGCGGTATTGTCGGATGAAGCGGCCCAGACCAACTTTACATGTCCACGTACATGAGACCGGTTCCATCGACTGACATGCGACTTTGTTGCATAAGATGGCTGGCGGGTGTCTGTCTCTCCCACCTTAGTTGAATCGGATTCGACGAAGGCGGTCGTTGTAGAAGGTTAAATAGCAACTTGCATATCACCGTTGTGGTTTTGCGTAGGTAAGAATCGTTCTTGCTAGATACCCATAGCAGCCATGTAAAACATGCAACAACAAATTAGAGGACGTCTAACTTGTTTTTGCAGGGTATGTTGTGATATGATATGGCCAAAGACATGATGAAATATATTTGATGTATGAAATGATCATATTTTGTAATAGTTTATCTCGGCTTGCATGTCGATGAATACGGCAACCGGCAGGAGCCATAGGGTTGTCTTTAATTATTGTATGACCTGCGTATCAATCATTAAGCGCTATGTAATGCTTTACTTTATCGCTAAACGGTAGCAATAGTAGTAGAAGCATGGTTGGCGTGACAACCCCGATGGCGACGCGATGATGGAGATCATGGTGTCATGCCGGTGACGGTGGAGATCATGCCGGTGCTTTGGAGATGGAGATCAAAAGCACAAGTTCATGGCCATATCATGTCACTTATGATTTGCATGTGATGTTAATCTTTTTATGCATCTTATTTTGCTTAGGACGACGGTAGCATTATAAGGTGATTCCTCTCTAAAATTTCAAGATAAAATTGTGTTCTCCCCAAGTGTGCACCGTTGCGAAAGTTCGTCGTTTCGAAGCACCACGTGATGATCGGGTGTGATAGACTCTACGTTCACATACAACGGGTGCAAGCCAGTTTTGCACATGTGGAACACTTGGGTTAAACTTGACGAGCCTAGCATGTACAGACATGGCCTCGGAACACAAGAGACCGAAAGGTCGAACATGAGTCATATAGTAGATATGATCAACATGGAGATGTTCACCATTGAAACCACCTCATCTCACGTGATGATCGGACTTGGGTTGGTGAATTTGGATCATGTTACACTCGGACGACCGGAGGGATGTTGATTTGAGTGGGAGTTTTTAAGTAAACTAAACTCATTATCTTGAACAATAGTCTAAGTTGTCTTTGCAAATTTATGTTGTAGATCAATGGCTCGCGTAGTAGCTTCCCTGAATTTCAATGCGTTCCTAGAGAAAGCCAAGCTGAAAGATGATGGAAGTAACTTTGTAGACTGGGCCCGTAATCTGAGGATTATTCTCATGGCTGCCCAAAAGGCTTATGTCCTTGATGCACCGCTTGGTGAGCAACCCCTCCGGCGTCTGTGGACGTTATGAACGCCTGGCAGGCGCGTGTTGATGACTACTCAATAGTTCAGTGCGCCATGTTGTATGGCTTAGAACCGGGACTTCAAAGGCGTTTTGAACGTCATGGAGCATATGAGATGTTCCAGGAGTTGAAGTTTATTTTTGAGAAAAATGCCCGGATCGAGAGGTATGAGACCTCCGATAAGTTCTATGCTTGCAAGATGGAGGAGAACGGGTCTGTCAGTGAACACATACTCAAAATGTCTGGGTATTACAACCGTCTGGCTGAGTTGGGAGTTGTGCTCCCGCCAGAGGCGATCACTGACAGAGTTCTTCAATCGCTACCACCTAGCTACAAGAGCTTTGTGTTGAACTATAACATGTAAGGGATGAACAAGTCAGTCGCCGAGCTGTTTGCGATGCTGAAAGTCGCTGAGTCAGACATCCAGAAGGAGCATCAAGTGTTGATGGTCAATAAAACCACTAGTTTCAAGAAGAATGGCTAGGGCAAGAAGGGAAACTCAAAGAAGAGTGGCAAAGTAGTTGCCCCTCCTGTGAAGAAACCCAAGGCTGGGCCCAAGCCAGAAACTGAGTGCTTCTATTGCAAAGGAACTGGCCACTGAAAGCGGAATTGCCCCAAGTATCTGGCCGACAAGAAGGGGGCCAACGCCAAACAAGGTATATATGATATACATGTTATTGATGTGTACCTTACCAACTCTCGTTGTAGTGCCTGGGTATTTGATACCGGTGCGGTTGCTCACATTTGCAACTCAAAGCAAGAACTGCGGAATAGACGGAGGCTGGCGAAGGACGAAGTGACGATGCGCGTGGGAAATGGTTCCAAGGTTGATGTGATCGCCGTCGGCACGCTCGCTCTTCGATTACCATCGGGATTAGTAATGAACCTGAATAATTGTTATTTAGTGCCTGCATTGAGCATGAACATTATATCTGGATCTTGTTTAATGCGAGACGGTTACTCATTTAAATCAGAGAATAATGGTTGTTCTATTTATATGGGTAATATCTTTTATGGTCATGCACCCATTGTGAGGGGTTTATTCTTATTGAATCTCGATAGTGATGATACACATGTTCATAACATTGATGCCAAAAGATGTAGAGTTGATAATGATAGTACCACTTTCTTGTGGCACTGCCGCTTAGGTCATATTGGTGTAAAACGCATGAAGAAACTCCATGCTGATGGACTTTTGGAGTCACTTGATTTTGAATCACTTGACACATGCGAACCATGCCTCATGGACAAGATGACTAAGACCCCGTTCTCCGGAACAATGGAACGGGCAAGTGACTTGTTGGAAATCATACATACTGATGTGTGCGGTCCAATGAGCATTGAGGCGCACGGTGGATATCGTTGCTTTCTCACCTTCACCGACGATTTGAGTAGATATGTGTATGTTTACTTAATGAAACACAAGTCTGAAACGTTTGAAGAGTTCAAGCAATTTCAGAGTGAAGTTGAGAATCATCGTAACAAGAAGATCAAATTCCTACGATTTGATCGAGGGGGAGAATATCTGAGTTATGAGTTTGGCAGTCACTTAAGACAATGTGGAATTGTTTCACAGTTGACGCCACCTGGAACACCACAGCGTAATGGTGTGTCCGAACATCGTAATTGAACCTTATTGGATATGGTGCGTTCTATGATGTCTCTTGCCGATCTGCCACTATCATTTTGGGGTTATGCGTTAGAGACAACTGCATTCACTTTAAATAGGGCACCATCTAAGTCCGTTGAGACGACACCATATGAACTGTGGTTTGGCAAGAAACCAAAGTTGTCGTTTCTTAAAGTTTGGGGATGCGATGCTTATGTCAAAAAGCTTCAGCCAGAAAAGCTGGAACCCAAAGCGGAAAAATGCGTCTTCATAGGATACCCAAAAGAAACGATTGGGTATACCTTCTATCTCAGATCCGAAGGCAAAGTGTTTGTCGCTAAGAACGGGTCCTTTCTCGAGAAAGAGTTTCTCTCGAAAGAATTGAGTGGGAGGAAGAAAGAACTTGATGAGGTTGTTGAACCTTTACTTCAACCAAAGAGTAGCACTGCGCAGAAAGATGTTTCTGTGGAACCTACGTCAGTTGAAGAGGAAGCTGATGATGGTGATCATGAAGCTTCGGATCAAGTTACTATCAAACCTCGTAGGTCGACAAGGATACGTACTGCTCCTGAGTGGTACGGTAACCCTGTCTTAAAGGTCATGTTGTTGGACAACGATGAACCTACGAGCCATGGAGAAGCGATGGTGGGCCCGGATTCCGACAAATGGTTAGAGGCCATGAAATTCGAGATGGGATCCATGTATGAAAACAAAGTATGGACTTTGGAAGTATTACCTGAAGGGCGAAAGGCCATTCAGAATAAATGGATCTTCAAGAAGAAGACGGACGTGGACGGTAATGTCACCGTCTATAAAGCTCGACTTGTGGCAAAGGGTTTTTCACAAGTTCAAGGAGTTGACTACGATGAGACTTTCTCACCCGTAGCGATGCTTAAGTCCGTCTGAATCATGTTAGTAATAGCTGCATTTTCCGATTATGAAATTTGGCAGATGGATGTCAAAACAGCGTTCCTTAACGGTTTTCTTAAGGAAGAGTTTTCTATGATGCAACCCAAACGTTTTGTCGTTCCAGAGAATGCTGACAAAGTTTGCAAACTCCGGTGATCCATTTATGGACTGGTGCAAGCGTCTCGGAGTTGGAATCTTTGCTTTGATGAGGTGATCAAAGCGTTTGGGTTTATACAAGTTTACGGAGAAGCTTGTATTTACAAGAAAGTGAGTGGGAGCTCTATAGCATTTCTGATATTATATGTGGATGACATATTGCTGATTGGAAACAATATAGAACTTTTGGAAAGCGTGAAGGAATATTTGAACAAGAGTTTTTCAATGAAGGACCTAGGAGAAGCTGCTTTCACATTAGGCATCAAAATCTATAGAGATAGATCAAGACGCTTAATAGGACTTTCACAGAGCACATACCTTGATAAAGTTTTGAAGAAGTTCAAAATGGATCAGTCCAAGAAGGGGTTCTTACCTGTTTTGCAAGGTGTGAAGTTGAGTAAGACTCAATGCCCAGCGACTATAGAGGATAGAGAAAAGATGAGTGTCATCCCCTATGCTTCTGCCATAGGCTCTATCATGTATGCGATGATGTGCACAAGACTAGATGTCAGCCTTGCCATAAGTATGGCCGAAAGGTTTCAAAGTGATCCAGGAGTGGAACACTGGACAGCGGTCAAGAATATCCTTAAGTACCTAAAAAGGACTAAGGAAATGTTTCTCGTTTATGGAGGTGATCAAGAGCTCATCGTAAAGGGTTACGTCGATGCAAGCTTTGACACTGATCCGGATGACTCTAAGTCTCAAACCGGATACGTATATATTCTAAATGGGGGAGCGGTAAGCTGGTGCAGTTCCAAGCAAAGCGTGGTAGCTGATTCTACATGCGAAGCGAAGTACATAGCTGCCCCGGAGGCGGCAAAGGAAGGTGTCTGGATGAAGCAGTTCATGACAGATCTTGGAGTTGTGCCCAGTGCACTGGACCCGATGACTCTGTTCTGTGACAACACTGGTGCCATTGCTCTAGCCAAGGAACCAAGGTTTCACAAGAGGACCAGACACATAAAGCGACGCTTCAATTCCATCCGCGATGCGATCAAGGAGGAGGACATAAACATTTGCAAAGTGCACACGGATCTGAATGTTGCAGATCCGTTGACTAAACCTCTTCCACGGGCAAAACATGATCAACACCAGAACTCTATGGGTGTTAGATTCATAACCATGTAATGCTAGATTATTGACTCTAGTGCAAGTGGGAGACTGTTGGAAATATGCCCTAGAGGCAATAATAAAATGGTTATTATTATATTTCCTTGTTCATGATAATCGTTTATTATCCATGCTATAATTGTATTGGTCGGAAACACAAATACATGTGTGGATACGTAGACAACAAAATGTCCCTAGTGAGCCTCTACCGGACTAGCTCGTTGATCAAAGATGGCCATGGTTTCCTGGTCATAGACATGAGTTGTCATTTGATAACGGGATCACATCATTAGGAGAATGATGTGATGGACAAGACCCAAATTATGAACGTAGCATATATGATCGTGTCAAGTTTATTGCTATCATTTTCGCATGTCAAGTATATGTTCCTATGACCATGAGATCATGCAACTCACTGACACCGGAGGAGTACCTTGTGTGTATCAAACGTCGCAACGTAACTGGGTGACTATAAAGATGCTCTACAGGTATCTCCGAAGGTGTCTATTAAGTTGGCATGGATCAAGACTGGGAATTTGTCAGTCCGTATGACGGAGAGGTATCTCAGGGCCCACTCGGTAATACAGCATCACAATGAGCTTGCAAGCAATGTGACTAAAGAGTTAGCCACGGGATCTTGTATTACGGAACGAGTAAAGAGACTTGCCGGTAACGAGATTGAACTAGGTATGGAGATACCGACGATCGAATCTCGGGCAAGTAACATATCGCTGGACAAAGGGAATTGCATACGGGATTGACTGGATCCTTGACATCGTGGTTCAACCGATAAAGATATTCGTTGAATATGTAGGAACCAATATGGGCATCCAGGTCCCGCTATTGGTTATTGACTGGAGAGGAGTCCCGGTCATGTCTGCATATTCCCAAACCCGTAGGGTCGCACGCTTAACGTTCGGTAGAGCTAGGGTAGTATTGAGATATTAATAGTGGAAAGTCCGAAGGTTGTTCGGAGTCCCGGATGGGATCCGGTACATCACGAGGAGCTCCGGAATAGTCCGGAGGTAAAGATTCATATATGGAAAGTTGTTATCGGGGTTCCGGAAAAAGTTCGAGTTTCTTCGGTATTGTACCGGGAAGGTTCTAGAAGGTTCCGGAGTGGGGCCCACCTGCATGGGGGACCCACATAAATGTGGGTAGTGGGGAAAGTCCCCACAACCCTGGTCTAGGCGCACCAAGATCCTCCCTTAAAAGTAATAGTATCATATCCCAAAGGGATAAGATCAGGATCCCTAAAAAAGGGGGATAGTGATCAGTGGGGAGGGAAAGGAGGGATTTCCTTCCTCCCCCTTTGGCCAACAACCCTAGGGCCTTGGAGGGCAAGCCACCAGCCCCCTCCACGCCTATATAAAGGTGGGGAGGCGTTGGGGGCAGCCACCCCTTGGACCCTTGCCCGTTACCTCTCCCAACTCCTCCCACGTTTCACCGGTACGCGCTTGGCGAAGCCCTGCCGGAATTCCGCTGCCACCACCACCACCATACCATCGTGTTGGTCCCAATCTCATCTACCCCCTCTCTCGATTGCTGGATCAAGAAGGAGAGGACGCCGCCGAGCCGCACGTGTGCTAAACTCGGAGGTGCCGTCCGTTCGGCACTTGATCGGGAGTTCGCGGGACGGATCGTGATTGGATCACGAAGACGTTCGACTACATCAACCGCGTTTCTTAATGCTTCCACTTAGCGATCTACAAGGGTATGTAGATGCAATCTCTCCTCTCGTAGATGTTCATCCCCTAGATTGATCTTGGTGAGCGTAGGAAATTTTTTGTTTCCCATGCAACGTTCCCCAACATCTACCCCCTTTACTTTTCGCACACTTGCATGTTGTACTATTTCCGATGCCCTATCTCTAGATATGCATGTGTAGAAAGTATTGGTTGCAACTTAAATAGTGCCAAAATTTGCCTAAACTTCAAGAAAACTAAAAACTTCACCTTTGGTTGGTTAAGTGTCTATTCATCCCCCTCTAGACTCTATCTTCTCGATCCTACAATTGGTATGAGAGCCTTGGTCTCCATTACCTCAGTTTTATCATCATTGGACGAAGATGGATGTGTATACTTTGGGGAGTCCTAGATGTAGAGTGCCCATTCTCAATGGAGAGTACTATAATTTTTGGAGAGATGAAATGCTTGATATCTTTGATGAATTTAACTTGAGCAAGTATATTCATAGCCCTTATGTGCCTCCTATTGATCCCTTGTACCCCACTCATCAAGAGGAAATTGACATGCTTCGTAATCTTAGAGCCGTAAATCTTATCATTCGAGGATTACCTAAAAGTGTGCTTGTTCGTATGCAAAACTTTGAGTGCGCCTATATTTTGTGGAAGGATTTAGAAATGCGCTATCCCAATACTCTTTGAAGAGCCTTGATGAGATCCTTCATAAAACTATTGTCTTTCATAAGATGAAGCCTAGTGATCCTAAATTTGATGATTGTCTTTTTGAGCTTCGTGATCTTATGCGTGCTAAAGGTGATGTTAGAACCATTGGCAACATCATAATGGGAGCCATTAGAATTCATACTCTTGAACACTGTCATGATCATGGAACTAATGAATCCATTGCCCTAGGTGGTGATCTGCGGCGACCCAGCATACCACTGCATGATGCAGTATGCCAGTCTTTGATATAATCACTACAAAAAAAAGACACATCCGTGACACTATGGCCCGAACGAAAACTTTTTCTGTCATGGTTGTGACACTTCTATGACAATAATTGTGACAAAAACACGTATCATCATAGATGTGGTGGGCTCCTACTTCTATGACAAAAATTTATGACAGAAAATGGGTTTTTCGTCCTGACCGGGCCGGAGACGCACCCGCATGACATTCTTTGGGCCGTCCATGACGAAAAAATCATGGTAGAAGTGAGGCCGAGGAAATTTTCAGGGACCGGTTACGGTGGGTGGTCGGGACCGAGCGATGCAGTCTGGTTTGCGCGTTTCTCTCGTACGCGCGTGTGTGCGAGCGTTCGCTAACTGAACCCGAGCGAGGCGTTCGCTTACTGAACCTGAGCGATTGCACTAGCTACGTACTGAAGCTGATCGATCCATTCGCCGGTAACTGAACCCGAGCGATTACTTAGCTGCTAACTGAACCCGAGTGATTCCTTCGCTGCTAACTGAAGCCAGTCGAGCCCCCCCCCCCCCCCCCGTACGTGCGAGACGTAGTCGGTATTGGGTTGCCTCTAGATGAACAGTGCCCATTGCTGCCGCACGCACGATACGTAGCTAGAACGAGTCGAGACGCATCGATCGAGCCCCTTGCACAAGATGTGGTGAGTTGACCTAGCCGGTTGGCTGGCTGTGGATGAACAGTTCCCGTTGCTGCCGCCCGCTCGTACGCCCCACCCCAGCTGGTGGGTTGGCTGTGGATGAACAGTACCCTGGCCGTGTGAAGGTGGTTGGCGCTGGATGAACAGGACCCCGAGGAGGCCAGCCGGTTGGGGGTGGATGAACAGGACACCGTGGAGGCTAGATGAACAGTAGCCGGTGGAGTCTGGAGGAATTCGACGGTGGATGAACAGTAGCTGGTGGAGGCTGGAGGGAGGTCGACCGTGGATGAACAATAGACCGTGGAGTCCCGTTTTGCGGTACGCCACACCCCTCTCGATGAACAGGACCCCCGTTTCGATCGTAGGCAGCTGGGGAGAAGTCTGTGTCCTCCGTTTTGCGGTACGCCAGAGCCCTCCCGATCAACAGGACCCCGTTTCGACCGTAGACGCTCGAACAGAAGTCCGTTTCCTCTGTTTTGCGGTATGCCAGACCCCCAGCCAATGAACAGGACCCCGTTTTGACCATAGGCGCTCGAACAGAATGTCATTTCCTCTGTTTTACGGTACGTCAGACCCCGAGTCGATGAATAGGACCCTGTTTCGGCTGTTCCGTCCAAGCCGGTTGGCTCCCGATCAACAGGACGCATTCCGACCCAGTCGCTTGGCTCCCGATGAACACGATGCTATTTCCTCCGTTCTGACCCTGCTGGTTGGCTGCCGATGAACAGGAGGCCGTTGCTGCCGTCTGTTGCCTCTCTCCATGTACACGAGCCCTGGCCCTACGTATGCGCGAGTACGCGTTCGAGACCCCACCCGTATATGTATGTCTGTGGCCGTATTTTTTGTTGTGTGACAGTACGTACGTGTACACGATTTAGACGGGGCTGTCTAAACTGCTACGTCGGGGACTCTACTACGACACATGCCGCTCCTTACACGCCCACGGTTCATCGTTGCAGAGAGACCGATCGACAAGTATGTACGTACACGTTCACGACCAGACAGACAACGCTACGTACACTTCGACAGGGTGGGTCCCAGCTGTCAGGGAGGATAAGGAGGTACTTCCTTGCGTGCGAAGATATAGCTGCTGGGTCCCAGCTGTCAGGGGGGAGGAATCATTTTTTTGCGCGTAATAAGGAGGCATTTCCTTGCGTCCGAAGATGTAGCTGGTGGGTCCAGCTGTTAGCCTCACCGCGTACATCCCTCTTTCGATGGCTGTCGTTTGTTGACCACACTGACCACACCGCGCCGAGAGCACCAACACGGTGGACGACGACGAGGCCCAAGAAGGGAACGACCCGGAGCCGGCGAAGCCATAGCAGTGTATGCCCACGATGAGGGGAGTACGAGGGTTGACTGGTTCGGCTACGGTGTGAGGCCTGTGTCACCGGTGAATAACAGGAGGTGTGGGTGTGTAGAGGGATGACCTGGCCAGCGGTGGGAGTAGGAGGGGACGGTGAGGCCTGCGCGGCAGCACAGCCGGCCACAGGAGGCGGGAGCAGGCGGTCTCGCCGGCGCTGGTTTGGGCGGCTGGAGCAAGAAGATCAGAGATTGAAGAAGCAACACGGCCGTTGGATGTTATCCAACGGTCACTGCCGCTAGAATCGTTTGTTGACTAAGTTCACAAAGCCCTGCGTACGCGTCAACATAGTAGGCCCACAAGTCAGCCTTCAAATCTATGGCAAACAGCATACAGCCCATTTGCCATTATTTTTAATAATTTACAGCCCATTTGCTAATTCTTACGGATTTTTTTGAAGCCCATATTCTTTTTGCTAGCATTACAACCCATATTCTGTCCACGGTTAAAAAATTCAACGAAATTTTGCATATTTCGGTGGGGTCCGAACTGTTTTTAATCCCAAAATTTTGAGTTCGATTCAAACTAATTTGAAAAATAAATATATATTAATTTAAAATCGAACGGAATTTTCTCGCAAAAAATCAATGAAATTTAAAATCTGGAAATCATAAAAAAAACGTAATTTGAAACTAATTGCCGGTTTGCTGTATTGTTTTTAAAATTTACAGCCCATTTTTGGGCAAGCCCCGAATACATCCCTCCTCGTCTTGAAAGATTTGCAACTCAGCAGGGATGGTTTAAGCAAGTAGGCCTCGGTTGGGTATTCTGCAAAAAAAAGTAGAAGTGGGCTAGCCATTTTCAGAAAGAAAAAAAAACAACTGGGCTGGTCATGTGGTAAACAAAAAATAAAAGCCTGGGCTAGACGATATACAGCCCCCACACAGCCTAGTTGATACCCTGCTTCGTCCATCTCAAAAGCAAAAAACAATTGGGCGAGCTGCTGGGTCCCTGGTGTCTGCCGGTCGTTGTACAAATCTCTCGTTTGTTGACTATAACAAGGAGGCACTTGCTTGCGTACTGCCATGACCCTGGTGGGTACCTACTGTCATTCTCTCCACGTACAATCATCTCCTGATTCCTCTCGGTTGTTGACCATGTTGACAACTCTAGAGGGCGGCGCCGCGGCTAGCGAACCAAGGCGGAGAACGACGGCGAGGCCTCGGACGGGAATGAACAGGAGTCGGGGAAGATGCGACAGTGTAGTCGCAGGCGGAGGGGAGTACGAGGGTTGACTGGTTCGAGTGCGGGGTGGGGCTGACTTCGCCGGAGAATAACATGAGGTGTGTGGGGTAGATGGATGTCCTGGCCAGAGTTTTAGGGTGCGATGGGGCGGCGATGCGTGCGCGGCAGCGCAGCCAGCCGTGGGAGGCGGGAGCAGGCGGTCCCACCGGCGCTGGTTTGGTTTTGGCGGCTGGAGGAAGAAAAGACTAAAGAAACACGACAGACGTTGGATGTCAATCCAACGGTCAACGTTGGCAGAATCGTTTGTTGACTAGACCGACACCACGTTGCATACGTTTTTCGCAAGAAAAGAAAACTGGGCTCGTTCGCCAGATAACATTCCCGAAACTGCCACCGTTTGATCTTGCGTTGCAACTAAAACTGCCAGGAAAATGCGTTCGTTTGCCATCCTCCTCCCAGGGAACATTCGCCAGATAACATTCCCGAAAATTAAAGACTTGAGAAGGCGTACAGAACAAGCTAGTCTGGCAGTAAAGAGACGTTCCTGACTGTTAGAAAAAAGAGAGACGTGCTGCTGTAACTGTTTCAAAGCCAAACCTAGACTATATATAGTGTTATACTACTCTGCAAGTAATGAAACTGACATATCCAACGTTCGCTTCTCCTCTTCTCTAGTTACTCTGCCTAGCTTCAGAAGCTCCGACCACAGCAACCATGTCCGCTTGCTCGTCCACCTGCTCTTCAGCAGGGAATCGAGCCAACAACCAGATGTGCGTGAAGTCGCCACCCGTACCATCGCCTGTGGGTCTCATCACACCCCCGCCAGCACACTCATCGCAGCCAGTTGCTCATCGCACCCCGCTGCCATTGGTGTGGTGCCACTGCTGCAAATCATGCAGAGTCATCCATCGCGTCTCAACTACAACCCTCAACCCTGCCGAGTCTTCTATAAATGCCCAAATCATGGGGTAATATAGTCAAGTTGTTCGCCTGCTTTCAGTTGCTGAATTTTATTTTTTAAGAGTTTGGTTGATGATCTTCGAATTTGATTCATGCAGAAAAGGGAGGATTCTTGTGATTTGTATTTCTGGGAAGTTGTAGATGTGGGGGAATGGAACTACGTGGATTATTTGGTTAGTCGACGAATCCCAATACCAGTAGGCTGGGGTGTTGGACAAGTAACTTAAGGAACGATAGAAGAGGAAGATGCAGAGCAGAAGGTTAAAGACGATGTAGTTCATCAGATCATGGCCAAGCAACAACTGGTGAACAACCTTGGCAGCAATGAGGAGATGAAAGAGCTTGTGAAGATAATGGACAAAATCGTTGTGCTCTGTAGGATGATTGTCTCTTTATTTGCAGTGTATGTAGCACTCGTGATGTATTCAGTGGCTCTGAAATGAGCACTTTGCTGAAACTAGTAATGAATGAAACCTATTTAGCAGGCTGGGCGTCTAGTGTTGTGAACATCTAATGATTTATATATTAACGGGAATCGGGGGGCACCCCCTTTTGCTAATAAATAAATAGATAAGCAGAGGAACTGTCGGGTCAGCTATGTTCCCATTGAAAGACGTTCAGCAAATTGCAGTCCAACAACAAACTGCCATCAACTACATTTGCGGTTGTACAATCATCAAATACAAGTTTCACAGCAAAATATGAGTACTACTAAACAACAATGTCATCAAATTTCAGTCGTCATACAATCACCAAACACAAATCAACATACATAATAAGTGATGTTCTCACTGAAAAACTACTTCATCAGGTTTCAGTTGTCATAGCAAACACAATTTAACATAGTAGATAATATGTCATCTTCTCACAGGCAAATACGAAAAAAGCAATCTAATCATCATCCGCAACAGCAGCGTCAACATGTTCACCATGTGTGTCAGTCTGAATCGTAATTCCCCTCGGTGTCATCTTCTTCTTCAGCATCAATGTCCTCGAACGTTGGCTTCTTATTGATCAACTCATCTACTTCCACAGCCTGACAGGCAATCTTTTCTCCAGCCTTATTGATGTGATGGTTCGCAAACATATCATAAACATCTATGGAATCCTCTACATCAGCAGCAATGTAAGCATCATCTTGTTGTGCAACTTCATTAAACGAATTCCTCTGCTCAAACTTTTGCAATATTCTCCAGTCTTGGCTACGTGCATATGTCTCTTCCAAGAAAAAATATGTGTTGCTTGATTTGCCAAAATATAAGGCTTGTCGGTGTGGTACGCCGCCTTGACATTGATGGATTTGAAATAATCATCAGCTTTGGGTTTTGAGGTCCTGGTAAACTGGTTATACCAATGACAGCAAAACAGAACCACGCACCGATGAACCTCGAAACTGGAGATATACTGCAACTGAACAATGTCTGTTATGTTAGCATACATTTTAGTTGTCACTTTCTTGTGCGTATCTGTGCTCATGACGGCACTGTTTTGTGTCTTCCTGCTTTCGTCGCGTGCAAGGGTGTTATAGCGCACATCTCCAACAACGCAAGATGCATAATGTCTTACCCGAGTATCAGGACCCATTGCTAGTGCGTAAAGGGTATCACTAACTGCCTGCCCCTCCTCCCGCATCTCCTTAACCTATGGTTAGAAAATAGACAAGCTGATCATCTTATGTACTCTATATATTAAAAAAACTGACAGTGCAATTCAAAAGCTTACACGGCTCTTCAACCATTTCGCAAATGCTTCCCTAACCCGTTTGTCAATGTTTCTTGGATTTTGCGCCAGTAACTCCTCTTCGTACATGCTGCAGAACATAGTGATCACGTCAAACATCTAAATATATAAGAATGTGCTGCAAGTTTAGTAGATTACGATGTATAAGCTGCAGTACTTAGCACTTACTCGATATAAGGTAGAATCTCAGGACAGTTATTCAACACATACCAAACCATTTTGTCAAAATCTTTAGGTTTCTCATCTTGTTGACTCTTCCCTGTTACTCGAACAGCAGGATCAAAAACATTGAGCTCAGGATTTTTTTCACCCACCTTTTTGCTAGGCTGATCAACTGTTTCAATGTATCTTGAGCAGAATGTCAACGCTTCTGTAGCAATGTAGGCCTCTGCAATGGAACCCTCAGGTCTAGCTCTGTTCCTAACATAGCCCTTGAAAGTGCCTAGCCGCCTTTCAATAGGGTACATCCATCCGTACTGTACTGGACCTCTAAGTAGTGCCTCATCAGGTAGATGAACAGCCAAATGCACCATCACATCAAAGAAGGCTAGAGGATATATCTTCTGAAGGTCGCATAGGATAGTTGGTATCCTCTCTTTAAGATGCTTCACAACATCTATCCTGATATTTCTACTGTTGAGTTCCCTGAAGAATTATCCCAACTCTGCAACTGCTCTGTATAAGTCAGACTGGCCCAATCCTCTAAGAAGAACAGGTAAAACCCTTTGAAGTAGGACGTGGCAGTCATGAGTTTTCAACCCTTGTACCTTGGTTCCATCTGCACTGATTCTCCTTTCAAGGTTGGAAGCAAATCCATGTGGGAATCTCACACGTGACAGGATCTTGCAGAATTCTTTTCTCTTTTGCTTGTCCAAGACGTACACAGCTGGTGCCATATCTCGTGATTCACCAGTGCTATCCACCTGCAAATCAGATCTGATATCTAGGTGTGTCAAATCAATCCTAGATTTTAAGGTATCTTTTGTCTTGCCATCAATATTAAGAAGTGTGCCGATAATGTTGTCACATATATTTTTCTCGACGTGCATCACATCAAGATTATGCCTCAGATCCAAATCTTTCCAATACTCGAAGTCCCACAAAGTGGACCTGTGGGTAAACAATAATCTCTCTTTTGCCTTGCCACGCTTCCTTTTCCCGCTACCATTATCGGGATGGTTTCCTGGTGTAATATGCCTGACCTTCTCTAATTCCTTCTGCAACTCATTGCTGGTGAGCCTCTCTGGTGCATCACGGTTTTCATGACTTGCATTGAACACAGGTTTTTGGTATTTTCTAAGACGCGGCTTGTCCTTGTCAAGGAAACGGCGGTGTCCAATGTAACAGACCTTGCTAAGTATTGGGTATGACAGCGGATTCTTGTCACAGCGAACACATGCATTGTAACCATGTATCGTTCGCCCTGACATAGTGCCCAAAGCCGGATAATCATGGATGCACCAAATTATAACAGCATGCAGAATGAAATCAACTAGTGGGCTGCTATATAGATCTCGAGTTAGAACACCCCTCCATAGATTTTGAAGTTCCTCCACAACAGGCTCCATGAATAAATCAAAATCCTTTCCAGGACTTTTTGGACCTGGGATGAGCAAGGCCATGATGTAGTTTGATTCTTTGGTGTAGACATTTGGCGGCATGTTGTAAGGGATAACAAACACTGGCCACATGCTATATGTCGCGCTCTGGTGGCCAAATGGGTTGAATCCATCTGTAGCTAAGCCAAGTCTAATGTTTCTCGGCTCAGCAGCAAACTCTTTGTGTTTCAGATTGAAGTTTGTCCAGTCACTACCATGAGATGGATGGCTCATTACATTCAGATCTCTGTGCTCCTGGTTCCTAGAATGCCATAATACATTCTCTCTTGTTTGAGCATCATGAAACAACCTCTGCAATCTTGGTATAATTGGAAAATGTCTCAGAACCTTATGAGGAATCCTCTTCACAGCATCGCCATCTTTCCATCTTGATGATTTGCATTTTGGGCATTCACTTAAGTTGGCATAATCCTTCCGGAACAGAACACAATTATTCTCGCAAACATGGATCATATCATATCCAATTCCAACCGCACAGAGGAAATTCTTCATTTTACTGTAGGTGTGTGGCACCTCCGACACAGCTAGGTAACAATCGCGGAAAGTAGCCATCATCGCATCGAATGATTTGTTGGTCATCCGCTAAGATGTCTTCACCTGAAGAAAGCTGACCATAGCTGAGAATACTGACAGCTTACAACCTGTGGTGACTGCCACGTTGCATTGCTCCAACATGCGGGCCCACCATTTTTCTTGTACAAGTGTAAGTTCTCGAAATGCGCGAGCATTTCATAGCATTGTTTCAATCTTGGTCAAAATCACTGGCTCCGCCGCCACATCCTCCTCCTCCTCCTCTTCCACCTAAGCATTAGGCAGATCAAGATGGTGATCTGCTGCTTCCACATAGTCAGTGACATTGGCGTTCACAGCTTCACCATGATGAACCCACCTAGTATATGTGACTGACATCCCATACAAGTGTAGAAGATTTTGCACAGTTGACTAGGGTCTTGAAACTGAATTCATACAACTGCTACACGGGCAGCGCACATCTGCTTTCGGACCACCGTACTCATCTATGATAAAGTTCATGAAGTTTTGCACCCCCTGGACATATGCAGGGGAGAATCATCAAGCAGAAGTTATCCAAGTCCCGTCCATCTGTCAGACATACAAATTAGTTCTTCTACTAGATATTACAGGAAAAACATATATGTTTCATTATAAAGTGCAGAAAAAATACCTAGGTCGATGTCTAAAGCTATGGCAAGATATTTGGACAAGCAGGTCTAAGTAACGAAATATATGTAAAGCTAATTCAGCAAACAGATTGACAGCTAAACTATGGCAGGCTATTTTAGCAATCAATGAGGCCGAGCACACAGCCATCGAAGGCCATCTCAGCAACAAAGATTGAGTGTAAAACGGTGTCGAGCTATTTCACCTAACAGATTGGCTACTAGACCATGGCAATCTACTTCACAATACATACATGGTCCTAAAATATGGCAGGATATTTTAGCAACTAATCAGGCATGGCATGCCATCTCAGCAAAGCAGATTGAGTGCAGAATAGGGCAAGGTAGCTTTTTAAGCAGAGCATATTGAGTGTAAACTATTTCGGCAAGCAGTGAGATTAACATCGTCTATCAGCTAACATCCAGCACTACTCCGACATGCACGGGGGCTCAGTCTAGAATGCGCGTACCGTGGGAGAAGCTGACCACCGTGCGTCTCCAAAAGAACGTCACCAGCGGTGGCGGTGCAGCTGGAGGACAGCAGTTTACGAGAGCGTACTGTGGGATCGAGAGGATCGCTGTGCGTCCCCTCGAAGAACCGCAGCGCTGACATATTGATGCGGTGGGGAGGGCTAGTTTGGCAGAGCGAATGGAGTGGAGGGGGCGGGGGGAGGGGGTTTGGGCAATATTATTGGCTAGTTGGCCAAAGGGGAGTGGGATTTGGGGGGAATTTTCGCGTGATGGGCGGGGGAGTTTGGCGAATGGTCGGTTTCTCCAATTGCGGTCCCATGTGTCAGTGAAGAGGCAAGCCGAAGCGCGTTCCCTTTGGGTGAGCGGTGTGCAGTACCGACCATGTGAGGGGTGCAATGCGACCGCGACAGGCGTGCTGTAAGTGTACCGCCTTTTCCTTTTGAACTTGTAGAGCATAACACTTGGTTTTGGTGCTTCACACGATCCATCGATACAAATCCCGACTAAAACAGCGCGGGCGGGTCTTTTCCCGCGCGATATGCTGGGAGTTTGGCTTAGTTGGTTTGACAGACACAGCGAGAGAAAGACGTGAAATGCGTGAATGTGTAGTGGACGTACTTTTGAAGGGCCTAAGAGAAATTGTGTCTGTAAACCCTCTGTATTTATTTACTTCGCATATTAGCTTTGTCTCGGGTCAAACTTTCTAAACTTTGACCAAGTTTATACCTAAAAAAACAAGGACAACCACAATACCAAGTAAATACGATTAGAATCATTATTCAATATATTTTCATACAACATATCTTTTTATTGTGAAAGTTCATATAACCGGACGAGATTCATGCAAACACGGCAGATTTTCATTACATTTCGAACTTTTAGGACAAAACAAGAAAAGAAACCCGACCCAAAACCTATCCTACGGTGATGGCGTACGTCCAATTTCCTTTGTATTCCACATCGGCGACCACGTCCTCCATCTTTCGTCTCCATGAACGGCGGCGAGGTTCAAGACCCGTGAAGTAAAGGTGCGGTCTCCGGTGAGGAAGAGTAGAACACGGGAGACGGACCGGCCCACTTGGGACACCATGCCCTGCCGCCTCCCATGCCCTACTCATCCTCGGAGGAGTCCGCGACCTCGGCGGTGCCGGTGGATGTGAGGTCGATGATTGACGTGGACGGTCTGTCGCTGTTCACGTGCCATATGCACCCCCGAACGTTGGACGGCGGCGCGTAGAACGCGCGGCTGGCGGAGGTCTTGTCCTCGGCCACCGGCGCGGCCGGCGCTTGTGAGGCCGCGTCCGCGTCCGGCTACGCCGGCATTGCGTTGCGAGCGGCGGGTTGAGCAAGGGCGGTGTGACACCCCAATTTTTGGCCTTTCTTTTTCTTTTTGATTTCTTCGAATTTTATTTGGAATTCCTTTTTCCGTGGCTCCGTGGTCTTGAAACCTGGGAAGATCTTCTCTCCTGCCACTTCCAAGTGGCTTTTCATTCTCAAATTTATCCCAAGACCATGCCATTTCCATCTTAGCCCAACCCCAATATTTATTTCTTGGGAATATTCCTTTTTTCTATTAAAGGAATAACCCTGTTTGCTTTAGGTTGTGAAGCAACCTATATTTCTGTCATTCCCAAAATTCCCAAAAAATTCTCATAAATTCTTTGGATCATATATTCCACAAAATATGTCAAAACCTATTCTTGCCTAGCTCAAAAATAATTCAGGAATATTCATTTCCTATTCTGTCCAGTATGGCACTTTGTGAAGGAAGTGCTATTTATCTTTTCTCGATTGCCCTCAAACTTTCATATCCAAATCATTGCCACATGCCAAAATTCAGCTTCATTTTCCTAGTAAATCTTCCCCAGCAAATTCCCAAATTTTCTGTCCAGGGAGAAGCTTTGTGAAGGAAGTACTAGCTAGGCTAATCCAAATGAGTTGAAATTTTGGCAGAACATCCATATGATCAAATCATTACTCGCCACCAAATTTCATCCCCATCCAACAATCTATTTGAGCACACCATCCAATCTTTGTTTCTGGCCATAATTTCAGTTTGTGAAGCAACTATATTTTGTATTGCTTCATAAAATCTGAAATTAATCCAGGACCTAAATATCCCTATATCCTTTGAGCATGGCAAGATTCACATCATTTTGCCAAGCCATTTTCTCCACAAAATTCCCCCAAGTTTCTGTTCAGTAGAAAGCATTGTGAAGCAAGTACCATTTTGGTGTATCCAAATGGTATGAAATTTTTATAGCACCTTCATATGCCCAAATCATCACCCTATATCAAATTTCAGCTCAATTCAATCATCCATGTGAGTGCAACTTCCATTTTCACATTTCTGTCCATTGTGGCACTTTGCAAAGCAAGTGTTAGTTATCTTTATCCATTTGAGCTAAAACTTTGCCAAGGTAGTCACCTTAGTGGATGATTACTCTCAGCCAAAACTCAGACCAAATGGGCTTAGGCACTACTCACACCTCTAATAAAACACCTTGTTGTTGATTTAGGTTTGAGCTCAGATCAGTCCTCTCTTGATCCTATTCCTTTGTCTTCTTCTTCCTAGTCGCTACTGGGGGAGTGCCCAACCAGCCAGACATGCCTGGGCCGCCCAGAGCGCACCGTGTGCGCCTGTGCACGCGGTGACCACATAGTCTGGCAGGCCATCCGCGTGCTCTGGACTTTGGGGCCCTTGGCCGCCGTCCAAACCACGCGCTCTCGCCACCGCATCATGTCCACTACGTTGCTCTCACTCTCCTGCGTCCACACCAGCCCTCTAGACCCCTCTCCCCCTCCTCTTTCCTCTCCGACGCGCCACGTCGCACCGCGTGCCCATGGCCGTCGTCGCGTTGCCGCTGTCCTCTTCCTCCTCGCCGATTCCCTGGCACTCCACTACCTCTCTCTCGTCGCCATCAACCCCTCCGCGCGTGCGCACGCGCACGCGGTCACGTCAGAGCATCGTTCTCGCGTCCATGGCGGCATCCGGCGAGGGCATCGTCACCGCAGCTATATAAGCCCTTCCCGAGCTTCCCCGACCTCACCAGCCTCCTCTCCTCCCTCCTAGCATCCTCCCCAATCACTCCATTGAGATCGAGGAGCTCTCCTCGCCCCCACGGCCGCCATGGCCGTCGCCTCTGCTCGCTCAAAATTCCGGCGAGCCCGAGCCCTCCTCCCCCTCATTCCACCGCTAGAGGCCTCCACCGCCATCAGAGAACCGCCACATAGCTCCCACCCACCCTCCCCGCGGCCATAGCGTCGAGCCCGTCATCATTGTGGCCTCCGTCCGCCCTGCCGATGTGCCGCTCGTTTCCGGCCATCCCCGCGGCCGGCGAGACCACCTGTGGGTGCGGCGTGGAGTGGGGAATCCTCCCCGACCTGCAGCTCGGCCTCTCGGGCGGTGGAGCGAAGGGAACCGCAGCGACGCTCGCTCTCTGCCTCTCCCATCGGGAGGTAGAAGAAAGGAATGAGGAGGAGAGAGAGAAGCCGGCGGGGCCCAGCTGTAAGTGACAGCCGGCCGGCCCCGTGCATTTTAAGTGGACGCGTATTTTCAATAATACGTTTTCACCTACAGAAAGCGTACTCCGTCGCTGCTTTGGGGTGGAATACATTTTGTTGTTCTGAAAGCGTATTTCAGAAAGTGCGCTTTCTGTTTAACCCCATCGGCCAAAACCTTTAATCTGCGAACGTTTGTTTTTCTGTCTAACGAACGAACGGCCGTATCTCTTCAACCGCAACTCCGAATCAGGTGATTCCAAAGCCCACGTTCCCAGTTTATCAAGCCCGTTCCGATGATATCATTTTCATCATGTGGTAACATTCTGAAAATGACCATTTTGCCCCTGCCCTTATTCAGCCCCCTCCGAGAGGGAATCATTTCCGGCAAAATTTTCCACGAGCTCATCGCACTTCTTCCCGGTGAATCCTTCATCCCCAGGCAAGCCACAACAACCACTTGCATGATGGAATTGCAATAGCCATGGTTTCCACTTGAATATTTGAATAATTGTCTGCTCATTTAATTATTTTGTAAATAATATATGCTCGTAAATCCATGTCCATGCTTATGCTATGTTCTTGTGTATATGTGTTTCTTCTCCATTGATAGTGTTATTGTTATTATTACCATGCTATTTTCTTGTAATCATTTCCGATGCTAGCAATAATGTTATGCTCACATGAGTAGTTACGGTTTGATATGAAACTACTTGTGATATTCATGATCATCGTTATGCTATGTTCATTTGCATCCCGTAGACTAAATGATTTATCATTGTTGATGTAATGATGTTAAATGGTTATGTTGCCCATCCATGGTTACATTGATATCATGCTCATAGGCTTTGTTATTTCATTATGTTACTACGACTCAGCTCATCACCATTCAAGTTTAACCTGACATTAATCAAACTTGAACAAATCTGTTGGCTGAGTCATGGTGCCACCGAATCGAGCTCACCAGTGCAGCCACACTTGCCTGGATGGGGAGGCCCTAATGCGGTCTATTGTCATGCCTCTCACCGGTGCCTCCAACTAGGGAAGGTTATGTGCGCGCGCTACGCTGATCAGGTAGGCGGCCATAAGCCTTGTGTGCACGAGATTGTTTTGTTTGGCCACGACGGTGGCAGCCACAAAGGTGGTGGATGTCACGAGTTGACATCGGGGCCACCCATGACATAGCCCAAAGGGGAGTTTGCCGGAGTGGCCGGGAGAGTGTCATGCAATAGATTGGTTTTGTCGGAACGTCGTTGGTCCACCCGAATGGGAGCACGAGGCCATGAGTTCTGTAGTGTGGGTACAGTGTACTAACCTCTGCAGAGTGTATAATCTATCGATAGCCGCGTCCTCGGTCATGGACACAGTACATAGTAGGTCACACTATGGGTCAACAGAAATAATAACCTGGATAATAAATCACTCAGGTTCCCTGAGAAAAGAAGTTGGTTGATCTTTATGTGGTCATGCGATGATCATAGATAGAGATCAAGCTCCGTGTGGTCATGTGATGATCACGATGGTATAGTTGATACCAAGCTTGGTTGATCCTGAGGTGATCGTGTGATGTTCATGACGGTAAGCTTGATGCATGTGGTGGCTATGAGATAACCTCCGGAAAGAGTGAGTTGGTCCAAGGGACCCTAAACATTGACCCCTCTCATGCTAGTGCTAGTATCATCATGTTCATATCATGAATTATATGTACATGCCATGCTCATGTTGTTCTAGTAGTATCATGTTCATCAATGGTCATTAACCTGTAAATGCCATGCTGTTATTTGTCTTGATTGCTTTGGTTGCTGTGAGCTTGCGAGTACATTCAAAGTACTCACCTGGCGTGTCATGCTAGATTGCAGGTGATGCCGTGATTGATTGTTTGTTGAGGATCCCGAGGTTGCGCTCTAGGATGCATCCCAGCCAGAGTCCCTGCGGAGTGGAGTCCATCACCGTCGTCATTGTTCCACCACTAGAACTTATTCCATTGTTGCGAGTTGTTCCGCTGCTAGCATAGAGCTATCTAAGCAGGCGTAGTATCGCCGTGCCTTTGTAACCTTTGTACCTTCAGAACACTTGTACTCATATTAGTTGTAATAAAGAGTTGATCTGTTCTATGCCAAGCAGTGCCGTATTCCAGAAGACTTCATCTCTGGGCTGGAATACGGGATGTTCCGGTCTCTCTGAGCCGGGGTGCCACATGCGGCGACCTCGAGCTTCATCTCCGAAGACAAGCTCTCCCGCAGAGCGTTCCCGCCCGCGGTCATGGTGGATGTGGTGCCAGGAAGGAGGATGTGCTCTGGTGTGGAGTTTAGCTGGGTGTTGCCACCTTTAAGTAGCGCATACCGGTGAGGCCAAGCGTCCAGGTGCGTCAATGAGTCATCGGAGTTCGTACCTCGGGCGGCGAGCCTGCTTAATGGTGGCATGCGGATGAACAGCATGAATGCGAGCAGCTGGCGTCGGGGGGGAGGGGGAACGCACGCGGGAGCGTAGTCAGCTGCGGGCGTGGCAACGTCGCAGATGCCCTTTGCTCACATGCGATCCCACATGTCTGTGACAAAGCAAGACGACTAGCGTTCCCTTGGGTCAGAAGCATGCCGGATCAACCGTCTGGGGGTGCGACGAGAATGCGACAGGGGTGCTGTCAGTGCACCGCCTTTTCATTTTGAACTTGCAAACCATGACATTTGTAGAGCGTAAGACCGAAAGCATATAGTATGAAGTTGGCACCTCGCCTATATCCAGCCTAGTAGCCCACGTGTACAATAGTTATTCATACTAGCATATGTACCAGTATAATTAGTGTACCACCCTTTCCTTTCCAACTCAGGAAGTGTAACGCTTGATTAAGTAGCCGGACAATGTGTGTTGCCTGTCTTTGTATGTATTTGAGGTGTGTTGATTGAGGTGTCCGGCTGTTTGAAGGAATAATTGAGGTGTGCCCGCTCCGTGCTCGCATTTAGGTGTCCAACTTACCATGTTCCGGCTGTAGTAACTATACTATGTAAGTTGCTCGGAGAAATAGTTACCTGGGTCGGTTTTGTTTGCCGTCCACTACGTGTCGCTCCCCATCTTAGTAGTGACAAACCCCTTCGGTTCATGACCCGACACACCTTGACGAGATCGATAGATGTGGAGAGATCGAGTGTGTGTCGTGCAAATCAAGGTTTTGGTGTGTGTCTATGATAGAAATGATCATGTGAGGTGGAGAGTGGGGGGTGTTTGTGTGTACGCTAGTCGGTTAATGTCTACTACACAACTTATTCTTGTAGATTTGTGTTGGGCCTCCAAGCGCAGAGTTTTGTAGGATAGTAGCAATTTTCCCTCAAGTGGATGACCTAAGGTTTATCAATCCATGGGAGGCGTAGGTTGAAGATGGTCTCTCTCAAACAACCCTGCAACCAAATAACAAAGAGTCTCTTGTGTCCCCAACACACCCAATACAATGGTAAATTGTATAGCTGCACTAGTTCGGCGAAGAGATGGTGATACAAGTGTAGTATGGATAGTAGATGTAGGTTTTTGTTATCTGAAATAATAAAAACAGCAAGGTAACTAGTAATAAAAGTGAGCACAAATGGTATTGCAATGCTTGAAAATAAAGCCTAGGCCGGTTCATACTTTCGCTAGTGCAATCTCTCAACAATGCAAACATAATTGGATCATATAACCATCCCTCAACGTGCGATAAAGAATCATTCCCAAGTTCCTATTAGCGGAGAACATAAGATAGAAATTGTTTGTAGGGTACGAAACCACCTCAAAGTTATCCTTTCCGGTCGATCTATTGAGCTATTCCTATAAGTGTCACAAACAGCCCTACAGTTCGTACTAAAATAACACCATATGATACACATCAACCAACTCTAATGTCACCTAGATACTCCAATGTCACCACAAGTATCCGTGAGTTGATTATACAATATGCATCAAACAAATTCATAATCATAATATTCAATCCACACAAAGAACTCCAAGGAGCACCCCAAAGTTTCTATCGGAGAAAAGATAATGAAAACGTGCATCAACCCCTACACATAGATTACCCCAATGTCACCTCGGGAATCCGCAAGTTGAGTGCCAAAACATATATCAAGTGAATCAATATAATACCCCATTGTCACCACGGGTATTCATATGCAAGACATACATCAAGTGTTCTCAAATCTGAAATATTCAATCCGACAATAACGAAACCTCAAAGGGAAAAGATTCGATTCACCACAACAAGGATAGAGAGGGAAGAAACACCATATGATCCAACTATATTAACAAAGCTCGCGGTACATCAAGATCGTGCCAAATCAAGAACACGAGAGAGAGAGAAAGATCAAACACATAGTTACTGGTACAAACCCTCAGCCCCGAGGGTGAACTACTCCCTCCTCGTCATGGAGACCGCCGGGATGATGAAGATGGCCTCCGGCGATGATTCCCCCCTCCGGCAGGGTGTCGGAAAAGGGCTGTAGATTAGATCGTGGAGGTACAGAGGCTTGCGGCGGCGTAAAAACTCATCTAGGTTAACTTTCGGGGGTTTCTGAATATATAGGATTTTTCAGCGTTGGAATCACGCAAAGAGGTGCCATAGGGGCCCCACGAGGCACCAGGGCGCGCCTGGGGGGGGGCGTGCCCAGGTGGCCCGTGGGGCCCCTGTGGCTCTTCTGCTGCTCCTCCAAAGCTTCCAGGGTCTATTTCCTACCAGAAAAAATCGTCAAAAAGTTTCGCTGCATTTAGACTTCATTTGATATGGATTTTCTCGAAAACAAGCAGAAAACAGCAACTGGCACTGGGCACTAGGTTAATATGTTAGTCCATAAATATCATATAAAAGCCATATAAAAGTGCACCAAAATCATACAAAACTATAATAAAAATGGCATGAATACTTCATAAATTATAGATACGTTGGAGACGTATCAGCATCCCAAAGCTTAATTCATGCTCGTCCTCGAGTAGGTAAATGATAAAAGAAATAATTTATGAAGTGTGAATGCTAGCATAGTGCATAAGTTTGATCAATGATAATTTCAATCACTTTTCCTAGCATCATAACAGCAACTTTTTCTCATAAAACTCATCATGATAAAGTAGCAATTAAAAACAGATATTTTGATGTGGAATGCTACCTATCATAATCATCATATAATCTTTCATTTTGTTGCATGGACACTTGGACTTGAATGATTCAAAGGAATAGTCTATAATTTGACATGAAGATATAAATACTCAAGCATGGTAACAAGCAACCATGTCTTTCAAAATATCAACGCTAAAGAAAGTTATCCCTAGCCCATTATGCTCAATCATTGATCCATTCATGAGACACACTCAATATTAGCTACACACAATGCACAAGTATGACAATAGTGCTCTCTAGTTGGTGCTTTATAAGAGAAAATGGAGACTCAAAAAATAAAAATTGCATAAAAGTAAATAGATAGGCCCTTCGCAGAGGGAAGCAGAGATTTGCAAATGTGCCAGAGCTCAAAGCTTAAATTAGAGGGATAAATTATTTTGAGAGGCATGCTTTTCCTGTCAACGAAAACGACCGAGAATTCCCAATATTTTCCATGCTAGACACATCATAGGCGGTTCCCAAACAGAAAGTAAAGTTTATTTCCTTTCCACCATTCTTTCACAATTCATGGCTAGCCGTATCTGATATGTCTCCAACGTATCTATAATTTTTGATTGTTCCATGCTGTTATATTATCAATCTTGGATATTTTTATATGCATTTACAACAATTATATATCATTTTTGGAGACTAACCTATTAACCTAGTGCCCAGTGCCAGTTGCTGTTTTCTGCCCTGTTTTTGTTTTACAGCAAATCAATACCAAATGAAGTCCAAATGCCACGAAACTTTTTGGAGATTTTTTTCTGGACAAGATAAACACTAGAAAATTCGGGCGAGGACTAGACGCCAGAGGAGGTGGCCACGAGCCACCAGGGCGCGCCTGGGGGGGGCAGGCACGCCCTGGTGACTCGTGGGCCCACCCCAGCTCCGTTTGACCTAATTCCACCACTATAAATTCAGAAAAAATCAGAAACCCTCAGGGGAGTCCACGAAATACTTTTTCCGCCGCCGCAAGTGAGGGTGTCCCGGACTAGGGTGTACTCGGGCTGCTGGCCTATCTCTCATAGGCCGGGCTAGTGGGCCGCCCTATACTCGTCGATGGAAGGCCAGATTGTGGGCGACCTTGTGTATCGGAAGGAAACCTCTGAAGACTTGGTGTCTCCTCCAAGGAATAATTGGCGTGGCCGGCACATTTATCCCCTGATGGTAACCGACCGTATGTAACCCTAGGACCCTCTGGTGTCTATATAAACCAGAGGGTTTAGTCCGTAGAGGATCATCATATCCATTGCCTAGGGTTTAGCCCATCCGATCTCGAGGTAGATCAACTCTGTAACCTTCATACAATCACATCAATACAATCTAGCAGGACGTAGGGTATTACCTCTTTGAGAGGGCCCGAACCTAGGTAAATCGCCGTCTCTACGTTCCCTGTTACCCATTGATTCCTAGACCTACAATTCGGATCCCCTACCCGAGATCTGCCGGTTTTGGTACCGACATTGGTGCTTTCATTGAGAGTTCCGCCATGGGTCACCAAGGATCAATGGCTCGCTTTCTCATCAGCGATGGAATCCGCAGCGGGGACATCTTCGTCCCTGGACAGCTCTTCGCGTTCGGCAGCATTGTGCTGCACACCGATCCGACCGGTCACCTTGACCAGGTCAGTAGCTTCGCCCCTGAGCAGGAAATCAGGTTCGGCGGCCTTGAGTACGTCGCCGATGCTCGGGGCGAACTGGTCCTTACTGGGTTCTCGGCTTTACCCGGGGAGCCTACCAATCCCGAGGCCTTGACCTCGGATTCCCTCCCCATCCCTATCCCCGGGCCAGGCCTCAGTTCGGATCTGGCCCTGATCTCAGATCCAACCCCAGCACCAGAAAACCAAGGGTCACCCTTGGCCGGACACATTCATAGTATTGGCGCGCCGGAGCTCAACTCCGACGGATGCCCGAACATGAATCCGGTTGACCTCTTGTTTTTAAGCGAGATGTTAGATCGGATCCAGAGGATGAGCATCGCGGATGCCCCGTCCTCGGACCAGGAGCAGGTCGGACAGGAGGCCAGCCGCGGGGAATTTTGCGTCCCACCCACCACCCACTTGGTACCCACTGTCGAAGATTTAACCGACATGCTGGACTACGCCTCCGAGGAGGCTGACGACATGGACAAGGATATCGACGTCCCGCCCTACACGGCTCCCTCCCTTGCCACTTCCAATACCGGAAAGTGGACCGCCACCTCCACTTATGACGTTTACATGGTCGACACTCCCATGAAGGATGGTGACACAACCAAAAAGGACGGCGACGATCTTGCCGAAGAACCGCCCAGACGCCGACGACGGCGAGCCAGAGGGCGGGGAAAGGGCAAGGAAAATCACACAAACACGAACGGTACCGGAGATAACGAGACTCCGGACAACTTGGGGGAGCTCGGCGATAACACGCTCGAGCAGCGCCCTGACGCTCCGGAAGGGCACGAGGGCCAGGGTGACCCCGAGGACCTCGACGAATCCGAGGACAACAATTACCTTCCTCCGTCCGAAGAGGAAGATAGCCTCGAACCCGAAGACTTTATCATCCCAGAGGATCCCCTGGAGCAAGAGAAATTCAAGCAGCAACTCATCGCCACTGCCCGAAGCTTGAAGAGGAAACAACAACAGCTATAAGCCGAACAGGATACACTCAACGACAGATGGACGATGGTCTTAGCTGCCGAAGAAGGCCTTGACGATCAACGTTAGGGCCAATACAAGAGTTACCCATGGTGGCGCCTACTCCCAGAATTTGAGGATGAGGCCTTCGAGCCCATGCCTCCCAGACGAACTTACGCAAACCAGCCCGACCGCCCCCTCGAGGATGAGATAGGCCGTCTGTGGAAACCGAACTCCCACCCGCACCCCCTCGGGGACGGGACAGGACGGCCGGAGAAGCCGAATACCCACCCGCGCCCCCTTGAGGACGGGATAGGGCGGCCGGGGAAGCCGAACTCCCACCCGCACCCCTTCGAGGACGGGATAGGGCGGCCAGAGAAGGCGAATACCCACCCGTGCCCCCTCGCCGAGCAGGCAAAGACCCGGTTCAACCGGACGACCAATACGATCTGCGCCACGACCTGAATGCACGAGGGATCCAGTCGAGATCCATCTATGGATCCACAGGATACGCACCTGCTGGACGGGACGGATACCAAGCCTGGCGCGACAGAAACGACAGAGCTCGGGAGCAGCACCGTGCCCGGATGATAACCGATCTCCGACGCGATGTGGCCCGGGCCGGGGGCACCGCACACCGAATGTGTTTCACTGATGAGGTGATGCAGCATCAGTTCCCCGAGGGGTTCAAACCCGTCAATATAGAATCCTATGATGGGACAACTGACCCGGCCGTGTGAATTGAGGATTTTCTCCTCCACATTCACATGGCCCGAGGAGATGATCTCCACGCTATTAAGTACCTACTGTTGAAACTCAAGGGACCAGCAAGGCATTGGCTGAACAACCTACCCGAAAACTCCATCGGGAGCTGGGAAGAGCTCGAGGATGCATTCCGAGCTAAATTTCAAGGCACCTACGTTCGGCCACCGGACGCCGATGACTTGAGCCATGTTATTCAGCATCCCGGGGAGTCAGCCCGGCAATTCTGGAACCGGTTTTTGACCAAGAAGAACCAGATCGTAGACTGTCCGAATGCCGAAGCGATTGTGGCATTCAAACACAGTATTCGGGACGAGTGGCTCGCCCGGTAGCTCGGCCTGGACAAGCCGAGAACAATGTCGGCCCTTACCTCCCTAATGACCCGCTTTTGCACGGGTGAGAATAGCTAGTTGGCTCGTCGAAGCAACCACCCCAAAGACCCCGGCACTTCAGAGGCCCGGGACGGGAACGAAAAACCCCGTCGCAATAGGAACTATAAGCGCCAGCACTCAAACAACGGCGGTGAAGCCGATGACACAGCAGTAAACGCCGGATTCAGCGGCTCGAAATCGGGACCGCAGAAAAAACCCTCTAAAGGGAACTGGGACGGCCCGTCTGCACTAGATAGAATATTGGATAGGCCCTGCCAGATTCACGGCACCCATGACAAGCCATCTAAACACACCAACCGTAACTGTTGGGTAATTAAACTGGCCAACAAAGTCACAGCCGAAGAACAGGGCAAGGGCCCATGCAGCGAGGATGACGATGAACCTTGCAGGCCGAACAACGGAGGCCAAAAATAGTTCCCTCTAGATGTCAAAACCGTGAACATGATCTATGTCACGCATATACCAAAGAAGGAGCGGAAACGCGTGCTTCGGGACGTCTACGCCTTAGAGCCGGTAGCCCCGAAATTCAACCCATGGTCGGCTTGCCCGATCACTTTCGACCGTAGAGACCATCCGACCAGTATACGCCATGGAGGAACGGCGGCTCTGGTGCTCGACCCCATCGTGGACGGATTTCACCTCACCAGAGTCCTTATGGACGAAGGTAGCAGCCTCAATCTGATTTACTCAGATACAGTGAAGAAAATGGGGATTGACCCATCAAGAATCAAACCCAGCAACACCACCTTTAAAGGTGTAATCCCAGGTGTATTGGCACGCTGCTCAGGATACGTGACATTGGAAGTTGTCTTCGGTTCGCCCGATAACTTCCGCAGCGAAGACTTGATCTTCGATATTGTCCCCTTCCGCAGCGGTTATCATGCACGCCTCGGCCGGAATGCGTTCGCCCGCTTCAACACCGTCCCGCACTATGCATACCTGAAGCTCAAGATGCCAGGACTAAAGGGTGTTATTACCATCAACGGTAATACCGAGCGCTCGCTCCGAATAGAGGAACACACGGCGGCTCTAGCCGCCAAAGTCCAAGCTGCCGAAGAGGCGTCGCAAGCCCGGTCTACTGCCAAGACACTGGACGCACGCAAGCACTCCCGAGCTGCAGCCTCGGTCCCGGAGCACTCCCATGCTCACCCCAAATAGGGGTACGCGCCCCACAGCACGGCCCACCTAGTCGCGAAACACGTACCTCGAGTGCACAATTTCGCGCTCAAAATTCCATGGGCAGTTGTGGGGACACATGACACAAAGACCAGGAGCCCGGTTCAATGTCCTACAGATGTCTTCAAATCAACATCGACAACGGAGACCATCTAGGGCCCGATCAGCATCAAACTGATATACCATGGCGACTTCTCAAAACCCTTCTCCAAGGGCTTGTCTGCCGAACATTACTACTGCCGCCGAGCATACAGTCGACAGCTTCGCTCACACGAAAGCTTCTCGAAGAGCAAAGGCGCAGACGTGCAGCAGGGCGTAGTAGGGACGTCAAACCACTCATGAAGGCCCTGTGTAAACCTTTACTCTAACGTATTCTTTTTTTCAAAAGTATCTATCAAAGTTACTTTGGCAATCCGGATTGTACGGTTGGACGTCACATATTCAGAGGAAATAAAGACCAATTTTTCTATGGTACTTGTGCAGTCATTCGCGTTGCATATTCCTTTCTGCTTTTTAAGCCGAAGTAAACTATTATGATACGTCCTTTTTTTGGTAACCGGCTAATAGACCGGGGGCTTGAACATAAATCTTGCCTCAAACTTTATCCCGGCACTTATTTTTATTTTATGTGCTCGGCGTCGCGGATATTGCACTATATGAATCAGTTCCGAATTGCGTCTTTGGTCAATAGTTGGGTTGCCCAGCTCCTGTGTTTACCCTCTTACGTTCCGCACTGTTCGGCTAAGAGGGTAAAGGGAGAACCACTGTGATTGTACTTCTAGCTAGTCTGGTTAAGTACCTCGGTAGAGAAAGCCGAAAACTGACGGTCCCAATAAGCGAGAACTGGTCGGCGATCCGATGACTCATGTTAAACTAAAATCGTTGGAGGTTAGTTCGTGTTAAACGAAGGGTTTTCTGTTACAGAAACCATATGATGATGGTATCAACCACAGCTTGTCCGAATATCACAAACACCAGGGGCTCGTCACCAGCCCCCATAGTCAAGCTCCTCTGGCTAAGTGAAAGCACTAAAACCGCATAGTCTGATTGCCTGGTTTTCCGTACATACAACCGCCTCCGGGCACCGAGACGTCGGCTAAGGGTTCAAGTATTACGATAAAACACCCCATGCAGTATCTGCAAGGGGGCTGAAGCGGACGACTGGTCACTTTTAGTTTACAAACGCCCGCACAGGAGTCAAAATTAACATAAGCAGGCACTTTATTCACAGCCGAACAACTTGCATTACAATAAAACAAAAGTTTCAACTCCTTGGCTACAAGGAAACTAAATTTACTCATGAATTACATCTTTTGAGCACAGGGCCTCTTCTGCCCGAGCACCATCCATCACGATGGGAAAGTATTGCTCGGGGCACCTATGCTCCTTCCCTGGCGGTGGAGGTCCGGTGGCCATCTCAGCTGGCTTTATCTTCGGCCAATGTACCATTGTTTTGCCGAAGGCCATCCGAGCCCCCTCAATGCATGTGGAGCGCTTCCAGGCATCGACCCAGGAAGGGGCATCGTACAGCCTCTACACCAGACCGAAGTAGCTGCTCGGCAGCGGCTCCGACGGCCATAGCTTGATGCAGAGGCCCTTCATCACCGGCTCCGCCATCCGATGCAGCTCCATCAGCTGCTTCATTTGGTTGTTGAGGAGGGGAGGGTGTTCGGGCGCTTGAAATTGCGCCTAGAATAACCTCTGCTCGGCCCGACCCTCCTGGGCAGCGAAGAACCTCGCCGCATCAGCCGCACTCTTTGGGAGGTCCGCAAAGGCGCATGCGGAACGCCACACCCGCGTGAGCAAAGCAAACCTGTTACCACCAAAGACACTCTATAGCAAATATGGCTTACCATCCGCAATGAGCTTCACTTGGCGGAGTTCTTCCTGGTAGCCGCGCGCCTCTGTCCGCGCTTCCTTGGCCACCGACCCCAATGAGGTTAGTTCGGTGGCTTGCTCTTTATTCTTCTGCTCGAGAGCCTCACACTTTGCGATGGCATCCGCGAGCTCTTGTTGCACTTCCGCCACTCTGGCTTCGTGCTTCTGACTAGCGGTTTTCACCGAAGTCAGTTCGGCAGCCGCTTGTTCGGCTACCGACCTCTGCTCCGCCGCTTCCGGCTGAGCCCTCTTCAGCGCGGCCTTGAGGTTCTCGACCTCCATGGCGGCAGCTGTAGTCATACCAGTTGATTCCGTTTAGGCTAATTTAAACCTTACTTAACAAAAATACAATGGCTGTACGTAAATACTGCAGTCCGGACTTGCCTTGCGCCTCATCGAACCTCTTGTTCACCAGGCCGAGGTCATCCTCGGAGCTTTTGAGCTTTCGATTCAGCTCGGCCAACTCCTCGGCGTTGGTGGCTGCTGCCGAAGACGACGCCTGCGCATCACTCTATGCACATTAGTATTCGAGATATTGATTTTTGATCCTGAACGGCTTTGATCCAGCCAGCCAGAGTCTCAGGGGCTACTGTGTATAAGGCCATACAAAAGAAATTCTTTAAGGGAAAACATTACTTGGCTCACCTTGAAGCATGTGAGAAGGCCATTGAAAGCCTCCTTCAGTCCGCTATCAACAGACCGAAGACTTTGCAGCACCGCACCCATAAGGGCACGGTGCTCTTCGGCGATAGAGGAGCTGGTTAGAGCATCCTCCATCTCATCCGGCCACCCAGTCGACGCCCGCTCTAGGGGGTGGCGGGGGCACTTCGGTTTCTTCCCTCTCGAGGACGGGCGTGCCCGACTCTGGACATCTTGATGACTCCGGAGCCGCTCTCGGAGAGAGCTTGGATTGTCCGGGCTCCTCCTCTTCGTGAACAAGAGGGGCCCTCCCCTCCTGGTCTTCGGCAATCGAGGTGTTTGCCTCAGCCATGATGGCGCTGCCCCCTCCCCCTGTGTGTGGCACGGGGGGGGGGGGGGGGTCCTCCTCGACAGGACCTCCTCGGCCTCCTCGACGATTATGGGAGGTGAGGCACGCGACTAGGTCCCGCTCTCTGCCAGCGGGGCCGGTGGAGAATCCCCCTCTGAGACTCGGTCGGTGGGGAGGTCGCGCAGCGGGTTGCGATATCAAAAGCAAAAAGTGGTTGATATTGAGCTTAGTTTGGCCGAAAACACTTACGAGGATACTGGAATGCATACCTTTGGGCCTGCGGTTTGGCCCTGGGGATCCTCTGAGGAACCTCTTCGGAGGGCTCGGAGTCCTCGGCAGAAGCCGAGCTATGGTCGGACAGGGCCACCTTGGCCCTGCATGCTCTCTTGAGGGGAGGGCGGAGCGGCTCCTTCTCGATGTCTTTGGACAACGCCCTTTTCCCTGTTCGGGAGGAATCATCTTCCTCCCCTTCTCCTCCCTGCTCCTTCTCCTCCTCTTGTGCGGAGGGAGCATGTGTGTCCCCGGATCTAGTGTCTGGGGGTCCCCGGGAACGGAGGCCCTCTCTGGCCTCCTTCTTCTGATCCTTATTCTTTTCCTTCCTCTCCGGTGCCTCGTATGGCTCCACGGCCAACATGGCCGTCAGTAGGGGTATCCTGGGCCCCTCTGGCAGCGGCGCCGAGCTGTTGATCCGCTCGGCCTTCTTCAGCCAATTCTGCGGACGGGAAGTGAAAAGGCTAAGTACCTTATCAAAAGGGAACCGTTCGGGTATAAGTACAAAATTATCCATACCTCCCGTGGGGGATTTGCGGCGTCGAGTCTGATGTCTTCCTCCTTGGCCGGCCAGTCCTTCTGCGGCTTGAACAGCGCCCTCCACAGCTGAGCATGGGAGGTGCGCAAGAAGTTGCACATGGTGGCCGGGTCTTCAGACTTGTAGGCCCACATGGGGGAGGCCCTGTCCTGGCAAGGGAGGATTCGGCGGCCGAGCATGATCTGAATCACGTTGGGTAGCTCAACACCCTGCTCTATCATCTTGCCGATCCGGCTCTGCAGCTGTGCCACCTCCTTGTTCACCCCCCAGTCGAGGCCCTTCTTGGTCCATGAGACCAGTCTCATAGGGGGTCCGGATCGGAAGGCCGGAATCGCCCCCCAATCCGCGCTCCTGGGCTCGGTGATGTAGAACCATTCCTTCTGCCAGACCTTGACGGTCTCGATGAAGGTGCGCTCTGGCCACTCCACTCGGGGGAGCTTGCTGACCATCGCACCCCCACAGTCCTCCTGCTGGCCATCGACGATCTTCGGCTTGATGTTGAAGATCTTCAGCCACAGGCCGAAGTGTGGCTAGATCCGAAGAAAGGCCTCGCAGATGATGATGAAGGCCGAGATGTGGAGGAAGGAGTTCGGTGCGAGATCGTGGAAATCAAGCCCGTAGAAGAACATGAGTCCCCTGACGAAGGGATGGAGGGGAAAACCCAGGCCTCGTATGAAGTGGGGCAGGAATAACACCCTCTCGCCCTGCCGCGGTGTGGGAACGACCTGGCCAGCCTCTGGGGCGCGGTGGGCGACGTTGGCGGGGAGATAGCCCGCGTCCTTCAGCTCCAAGATGGCGCTCTCAGTGACGACGGATGCCTCCCACTTGCCTTTGGACCCGGAGCCCGCCATTGCTGGATTGAAACTAGCGGCCGGGAAGGTTCTTGGACAGGAAAGCGGATCTGGGCGCTGGAGCTCAAAGAATGGGGAAGGCAATGGCGAAGGCAGAGAGGGAGCGTGTGAAGGAAGTGGAGACCGTTCCGCTTTTATGGGCTGTAAAACCCACGGCTCCTTTACTGCGCCGCAGTCCTCGCCATTTCCCCATGTAACCGTGCCATCATGTGTGTGTGGGGCGGGGCAGATTATTGATCATATCCCTTAAAACCAGGGCACGATCTCCATATTGACGGGACGTGCCAATGAAAAAACCGCCTCGAACCGCGAATCGAGTTTTTCATAAAACAACTCGTGGTTGTGGCGCATTATGACCCTTCGGTGAAAAGTTGTCAGATGGGGGTACTGTTCATACCGAGGTGACTGGCCTTCGACGCTATTATCGATACCCCTTGGCGACCGAAGTATATTTCGGGGCGGGCGCGGCCAGGTAACAGATAAAGACTCGACTCAGAAGGAGATGCAGGCCGGTCATTAATACCACAGAAGGAAGGGAACTAGTCCACAAAGCCGATGGTGTTCGGCGTCTGCCTCGGCTTCGAAGACTAGTTCGGGGGCTACTGAGGGTGTCCCGGACTAGGGGGTACTCGGGCTGCCGGCCTACCTCTCATAGGCCAGGCTGGTGGGCCGCCCTCTACTCGTCGATGGAAGGCCGGATTGTGGGCGACCCTGTGTATCAGAAGGAAACCTCCGAAGACTTGGTGTCTCCTCCAAGGAATAATTGGCGTGGCCAGCATGTTTATCCCCTGATGGTAACCGACCGTATGTAACCCTAGGACCCTCTGGTGTCTATATAAACCAGAGGGTTTAGTCCATAGAGGATCATCATATCCATTGCCTAGGGTTTAGCCCATCCAATCTCGAGGTAGATCAACTCTGTAACCTTCATACAATCACATCAATACAATCTAGCAGGACGTAGGGTATTACCTCTTTGAGAGGGCCCGAACCTGGGTAAATCGCCGTCTCTATGTTCCCTATTACCCATTGATTCCTAGACCTACAGTTCGGATCCCCTACCCGAGATCTGCCAGTTTTGGTACCGACAGCAAGTTTCTGTTCTCGAGAGATCCCATCTGGAGGCCTTCTCCGGTACTCCACCGGAGGGGGAATCGATTACGGAGGGGCTCTACATCAACCTTGCTGCCCTTCCGATGATGCGTGAGTAGTTTACCACAGACCTTCGGGTCCATAGTTAGTAGCTAGATGGCTTCTTCTCTCTTTTTGATGTTCAATACAATGTTCTCCTCGATGTTCTTGGAGTTCTATCCGATGTAATCACTTTTTGCGGTGTGTTTGTTGGTATCCGATGAATTGTGATTTTATGATCAGATTATCCATGAATATTATTTGAGTCTTTGCTGCACTCTTTTATGCATGATTATTATAGCTTCATATTTCTTCTTTGATCTATTGATTTGGTTTGGCCAACTTGATTGATTTATCTTGCCATGGGAAGAGGTGCTTTGTAATGGGTTCGATCTTGCGGTGCTCAATCCCAGTGATAGAAAGGGACATGACATGTATGTATCATTGCTATTAAGGGTGAAAAGATGGGGTTTATTCATACGTGAGTTTATCTTGTCTACATCATGTCATCGTTCTTAAGGCGTTACTCTGTTCTTTATGGACTTAATACACTAGATGCATGCTGGATAGCGGTAGATGTGTGGAGTAATAGTAGTAGATGCAGGCAGGAGTCGGTCTACTTGTCTCGGTCATGATGCCTATATACATGATCATTGCCTTGGATATCATCATGATTATTTGCTTTTCTATCAATTGCCCAACAGTAATTTGTCTACCCACCGTATGCTATTTTCTCGAGAGAAGCCTCTAGTGAAAACTATGGCCCCCGGGTCTATCTAAATCATATTACTAAAACCCTAAAAATATTGCTGCCATTTTCTTTTATTTATTTTATTTTGTATTTTTTTTGCAATCTATCTATCTATCACATACAATTTAATCTTGCAATTGACCGCCGAGGGATTGACAACCCCTCGTTTGCGTTGGGTGCTAGGATTTGTTGTTTGTGTGCAGGTGCTTCTAACGAGGTGTTGCGAGATTCTCCTACTGGTTCGATAACCTTAGTTTCATAACTAAGGGAAATACTTATCTCTACTGTGCTGCATCATCCCTTCCTCTTCGGGGAAAATACCAACGCAAGCTACAAGTAGCAGTATCCACGGGTGCCCTCCATACCAACACTTTCCAAGGAATTTTGTTGTTATTATTTTTGATTTCATTGTGGGACTGGGCATCCCTATTACTAGCCACTCTCTCGTGCAATGACTAGTGAATAAACACTCATCGTGAGAATAACACACCTAGCATGGAAAATAATGGCCACCCCCTGCCGCTTCATGAGCGGTACGGGCACACAAAAAGGAAAAAATATTTTGAAAATTAGAGTTGGCACACGCAAATTTACTTGGAACGGCATTGAAATACCGCATATGGGTAGATATGGTGGACTCATTTGGCACAACTCGGGTTTAAGGGATTTGGATGCACAAGCAGTATTTCTGCTTAGTACAAATGAAGGCTAGCAAATAGATTGAGAAGCAACCAACCAAAAAGAAAAAATGGTCATAAACATGCATTGAACATTACTAACACCGAATAATGCACCGTAAGTAGGATATAATTTTGTTGCATAACTATTGACTTTACGTGCATGCATAGGGAATCACATACCTTAACACCAATATTCTTACTAAACCATAATTACTCACTAACATGACTCACATATTATCATCTCCATATCGCAAAACTATTGCAAGGAATCACACTTATCATATCCAATGGTCTACATAAAAGTTTTTATTATATCCTTCTTAAATATCCATAATATTAGGACCAAATTCATATCTTAAGCATATTTCCATTACTATTGTCAACTCTCAAAATAATATAAGTGAAGCATGAGAGTGTATGACAAACTACTCCAAAAGATATAAGTGAAGATCAATGAGTAGTTAAACAATTAAGTAGCTATGTGAAGACTCTCTCCAAATAAAGATTTCAGATCTTGATAATTTTATTAAAACAGCAAACAAAATGAAAATAAAAGGACACTCCAAGAATAGCACATATCATGTGAAGAAGCAAAAACTTAGGCTAACCGATAGGTGTTGATGAAGAAAGGTGGGATGCCAACCGGGGCATCCCCAAGCTTAGTTTCTTGAGACTTCTTGAAATATTATATTGGGATGCCTTGGGCATCCCCAACCTTGAGCTCTTTTGTCTCCTTAATTCCTCTCATATCATGGCTTCTCCTAAATCTTAAAAACTTCATCCACACAAAACTTAACAAGAACTCGTGAGATAAGTTAGTATAAATCAACTCAAAACCTTAACATTCTCTTCTGTAACAAATCACAAAAATTATAATTAAACATTGCATACTAAATGCCTCTGCATATTTAATACTCCTATCCTCAAATAGAAACATTAAACAAGCAAACATATGCAAACAATGCAACTATAACAGCAATCTGCCAAAACAGAATAGTCTGTAAAGGGTGAAAAAAAATTGAAAAATTACCACGTGATAGAGAACTCATGCATGTTTACTGTGTAAAAATTTCAGATTTTTATCATGTACTGACTATTCAGGAATATTCTGGACATAACAGAAAACTTTATGTTTTCAAACAGCAACACATGAACTTGCAAACTGAGCATCGTAAAGGCTATAATTGGCATTTTATTGAACTAAAAGACACAAAACATGATTATTGATAACATCAAGAAAACCCAAACAAAATAAAATGACGCTCCAAGCAAAACTCATATTATGTGACGAATAAAAATATAGCTCCGAGTGAGGTTACCGATAGTGTTGAAGACGAAAGAGGGGATGCCTTCCAGGGCATCCCCAAGCTTAGACGCTTGGGTCTTCCTTGAATATTACCTTGGGGTGCCTTGGGCATCCCCAAGCTTAGGGTCTTGCCACTCCGTATTCTCCTCATATCGATATCTCACCCAAAACTTGAAAACTTCAATCACACAAAACTTAACGGAACATGTGAGATAGGTTAGTATGATAAAAATAAATCATCCACTTAGGTACTGTCAAGACAAGATTCATAATTGTTCTCAAATAATTCCTACTGTCGTCTATCATTTCCATAATTTATATCTCATAATATAAGCTATGGAAACATTAAAACAAGCAAACTATGCACCGAAAACAGAATCTGCCAAAAACAGAACAGCGTGTAGTGAGTGATTTAAAAACCATACTTGTGTAACTTCAAAAATTCTTAAAAATTAGGACAAGGTAAAAAATTTGTAACCTAATACTGTGTAAAAATTTAAGAATTTTTCACGCTCCAGTACAGAATAGAAATTCCAGCACTGGACGCAAAAGTTTCTGTTTTTGCACAGAATCAAATCAACAAGCATCCACACTATCCCAAAGGCTTTACTTGGCACATTATTGAAAGAAAACATATAAAACATGATTACTACAGTAGCTTAATCATGTGGACACACAAAAAGAGAATGTATAAGTATTGGGTTGTCTCCAAACAAGCGCTTTTCTTTAATGCCTTTTTAGCTAGGCATGGTGATTTCAATGATGCTCACATAAAAGTAAAGAATTGAAACACAAAGAGAGCATCATGAAGCATATGACTAGAACATTTAAGCCTAACCCACTTACTATGCATAGGGATTTTGTGAGCAAACAATTTGTGGGAGCAAGAATCAACTAGCATGGGAAGGCAAAACAAGCATGACTTCAAAACTTTCAACACATAGAGAGGAAACTTGATATTATTGCGACACCTATAAGCATATGATACTCTCTCATAATAATTTTCAGTAGCATCATGAATGAATTCAACAATATAACTATCACATAAAGCATTCTTTTCATGATCTACAAGCATAGAAATTTTATTACTCTCCACATAAGCAAATTTCTTCTCATCAATAATAATGGGAGCAAATTCAATGAAATAACTATCATGTGATACTTGATTGGCATAATCCAATTGAAAATTAAAATCATGATGACAAGTTTCATGGTTATCATTATTATTTATATCATACATGTCATCGCCATAATCATCATAGATAGGAGGCATGCAATCATCATAATAAATTTTCTCATCAAAACTTGGGGGACTAAGAATATCATCTTCATCAACCATAGCATCCCCAAGCTTGTGGCTTTGCATATCATTAGCATCATGGATACTCATAGAATTCATAACAACATTGCAATCATGCTCATCATTCAAATATTTTATGCCAAACATTTTATTGAATTCTTCTTCTTTCAATTGAGCACAATTTTCCGCTCCAACATTTTCAAGAAAGACATTATAAAGATGAATAATATGAGGCAACCTCAATTCCATTTTTTTGTAGTTTTCTTTTATAAACCAAACTAGTGATAAAACAAGAAACTAAAAGATTCGATTGCAAGATCTAAAGATATACCTTCAAGCACACACCTCCCCGGCAACGGCGCCAGAAAAGAGCTTGATGTCTACTACAAAACTTATTCTTGTAGACTCGTGTTGGGCCTCCAAGCGCGGAGTTTTGTAGGACAGTAGCAATTTTCCCTCAAGTGGATGACCTAAGGTTTATCAATCTGTGGCAGGCGTAGGTCAAAGATCGTCTCTCTCAAACAACCCTACAACCAAATAACAAAAATTCTCTTGTGTCCCCAACACACCCAATACAATGGTAAATTGTATAGGTGCACTAGTTCAGCGAAGAGATGGTGATACAAGTGTAGTATGGATAGTAGATATAGGTTTTTGTAATCTGAAATAATAAAAACAGCAGGGTAACTAGTAATAAAAGTGAGCACAAATGGTATTGCAATGCTTGAAAATAAAGCCTAGGGTTCATACTTTCGCTAGTGCAATCTCTCAACAATGCAAACATAATTGGATCATATAACCATCCCTCAACGTGCGATAAAGAATCACTCCCAAGTTCCTATTAGCGGAGAACATAAGATAGAAATTGTTTGTAGGGTACGAAACCACCTCAAAGTTATCCTTTCCGATCGATCTATTGAGCTATTCCTATAAGTGTCACAAGCAGCCCTACAGTTCGTACTAAAATAACACCATATGATACACATCAACCAACTCTAATGTCACCTAGATACTCCAATGTCACCACAAGTATCCGTGAGTTGATTATACGATATGCATCAAACAACTTCATAATCATAATATTCAATCCACACAAACTCCAAGGAGCACCCCAAAGTTTCTATCGGAGAAAAGATAATGAAAACGTGCATCAACCCCTACGCATAGATTACCCCAATGTCACCTCGGGAATCCGCGAGTTGAGTGCCAAAACATATATCAAGTGAATCAATATAATACCCCATTGTCACCACGGGTATTCATATGCAAGACATACATCAAGTGTTCTCAAATCTAAAATATTCAATCCGACAATAACAAAACCTCAAAGGGAAAAGATTCGATTCATCACAACAAGGATAGAGAGGGAAGAAACACCATATGATCCAACTATATTAACAAAGCTCGTGGTACATCAAGATCGTGCCAAATCAAGAACATGAGAGAGAGAGAGAGATCAAACACATAGCTACTGGTACAAACCCTCAGCCCCGAGGGTGAACTACTCCCTCCTCGTCATGGAGACCGTCGGGATGATGAACATGGCCTCCGGTGATGATTCCCCCCTCCAGTAGGGTGCCGGAAAAGGGCTGTAGATTAGATCGTGGAGGTACAGATGCTTGCGGCGGCGTAAAAAATCATCTAGGTTAACTTTCGGGTGTTTCTGAATATATAGGATTTTTCAGCGTTGGAATCACGCAAAGAGGTGTCACAGGGGGCCCACGAGGCACCAGGGCGCTCCTAGGGGGCAGGTGTGCCCAGGTGGCTCGTGGGTCCCCTGTGGCTCTTCTGCTGCTCCTCCGAAGCTTCCTGGGTCTATTTCCTTCCAGAAAAAATCGTCAAAAAGTTTCGCTGCATTTAGACTTCATTTGATATGGATTTTTTGGAAAACAAAAAACAAGCAGAAAACAACAACTGGCACTGGGCACTAGGTCAATATGTTAGTCCATAAAAATCATATAAAAGCCATATAAAAGTTCACCAAAATCATACAAAACTATAATAAACATGGCATGAATACTTCATAAATTATAGATATGTTGGAGACGTATCATCGGTCATGTACCATCTAGCTGTAGATCGATTGAAAGAGGACTAGGGTGGGTCCGGAGATCGATCGATCGACCGATGTACATAGGGGTATAGAGAAAGATGAATGTATGCTTCAAAAAAGATAGATGAATGGCTTGGTTACAATTAATGCATGGTAGAGTGACCTAGGCGTGTGTCAAAGAGCGACCTAATGAGCGAGATACAATCCCGATACCTCAAGAGGTCAATCATGTGTGACATGCACAAAGAGGAAGAGAGGTGCTATGTGTGTGTGTGCGAGAGAGACAGACCCTAAGATGAAACCGAGAGAGATCGAGTGGGTGTGCAATACAGAGAGAGTGTGCGTCAAAGGAAAAAAATGTAACAACACTCTATGTTGGGTGTGTGAGACACATTATGCATAAGAAGACACTTGGTACTTGAATCCAACCTAAAAAAAGTTTCAAATATTAGAATTCAACCTAAAGTGGATTCAAATATTTGAACCGGTGATCATAGCATTTGCAAATCATATGTAAAGGGCATTCAATCTTCATTTCACTTTTCAACTTACAATATACCATGTACAAGCATGTACATAAATTTGTATTCAAACAGAAAATGGTTTCCAATTTGTATTCAAACACGTGAATGTTTGTTCTCGCGCATGCGCTTTCTACTAGGATTTCACCACGTCTAGCCAGTCCAATAGCGGTAGGAGTACTAGTACTAGTACTACCTTTGTTTTTCGTGCCAAATTTTGACCATAATTTCAACTCAAATTTTTTTAATGCATGTCATCAAAAATTATATCGTTCGATTCGTATTTGAACATAGTTTCCAATGATATTATTTTTGGTGACATGCATTAATATTATTTTAGTTAAATCTAAGGTCAAAATTTGACACAAAATATGAAGGGGACCAATAAACCAGGACGGAGGCATCTGCACTAGAGTATGGAGTGCTTATTAACACATGGCCCACCTCACACTTTCAACAAATTTCTTGTAATCCGTGCTACAATCTCTCGCTCCTCGTCTCTCTCTTCTAGTGTGTTTTTTTACATCAGTCGTCTCTCTGTCTTCTAAATTCAACCGACGCGGGCGGGGAGGGGGAGATGGAGGGGGAAAGTTTGCTTGCCGTTGGTTTGCTCTCAACTGTGGTCCTACAAGCGAGCGAAAACGCAAGACGAAGCGCGTTCTATTCGGTGAGCGATATGCCGGACCGACCGTGTCGGGGTGCAACGCGAACGCGACAAGTGTGATGTACATCGTCAGTTCCTTTGAACTTCCATACTTCTTTTTTTGGAGGGAATGAACTTCTATACTTCAAGTGCTCCTATTGCGTACGTAACACTTGGTTTTGCTGCTTCGAGAAATCCATTGATACATACGGGAATGGCTAACGCGTGCGCGCGCGTCGGAGCACACGATTTCCGACCGGCTGGGCTTGTCCTAATTAAGTAAGTTCATCAGGGTGTATTATTGATAATTAAGGAAAGGGCGGGCCCCACCCAAGTGAAAATTAGGGGGGCGATTAATTGGGGATGGAAAGGTCCATGCGCATTCACCAGGCGAGGATTAAATGGAAAGTAGGGTGGGCCAACGTGCATTCAACCATGTGCTGCTTGTATCGTCAAAGGAGGGGGTGGGGCCATTGTAAATACATGGAAACGGCTGCAGTTATTAATTCGGAAAGAAACAGACTTGGTCGGAAGTTGATTGAGGTTGTGAGAAGGGGATCCACACGTTGGCACGCGTGATCGCTGAAGAGTCTTCTCGGATATGAATCCCACCTACAACATCTCAAAAAAACAAATCCCACAGACCGAACGGTGGGGAGGTCCGGACGTCTGCGACGTCAAACTCCGAAACTTTGGTCCCATCCCACCCCACAACTCTCCAGGCTCCAGCCGTCTAGCTTTGCAAACTCCGCACAGTCAAAACCGATTGACCGGTCGTCACCGGTACCACTATTCACATCGGAACCTTCGCTGCTCGGCCTACACCAGCTACTTGCCGGCCGGTCACCACTGCCCCCAAACCCCACCTCCCAGCCCATTCTCCCACCTTTCGATCCCCTAGCCCGCATCAGTCGTCCCCTAGTTCGCCGGATAGCCATGGTGCGCAACAAGATCACGCACTACAAGATGTTGATGTCGGAGCGCCGCGCAGAAATCGCGGCGGCGGTAGCCGCCACAGACCTCTGTTCCCAAGCTCGCTTTGCGGCGGGCCAATCCTCGAGTCCTCTGGAGCCGAGCTCAGAGGAGGAAGGTGATCCAATGTTCATGGCGGAGGTCGCGGCGAAGGAGACGATGGACGTCGACTTCGTGCCAGCGTCCGGGTTCCCCATGGTGCAGGCGGACCAGCGGTTCAACCTGGCGATCCTAAAGAAGCACCGGGCGGCGGAGGCTCAACTCGACGGGGAGCGCGTGGATGCCGCTGCCATCGAGGCCCTCCTGCAAGCTGAACTAGATGTCGTGGTTGTGAACCGGGTGGCGGAGGCTCAACTTGACGCGGAGCGCGCGGATGCTGCTGCCATCGAGGCCCTCATGCAGGCGGAACCGGATGTCGTGGTCGTGAACCGGGCAGCGGAGGCTCAACTCGACGTAGAGCGCGTGGATGCCACTGCCATCGAGGCCCTCCTACAGGCAGAACCGCATGTCATGGTCGTGAACCGGGCGGTGGAGGCTCAACTCGACAAGGAGCGCGCGGATGCCGCTACCATCGAGGCCCTCCTGCAGGCGGAACCGGATGTCATGGTCGTGAATCGGGCGGCGGAAGCTCAACTTGACGCGGAGCGCACGGATGCCGCTGCCATCGAGGCCCTCCTGCAGGCGAAACCGGACATCGTGGACTTGAACCGGGCGGCGGAGTCTCAACTCGACGCGGAGCGCGCGGATGCCGCTGCCATTGAGGCCCTCTTGCAGGCAGAACCGAACATCGTGGATGTGAACTGGGCGGTGCTTGCATCCGTGCAGAGTGCCATCATGCTCCGCGTGAACGAGTAGCTAGAGGCCGAGGACAACCACGCCGCGGAGACACACGTCGGCAGCTCTGGCTGGTTCGCGCCGGTAGCCAAAGACGACGAGGCCGGCTCATTCCGTGAGCAGTGATAGTTTTTCTTTATGTTGTTGTTTTTAGGGATCATTTGCTGTGTAAAAACATATTTATATTTAATAAATCGGCCTTATAAACATACTGTATCTATGAAAATTAGGTGTCAGCGATTGGATGGCTGAGTTTGGTTTGATCACATGCGGTTCCTCCCTCCGTCCAGGTGTATAAGTCACCTTACGAAAATCAGATATTCCGAAAACTCTTAGGCGCAATGCGTTAAATTCCGTCCTCGCTCCCCTCACTACCTCGTTCATCAGCGAGCAAAAATTTTCTTTGTATTATTTCATGATTTGAATACAAGCATACTTTCCTAAAAAAAGAGAGCGGAAATTTTGGCCGAACCACGCGCGTGGAGGAAATGGCGACGGCGGGGCGGGCTAGTTTGGCCCATGGTCGGATTGCTGACATGCGTTCACACATGCCAGTGAAATGCCAAGCCGGTTGGCGTTGAGCGGCAGGGTAGATCGACCGTGTGCTGTTCTGATGCGAACGCGACAGGCGTGTTGTGAGTGTTCCTTTTCCTCGTTTTAAACTTGTGAAGATAACCCCCTAAAAAAATTGTGAAGATAACACTTGGTTTACTGTCGGAAATGCTCTTCCGCGTCGGGGACCCGTCCAGCCTATGCAACCAATGGAAATGCTAGCGTGTAGTTCGGGGCTGGCTCCGCTCATTGATCTACGTCCCAACGAAACAGAGTGGGAGACGGTCGTCCCCGACGGCGTTGTGAGGAAGATAGTCCAGGAGGCGAATCACCGGCGGTTGCATCAATGAGGAGGGTCTGACTTCAGCTTCGACATGAATGTGGATCGGCGTCATGTCGTTACCCTGCCGGCGCTACATTCGTGGAGAAGCTTCTTGGCGAGGAAGGTGCTGGGACGTGCCCGGCATGTCTCGCACACACCATTAAACAAGTAGTACAGTAGTACCGCTTATCTAGGCTTTTGCCGGCCTATTGATGCACAGACGAGAATTTTTAAATCATATAATGCTCTATGTACGTTTGGTCTTGTCACTAATAAGTACTAGTACTATATTTGTAACCATTGAGTAACTGGTACTACTTGGTAAATGTTGCGTAGTCGTGGATGTCCGAGCTAAATTTGAAACACAGTCACGATAAAACGAGATGTTACCATTGGGCTCCACAACTCCACCAGCTGGAATCACCTTGGCCTATTGGATTTGCAGGATCCTCAAAACGCAGGAATCGCAAAAATATAGGATTGTTCTCTTTGGATGGGAATGGCTTGGATTGGAGTATAGGATTAGGATTGTGTGTTTGATGTCATAGGAAAGACAGATTAATTTTTAAAATACTCCTAGGTTGGAGTAGATGCAGGATTTCCTATATTATTAAATGTAGCACAATAGCTTCGTCCGTCCAGCTTATTGCGGGGAAGGTCATTTCTGGAAGAAGACGATGGAGAAGCGGATTCAGCGAAGAGTGAAATTATGGTTGCTTCGCCCGTGACTTTGTGATTTGATGCCTAATTGCTTTGTGCTTTGTGATAGTAGAAGGGAGTAGACTCTGTGCTCTATGCTTGCGTCCATGCAAGGGAGAAAGAGGAAAGAGGTTGCATTTTTTTATTCCTTCAATCAATTTGGCATCGGCGCACCATCGAGTTCCGGTTCCCTCTTTTTTTGGTTTCGCAGCACCCTCCACAATGGTTCCCATCGATGCCAAAAGCTATTTTACCATTTGGCTACACATTGTGGATGTCCTTAAGTGTAGCACATGGTTTTGATTAGTAGGAGGTGCTTTTGCCGCGTGGAAGGTGGTGGACGTTGGCATCACGGTTTGCTAACATGCGGTCCCACATGTCAGTGATGTACCAAGCCGATCCGCGTCCCACATGACTACATGAGGCAGAACAACGGCAGAAGCAACTTCAGCGAAGAGTGAAATGATGGTTGCTTCATCCCCCAACTTATACTGCGGGAAAGCTGCAGCTTTGTGATTTGACGCCTCATTGCTCAATACTTCTGCGGCGCCACGACTGGGGTGCGTCCCCTTGCTGCTCTGCACTGTTATTTGGTGCATGGCACGTGGACCCGGATGCTGGATGTCCCACATGTCGGTGAAAGGGAGTAGAACATTTATGAAAGCGAGCGCTCCACTCTTATGACGGAGGAGTACAAGACACGGCGGCCCAGTGAACTGTAACTTGTATACTGTACTACTGTAGTAGTACTATGTGGTAGTCTTGTACTACTCTTGTACCACTTGGTTTTGCTATTTCGCGCGATCCATCGATACAAACCTGATTAAATAGGTGAGGCCGGGTCTTTTCCCGCGCGGTAGGCAGGGTAGTTTGGCATAGTCGGTTTGACAGAGAGACCGAGAGAAAGATGTGAAATGCTTGAATGTGTAGTGGGCCCTTTTTTTGTGTCATGTGTGTGTAGTCGGATCTTTCAGATCACCAGATGATACTAGCCATATATTTCAATGCAATTTTAATGTATGCAACATGAATAATTGAAGTAACAATATCAGATCTAAAACTTAAAATACATATGATTTATTGTGTTAGAATATAGTAGTACTGTATTGCATAGTTGTTAGATATAACATGCGAGAACGTGTAGGGACTTACTTTTGGAGGGCCTATTAAGAGAAATTCGGCATAAAGTGGATTCAAATATTTGTATTCGTCATCATAGCATTTGTAACTCATATCTATAGTTTATACGGTAGACGTGAATGCTTGTTCGCTCTTATGAAACCAGTACAACAATATTGGGGTGGCGTGCGCCAATTTAGGCGTGGGAGGTTGGCCTAGTCGGCTCCACGGAGAGAGCGAGAGAAGAGATAAATACACAGGCGGTCACTGTATTTGAAGCGAAAGCATAATACGGTCACCGGACTTCAGAATACGCTAATTAGGGTCACTATATATGTTTGACGGTGATTATATGGTCACTCGCTCACCATTCAGCATCGTATTGCACTCTGTTGACCGGCCAAATAGTCTACGTGGCACTATGTTGACTGGTTAAATTTGCCACGTTTCTTGTGGGTCCCACATGTTAGTTGGCAGAGGAAAGAGATAAGATAAACAGAAATTTACGTAGGCGTGACAAGACTCGAACCCTTGCACGCGAACCACCTGGCTGTGTATGTGGGTGTCAGGGCCTGATGTGTGTGCATGCACGTGTAGGTTGAGCACTTGAGTGTGAGCGTGTGTGTTGGTCGTGTGGTGAGTGCATGCATGCGTGCGTGCGTGCGTGTCTGTGTGTGTGCATGCATGCGTGCGTGTGTGCGTGTGAGTGTTGCATGCATGCAGTTCGTGTGCGTGCGTGCGTGTGTGTAGAATCACCACACTAGATCATGTGTATTAAAAGAACCAGTCAACCAGCACAGCATACCAATACAAGGCCACCTTGTCCGCACCACTTCAAATCCCTTCTACCAGTGATACCCACCGTGCAATATTTTATTTTCATTTGTTTACATTCTTATACCCGCTGACAGGTGGGCCCTATGGTAGTGAGATAATGAGCGCTGATGATGCAACACTAGATGCACCATGCGGATTGTTTAACTGGTCAACTAATCGTGTCTTCAACAAATACAGAGCTCTACGGTGAGCCTGTGACTATATAACAACCACAAAACGTATATGATAACCGTAATGAGTGTATTGTGAAGTCCAATGATCGTATCGTGCTTTCGCTTCAAATACAGTGATCGTCGGTGTATATCTCGTGAGAGAAAGATTGAACATGCGTGAATGTGACGGGGCATACTTTTAGAGGGCCTAGAGATAGTTTGTGTGCGTACGTGAAAGAGGCGTAGAGAGGGGGGCGATGGGGAGAGACAGATGCTCTTCGTTTCTCTTTATTATGACTAACTTCATAGTATAAAAATATAAACATTCACAATGCGGAATAAATATCATTGGATGCATCATGCAATTAACTTTCGTACTCCATATAACTTTGCAATATTGTATAGATGTAGATTTTATAAAATAAATTTTGGCCACACTTTGTGTAGTTCTAATTCAAAAGGAATCTTGTATGCGAAGTAAACATGAACAGAGGGCTTTTTAGATCAATGGAGCACATGATAAGATGCAACATGTGTGAATGTGTAGTTTACATATTTGGCAAGGCCTGGAGAGGGTATGTGTACGTATTCGAGAGAGGCGCAGATAGAGGGTGTGTGTGTGCGACGAGAGATAGATAGCACGAGAAATGAGAGAGGTCTAGAGAGATAGAGACGAATAGGATATGTCTCGACGAGAGATGGTCTTGAGTGTGTGTATGCAAGGGAGAAGGGGAGAGAGACATGAGCAGAAATAGTGTGTGGGGTGTGTGTCTGGTATGCATGTGTGGGTATGACAAGATACCGAGACCTAGGGGTAGGGGTGTGTGAGGTCTGGTTGGCCGAGGTGAGGCCCCCGGTCGGTTCCGTCCTGCGCCACATTGGTCCGCCCGTGACACATTATATGGAGACCCCTAGAGGACTAGTCGCACAAGACAAAGAAACCAGAGCCGCGAAGGACTTTGTGTCCACTGACAAAGCCGGCTAGGAATTGTAACCCTAGGCCCCGGGTATGTTTATACAAGCCCGGGGCCTAGTTTGTCGATAGCATACACAGAATCCCTTGGTATTCACGTAGTGTACTCTGTACACGCCCTACTCACAAATATACATGACCGGTGGTAGGGTATTTCCTGGATCGCAAGGGCCCGAACTAAGGTAAATCCTTGTCTCTTATTACCATGCATCCAACCTAGCTGTAAGGGATATCCTACTGAATGCTATGCTGGAATCATATCCGTCAACTAGTAAGAGAGGTGGAGACAATGCGTGCGAGATAGGCCTAAGCGTCCGGGAGACACGTAGGCAGGTATATGTATAGAGAAAAGGGTCGATGTAGATCGTGCGTGCCTATGCGTGTGAAAGAGTTATTTTGACATAGATTAGTGAAAGGAGTCGTAGATAGTTGTGAGATAGAGGGATGGAGGGTGATATATATAGACAGCGTGTGTGCGAGAGACACCTCAGGAGAGAGTGTGAGGATGTACGAGAGAGAAGACCGATGGATATACAGCGTGTGTGCGTATGTGGGAGAGAGAAAGATAACACGTGTGTGAGGAGGGGCCGAGGGAGAGTGAATCTACACGTAAAAGACTGATGTACACATCAATTTAAAATATAAATTGTATCCAAATATTTGGATGGGATCATGATATTTACGATTCGCGTATGGAACGATCATTGGTGTATCAAACATCCATATTCTGTCAAATTTGAGCATGTGTATGGTATTATTCGACATAATTGATCCATAGAGTCAATATTTTGAAATCCAGACAATGCATGGCTTTAGCAATTCAAATGTAAACGTGATTATAGTTTATGTTGTGTGTGTAAAGCACATTATACATACAAAAGATACATAGTGAACATTCTAAATAGCTAGCTAGGCACTAGCATACGTTTGAATTCAACTTAAGGTGGTTTCAAATATTCAAATTCAACATGAAGTGCATGCAATTATTTGAATTCAAGATCATGGCATTTGTAAATCGTACCTAAATTAAGGGCGCATCAATCTTTGCTTTGCTTTTGTACATAATAACATATAGTCATGTACAAAATACATTCAAATTTACTGATAATCCCCAAGTGCAAGGAATCATCGTAGCAATTTCCAAAGATGGAAGTGGTAAGTATGGAGTGTCGAACCCACAAGGAGCTAAAGGTAAGATCAATATTCTCTCAAGTCCTATCTGCCACTGATACGACTCTACGTACATCGAGCATTTGCTTTTATCTAGAAACGAGAAATAAAACTACGTTGTGGGTATAAAGAGGATAGCTTTGCATGATATCGGAGAACTAAATTATAAAAATAGGTGCTTCCTAAATAAAGTTAGAATATATTACAATATACTACAAATAGCGAGTGTGGAATAATGATGGATCGGTATGCGGAATTGTCCTAGGCAATTGATAACAAGATCGATAATCATTATTGCAATTTTATATGAGGGAGGGGCATGAGCTAACACACTTTCCATACTTGGATCATATGAACTTATGATTGGACCTCTAGCAAGCATCTGCAACTATTAGAAATCATTAAGGTAAACCCAACCATAGCATTAAGTATCAAGTCCCCTTTACTCCCATACGCAACAACCCTCTTACTCGGGTTTGTGTTTCAGTCACTCATGCAACCCACTATAAGCGAATCATGAACGTATTGCAACACCCTACAGCGGGATTCCCCCACGTGTGCGCGGCACGGAAGGCACCATAGGACAACACCAAAATAAAACATACAACTCAAACCAATCAAGATCATCAATCAACCTAAATGACAAAAGAAATCAACTCAAACATCATAGGATGGCAACACATCATTGGATAATAATATGTGGCATAAAGCACCATGTTCAAGAAGGGGATTACAGCGGGGTGCGGGAGAGTGGACCACTGAAAAGAGATGAGGGAGATGATGGACGCTGATGTTGATGAAGACAATCACCACGGCGATGATTCCCCCGGCGGCACTCCGGCGCCACCGAGAGAGGGGGGAAGAGAGGCTCCCCCTCCGGCTTGCTCCTCCATAGCCTCCCCCCTAGATGGGGAGAGGTTCTCCCTCTGGTCATTGACCTCCATGGTGCCCGGAGGGGCGGGAGCCCCTCTGAGATTGGATCTCTCTCTCTGTTCCCTTCTGTTTCTGCGCTCCTGTTTCTGGCCGAAAACCGTTTCTTATATCCCGGAGATCCGTAACTCCGATTGGGCTGAAATTTTGAGGGAATTTTTATCTGCAAATTATATTTCTTGCGGCGAAAGAAGGGCATCAACCGACCTACAAGGTGCCCACAAGGCAACAGGGCACGACCCCGGGGGGGGGGGGGGGGGCGCCATGTTGCCTTGTGGAGCCCTCGGGCACCATCTTGCGTTGATTCTTCTTCCCAAAAATCACATATATTCCAAAATAAATCTCCGTAAAGTTTTATCGCATTTGGACTTCGTTTGGTATGGTTTTTTTGTGAAACAAAAAAACAAGCAGAAATCAGGAACTGGCACTAGGCACTAGATTAATAAGTTAGTCCATAAAAATAATATAAAAGTGCACCAAAACCATATAAAACTATTGTAAACATGGCATGAATACTTCATAAATTATAGATACGTTGGAGATGTATCAGCATCCCCAAGCTTAATTCATGCTCGTCCTCGAGTAGGTAAATGATAAAAGAAATAATTTATGAAGTGTGAATGCTAGCATAGTGCATAAGTTTGATCAATGATAATTTCAAACACTTTTTCTAGCATCAATATATATCATAAATAGTATCTCATCTCATAAAACTTCTCATGATCAAGTAGCAAGCTATTCACGTGTTTAAAGTATAGACCATAAGCTTTCTTCAAAATCAACAAACTATGTTTTCAGTCATCAAACAATCACAATTCATCTTATTTTCAAGAAGGGTCTATGTAAGAGCTTTGGTTTAGCAAATTCCACATACTCAACTATCATTTAGTCTTCCATGATTGCTGACACTCAAAGCATATTTTTAGAACAAACCGTTTCAATCAAACACATAGGAAGATAGGGGCTTAATGTTTTGCCTCCCAACTTATTTATCTCAAGGATAATGTCAACAATAATAACTCATGATCACCTATATTCAATGGGATATATGTGCCTGGATCATTCCCTACCACATAATGCTTGCCCACTAGAGAATAAATAGAGTGGAATAGGGATGAACATTACTGACTCTTGCATAAATGTAAATACAGAAAGGTAAAAGATAGGCCCTTCGCGGAGGGAAGCAGAGGTTTTCATGCGCTTTTTATTTTTGGATGTGCAAGCTCTTAATGGAAAGGAACATCACTTTATATTGCCCCTTGTGATAGCAACCTTTATTATGCAGTCCGTCGCTTTTATTTCTTCGCCATCACAAGTTCGTACAAGGCTTATTTTCCCTTCCAATAAAAGATCATACATATTTAGGAGCAATTTTTATTGCTTTTTGCACCAATGATAACTTACTTGAAGGATCTTATTCAATCCATAGGTAGATATGGTGGACTCTCATGGCAAAAAACTGGGTTTAAGGGTTTTCGGATGTACAAGTAGTATTTGTACTTAGTACGAAGTTTTGGCTAGCAAAAGATCCCAATCAAGCACCACATGTTAGAGGATCCATGACAATATAACTTCTATGTGAATATAAACAAACATAACTCATTACGTTATCTTCCCTGTCCAACGTCAACAATCATAGAAGATGTCCAAGATAGTATATTTATATGTGAAATCTCTCTTCCTTCAATATTCTTTCATGAATTGTTCAAGTGACCAATGCTGTGTCTGCTAACTTTCAATAAATTTTACCATTTACACTTATTTTATGTGAAATCACTACTCCCCATGGGATAAGCATATGAAGCACATATAATTTCATATTTATGACATTCAATTCATTCAACAATTTACTCTTGGGATATAAATGAAGCACGAGAGCAAATGACAAACTACTCCAAAAGATATAAGTGAAGAACAAAGAGTTGTTTAGTGAATGGGTAGCTATGTGAAGACTCTCTCTCAATAAATATTTCAGATCCAAGTATTTTATTCAAACAGCAAACAAAATGAATATAAAAGGACACTCCAAGAATAGCACATATCATGTGAACAAGTAAAAACTTAGGCTAACCATTGGTGTTGATGAAGAAAGGTGGGTGCCCATCGGGGGAATCACCAAGCTTAGTTGCTTGAGACTTCTTGGAATGTTATCTTGGGGTGCCTTGGGCATCCCTAAGCTTGAGCTTTTGTGTCTCCTTAATTCCTCTCATATCATGGCTTCTCCTAAATCTTAAAACTTTATCCACACACAACTCAACAAGAACTCATGAGATAAGTTAGTATAAATCAACTCAAAACCTTAAAATTCTCTACTGTAAAAAATCACTAAATTTATAATTAATCATTGCATACTAAATGCCTCTGCATATTTAATACTCCTATCCACAAATAGAAACATTAAACAAGCAACATATGCAAACAATGCAACTATAACCGAAATCTGTCTAAACAGAACAGTCTGTAAAGGGTGAATAAGAATTCATACTTCCCTAACTCCAAACATTCTAAAAAATTACCATGTGACAGAGCACTCATGCATTCTTACTTTGTAAAAATTTCAGATTTTATCATGCTCTAACTATTCAGGAATATTCTGCACATAACAGAAAACTTTCTGTTTTCAAACACCAACACATGAACTTGCAAACTGAGCATGGTAAAGGCTATAATTGGCATTTTATTGAAATAAAAGATACAAAACAATATTATTGATAACAGAAGGCAAATATTAACAAAATAAAATGACGCTCCAAGCAAAACTCATATTATGTGACGAATAAAAATATAGCTCCAAGTGAGGTTACCGATAATGTTGAAGACGAAAGAGGGGATGCCTTCTGGGGCATCCCCAAGCTTAGACGCTTGAGTCTTCCTTGAATATTACCTTGGGGTGCTTTGGGCATCCCCAAGATTAGGGTCTTGCCACTCCTTATTCTCCTCATATCGATATCTCACCCAAAACTTGAAAACTTCAATCACACAAAACTTAACGGAACTTGTGAGATAGGATAGTATGATAAAAATAAATCATCCACTTAGGTACTATAAAGACAAGATTCATAATTGTTCTCACATAATGCCTACTGTAGTCTATCATTTCCACAATTTATATTACTCAATATAAGCTATGGAAACGCTAAAACAAGCAAACTATGCAATAAAAACAGAATCTGTCAAAAACAGAACAGCATGTAGTGAGCGAATTAAACAGCATACTTCTGTACCTCCAAAAATTCTGAAAAATTAGGAAAACGTAAAAAAATTGTAGTCCAATACTGTATAAAAATTTCAGAATTTTTTCCTGCACCTGTAAGGAATAGAAATTGCAGCACTGGACGCACAAATTTCTGTTTTTGCACAGAATCAAATCAACAAGCATTTGCACTATCCCAAAGGTCCTACTTGGCACTTTATTGAAATAAAAGATACATGAAATGATTACTAAAGTAGATTAATCATGTAGACACACAAAAATAGTAAAGATAAATAGTGGGTTGCATTGCTACATAGAGTTGACACTCTTCCAAACCCACTTTCGATGATAATTTTATTCATACTCTAAAAGATATAAGCGAATGTAACACCCCTATGTAATGAGCTACAGTAATCCTTAATGATTATGCTAAGTCACCTTGATTTGCAATGCTTGATCACATTGGATTCATATCTCATTTCAAATTCCACCATTGAATTCAAATTCCAATTGCAAGTGAAATTTGAAGTTGCACAAAAGTTGCTGCAAAATAGTTCATCATTTAGCAAAAATTCCATAACATTTGATTGTTAAGGAAAACAACATCACCTCTAAGCTAAGATGGACTAAAGCAATTGATTTAGTGCCATTTCAGCATTTTTCAATGCTATATTATTTGTGAAAAATTCATTTGGATTCATCTTGCCTCCAAACTTTTTGTGGCAGAGCCTAATATTGCAAGGGATTTTGTGGCCCAGTCCCACATTTTTCTCTAGTCATTAGGTGGCCCAAATAATTCCTTTTCTCTCTCTATTTATTAAATAAAAGACAAAAATAGAAAATGGAAAAGGTTAAGTGGCTTACCTGTCTTACCTGGCGCTGGCCCGAGCCAGCCCAGCCCACTCCCTCTCCTCCTACCTGCTCCCGCCGCCGTGTCGGTACGCCCTTGGCCGCACTCGCGCGCTCCGGCGAAACGTCGACACCGCGACGCCACCGACCCTGGAAGGATAAGGGCGACTACAACCGCTTCCCCCTGGACTCCATCTGCCACTTCTTCATCCTCCCCTTCGCTCGTTCTCTCTCTCCCAACCTCATGCGACGCACTCATCACCGTTCGTCTTGCTCCACCGCGGCGACCGTCGTCCCCGTAGCTCCTCTCCGTGACAGGGAGATTCATCTTCGTTGTCCACTTCTCCCCGTCGAGCCACGCAACGTCGGACGCCTCTAGAAGCTGCCCTGACCTCTTCCTCTTCCTCGGGAGGCCGAAGCTCGCCACCGCCAATTTGCCGCCGTTACTGCACTCCCGTGCACCCGAAGGGCCTCCGTGTGCCTACTAGGTGAGCCGCGAGCCTCCCCTGCCTCTGCTTTGTTCGATGTCACCCCGTAGCTAGCTCCTGTTGTAGCCGAGCTCCGACCGCCGCCATGGCCATGGAACCACGTGTTCCCGAGCTCTCCTGCTCCGTTTAGTCGCGCCAGAGCGCTCCTGGTGATCAGCTGCTGCCGCCTGGGTAGTTATTTTGCTTGTTCGCGTAGTGAGTCGTCGATTCCGCATTGGCCCGAATGCCGCCGCCGCCACTGCTCGATGCCGGCACCATTTCCGGCCGCCCCAGCTCTGGCTAGTGCCACCGCTCGATGCGTGAGGTCACAGGCGTTCGAACGCGCCCGGCCGCGGTCCAAATTGGGCAACACAGCGGATTTCCGGCGAGGCCCGAGGCCCTCCGCAGCTTTTTGGGTCGCCGGTGGCGAAATTCCGACGGCGCCGACGTGGCACGGCCTGGGGCCCACCCTGGGTCACTGACCAGTGGGTCCCGGGGGCCCCGTTGACTGGGTTGACCCGGTCAACTGTGCTGACTGGGCAGCCCAGCCAATGACAGGTGGCCCCCATGTGCTAATTACTGTTTTGTTAAATTAAAACTTAATCTGATAATTAGTCTGACTATGACATGTGGGTCCCGCTAGCTAATTAGTTCAATTAGATAAAATAACCCACTGTTAATTACTTCAGTCTATGACAGGAGGGCCCCACCTGTCACTGTTGACTGCTGACTGTGCCTGCTGACTGGGCTGTTGACGAAGTCAACTGTCCCCACTGTCAGCCTCACAGAGCACTCCGCTGGGTACACTTTTGTGTACACATAGCATTTAGTATTTAACTGAATTTCGAAATTATTAATAAATCAGAAAATCCAGAAAATCGTTTAAACTTCAAAAATTCATATAAAATAAACCGTAGCTCGGATGAAAAAGTTTTCTTTATGAAAAATGATCAGAAAAATAAGACGAATCCAAATATGCCATCCACATACCTGCTACACCCCTCTAACCTATTGATCATGGAACCTTCCCCTCCGGATCAATATACCGATAAGCACCTGGAGCTGGGAAAATATTCCCGGATATTTTCCCGCTCCGTCTAAAATAATTAGTGGAGCATTAGAGCACATAATCAACCCATACCGACCTGACATGCATCTGTGTGCATTTGTTTGCCCGTTATTTATTTGTTTCTCCCTCCTCTTTCTTCTCCGGTAGACCCTGCGACTACTGTCGATGCCCCTGTGATCGACTACGTCACCGACGACCCTTCTTCTTTCTCAGCAGAGCTTCCAGGCAAGCAAAACCCCCTTGATCATCCCTATATCGCCCATTCCTTCTTCCTCATGCTTGCATTAGATTTTGCTACTGTATTTGATTGCTCCTATTCTGATGCATAGCCTGATTTTGTAACTTGTTGATGATACCTTACCTTCTATCCTATATGCTTAGTATAGGTTGGTTAGTGAACCATCAGTGTCCCCACACCCTTGTCTTTGTTGACATGCTTTACCACCGGTGACTCGATCAGTGTGGTCGATGTACAAAGACCGACACATCACCACACCACCACACCCCCTTAGTTGTACGACTCTGCAGAGCTACCATCGAGTGCTGAGGGTGATACCTCCTACCTCACTCCTGATGATATCTCTGTAGCATAGCTAGTCGGTTGTGGGTTACCGAGGGTGATTCCTCTATCACCACCTCCGATGATGCCTCTGTCGTGCAGCCCCTCGAGTGTGAACCCATCGAGGGTGATTCCTCCAAGTTGACCTTGACGGTTACATCGAGTAGGAATCCAACAAGGGTAATTCCTCGGATTCCCCCTTGATGTTTTGGACACACGGCTACCTTTAACTATTGCCCCCCATGAAATGTTACGGCGGGACTGAAGGGACAGGCGGTACCACCCTGGTAGAGGTGGACCTGATGTGGCACCCCGGCTCAGAGTCACCAGAGCACCCCGTATTCCAGCCCAGAGATCAAGTCTTCTGGAATACGACACTGCTTGGCATAGAACAAATCAGCTCTTTATTACATATAGATTGGTACAAGGGTTTGAGATATTACAAAGGGTTGCCTCGGCAAAGCTACGCTTGCTACGACAATTCTATGCTAGCAGCGGCTCGAATCCTAGCAGCAGAATTGCGGCGTCGAAATGGACTCAACTCCGTAGGGACTCTGGCTGGGACACGTTCTAGCTCGCAACGTGAACACCTCCACTATGCAAACATGGCAGCACCTACAAACTGGCATGACACGCCAGGTGAGTACTTTGAATGTACTCGCAAGCTCGCAATAATCAAGAGCATCAAGGCGTAACAAGGTCATATCAATCATGATTAACTCAGGTTTTAAATGCTACTAAAAAGGGTGGAAGAAAATAACATGTTATTGCTACATCTATCAAGCTTGTTACCACTACAGAACCACTTTACCCTGAGTCACATGCTCGAACCCCTTACTCTCGTGACCAACTCATGGTCACCTTGAGAACTTCTGACAATCATCTCTGATAATCATTCTTAACAGTTACCAGCAATCCTCAACAATCGGTCTCCTAACTATACTGAGACAAGTTCTTCCATTATTAACACGTCATTCCCTCATTGGTGTTGATCAGACAGTGTGACTTAGTACGAACTGTGTCCAATACCATGGACGCGGCTATTCGAATAGATTCTTACACTCTGCAGAGGTCCCGTACCTCGATACACTTCCCTTCCGGGTGGACCGGTGCTGCTTCAACGAAACTTGCCTAACCCGTGACTCCTCCACCGTACCACCGACAATCATCCTCCCCCGAAGTCCTGCCCTGGGAGGCCCCTGTGTCACCCTTGACACCTGCCACCGTCGTGGCCAACCAACTGTCCCAAACGGGGACTTGAGCTCAAAAACCAAACTTGGCTCACAAGGTTATCGTCGTCTACCTGATCAGGGCAGCACGCACGCATAACCTTCCCACTTTGGTGGTACCGATAAAAGAGCACACTGTTAGACCAAGCTAAGGCCGTCCCATTCCAGGAGGTGTGGCTGCACTGGAAAGTTCGGTTCAGTGGCACTTGATCAATGATGAAGGATTTATCCCCAAGTAATCATAGGAATCACTGACACTCCGATATACAAGTGATCCAAGTTATCACAATAACCAACTAGAAATCCAATGAGCAACTTGATCATCTTTTACTACTAATCCCATATATGCAGTGCCGGCGGAATCACAAAATAATCATAGACGGTAATCTCTCAGTCTGGCAGCATTACCACACAAATCTGGAAATCTACTACTAATCCAAAATCTCATCATCATCATGACAGTAACTTATTCAAAAACTCCAAGGCATTACATGAATTAATCCATTCATAATTAAATCATATTTGGCATTTAAAATAATTATTTAAACTATGATATTGCAATGCAATTATGCAAATGAGAGTTGTGGCTTGCCTTGCACCAATAGAGTGTGGGAGTACTCCTGGCCTTCACCAACTAGGCAAACAAATCGGAAAAGCATTTTTGAAAGCGTTTTCAAATACCACATAAATAATTTTCTTTTGACCAGAAATTCTAGACTACAGAGAAAAATACCAAATTTTTACAGCAACTAGAGGAGCTTATAAGAAAAATAATGCAAAAAGAATGACCTCAATTGGACTTATGGTTTAAAAGTAATGGCTGGTCAAAGTACAGTCAAATCTGGATTTAAAATGAATTTAAACAGAAAAATAGAAAATCCCAGAAGCGGCCACGTCGAAAACGTAAACCGGTCGGGCGCCTCCACTTACGTACCGGTTCAGGCGCGGTGGAGTCGCCGACAGGTGGGGCCCGCTTGCCAGGTTTGAATAGGGAAAAGGAGGGAACAGAGGACGGCGGGACTCACCGGCGATGTTCGCCGGCGCAGAGGCCGCAACGGAGCAGGGCGACGGCGGGGATGGAACAGGCAGACGACGACGAGTACTCCCGTACCCGTGGCCCCCTTCGTCTCAGGCGGCGACGGATTCGACGACTCCGATGAGCTCTTGAACAGAGGAGAGGTTGGGGAGGGTCGGTGGAGCTTCACGAGCTCACTGGTGGTCTCGGCTGGGTCTGGGGTGGACAGAGGCGAGCTGGGGAAGCTGGAGCAGAATGGCGGAGCAGCTCGCCGGAGATGGAGGAGGAGAGCCTCTCGGCTTACTTCGGTGCTGTGGGGCGACGATTGGGAGAGGGAGGGCTCGAGTGGTGAGGAGAGGGAGGGCTCGGGGCGGCTTTTATAGCCGGACGGGAGGTGCCTGAGCCGGATCCCGCCACGGTTGAGCTGGCACGGTGAGGACGGCGATCTGGCCGTCGTGGAGCGAGGGAGGGTGCTAGAGAAGGTCAGAGAGTTAAGGCGATGCGACGGCTCGATGAGAGAAGAGGACAGCCAGCGCGGCCACAGTGCCAGTACTGTGCCGCGTGTGGAGGCGCTTGGTCGTGTCCGGCGAGGTCGCTGCTGGCGACGGGAGGCTTCCAGGCGAGCCAGGTGGACGGCGGCGAGGATGTCGGCACTAAGGGACATGGCGGGGTGGCATAGTCGCGAAGAACAGGAGAGGCCCGAGAGGGTTCAGTGCGCAGAGCGCAAGTTCTGCCTGGCAGACGCGTGGTCACTGCGTGCATGGACGCTTGCAGTGCGCTCTGCCCCGAACGATCATGTCTACGCGGTAGTCTTCTCAACCTGAGTCCTCTCTGTGCCTTTGGTTTGACAAGAGTTGACTAGGACAGCTGGATAGGTTCACTGGAAGTTTCTGGACAGCAACTTGGGCAACAAGTTGAGGTAAAATGGCTAGAGCTTTGGGAATGGAAGTTTACCATGCTGGAGTGTAGTAGACAGGTGCATAAACTGGGAAAAATTTAGACCAAATGGATCAGTGTAGAGCATGGTTGCTTCACAACTGCCCCTCTGGTCCAGAAATCTTGCAGAGGATGTTGCACTCACTTGGATGGATTCCTGGAGTTAAAACTTAGTATTTGTGGGTGATTTGGGAATGCCAACATGCCATAAAAATTTCAGTCCAATTGGGTAAGTGTACAGGGTACTTCCTTCACAACAATTCCCACTGGACAGAAACTTGGAGGAATTTTATAGAGAAATTGGCTGAATGAAATGAGCCCAAAATTTGTGAAGACTGATAATATGGGTAGGAGAATGTCCTGGATTAATTTCAGAATTTTTGAAGCAATATAAAAGCATAGTTGCCTCACAAACTGAAATTATGACCAAAATCAAAGATTGGATGCTGTGCTCACCATGAGGAGTAAATCTTGAATATTTTCACATATCCAAGGTTCACATGGTGCAAAGGATTTATGAGAATTTTCCTGGAATTTTTGGAAGCACAGAAATATGGGTTGCTTCACAACCTAGAGCTTAAAGGGTTATTCCTTTAATGGAAAAAGGAATATTAAATTGGAATAAAATTGAGATTGAGCAAGAATGGAAATGACATGACTTGAGAGAAGTTTTTGAGAGCCTGAGTCACTTGGGAAAGAAAATCAAGAAAATATTCCCAAGCTTTAAGTCCATAGAGCCATTCAGAAACAAATCCAAGCCAAATTCAAATAAAATTTTCAAACAAATTTTGAAAAGAAAAGCTGAGAAAAATCAGGGTGTCACAAACCTACCCCCCTTAGGATAAATCTTGTCCTCGAGATTTTGTTCCTCAGGGAACCAATATGAATTTTCTACCTTTAAGGAAAACCGGTTCCAACTCAGGTATCCTTTTTCTGTGATATAATGTTTCCCCACGAATCTGACTTTCTTACCCTTGGGTGGTTTGCTTTATCGCACCCACATTCGGACAGATCTTTCCTCACATATCCAACATTATGTTGATTTCACTATTACCATGTCTGCTCGTTCATCTGGCATATTTTCCTGACTGGAGTAAGTCACACCTCCATAAGTCCGGGAGCGATGTTTAATGAGCATGTCCTGCTCCCATCTAGTACCAATAAGGACTATGAACCACTTTTCCTTAGTGGACACCACCCAACTGGTTATGGTATCGAGTTACAATGCTAAGAGTCACAATATTTTTCCCTGGGTGGGGTATGACTGCTTATAGGGTGGCTGAATCCTCCGAGCTGGCCGTTTTGTCTCCATTCTGTATTGACAATTTGGCTACTATTCGTCATGTCCAAAGGAGTAATACCTTATAGCAATATCTTGACTGTTGATGGTTCTGGCAGAATAATCTTGCTCGTGACAGGGAAGTGCATGTGTGGGCATTTAATCCGAAGTTGTTGTGTAGCATTGCAAGCGCCCATCCTACATCTTCGGTCTTGCTCTTCATTATTGTCCTATTTCCTGATTCCTGTACCGCAGAAACTTGATCACTTATTCTCCAACTTTTCATATGACCATGGATCTTATCAGGTGCAATATTCCGGCAAGCATGCCTGGTCCTCAACCTAGTGCAGTCACACTTATTTGGCAAGCTGTTCATCTCACAAGCTGTAATGATAAAGTAATGGTCGTCCGAACCCCTTGCATGAAATAGGCAAATAAACCAGTGGCCACCAGAACGGTCTTTACAACTCAGATCTGGGACTTTTACTAGAGTAATTCAATCATGGTTCAAGACGGCTGGAAAGCAACTTAGAGCATGAGACCATGTTGATAAAAAGAATGTAGCGGCTCCCTAAGACGGCCGAACAACAGCTCAGAACATAGAGTCACCGCTACCAAAAGAAACTCAACAGCTGCCTGAGACGGCCGAAAAACAGCTCAGAACACGAGATAGTTGTTGAAAAAAGAAATATAATGCCAACATCCACCCTGGACAGCTGGAAACAGCTCAGAACACAGGTGTGGTGCCGTCTCCAAGAAAAAGCAAGCAAGGGTTCATCGGGACCGTATACCAAGCTCATAAGTACCTTGGTATCCACTGCCCAAAGGGTGGTTCCAAGCTTGTGAGTCTTCCCAATATGCTGATGGGTATACCGGCATTCGTTCACTTGCATAACTTATGCAGGTGTTGGACCCTTACCTTCCTTTGGTAGTCCGGCTCAAACATAGTTGCTTCCATACGAGTGACTGCCATGACTCGGGTAATACTCCACAATGTATATGGAAGCATATGTAGCTGAACATCTGATTTCCAAGACCGACTTTTGTGTCCTGACTAGCTCATATTTCTGACCGAACAATTGATAACTTAGCTTCGCAAGATGCACTGCCAACACACCGTGTACTAACTTATACCAATGCTGCCAACTGTTTGGGGTACCGGGCTAAAGAAGATTGGATAGCTTGTGTTGGAAGCCATCGGGTATCATGCTGAGGAAGACTAGTTAACTTGTGCTCGAAGCTTCTGCCAAAATAGTGTGCGGAAGAAGGCTGGGTAGCGTTTCCCAAAAGCTTTCCCTCCGGGTTACTTATCGAGGAAGATTCTGTACCTTATGCTGGAAGCCTTCCCATGGTAGCTTCTAGAGGAAGACAAGATATATTGTGCTGGAAGCCATCCACATATCGTACTGTGGAAGACTCGAAGAGCCTTTCCCCATAAGTTTCTCTAGTGGCATGCGGAGGACGACTGGATTGCTTATACCAGAAGTTTCTTGCTGTGCCATGCTGCTACATATAGACATTCTCACAACTCCGCTTGTGGGTTTCCTGCGAAAGAGTTGGCCAACTATCCTTCTTGAATCCCAACTTGTACCATAACCATATCACTGGCCATGCACCCTACTGGTCTTCCTGCTTGTTTAACCATTACTGCTAATTGCATTGCTGATGTAAACTTGACTCCGATAGTCAATTCGGAGTACTATTTGCTTTTAACCAAATGCTTCCTCGAACAATGTGGTCCTGAGTATTTCATACTGCCCAACTTAACCTCCAAGTACTTGCAATCCTTATTACCTCTTCGTGTCCGATAATTGATGAGCAACGTCCATGGAGAAGGTAGTATGACACCGAAGAACCAAAGAAGAGCAAATAAAGACTAGTCAAGGAAAAGCACCAAACTTGCAAAACCACACTTTATTGCTACTCAGGGTAATTTACATTACTTGGCACTACCACAACTCATGCAACATGAACTTCGCAGGTACTTAGGTACTAGGGTTGGACGGCGGGTTGCTGGAGAGCGAAGGAGCTGGCGGAGAGGTCAACGGAGTTAAAGCCATACCAAGGGCTCTCCGGGCACGAGTTGCATCTCGAACTAGCTCAGCGATGAGGACGTACTCTGCGACCATGTAACGAGACATGTATGCCACAGCGACATCGTCATCTGAGCGGACAGGAGGAAATCTAATCCGTCTGGGAGTGGTGGACATGGTGGGATAGTACTGAAAGGCACGATTCTCCTGCATCGCGCTTTCCTGATGGCGAATAATAGTGAGGCCTGCCAGAGCGGCAAGCTGGACAGCGCGATCCGGGGTAGAGGCATAACCACCATGGAGACTATAGGTGCGCTTTCCCAAAGGTAAGTCGACTAACATAATGACATTGGCATGATACTCAAGCACCATTCATGCAAGCGAGGTCTGGAACACTTGGTACCTTGGCATCTCCCCACTGGGATAGAGAAGACGCCAGACATCCCAAAGTAGGGATGCGAAGCTGAGTGGTGCAGGGGCTGAGTTGTAGTCAACCGGAATGGATGCCATCTACAAAATCAACTAATTAGTGAGCCACATCTATATGCATGCCATGCAACAAACAAATGCATCAATCAAGTGCAGCAACTCAGATGCAACACACAAACAGACTGGGCTCTAAACTACCGGTTTCTAACGTCCGGGTTAGCTAGGGTGTCCTATAGCCAGACCTGCTCTGATACCAAACCTTGTGGCACCCCGGCTCAGAGTCACCGGAGCACCCCGTATTCCAACCCAGAGATCAAGTCTTCTGGAATACGGCACTGCTTGGCATAGAACAAATCAGCTCTTTATTACATATAGATGGGTACAAGGGTTTGAGATATTACAAAGGGTTGCCTCGGCAAAGCTACGCTTGCTATGAAAATTCTATGCTAGCAGCGGCTCGAATTCTAGCAGCAGAATTACGGCGTCGAAATGGACTCCACTCCGCAGGGACTCTGGCTGGGACACGTCCTAGCTCGCAACGCGAACACCTCCACTATGCAAACATGGCAGCACCTACAAACTGGCATGACACGCCAAGTGAGTACTTTGAATGTACTCGCAAGCTTGCAACAATCAAGAGCATCAAGGCATAACAAGGTCATAGCAATCATGATTAACTCGGGTTTTAAATGCTACTAAAAAGGGTGGAAGAAAATAACATGTTATTGCTACATCTATCAAGCTTGTTACCACTACAGAACCACTTTACCCCGAGTCACATGCTCGAACCCCTTACTCTCGTGACCAACTCATGGTCACCTTGAGAACTTCTGACAATCATCTCTAATAATCATTCTTAACAGTTACCAGCAATCCTCAACAATCGGTCTCCTAACTATACTGAGACGAGTTCTTCCATCATTAACACGTCATTCCCTCATTGGTGTTGATCAGACAGTGTGACTTAGTACGAACTGTGTCCAATACCGTGGACGCGGCTATTCGAATAGATTCTTACACTCTGCAGAGGTTGCGCACTTTTCCCACACTATGAAGCTCCTGGTCCCGTACCTCGGTACACTTCCCTTCCGGGTGGACCGGTGCTGCTTCAACGAAACTTGCCTAACCCGTGACTCCTCCACCGTACCACCAACAATCATCCTCCCCCGGAGTCCTGCCCTGGGTGGCCCCTGTGTCACCCTTGACACCTACCACCGTTGTGGCCAACCAACTGTCCCAAACGGGGACTTACGCTCAAAAACCAAACTGGGCTCACAAGGTTATTGTCGTCTACCTGATCAGGGCAGCACGCACGCATAACCTTCCCTCATTGTTGGTACCGATAAAAGAGCACGCTGTTAGACCAAGTATTGGGGATATTCCCCACGGTTATAACCCGGCTAAAGGTTTGACCCGGCCTAGAGCTTGAAGGCTCTATGGATCGCCCCGTTTTCCGGGTTAAGACAAGATGACGAGGAGGAATCCAGAGCCTAGGGACGAGACCCGGCAGGAGGCCAGCCTAGCAGGAGCCCAATGGGCTGGCTCGCAGAGAACACTCGGAGAGATGACCCATCCTGGGAGACCCGGCCCGGAGAGATGACCCGGCCCGGAGAGAAGACCCAGCCTGGGAAGATCAGTTCGGAAGAAAAGACCCGGACTAGGAATAGACCAGTCCTAATCCTACTAGGACTCTACATGTAAGCCGCCCCTTCAACTTATATAAGGAAGGGCAAGGCACCCCAAGAAGGACAAGTCGAGATAGACAGACAAACTAGTAACTCTCGAGATAGAGGTAGAAAAACAGCACCCTTGTAATCGAGATCATCATCATCAATAGAAATCAAGCAGGATGTAGGCTTTTACCTCCACCGTGAGGGGTCGAACCTGGGTAAAACTCGTGTCTCTCGATTCCGACCAACCCCGTTCAAGCCTCCACCTAGTTGCGATGGCCTCACGACTAAGTCCTTTCACGAGGACATCTTGCCGTGACAAAACCATGACAGTTGGCGCCCACCGTGGGGCCCGTGTACGGCGGTGTTGAGTTCTTGGAGGGCTCCTCAGGGATGGAGAAGCTCGCAAATTGGCCGGAAGAAGATGAGCCGGCCTATAAGGATCTACTTCAACTCCGATCTCACAAGAGATCCAAAAAAAAGAGACTAGATAGCGGCATCAATGAGAGGCAAGGGCGGCACAATTCCGATCTGCCGCACGGACGTCCTACTGTTAGTGCGCAACTCCAATCTACTACATTGCTTGCTGCTGCTGGATACGTCCTAGTGAGCCGCCACGCCAAAGAAATTGATAATGACGCGTCAAAAAAGCCGCCTGCATGTGGAACCAACCTAGTTGCGATGGCCTCACGACTAAGTCCTTTTACGAGGACATCTTGCCGTGACAAAACCACGACACCAAGCTAAGGCTGTCCCATTCTGGCAGGTGTGGCTGCACTGGAAAGTTTGGTTCAGTGGCACTTGATCAACGATGAAGGATTTATCCCCAAGTAATCATAGTCATCACTGACACTCCGATATACAAGTGATCCAAGTTATCACAATAACCAACTAGAAATCCAATGAGCAACTTGATCATCTTTTACTACTAATCACATATATGCAGTGCTGGCGGAATCACAAAATAATCATAAATGGTAATCTCTCAGTCCGGCAGCATTACCACACAAATCTGGAAATCTACTTCTAATCCAAAATCTCATCATCATCATGACAGTAACTTATTCAAAAACTCCAAGGCATTACATGAATTAATCCATTCATAATTAAATCATATTTGGCATTTAAAATAATTATTTAAACTATGATATTGCAATGCAATTATGCAAATGAGAGTTGTGGCTTGCCTTGCACCAATAGAGTGTGGGAGTACTCCTCGCCTTCACCAACTAGGCAAACAAATCTGAAAAGCATTTTTGAAAGGGTTTTCAAATACCACATAAATCATTTTCTTTTGACCAGAAATTCTAGACTACAGAGAAAAATACCAAATTTGTACAGCAACTAGAGGAGCTTATAAGAAAAATAATGCAAAAAGAATGAACTCAATTGGACTTATGGTTTAAAAGTTATAGCTGGTCAAAGTTCAGTCAAATCTGGATTTAAAATGAATTTAAACAGAAAACTGGAAAATCCCAGAAGCGGCCACGTCAAACACGTAAACCGGTCGGGCGCCTCCACTTACGTACCGGTTCGGGCGCGCGTGGAGTCGCCGACAGGTGGGGCCCGCTTGCCAGGTTTGAACAGGGAAAAGGAGGGAACAGAGGACGGCGGGACTCAACTGTGACGTTCACCGGCGTAGAGGCCGCGGCGGAGCTGGGCGACGGTGGGGATGGAACGGGCAGACGATGGTGAGCACTTCCGTACTCGTGGCTCCTCGAATGGTGGCCAGACGTGGTCGCCCCCTTCGTCTCAGGCGGCGGCGAGCTTCGGGCGGCGACGGATCCGGTGACTCCGACGAGCTCTTGGACAGAGGAGAGGTTGGGGAGGGTCGGTGGAGCTTCACGAGCTCACTGGTGGTCTCGGCTGGGTCTGGGGTGGACGAAGGTGAGCTGGGGAAGCTGGAGCAGAACGGTGGAGCAGCTCGCCAGATATGGAGGAGGAGAGCCTCTCGGCCTACTCCGGTGCTGTGGGGCGACGATTGGGAGAGGGAGGGCTCGAGTGGTGAGGAGAGGGAGGGCTCGGGGCGGCTTTTATAGCCGGACGGGAGGTGCCTGAGCCGGATCTGCCACGGTTGAGCTGGCACGGTGAGGACGGCGAGCTGGCCGCCGTGGAGCGAGGGAGGGTGCTAGAGAAGGTCAGAGAGTTAAGGCGATGCGACGGCTCGACGGGAGGAAGAGGATAGCCAGCGCGGCCACAGTGCCAGTATTGTGCCGCACGTGGCGGCGCTTGGCCGTGTCCGGCGAGGGCGCTGCCGGCGACGGGAGGCTTCCAGGCGAGCCCGGTGGACGGCGGGGAGGACGTCGGCACTAAGGGACATGGCGGGGTGGCATAGTCGCGAAGAACCAGCGAGGCCCGAGAGGGTTCAGTGCGTAGAGCGCGAGTTCTGCCTGGCAGATGCGTGGTCACCGCGTGCATGGACGCTTGTGGTGCGCTCTTCCCCAAACGATCATGTCTACGCGGTAGTCTTCTCAACCTGAGTCCTCTCTGTGCCTTTGGTTTGACAAGAGCTGGCTAGGACAGCTGGATAGGTTCACTGGAAGTTTCTGGACAGCAACTTGTGCAGCAAGTTGAGGTAAAATGGCTAGGGCTTTGGGAGTGGAAGTTTGCCATGCTGGAGTGTAGTAGAAAGGTGCATAAACTGGGAAAAATTCAGACCAAATGGATCAGTGTAGAGCATGGTTGCTTCACAACTGCCCCTTTGGTCCAGAAATCTTGCAGAGGATGTTGCACTCACTTGGATGGGTTCCTGGAGTTGAAACTTAGTATTTGTGGGTGATTTGGGAATGCCAACATGTCATAAAAATTTCAGTCCAATTGGGTTAGTGTACAGGGTACTTCCTTCACAACAATTCCCACTGGACAGAAACTTGGTGGAATTTTATAGAGAAAATGGCTGAATGAAATGAGCCCAAAATTTGTGGAGACTGATAATATGGGTAGGAGAATGTCCTGGATTAATTTCAGAATTTTTGAAGCAATATAAAGCATAGTTGCCTCACAAACTAAAATTATGACCAGAATCAAAGATTGGATGCTGTGCTCACCATGAGGAGTAAATCTTGAATATTTTCACATATCCAAGGTTCACATGGTGCAAAGGATTTATGAGAATTTTCCTGGAATTTTTGGAAGCACAGAAATATGGGTTGCTTCACAACCTAGAGCTTAAAGGGTTATTCCTTTAATGGAAAAGGGAATATTAAATTGGAATAAAATTGAGATTGAGCAAGAATGGAAATGTCATGACTTGAGAGAAGTTTTTGAGAGCCTGAGTCACTTGGGAAAGAAAATCAAGAAAATATTCCCAAGCTTTAAGTCCATAGAGCCATTCAGAAACAAATCCAAGCCAAATTCAAATAAAATTTTCAAACAAATTTTTAAAAGAAAAGCTGAGAAAAACCAGGGTGTCACACCTGAGTTCCCGACAGTCTCTGGTGAAGTCGGGTTGACCTGGAGGGTACCCGCGAGATAAATACAAGGCACGGCCGGGCAGGCAGACCGCCCAGGAGAGGGATGGCCTGGCCCTTGCCGTAAGTTCTCGAGACGGGTCGACAGGAGCACTGATCGTCACTGCGCGCTCCCAACACACTAACGGGTTTGGATATGTGATCTGAGTAGGCCTCTGGCCTTTTCGCACTAACCACCACGCGGGAATAGTATGGGCACTCGGCATCGTATGTTTCAGCCGAAGTTCTTCAGATGTCAGCAACTGAGCGGCGCGCTCTGGGTTGGACCGCGACAGCCTGCGTGTGTATATAGGGGCTAGGTCTGCTCCCGGCCGCCCACGCAATGTGTAGGAGTGCAAAGGGCGATGGGCCCAAGACCCCTGAGCGCTTAGGATTTAGACCGGCGTGCTGGCCTCTCTGTTGAGCCTCGGTAGGGCTATGGCGTGTCGATCAGCCGAGGCCGGGCATGGCCCGAGAAAAGTGTGTCTGGCCAGAGTTAATCGAGCGTGTTGGGTAAGTTGGTGCACCCCTGCAGGGAAGTATATCTATTCGAATAGCTGTGTCCACGGTAACAGGACGCTCGGAGAGTATCCCGATCTACTACAACTAGAACTAGATACCTGAGTAACTTAATTAATATGTTAGCTCCGGGATCGCTTTCTCGCAGGGAGTCGAGGAAGGATCTCTGGGCATTGCTACTATTACTTATTACTTTATGTTATGATGCTAATCTGCTCTCTTCTAATGCTGCAAGGCGTTGCAAGATGCTAGTCTTCGATAGGCTAGACCTTCTCTCTATTCTGGCATTTCTGCAGTCTAGTCCACAGATACAGCCCCTCCTTTGATACCGATGCATAGTTAGCATAGTTCTGATGTAAGTCTTGCGAGTACTTTGGATGAGTACTCATGGTCGCTTTGCTACCTCTTTTTCCCCATACCCGATTGTTGCGATCAGATGACGGAGCCCCGGAGCTAGCTGACCCCGTCGACGACTACTACTACCCCTCCGACAGAGCTTACTACTACGTGGAGACCGACGACCAGGAGTAGTTTCGGAGGTTCCCAGGCAGGAGGCTTGCGCCTTTTCGATCTAGATGTCATTGTTTTGCTCAGCCTTCTTAAGGCAAACTTTTCTAATTATGTCTGTACTCAGATACTGATGCTTCCGCAGACTCTTGTGTAACTCAAACTTATGTATTCGAGCCCTCGAGACCCCTGGCTTGTAATATAAAGCTTGTATGACTTTAATTTGTGTCTAGAGTTGTGTTGTGATATCTTCTCGTGAGTCCTTGGGCTTGATCGTGCGCATTTGTGTCGGTTCTATATCCGGCATATCTCATAGTAGGGGTCCTAAGCTAGGCGTCTTGGAGCGATGGTAACATGGACACAGGATTTTACCCAGGTTCGGGCTCTCTCGAAGAGATAATACCCTACGTCCTGCTTTTGATTGTATTCATATGGGGTGTAGTACAGAGTACATGTATCTACCATGAGATAGTTCTAATGAATATGAGATCATCTATTGACTAGCCTGGCCTCGGTTTATATATGCACCGGAGGCCTAGGGTTTAGGAGAGTTCTCGTCTTGGGCGCCAAGTCTTGTGGAATCTTCCTCGTATTCGGCATGGGCTGCCCGAAGTGGCCCATTAGTGAACCGCCATGGGGGTCCTCGGCTCAACCCACCTGGTCGGGAGACGTTGTGGTGAGTACCCCCTAGTCCACGACACCGTTAGTAGCCCCCTGAACCGGTTTTCAAGTTGGGGACGCTCCTCGGTTCTTCCGAACTGTTCTTCGTCTTCGGTCGTCGGTCTTGAAAACTGGTTCAACAAATCTTCCCATCTCCGATCTTGAGGATCGCCGAGGTGTATCCGAAGAGTTCATACGTCGAGTATCCAAGGAGCCCCTTTAGGTTCTTGGCCTTTATCAATGCCTTGTTATTTTTTATGCCATACCTCGGGTTCGAAGTTTTTCCTGTGCGGCGGTGTCCTCTTGCATCCGAGATCCAACGCCGGACTGCATCCGAGGTGTCTTTTGCACCCGAGCTCCAACGCCGGACTGCATCCGAGGAGGCATAGAGTACCTTGTCTTTGAAAAAGTTTGAAGGAGGTTATCCGAGCTTAACGCCGAAAAAGTTCTCTATGGAGCCAGCTACTCGTAGCCGAGCTTTATGCCGGACTGCTTTCCGAGGTGGTGCACCACCTCGGCCGTGAGCTGATTTTTTATGGATTGGTGCAATTTATTCTCTGCCGAGATGTATAGCCAGTAGCCCTCAAGGTGTATGTCGGCCAAAAAATCCGAGATGCACCTGAAGGAAAACATAAAACCGCTGATCCCAGTAGCCCCTGAGACTCAGGTCGATTCACGAAATCGGCCTGCGGATCAACTCCTAGCTCGGCAGCATGCTTAGGAATGGAAACGTGGTGTGCATAGTCCTCGAGACTCAGGTTGGGTGCGGCCGACCAACCTGAGGATCATAATCTCCTCGGAAACTGTTTCGCACTTTTTTTTTAAATTGTCTGCATTGAATAGGCAATGCAATAGCCCCCGAGACACTGGTCGGGTGGCAACACCAGATCAGGGGATCGATGTAACCCGTTAATGGAATTTACGTGAGAAGCGCGAAGCCCAGTAGCCCCCGAGCCTTAAGTTGGGCAAGGGTGGCCGAATTAAGGATCAATATCCGGAGTAAATTGATTTTAATCATAATTTATGTGTAATGATTCTATGTATCCAAGTACTTTACATCATTAATGCTTGGATCCGCATTGTACAAAACTTTGTTGACCGACCATCGGCTTCAACCTCCTCGGCCAGTAGCAAAGGAGTGTTTTCCTACTTTACAAAGCCTTTATAAGGGCAAAGATTTACGAAAAACAAGGCAATCCGGCCATATGGTTTTATAAACAAAGGTACATGGAGAGATATGTTATATTACTATTTAACGTAAGAAACATCTTCCAAAGAAAATAGTCCCACTATCGGTTCCTTTCTTTGGGTTGTCATGCTAAGCAGGATAATGTAACTTCACCTCCGATCTAAGTGGGAGAAAAATAGTGAAGATCAATTTGGGAGAAATTTCCGAAGTATGCGGCTTAAAAAAATGAGATTTTCACTTCCGTCGTTGCCGACCAATTATATTCTTGAGATCGCTAGCTTTCGGCTTCACCCAATCTGAGGTACTAACCCGGATAACCCAGTAGTATCAATCACAGAGGTGCTCCCTTTACCCCCTAGCCGAACAATCGGGAACGTAGGGGGTAAGCACAGGAGCCAGGCAACCCAGCTTGGCCAGATCTCAAGTCAAATTGATGCATATTGTGGCTTTATAACGATTAATGGGAAGGCAGCGTTCGTATATTAAATACAAATGCTATATGTTATTTTGACTCCGTTGCGACTGTTTATAATTTGAAAGTGGCCCATCGTCAGCTTCCCCCCCCCCCTTTGTAGATGCTATGCAGGGTGTTTCCGCAGTAACAAGACAACCCTTAGCCGACGTCTCGGTGCCCGGAGGCGGTTGTGTTAGCGGAAACGAGGCAATCAGATATCCAGGCTTTATAACTTTCACTTAGTCATAGAAGCTTAACGGTGGGAGGCCAGTTACTAGCCCCCGGTAGTGTTCGGTGTCAGCCGAGGACAAACCATTAGCACTTCGGCCCACTGTATGAAAGGCACATCATTTAACACGGGGTGACCTCTATCGATCTATAGGTTGACACAGTCATCGGATCGCTGACCAGTTTACGCTTATTGTGACAGTCAGTTTTTGGCTTTCTCCACTGAGGCGCTTGACCAGCTAAACCGGAAGCACAATCGCAGTGGTTCTCCCTTTTACCTTTAGCCGAACAATCGGAAACGTAAGGGTAAGCACAAGAGCCGGGCAACCCAACTATTGAACAAAGACACAATTCGAAACCGATGCATATAAAGCAATATCCGAGAACGTATTACCGAGGACTCCATGGAGTACCTTGGCGTTTGGTGGGTTCGGCTCTAGTCGCAGCCCCCCGGTGTTTGGAGTGTTCGGGCGTGCCGAGGTGCAGCTCGGCAGGGAAGTTGCCGAACTACGAGTCGGAAAAGATTTCCCAAGCCGAATTATTATGCACGGCACCTTGGTCAAGAGGATGTCCCGCCTCCTGGAAAGGAAAACATACAAATAGGTTAAAGGTGCCATAAGCTCGCAAAACCAAAAAACTTTAGTAAAAACTTTACGTCTGAACTAAATCAAGTTTTTTGGTGCCAATCCGAAGATTGGTCTTAAAATTAGTTTGTGCTTCCGTCGTGCTTTAACATGACACATCCGATCTCAAGACTTCAAGCGGGTCAGCCTTCGGCTTCAACCTCCTATTCCCGAAGGCGAGTGCTTCTCAGGCCAGTTTAGCGAACCAAACTCGAGCGGCTTTAGAGAGAAACCAGGCTATCCGGCTATTGACCACACACTCGTGTCAAGAAAGGAGTGGTAGAAAAAGATTTTGCAACGACTTAGAAGAAAACACTTATTATAAAACGGCTTATATAAATTTAAGAGCCCCCAGTTAACATGGGAAAAAGAAGCGATTGTTAACGAACCTTGTTTTTAACAAACAGATTTTTACATAAATATAATGCTTGGTCGAACCGAACAAAAATTGAACATTTTAAAAAGTTGAGCATGAAAGCGACTTAGCTGGTTAATGTGCTCGGCGTTGATGACGTGGTGTGGGCTTGCGGCGGGACGAAGACGCATAGTCCTCGGCTTGATCGAGGTCCTAGATCCCAAGCCCGAGGTGGCCGAGCGAGAAGCTCGGCTGATGAAGTGGCAGCACAAAACTGTCGATGTGCCGAGGTGAAGCCCCTGGTCCAGCCGAGGAGACAGAGTAGGTCGGCAGGGTGACGCCGGAGTAGGTCGATGAAGCGATGGCGAAGCCCCCGGTCCGGCCGAGGTGTCCGAGCGAAGAGCCCGGCTTCATGAAGTGGTAGTAAAACACTGCCGATATGTTGAGGCTAAGCCTCCCGGTCTGGCCGAGCTGACGAAACTGGTCGGCTGGTGACGCCAAAGTCCCCGGAGTGGGTTGATAAAGAGATGGCGAAGCCCCCGGTCTAGCCGAGGTGACGGAGCAGGTCGGTAATGTGACGTTGCAGCCCTATGCCAGCCGAGGTGTCGAAGCAGGTCGGCGTGGTGGACATCGGCTTGAAGAAGCAATGGCGCGGCAATGCCGACGCAGGTCAGAACTTGTGAAGCGGTCAATGCCGGCTTGAGAAGTGACCGCGCGGCGATGTTGGCGCGCTCGACCCGTACAATCCGTAAGGTGACAATGTTGACGTTGAGCCCCCGAGCACCATGGACGATTTTTCCATGATCCCGGATGAGATCGGAGTTGATGATGACGAAGACATCCGTCCGAACTTGACGATCCGAAGAGAAGCCTAGTCCTCGGCCTAGCCGAGGTGACCAGTCGAGCCGGCGACGAAGATGCCGACGTTGACGATGTAGGTCGGTTCCGACGCATAGATCACGGTGGAGCCGATCTGAATTCCCATCGCACCGCGGCGACTACCCAGCAGGCTCTCAATGAAAGCACCAATGTCGGTTCTATATCCGGCATATCTCGTAGTAGGGGTCCTAAGCTAGGCGTCTTGGAGCGATGGTAACATGGACACAGGATTTTACCCAGGTTCGGGCTCTCTCGAAGAGATAATACCCTACGTCCTACTTTTGATTGTATTCATATGGGGTGTAGTACAGAGTACATGTATCTACCACGAGATTGTTCTAATGAATATGAGATCATCTATTGACTAGCCTGGCCTCGGTTTATATATGCACCGGAGGCCTAGGGTTTAGGAGAGTCCTCGTCTTGGGCGCCAAGTCTTGTGGAATCTTCCTCGTATTCGGCATGGGCTGCCCGAAGTGGCCCATTAGTGAACCGCCATGGGGGTCCTCGGCTCAACCCACCTGGTCGGGAGACGATGTGGTGAGTACCCCCTAGTCCACGACACCGTCAATTTGCGTGTATGATTAGTGCACGATTGAGTCGGGGGCGTCACAAGTTGGTATCAGAGCCGACTGTCTGTAGGAACCCCCCCCCCTTTCCAACTCCTTGGCCGAAGTTGTGTCTAGTTTTTGAAAAACTGTTTTACTAACATGGCTGTGTGGCTTACGGGCCCACGTCGCCAATGGATGGGATTAGGATCTTTTATTCCTCTTCTTTACTCTAGGACTCTGATCTCTCTTCTATTCGGGTTAAAGATTTTACCAACTCTAACATTAGGTTCTCGTGATCACATCAACCCAGAGAGCTGGATTATCGGCAACCATTCTTTTCAAAGTTATCATATGCTTCTCACACTATCATTTGACATCTTGCACTCCCTTGTTTCAGATGCGTCCCGCAAGACAGCTCATACACCAGACTATGGCTGTTGATGCGACTGGGTTCCCTGCTATTCTGGTCGACATCTTGACCAAGCTGGGATATTGTTGGTACCCCGAGTACACTGTTTACGAGGACTACCATGAGTTCAACCAGGAGCAGTACTGCGCTGTGGTTCGAATCTTCGATTGGTAGGATAACTCCATCACTGAGTTGCACACCTTTTATGGTGTTGGAGTGACTATTGACATGGCAGTCCATGATGTTGCCTATGCTGCTATTGCCCATCTCCGTAGAGAGCACACCAGATTGGAGGAGACTGGTTTCAGATACATCCCGCATGCCCCCGTTGGGGATGAGAGTGGATACTACACTGCTGTCTGTACCCCTTATGCTACGTCGTTATGACCCGCAGGTTTTGGTCCAGTACACTTAGGCTCTGGATCGCACTGCCCGAGCACTTGCTGTCGAGTTGTACGCCACTCGTGCTCGTCTTTACGATGCTCTGACATAGTTGCTACCAGCAGTCGGTGCAGGGATACATCCCTAGTATATCCTTTAGCCGCGCAGGACGGAGATGCCACCAGGTCTCGAGTGGCTTGCTGTTGGAGGTTGTACTCCTCCACGTGGTCCTCTTCTTCCAGTTCGGGACCAGGTTCTGCACCAGAGTGTTCACAGAGCGCAGGATCCTTGTGTCGAGGGCACCCTGCGTCATCACTTGCAGTTGCCTGGCTCCAGTGGTTCTTTCCGACGTTGATGTAGCTATCGCTATGTCCCATTGTTGTATCCCTCCACCGCGTGTCTGCGTGCCACCTAGTGTGTCTCGCTTTTCCTTTCTGCACCTTGTAACTCGGGCATGTAACCGAATCTATGTATGGATCTGGATGTCATGTTTGACTATGATGATGTATCTATTGCACTTCCTTTGTTGTGCGTGTTACTTCATGAATGATTCCATACATCTGCAATACTTGTTGCTAAACTGCCCCCTGTTAAATTTAGCAGGATGGTTAGACCCACAGGTCGTGGCCGTGGTGCCAACAATCCACCACCGCCTGACTATATGGCAGCAATGATGCAATAGTTTGAGCTGAACTGTCAATTCATGCAAGGGATAATGGATCGGTTTCCTCGTCCAAATGCTAACCAGCAGCCAGCCCCAATAACTTTGCAAGACTTCGTGCACCTCAACCCAACTATCTTCCGCAATTCAGTTCAGCCGCTTGATGCTGATGACTGGCTCCGTGACATCACATACGAGATGGAGTCAACCAATGTTGCCCCTGCCAGCTATGTCACTTTCGCATCCTACTTCTTGAAGGGTCCCGCTGCTCAATGGTGGGACGGCCACAGACGCACACTGCCAGTTGGAACAATCATCACCTGGCTAGAATTCCAAGCTGCTTTCCGTGCCCGCTACATTCCTTAAGGAATCATGGACCGGAAGAAGCGTGAGTTCTGCAATCTCACCCAGGGCAGTAAGACTGTCGATGTTTATCAGCATGAGTTCCTTGACTTATCCCGCTATGCTGAAGAGGATATTGCTACTGATGCCCGCAGACAGGAGAAGTTCTGTGAAGGGCTCAACCCAGATATCAAGCTCGTGCTCTTTGTCCAAGACTTCGCTGACTTCGCCACCTTGGTGAATAAGGCCATTCAGGTTGAGACTGGACTGAAGGAACACAAGGACGCTCTCAAGCGCACCCATGACACGGGCTCATCTTCGGGCTCGTCATCGCAGAAGCGTCGTATCTGGATTCCTCACAGCGTGTACCGCCCAGCTGAACCTGCTCCAAGGCCGTCTTATGTTACACCCCGTCTGCCTCCTCCACCACCGAGGCAACCAAGACCTCAGGCTCCGCTGCTTTGAGCTCCTGCTCCCCGTCCCAATGATGGGCTCTGCTTCAAGTGTGGCCATCCAGGTCACCGTGCCAGAGAATGCCCTCAGAATCAGAATCAGCTTGCACTCCCTCCTGCTGGACGTGGTAACAACCAGCCCCGCAACAACAATGCCAGACCTTCTTATGGTCGTGGTCAAGCTTACCATGTCGATCTGAGTGAAGCTCAAGACCAGCAGGCTACTGTGAGGGGTACTCTTCTTGATTAACTCAGTACCAGCCTCTGTTTTATTTGATTCAGGAGCATCGCATCCATTCATGTCAGAAGCTTTTGCATTCATGCATGGCATTAGATGTGAGCCGTTACACAATCCGTTAATGGTAAATACTCCCGCGAGACAATGCCAAGCTTCCTTGGAATAAATACCCCGATCTTCTTCCTTCTCCCTCCTAAATTCTCGGGACGAGAATTTCTTTTAGAGGAGGAGAATTGTAACACCCCTATGTACTGAGCTACAGTGATCCTTAATGATTATGCTAAGTCACCTTGATTTGCAATGCTTGATCACATTGGATTCATATCTCATTTCAAATTCCACCATTGAATTCAAATTCAAATTGCAAGTGAAATTTGAAGTTGCACAAAAGTTGCTGCAAAATAGTTCATCATTTAGCAAAAAATCCATAACATTTGATTGTTAAGGAAAACAACATCACCTCTAAGCTAAGATGGACTAAAGAAATTAATTTAGTGTGATTTCATCATTTTTCAATGCTATTTTATTTGTGAAAGATTCATTTGGATTCATCTTGCCTCCAAACTTTTTGTGGCAGAGCCTAATATTGCAAGGGATTTTGTGGCCGAGTCCCACATTTTTCTCTAGTCATTAGGTGGCCCAAATAATTCCTTTTCTCTCTCTGTTTATTAAATAAAAGAGAAAAACAGAAAATGGAAAAGGTTAAGTGGCTTACCTGGCTTACCTGGCGCTGGCCCGAGCAGGCCTAGCCCACTCCCTATCCTCCTACCTACTCCCGCCGCCGTGTCGACGCGCCCATGGCCCCACGTGCGCGCTCCGGCGAAACATCGACACCGCGATGCCACCGACCCCGGGAGGATAAGGGCGACTACAACCGCTTCCCCATGGACGCCATCCGCCACTTCTTCGTCCTTCCCTTTGCTCGTTCTCTATCTCCCAACCTCACCCGACGCAGTCATCGCCGTTCGTCTCACGTCGCCACGGGGATCGTCGTCCCCGTAGCTCCTCTCCATGACAGGGAGCTTCGTCTTCGTCGTCCACTTCTCCCCGTCGAGCCACGCAATGCCGGACGCCTCCAGAAGCTGCCCCAACCTCTTCTTCTTCCTTGGGAGGCCGAAGCTTGCCACCTCCAATTCGCCGCCGTTACTGTGCTCCCGTGCACCCGAAGGGCCTCCGTGTGCCTACTAGGTGAGCCGCGAGCCTCCCCTGCCTCTGCTTCGCTCGATGTCGCCCCGTAGCTAGCTCCCGTCATAGCCAAGCTCCGGTCGCCACCATGGACATGGAACCACGTGTTCTCGAGCTCTCCTGCTCTGTTTAGTCGCACCAGCGCACTCCTAGTGATCAGCTGCTGCCACCTGGGTAGTTATTTTGCTCGTTCGCGTAGTGAGCCGTCGATTCCGCGTTCGCCCGAACGCCGCCGTCGCCCCTGCTCGATGCCGGCGCCGTTTTCGGCTGCCCCAGCTCCGGCTAGTGCCACCGCTCGACGCGCGAGGTCGCAGGCGTTCGAACGCGCCCGGCCGCGGTCCAAATGGGGCACCACAGCGGATTTCCGGCGAGGCCCGAGGCCCTCCGCCGCTTTTCGGGTCGCCGGCGGCGAAATTCCGACGGCGCCGACATTGCACGGCCTGGGGCCCACCCTGGGTCACTGACCAGTGGGTCCCAGGGGCCCCGTTGACAAGGTTGACCCGGTCAACTATGCTGACTAGGCAGCCCAACCACTGACAGGTGGCCCCCACGTGCTAATTATTGTTTTGTTAAATTAAAACTTAATCTGATAATTACTCTGACTATGACATGTGGGTCCCGCTAGCTAATTAGTTTAATTATATAAAATAACCCACTGTTAATTACTTCAGTCTATGACAGGAGGGCCCCACCTGTCAGTTTGACCAGTCAACAGTCACTGTTGACTGCTGACTGTGCCTGCTGACTGGGCTGTTGACGAAGTCAACTGGCCCCACTGTCAGCCTCACAGAGCACTCCGCTGGGTACACTTCTGTGTACCCATAGCATTTAGTATTTAACTGAATTTCGAAATTATTAATAAATCAGAAAATCCAGAAAATCGTTTAAACTTCACAAATTCATATAAAATAAACCGTAGCTCAGATGAAAAACTTTTCTATATGAAAAATGATCAAAAAAATAAGACGAATCCGAATATGCCATTCACATACCTGCCACATCCCTCTAACCTATTGATCATGGAACCTTCCCCTCCGGATCAATATACCGATAAGCACCTGGAGCTAGGAAAATATTCCTGGATATTTTCCCGCTCCGTCTAAAATAATTAGTGGAGCATTAGAGCACATAATCAACCCATACCGACCTAACATGCATCTGTGTGCATTTGTTTGCCCATTATTTATTTGTTTCTTCCTCCTCTTTCTTCTCCGGTAGACCCTGCGACTGTTGTCGATGCCCCTGTGATCGACTATGTCACCGACGACCCTTCTTCTTTCTCAGCAGAGCTTCCAGGCAAGGAAAATCCCCTTGATCATTCCTATATCACCCATTCCTTCTCCCTCATGCTTGCATTAGATTTTGCTACTGTATTTGATTGCTCCTATTCTGATGCATAGCCTGATTTTGTAACTTGTTGATGATACCTTACCTGCTGTCCTATATGCTTAGTATAGGTTGGCTAGTGAACCATCAGTGGCCCCACACCCTTGTCCTTGTTGACATGCTTTACCACCGGTGACTCGATCAGTGTGGTCGATGTACAAAGATCGACACATCACCACACCACCACACCCCCTTAGTTGTATGACTCTGTAGAGCTACCATCGAGTGCCGAGGGTGATACCTCCTACCTCACTCCTGATGATATCTCTGTAGCGTAGCTAGTCGGTTGTGGGTTACTGAGGGTGATTCCTCTTTCACCACCTCCGATGATGCCTCTGTCGTGCAGCCCCTCAAGTGTGAACCCATCGAGGCTGATTCCTCCAAGTTCACCTTGACGGTTACATCGAGTAGGAATCCAACAAGGGTGATTCCTCGGATTCCCCCTTGATGTTTCGGACACAAGGCTACCTTTAACTATTGTCCTCCATGAACTGTTACGGTGGGACTGAAGGGACAGGCGGTACCACCCCGGTAGAGGTGGACCTGGGTTCCCAACAGTCTCTAGTGAAGTCGGGTTGACCTGGTGGGTACCCGCGAGATAAATACGAGGCACGGCCGGGCAGGCAGACCGCCCAGGAGAGGGATGGGCCTGGCCCTTGCCGTAAGTCCTCGAGACAGGGCGACAGGAGCACTGATCGTCACTGATATGTCCATTTTGCATCATGTTTTGCTACTATTATTTATAGTGTTTTTGATCAATATAACACTTTGTGGAGCAATTCTAATGCCTTTTCTCTCTTAATATGCAAGATTTACACAAGGAGGGAGAATGCCGGCAGCTGGAATTCTGGACCTGAAAAAGCTATGTCAGAGATACCTATTCTGCACATCTCCAAATGAGCTGAAATTTCACGGAGAATTATTTTGGAATAAATAAAAAATACTGGAATCAAGAAGTACCAGAGGGGCCCACCCAGGTGCCCACGAGGCACCAGGGCGCGCCACCCCCCCCCCCCCCAGGCACGCCATGGTACCTCGTGGGGCCCCTGGCCGTCCTCTGGCCCCCATTTTTGGGTATATAAGTCATTTTGCCCTAGAAAAAATATAGAGAAGACTTTTTGGACGGTGTGCCGCCATCTCGAGGCGGAACTTGGGCAGGAGCACTTTTGCTCTCCGGCGGAGAGATTCTGCCGGGGATACTTCCCTCCGGGAGGGGGAAATCATCGCCATCGACATCACCAGCGATCCTCTCATCGTGGGAGGACTAATCTTCATCAACATCTTCAGCAGCACCATCTCATATCAAACCCTAGTTCATCTCTTGTATTCAATCTTTGTCTCAAAACCTCAGATTGGTACCTGTGGGTTGCTAGTAGTGTTGATTACATCTTGTAGTTGATGCTAGTTGGTTTATTTGGTGGAAGATTATATGTTCAGATCTATTATGCTATTCAATACCTCTCTGATCTTGGATATGAACATGATTTGTGAGTAGTTACTTTTGTTCTTGAGGACATGGGAGAAGTCTTGTCATAAGTAATCATGTGAATTTGGTATTCGTTCGATATTTTGATGATGTGTATGTTGTTGATTCCCTTAGTGGTGTCGTGTGAACGTCGACTACATGACACTTCACCATCTTTGGGCCTAAGGGAATGCATTGTGGAGTAGTAATTAGATGATGGGTTGCTAGAGTGACAGAAGCTTAAACCCTAGTTTATGTGCTATTCCGTAAGGGGCTCATTTGGATCCATATGTTTAATGCTATGGTTAGAATTATATTAATTCTTCTTTCATAGTTGCGGATGCTTGCGAGAGGGGGTAATCATAAGTGGGAGGCTTGTTCAAGTAAGAACAGCACCCAAGCACCGGTCCACCAACATATCAAATTATCAAAGTAGCGAACGCGAATCAAACAAACATGATGAAAGTGACTAGATGAAATTCCCATGTGTCCTCGAGAACGCTTTACTTACTATAAGAGATTGTTTTGGCTTGTCCTTTGCTATAAAAAGGATTGGGCCAACTTGCCGCACTCTTTGTTACTATTGCTACTTGTCACTTGTTACAAATTATCTTGCTATCAAACTACTCGTTACCGATAATTTCAGTGCTTGCAGAAAACACCTTGCTGAAAACCGCTTATCATTTCCTTCTGCTCCTCGTTGGGTTTGACACTCTTACTTATCGAAAGGACTACGATTGATCCCCTATACTTGTGGGTCATCAGTCACCGCGCGCTCCCAACACACTAACGGGTTTGGATATGTGATCTGAGTAGGCCTCTGGCCTTTTCGCACTAACCACCACGCGGGAATAGTATGGGCACTCAGCGTCGTATGTTTCAGCCGAAGTTCTTTAGACATTAGCAACTGAGCGGTGCACGCCGGGTTGGACCGCGACAGCCTGCGTGTGTATATAGGGGCTAGGTCTGCTCCCGGCCGCCCACGCAACGTGCGGGAGTGCAAAGGGCGATGGGCCCAAGACCTCTGAGTGCTTAGGATTTAGACCGGCGTGCTGGCCTCTATGTTGAGCCTAGGTAGGGCTACGGCGTGTCGATCAGCCGAGGCTGGCCATGGCCCGAGAAAAGTGTGTTCAGCCAGAGTTAATCGAGTGTGTTGGGTAAGTTGGTGCACCCCTGCAGGGAAGTATATCTATTCGAATAGCCGTGTCCACGGTAACAGGATGCTCGGAGAGTATCCCGATCTACTACAACTAGAACTGGATACCTGAGTAACTTAATTAATATGTTAGCTCCGAGATCGCTTTCTCGCAGGGAGTCAAGGAAGGGTCTCTGGGCATTGCTACTATTACTTATTACTTTATGTTATGATGCTAATCTGCACTCTTCTAATGCTGCAAGATGTTGCAAGATGCTTGTCGTGGGTACGACCATCTATGGGGCCATCTAGCCCCTTTGTGGTTCGGCGAGGGAGATCGACGTGCACAAAGAGCAGAATCAATGGAAGACGCGAGGGATTTACCCAGGTTCGGGCCGCTGAGAAGCGTAAAACCCTACTCCTGCTCTTGGTGTATTGGTTGTATAAGAGCACAAGTACAAGGAGCGCTTCTCCCGGCAAGGTGCGGAGAGAGCTGCTACGCGAGATGTGCAGGTGTTTGAAAAGGGTCTGAATCTCTGAATCTCCATAACTGTTGCCTTGGCCCTCCTTTTATAGCTCAAGGGGTTACCACAGTGGCAAAACAGTAATTACATATCGATTTGATAGCAAACAGTGCTATCATACCTAACTCTGCCAGTTTAGGACAAAGGCATTAAATGCACCGTTGGGTGTCATGTGGAGAGGTAGCCCCAGCAAGGTTTCTGCACTGCTCACCCAGCTACCTCATATTAGCCTGGCACACCCTCTGGACGGGTGTCACTAAAGGCAAATCCTATCCCAGCGCGCTAACACGTGCCCGACAAACCTCACCAACCAGCCTGCGCAGTCGACACCTCACCCATTAGAGACCATCTGTCCGGTGAGGTGGAGTGCTGGAGGGTTGGCAGAAGCTTGCCGGCACGGAGCTTGTCGGGTCTTCACCTTGTCGGTTCGGCCTTGCCGGTAAGAAATGTCTTCATCTTCGGTACTAGTTGAGTGCTTGTTGGTGCTGTATCTTGAGCTTCTCTCCAGTAGCTCCTGCGATTGGGCCTTGAATCTCGGCCTTGGCGGTTCCCAGCAAGCCTCGGCCGGCAAGGAGGCTGCTACTGTCTGTGCATAAGTCAGGGTATAAAATACCCATGTTTTATACACCGACAGGAGCCCCCGGGCCTGGGCCATACGCGCGTCCGAAGCGTCGTTGGGCTAGGCCCAAACAATGCACAGACACGCGGCGGGAAAACTGCCGCTGTAATTTTTGTCATGTTGGTTATCACCTCTTCTGAGATCTTCTTTGCTTATTCATCAATTTGGATTCGTGAGCATTCTTGGTCATCTTCCGGCAACTCTTGCCGTCGAACGGATGGCCGCTAGGCGTGCTCAGACCAGGCATATGCTCGTAGGTGGGGCGTCGTGGGTTTAAACTGAACCGGCACGTGGCCACGCATGGCAAAGGATGTCTGTCTTTACTTCTCCTTTTTCTGCGCCCCTCCATCATGCACGCTTGCATGCATGCAAGGCAGCGGATTGGTGGAGAAGGGCGGCCGTTGGAGTGATGCGTCGGGCCAGGGGCGCAGAGCGCGGGATTGGCGAACGTGGGCGGTTGCTGGAGTAATGCGCCCGGCCAGAAGCGCAGGGCACGGGATTGGTGAATCTGGGTGGCTGCCCGAAGACGGTGAAGCGCCAACCCCCCCGCACCCCCCTATAAAGAGGGGGCCATGGGGTGTGATGCTCATCCATCTCCTTCTGCATCGATCTTCAGCAACCGTCGCCTCTTTCTCTCATCTTCTTCCTCCGCATCTGACGACGTCATGGTGAGGGGAAGAGGATGCGGTCGTGCCTCCGCCGCCGCAGCAAGGGCTTCTCCTCGGCTCCACGCCCATGCCTCGGCCGCGGCCGCTGAGGCTGGCTCCAGCGCTCAAGGGAGGGCCGCGGCCCATGGTCGTTGGAGACGCGGTGCCTGTGGTTGGGGCGGCCATGGCGGTGCGCTCGTAGCTTCGTCTTCGGCCGTCCCATCCCCGGCAGAGGTCCATACGGAGGACACGGCGCAGGAGTTCATCGTAGAGCTGCGTGATCGGCCGCGGAGCTGGCTACGGCTTCCCCGTCCCTTTGCTAGGGAGATGGAAGGCCGCCACCAGCGCGGCTTGTGGCTGTGTGTTGACGGTTGCTGCAACAACCCAGTATGGGTGACCGTTGAGACCTCCAACAACAGCCTCATGCATCTCATGCGTGGGTGGAAATCCTTCGTTCGTGCCCGTTGCCTGGGGCAAGGGCACCTTCTTCTCTTTAGGTTGGATGGACCAGACACGCTCGTCGTGAAGTTCTTCGGGGCTTCAGGCGCCCGTCTGGAGTGCTGCGCGGAGAGCTCGAGCGACAGTGACACCGCTTCCTCCAGTGATGCTGAGGATGACGATGATGATGGCGATGACGATGGCTCCCCGGGCGTGAAGATTGAGGATGATGACGACGGGTCTGGCTGATCGCCGGCAGCACCATCATCTGGCCTTCCGGGAACAAGCCGGGCTTCGCCTAGGCGCCCCTTTTGCCCTCTTTGCACTTGATGTAAACCCTGGGGAAGGGCCAATAAAATGTAACTGAGCACTTTTTTAATGAATATCTATTGTTTGTCGGCCTCAGATGAATGCACACCGTTTCCCTTGTTTTATTTTGCCTTTGTATGATTGCGTTCCCTACGCTGCTTGGAAACTTGCCTGTGCACACACTTGCCGCGAGCGCTTTGAGGAATGGGTCCTTAGCAGCCTGCTGGAAGTGCCGCCACCAGCAAGGCAACTTGTCGATCATAGCGCAGCAGCTTGCCGGTTCAAGCACTTGCTGCGAGCGCTTAGAGGAACAGGTCCCTAGCAGCTTGCCGGAAGTACTGCCACCGGCAAGGCAACCTGCCGTCACTACGCAGCTGCATATCTTGCCGAGCGGACTCGACACAAGATAAGAGTGCAATCTGTGGATGACAAGATCCCTTCATGTGCAGGTTTCTCAAACAAACACAGAATCGTTCAAGGGAGATCGCGAATGTAACAAGGAAAAAAAATTCAAAGTTTTTCAACTTAGCTTTCCTTGTGTTGTTTCTCTCGTTGCACGAAATGATCACTTGAACGTCGTTAAACTGGTACCCCATCTCCACTCCCCCCGGGAAACTTGCGCGCAAGGGATCCTTCTGTCCTTTTAAGAAAAAGAAAGAAGAGAAAAGAGTGGTTTGGGAACCTTGACGGTTCATCAGCCATTCCACACAAACTAAAGTGTAAATCACAACATTGCATGTATCAATATATAAATGAACATGTACGAAGAGTTGCGAAACACTTAGCTTTATTATGCACAGGACCTGCGCCTGGCTTTGTACGAAAGGTTACAAGTCTTGCCGACAAAGCTTGTACAAAAGGGGTCGCCGGGAGGCCCGGCAACCACGCCTTATGGGTAGAACTTGCGAAGATGCTCAATATTCCATGAGTTCTCCACTGGGGTGCCATCTTCGGTCTCCAGACGGACTGCGCCAGGTCTGGTGACTTGTACTACCCGATAAGGGCCTTCCCACTTCGGTGTCAACTTGTTTGATTTCTTGGCGGACTGAACATGCCGAAGAACAAGGTCGCCTTCCTCAAGGCTTCAGGCATGCACTTTGCGGCTATGATAGCGGCGCAAGGCCTGCTGGTAGCGTGCAGCTTGCACAGCCGCCCGAAGACGATCCTCCTCAAGGAGCGTTGCGTCGTCTTGCCGCAGCTGCTCTTGCTAAGCTTCATCATAAGCGAGCACTCGAGGTGACCCGTACATGAGTTCCGTGGGGAGCACCGCTTCTGCACCATAGATTAGGGAGAAGGGCGTTTGGTCGGTGGCTCGATTTGGTGTCGTCCTGAGTGACCAAAGAACCGTTGGCAACTCATCAGTCTAGCGCCTTCCACATTTGCGCAGCCTGTTAAAGGTTCTTGTCTTGAGGCCACACAGCACTTCACCATTCATCCTTTCCGCTTGGCCGTTGCTTCTCGGGTGAGCGACAGATGCAAAACAGATTTTGCTGCCAAGGTCTTGGATGTACTGCATGAAGGTACGGCTCGTGAATTGTGTGCCGTTGTAGGTGATAATTCTGTTAGGAACCCCAAAACGGCAAACTAATCCTTTGAAGAACTTGACGGCTGACTGTGCTGTCACCTTTCTCACCGGCTCTACTTCAGGCCACTTTGTGAACTTGTCGGTGGCGACGTACAAGAACTCAAAGCCCCCGGCAGCATGGGGGAAAGGGCCCAAGATATCGAGCCCCCAGACCGAAAAGGGCCAGGAGAGAGGGATTGTTTGGAGAGCTTGAGCTAGCTGATGTATGTTCTTTGAATGGAACTGGCATGCTTCACACTTGGTTACTAGCTCAGTTGCATCCTGGAGGGCAGTGGGCCAATAGAAGCCTTGCCGGCAAGGGCCCTTGATCCTATGTGGGAGCCACATATGCCTCCATGTATCTCTGCCAACAGCTTCTGTCCATCTTCCCGGCGAAAACACTTCAATTTCACACCGTTTGGTCATTTTCTGTATAGAATGCTATCCACAAATTAATACATACTTGACTGACGGGCTACTTTCTCAGCTTCTTCTTGCTCATCGGGAAGTTCTCTTGTTTGAAGAAAACGAACTATCTGTTGTGCCCAAGCCGAAGCCTGTGGCTCGACGACGAGGACTAAAGGCATTTCTTCGGCTGAGGGAGCGCTTGATTTAGAGGCAAGAACCTGAGGTTCCGCACGAAGCGGCTGCTCACCGATAGCCGTGTTGTTGTTCCCGGCAACATCCTTGCCGGCGTCTTCTAGGAGCTCTGCCGGAAAGTACTTGCCGGTATTCAACTTCCATCTTTTACTGGCCTACGTTGATGGAGTGATTGTTGGTTGATCCAAATGGAGCTCAAAAGTTCCCGGTTCCACGGGAAGCTTTTGAGCGGCACACTTTGAGAGGCTATCAGCAATGCTGTTTTCCACACGAGGGATGTGCTCTGTTTGTAACCCGTCAAAGTGTTCTTCCAATTTCCTCACTTCTTCCACATACGCTTCCATCAATGGGCTCTGGTAATCTTTGTTCACTTGTTTTACAACAAGCTGCGAGTCACCACGGATGATTAATTTTCTGATCCCCAGGTCCACTGCGATCCTAAGACTGGCAAGGAGTCCTTCGTTCTCAGCAGTGTTGTTTGTAGCTTGCTCCCTGGGAAAGTGCATTTGAACCACGTACTTGAGGTGCTCTCCGGTGGGTGCGACAAGCAGCAGTCCGGCACCGGCGCCTTGCGGTGAGAAGGCACCGTCAAAGTTCATGATCCATTCTTTGACTGCTTCTTTGTCGGGGAGAGCTGTTTCTTGAGTTTCTTCGTTTTGCGTTGGTGTCCATTCTGCAATGAACTCCGCCAAGGCTCTGCTTTGGATGGTTGAAGTGCTTTCAAACTTGAGTGCAAAGCTTGACAGTTCCAATGCCCACTCTACTATCCTGCCGGTTGCTTCTGGATTTTTCAAAATACGTTGCAACAGGAAGCGAGTGACGATGGTGATCTCGTGTTCTTGGAAGTAGTGGCGCAACTTTCTCGAGGCCATAAGGAGGCCGAAAAGCAGCTTCTGCACGCCAGAGTATCTTGATCTAGCCCCCTGTAGAAGGGAAGTAACAAAATACACGGGTTGCTGCACCACCTTCTTCTTCGGCACTACTTGCTGGTCAGCTTTACTTGCTTGCACTGTTTTTGACTTGTCGATGCCAGACCTCGCCGGGGAAGATCCTAGTTTTTCGCTGGACGGGTCTACCGTGGCTGCTTCCTCATCATCGACTTCTCTCTGCGCCACTAATGCAGCACTAGCCACTTGATTTGTTGCCGCTATATATAGTAGCAACGGCTCTTGTGGTCTAGGCGCAACTAGAGTTGGCGCGGAGGAGAGGTATCTTTTCAAATCCTGCAGCGCGGCCTCCGCTTCCGGAGTCCATCTCATTGGACCTGCCTTTTTCAAAATCTTGAAAAACGGTAGGGAGTGCTCAGTAGATTTTGAAATGAATCTACTCAAGGCAGCAACACAGCCGGCAAGACGCCGCACATCTTTGACGCTTTTTGGTGCTTGAATCTGCTCAATTGCTTTGATCTTGTCGGGATTTTCTTCAATTCCGCGTTGAGATACAAAGAATCCAAGAAGCTTGCCGGATGGGACACCGAACACACACTTCTCGGGATTGAGCTTCAGATTGATCTTGCGCAAGTTTGCAGATGTCTCTTCTAAATCTTGAATGAAGGTTGTTTTGTCCTTAGTTTTGACCACTATATCATCCATATATGCTTCCACATTCTTGTGCAGGTGGGGATCAAAACCAATCTTTACTGCCCTTGCAAAGGTTGAACCAGCACTCTTTAACCCAAAGGGCATACGCACGAAGCAGTATGTGCCACATGGAGTAATGAATGCGGTTTTCTCCTCATCCTCCTTGGCCATGAATATCTGATGGTACCCAGAATAGGCATTAAGGAAGGAGAGTAGATCACAGCCAGAAGTGGAGTCTACAATTTGATCAATGCGCGGCAAAGGGAAAGGATCCTTTGGACACGCTTTGTTGATATCAGTGTAATCAATACAAAGTCTCCACTTTCCATTTGCTTTGCGCACCACAACTGGATTTTGCCAACCAAGTCGGATGTAGGACACCTCTGACCAAGCCTGCTGCTTCAAGTTTCTTGATTTCCTCGGCAATGAATTGTTGCCGCTCCAAAGCTTGCTTCTGGACTTTTTGCTTGACGGGCCGAGCATGGGGGGTAGACGGCAAGGCGGTGCTCAATTACCTCCCTGGGAACACCGGGGATGTCAGATGGTCGCCATGCGAACACATCGACATTCGCCTGCAGGAAGGCAATGAGCGCGCTTTCCTATTTGCTGTCAAGGGTGGCATTGATGGTGAAGGTACCGTCACTGCCGTCCTCCCTCGCCGACACCTTTTTGGTTGCCGGTGAAGTAGCTTTGGATTTCTTCCCGGCAGAGCACTCCGGCAAGTCTTCAACAGGCGTGCAACACTCCAAAGAGGTGCGCTTCCCGGAATCCTTGCTGGAGGTCTTGTCGGACTTCTTGCTTTCCTTCTTCTTGGCGGGAGCTGGTGCCTTGGCGGCCTCCACTGCAACCGCATGTCTATACATCTTGTTGGCGCAAATGAATGCATCTTTCTTGTCGGAGTTGATGGAAATGATACCCATCGGCCCTGGCATCTTCAATGTGCTGTAAGCATAGTGAGATGCTGCCATGAATTTTGCCAAGGCTGGGCGGCCAAGAATTCCATTATACGGCAAAGGGATCTTGTTATCGTCAAACACAATCTTTTCTGTTCTATAGTTCAATTCCCCGCCAAACGTCACCGGCAATGGGATCTTTCCCTTGGGCTGGCTTCTTCTCGGGTTTACTCCTTGAAAAGTGCCTGTCTTCGCGAGCTCCTCGTTGGGAATCTGTAGCCTCTTGATCACCTCTGGGGAAATCAAGTTCAGGCCGGCCCCACCATCAACTAACTTTTCGTGACCTTGAGGTTGCGAATTGTTGGCAAAACCAACAACGGCAAACACCCGACCGCAGTTGTGCGATCAGGGTGGTCCTCGGCGTCGAAAATGATAGGCGTGTGTGACCACTTGAGTGGCTTTTGAGAGTCCACTGCCGGTTCCGCCGCATTAACCTCACGAGCCCACTGCTTGAGTTGGCAGTGAGAGGAGTGTAAAGATGCCCCTCCGTCAACGCACATGGCCTCAGTTGCCTTCTGGAATTCTTGTTGACTGGACTCTCCGTTGTCCTCTTCTTCCTCACTCCAATCATCTTCCCCCTTCTTCTCGTGGCCTCCAGCAGGCTTTTCTTTCTGCTGCTTGGCCTTGCCACGGCGGCCTCCTTGACCACCACGGCCTTTTTTACTGGATCCACCGGCACCATCTTGACCCTTCTCTTTGTCATGCTTTTCGTATTCGGCCTTCTATTTCTCGACAAGGTGCTCGACTTGTCGGCACTCTTGGAGATCATGGCCTTTGGTGCGGTGAATCTTGCAGTATGGCCCATCAGACTTGCCGGCCTTCTCGTTCGCCGCCGCCTCCTGGCAAGCGGCGCATACAGCCGCCTCCTTGCTGGAGCTCTCAGTCTTGGCTTTCTTGGCGGACTCAGAGTTGCCGGAACCTTCGACGGCCATTACAGTTTTGCCTTTGCGCTTCCTATTGCGCTTTCGGCCCTTCTTCCTCGGGGTGGTAGCATCGTCATCCTCGGAATCCACCTCGGCACCAGCATCCTCCCCGGGAAGCCTTCTCCCTTCCTCAGCACGCGTGCACTTATCCGCCAATGTATAGAGCTCGTTGACGGTTTTGGGTAGTTTGACGTTCATCTTCTCCCGCATCCTTCGATTGTGCACGTTTGTGTGAAAGGCGGCAATGACGGCTGCGGGGTGCACATATGGAGTGTTACAGTGCACACGGTTGAACCTTTGGATGTACTTGCGTAAAGTTTCTCCATCTCTTTGCAGGATCACTTGCAGGTCGCTGGGCTATCCAGGGGCCTTGTGGCCTCCGGTAAAGGCACCAACAAACTCGTTACAGGGATTCACCCACGAAGAAATGGAGTTCTCCGGCAAGTTCATTAGCCAAGATCTCACGTTGGGCTTCAGTACTAACGGAAAGTAGTTGGTGAGAATTTTCTCATCTCTTCCTCCGGCAGCTTGCATGGCAATCGTGTAGATGCCCAAAAACTCTGCCGGGTTTAGCTTGCCATCGTACTTTTCCGTTACTTCTGGCTTGAAGGCTCGGACGGACGGCCATTGGACTTGCCGTAGCTCACGGGTGAAGGCAGGACACCCAACCTCGTAAGGTAAGTGTCCGCCAACCCCCGGCGCAGGCTCATCAACGACGGGGCCGTTGTACGCGTCGGATTGACGGCGTGCCTCCCGGCGCCATTCAATGGTGGTGCGGGCGTCCTCTACCCGCCTGTCTCACAACACTTGTCGCTGGTCTTGCCGTGCTCACGGATCCGAAGAGGCCATCAACATCTCGTCGGACTCGAAAGATCATTGAGCTTGCCACGGTTGTTGGCGTTGCTGCTGGGGTTATTGCACCGTTAGCGCAGTACCGTCAACGCGGCCACCGGCTGGAGCTGCTGGTGCTGTCTGCGGACGCCGTGAGGGTTTCGCTTGATGTGATCTGCTAGCCTTGGTGAGCCCAATCAAGCTTTGGATGGTGGCTCTCCACTCATCTATCTTCTCTGCCGTTGGAGGGAAATTTAGCAGCATTTGGGCTCGCGCCATTGCTTCCGCTGTTGTGGCTGGCATGGCCAGAAGCGAAGAGCGTGATGTTGTGTAGGATCGAAAGTATGTCTAGAGGGGGGGTGATTAGACTACTTGACCAAGTATATGTCAAGCATATGTCAAGCAGATTTTAGAATCGCAATTTTAGTTGTGGACAGATTTTAGAAAAAGTATATGTCAAGCATCACCCTACACATGCAATTCTAAGAGTATAGCAGCGGAATGTAAGCAATCGCATATGTATGTAAAGGAGGGGATCGGAGATTTCAAACGCAATGAAGACACTGTGGTTTTTGGTGTGGTTCCGATAGGTGGTGCTATCGTACGTCCACGTTGATGGAGACTTCAACCCACGAAGGGTAACGGCTGCGAGAGTCCATGGAGGGCTCCACCCACAAAGGGTCCACGAAGAAGCAACCTTGCCTATTCCACCATGGCTTACGTCCACGAAGGACTAGCCTCACTCGGGGTAGATCTTCACGAAGTAGGCGATCTCCTTGCCCTTACAAACTTCTTGGTTCAACTCCACATCATGTTGGAGGCTCCCAAGTGACACCTAACCAATCTAGGAGACACCACTCTCCAAAAGGTAATAGACGGTGTGTTGTTGATGAACTCCTTGCTCTTGTGCTTCAAATGATAGTCTTCCCAGCACTCAAACAACTCCTCACAGATTTGGCTATGGTGGAAGAAGGATTTGAGTGGAAAGCAACTTGGGATAGGCTAGAGATCAAGTTTCAAATGGTAGGAGTGGAATATCTTGATCTCAACACATGAGTAGGTGGTTCTCTCTCAGAAAATGTATGGTGGAAGTGTAGGCACGTTCTGATGGCTCTCCTTACAGAGAAGGATGTGGTGGAGGGGTATATATAGCCTCCACACAAAATCCAACCGTTACACACTTTTGACCCAACTCGGTGGCACCGAAACAATCATCTCGGTAGCACCGAACTGTGTAAAAGATATGAACGTTAGGAATCTCGGTGGGACCGATACGGACAACTCGGATGGACCGAAGTGCAATGGCTTAGGGCAATCCTCATCTCGGTGGCACCGATTGCATCAACTCGGTAGGACCGAAGTGAAGCAATAAGGCTACAGAGAGTTGGCAAGCCATCTCGGTGAGACCGATTTGCAAAACTCGGTGAGACCGAAGTAAGTGCAAACGATTACAGAGAGTTGGCAAGGCCATCTTGGTGAGACCGAGATCCATTTCGGTGGATCCGATTTGTTAGGGTTTTGGCAGTGTCTAAGTCTTGGATGAACTCGGTGGGGCCGGATAGGAAATTTCGGTGGGGCCGAGTTGGAATGTAGGTTTTGGACATATTTGGGTAGAGATAGTGGTTGAGGGTTTAGGAATACTGTCACTAAGCACTTGAGCAAAAAGACCATTAAGCAACACCTCATCCCCTTTTAATAGTATTGGCTTTCCTATGGACTCAATGTGATCTTGGATCACTAAACCAAAAATGTAGAGTCTTGAACTTTTGCCAATCCTTGTCCTTAGCATTTTGAGGGGTCCACGTCTCTAGTCCATGCCATGCCAGTCATTGAACATCCTGAAATCTTAATCTTGAATGGACATTAGTTCAATGAGATATATGTTGTTATGAATTACAAAACCACCAAGGGAGCAAATGTGCTTTCATGTTGCTCTACTCCTGGCAGAGCCAGCAGGAGCGCCATTACGGTCTTGCTGCCATGGCGCATGATCAGCAGCGGGTTGCTGTGGTGGAGGCAGTGCCTGAGGATCTGGGACTTGATCAACAGGAGTCTTGCCATGAGGCCGCTGCTGTCCGGAGTCGTTGGCGCCGCTCGGAGCCGTACCGCACCCGTTGCGCGAGGGACGCGGCATCTGTCCGAAGCAGCATCTTTGGACGCTACGGCGGCGGTATCCCAGCTCGCGCCGGCCCGGGCGTTACCGCTCCGATGGCTGCGTTTGTCGACGCGGCGAGGAGGAGGAGGAAGACGTCCGTCGGCCCTGCTCGCGCCGTCTTGGCTTCGTTCGCCAGAGGGTCAAGGAAGTTGACTGCCTCCAGCGTGCTCGTCCCTCGCACTGACCATGGTGGGCACGGCAACCGTGACGCCTACGCTGGTCATACCGACCGCGGTATCCGCACCGTCCGCATTGGCCACGCCGCCTGCGGATAGGTGCGAAGGGGCCGTCATCGTGATGCCCTTTTTCTTGGGCGCCATCGAGGACGAGGAGGACGATGATGAAGTTGACGAAGATGACACGCAATCCACTGATTCAGGTTCGCGCAAGCGAGATCCCCTACCTGGCGCGCCAAAGATGTCGTGGGTACGACCATCTATGGGGCCATCTAGCCCCTTTGTGGTTCGGCGGGGGAGATCGACGTGCACAAAGAGCAGAATCAATGGAAGATGCGAGGGATTTACCCAGGTTCGGGCCGCTGAGAAGTGTAAAACCCTACTCCTGCTCTTGGTGTATTGGTTGTATAAGAGCACAAGTACAAGGAGCGCTTCTCCTGGCAAGGTGCAAAGAGAGCTGCTACGCGAGACGTGCAGGTGTTTGAAAAGGGGTCCGAATCTCCGAATCTCCATAACTGTTGCCTTGGCCCTCCTTTTATAGCTCAAGGGGTTACCACAGTGGCAAAACAGTAATTACATATCGATTTGATAGCAAACAGTGCTATCATACCTAACTCTGCCAGTTTAGGACAAAGGCATTAAATGCACCGTTGGGTGTCATGTGGAGAGGTAGCCCCAGCAAGGTTTCTGCACCGCTCACCCAGCTACCTCATATTAGCCTGGCACGCCCTCTGGACGGGTGTCACTAAAGGCAAATCCTATCCCAGCGCGCTGACACGTGCCCGACAAACCTCACCAACCAGCCTGCGCAGTCGACACCTCACCCATTAGAGACCATCTGTCCGGTGAGGTGGAGCGCTGGAGGGCTGGCAGAAGCTTGCCGGCACGGAGCTTGTCGGGTCTTCACCTTGTCGGTTCGGCCTTGCCGGTAAGAAATGTCTTCATCTTCGGTACTAGTTGAGTGCTTGTTGATGCTGTATCTTGAGCTTCTCTCCAGTAGCTCCTGCGATTGGGCCTTGAATCTCGGCCTTGGCGGTTCCCAGCAAGCCTCGGCCGGCAAGGAGGCTGCTACCGTCTGTGCATAAGTCAGGGTATAAAATACCCATGTTTTATACACCGACAATGCTAGTCTTCGATAGGCTAGACCTTCTCTCTATTCTGGCATTTCTGCAGTCTAGTCCACAGATACAGCCCCTCCTTTGATACCGATGCATACTTAGCATAGTTTTGATGTAAGTCATGTGAGTACTTTGGATGAGTACTCACGGTTGCTTTGCTACCTCTTTTTCCCCATACCCGATTGCTGCGATCAGATGACGGAGCCTCGGAGCCAGCTGACCCCGTCGACGACTACTACTACCCCTCCGACGGAGCTTACTGCTACGTGGAGACCGACGACCAGGAGTAGTTTCGGAGGTTCCCAGGCAGGAGGCCTGCGCCTTTTCAATCTAGATGTCGTTATTTTGCTCAGCCTTCTTAATGCAAACTTGTCTAATTATGTCTGTACTTAGATACTAATGCTTCAGCTGACTCTTGTGTAACTCGAGCTTATGTATTCGAGCCCTCGAGGCCCCTGGCTTGTAATATAAAGCTTGTATGACTTTAATTTGTGTCTAGAGTTGTGTTGTGATATCTTCCCGTGAGTCCCTGGGCTTGATCGTGCGCATTTGCGTGTATGATTAGTGCATGATTGAGTCGGGGGCATCACAGCAAAGTTCATAGAATATTCTACAACGAATATAGAGAGACCAATATCCAAGCTCAAAATATATAAGTGAAGCACATGAAGCATTCTATAAAGCCATACTCAAAGGATTTAAGTGAAGCACAAAGAGCATTCTATAAAGCCATACTCAAAAGATTTAAGTGAAGCGCATGAAGCATTCTATAAATCAACCAAGAACCATAAGAAATCATCCCCAAAAAGCATGGTGCATAAAATAAAAGGGAAAAATAAATGCAAAAGACACTCCAAGAATTTACGCATATTGTCGTGGTTTTGTCGCGACAGATGTCCAGGTAAAAGGACTTAGAGATGAAGCCATCACACTAACGTGGAAGCTTAGCGGGGTTGAATAGGAACGAGAAGACGCCGGGTTACCCAGGTTCAGCCCCTCACGGTGGAGGTAAAAGCCTACATCCTGCTTGGTTATATTGCTGTAGGTCTCGATTACAAGGGTGCGGTTTCGCTAACCTAGCTCTCGAGGGGATTTCAACTTAGTCCTTTTTCGTATAGGTGCTCCCCTTTATATACACAGGTGGAACCCTAGATTACATGAGAGTCCGGGTCGTTCTTTGACCCGTCTCTTTATCCTTTCCTACTTGTTCTCCAAGATGGCCATCTTGCCTTCTATCTCTCATCAAGCCGGCCCACCGCGTAAGCCGCCTCAACCTTGCCAGACTTCGTTAAGCCGGCCCACTGCTTAAGCCGCCTTAACCTTGCCAGGCCTCATTACACCAGCCCAGTCTTCGGCCCGCAGTGAGTTGACCCGCTAAGCTCGCCTTACGGCCGGGTTAACCCATGCCGGGTCTCCGCACTGGTAAATATCCCCAACATTAGCCCTCAGTTTGACTTGAATTTATTCACGTTAAACTTTATCCTGAAAAAGCAAAACATTAGTAATACATTTCCAAGCTCATCCCAAGCCGCTCTTTTAAGTCACCATCTTGGACCGGCTCAAGTCGCCGGGTTAAAGTGATAGTCAGGTTCGCCCTTTCAGATTCAAACTTAGCATTTTCAATTCTTGTCCCTCGTGACGTCACAATCCACCTTCGCGAAATCCGGATAATATTATCTCAAATCCCTTAGTGGGTACGTCCCGTCTTGTCAAGTACGAGAATCGAGGCACCACACCACTAAAAATTACTGCGCCTCCTGGGGTTCCACCCCTGCCGTTTTAACCTTTACCGCTCCCATAAATACGCCAGCTCACCCCCACGTTCACTTTTTACCCCACATTCTTCTTCTTCCTCCTCGCGCCCGCTCATCAGACCCGAAACGCCATCGCCCTTGAGCTCTCCGACGACCTCGGCCGTGCTTCCTCCGACGCCCCATCATTCGCCGCCGCTGCATTCGCCGCAATCAGGTACATCTCAACCCTCGCTCCTCTGGATCTACGACACCGTTTCTCTGTAGCTCATCAGAGCTCTTCGTGCTCGTGCTTCTCCCCATGCTTAGTAGATCCAAAACCAGCGAAATGATCCATGTAGGCACCCTATTCACTGCGGTAATACTCATTTTCGCATCTAGATCTCTGCTTCTGCTTTCACAGATTTGCATTGACGACAGGCCATCGTGTTCATCCCCACTTAGGTCTTTTAAACTTTCTTTTCTGCAGTATTTTTAGATCCTGTAATAGCACTCGCTCCGTCAGATTCCTGTTTATGGACATCTCAACACTTAGAAAAAACCCAACATCCCACTGATTAACCAACGCCGGCCCATTTTCATACCGGCTCAACATCACTCACTGCAGTTTGCATAACCCGGCCATGATTGCTTTAGTACCTCGCCGGGTTTCCCTTTATAAGCTTGATATGCCGGCTTATGACTCCTTTTTCTTCTTTTTCAGAACATGCCTCCCAAGCCCAAGATCGTCAACTGGGCCAAGTCCAGTATGTCTGAATTGAGCCTACAAGCTCTGACAGACACCGGGTTGCTGCCAGCCAAGGAGATAATTTCATGGCGAGCTCCTGAAGAAGAGATATACCCTCAACCCGGCGAAAATGAAGTGGTCGTATTTGTTGATCATGTCTCAAGGGGTTTTCGCCCTCCTGGCTCAAAGTTTTTCAGGGACGTGTTACACTTGTTCAACATCAGGCCCCAGGATCTGGCCCCCAATTCCATCTTCAATCTGTGTCAATTCCAAGTATTTTGCGAAGTCTATCTGCAGCTCGAGCCGTCTCTTATCCTATTCTGAGGGCTCTTTTATCTAAACTGCCAAACAGAGCACAAGGACGGCCCCAGTATTGAACTCGGCGGGATTTCCATCCAACGTCGAAAAAATATCATCTTCCCCAATGCCAAGCCGGCTAGTCATCCGAAAGGGTGGCAGAGGACTTGGTTCTACTGCAAGGACACCTCTCCCGCAGGTCAGAATCCCTTGCCGGGTTACCGGGCAACCCGGCTTGCCAATACCGTCTTCCCGGGTCTTCCTTCCCAAGAAGAGAGGGAAAATCTGAAGCCATTATATCCAAAAATGAACGCCTTACTTGCTCACGGCCTAATCGGTGCCGACTTGACCCGGACCTGGGTTGAATGGAGGATTCAGCCGCTGAGCTCCAGGACCCGGTTGATGCACACCTACACCGGCCATCGTGAAGATCCACAACGGTTCAGCCGGGTCAACCTCAAAGAGAAGGAGGTTATAAAACTATCCAAGGAATTGCTCGGAGAGACGATGGAAGACATCAAGACTGTGGGGCTTGCCCCGTTCAGTACTAACAAGCCGGCCCCTCCAGTAAGCCGCCTTCGCCCTTGATCACTACCAATATCATATTGCCTTTGCCTTCATTTCGCCAAACTGCCCTGGCACAGGAAAACGACAACTGGTGGCGGGTTGAGCCTGTAAACCCTACCCGAGAAGATGACGAAGAGGAGTCAAATAGCGACGAAGACAATGAGGTAGAACTTGACTCTCTTAAGCCGCCTCTTTAAACAGATCACTAATGCTCACTTATTCCAGGAAGAAGTTGAAGTTAGCCATGCAGTTGAGCCAGAGGTAACTTTAATTTCCTCATATTCAGACTCTCCAATACCTATTCGGAAGAAAACCCGGGCTGTGATCCACAAGGTTCGAAGGAAGCCCCGGGTTACTGTCCGTAAGGTCCCTTTTTCCCACGAAGATGCTCATTTGGACCCCCAATTTATTTTGAAGAAAACTCGACAAGCCGGCACCACTAAAAGGAAGACCCGGAGCGGCGAAGGCGAGTTAAGTAGCGGGCTTCCATACGAGCCGCCGTCGCGCAAAGCACGCGCTGAGGTGCTTCTTAGCCCAACTTATTCTTTTCCTCTAGCTGGCCTTTACAAAGAACCCTTACCCTTTAATGACTCGGCATATCAGACGTCGCACTCTTCAGGCGAGTCAAGCGCCACGTAGGCGCTGGCTTTCAATATCAATCTTGGGTAAGCAGACGTTCCTGTAATGTATATTGACTTCTTGTTGTTTTACCTTTGTAAATGACTAATTCCCTTGCTCTTTGTACAGCGCCAAAGCTTTTAAGAAGAAAACAGCCATTGAATCATCTGACCCGGCCATTCAGACGGGCCCTCAAGCGGAGGAGACCCCCTTGGCTACACGGGATGAACCGGCCCTCCATAACAGCCCGCCGTTATTAGACACGGCAAGCCCGGCTCGTGCCTCCCCTCCAGCTCAGGAGAGGGAAAATATAATTGTAGACCAAAACGCCCCACAACCTGAAGCGCCGGCTCAAGATAAAATACCGGCTCAGAAAGAGGTACTGGTGACGAATAAACATCAGACTGTCATACCAGAAACCTCCACAACCCTTGCCAAGGTCCCAGCCAAGCCTGAGCCAGCTCCAAAGGACAAGGGAAAATCAACTCTTGAATTTGCTACATTTGACGATCAAGACGCCAGTACTCTGCACCGAACTGTACTGACCCAGCTTTCTGAAAACCGGGACACGGAGATGGCTATGATTACATCCTTGAAGCGAAAATACGAGGTAACCTGTGCCCTTTTCTGCATACCATATATATATGTAGCCCCCAAGGGCCGGGTCATTATGCAATAATGGTCCGGGACTTCCAATTGAATCTTGCAAGTGGAACCGCCCACTAGCGTCCTCAAGGGCCGGCTCGTTTATTGATGACAGGTGGGTCTCCATAACGCAACAGAATAGATCAATGGATGCATTAGCCCCCAAGGGCCGGGTTATTATGAAATAATGATCCGGGACTTCCAAAATATAATAATTTGTAAGCTCAACTTCAATCGATAACCCCAAAGGCCGGCTCATCATGCATGATGGGCGGGTCTTCTGAACTGATCAGAAAAATCAACTCATGCCTTAGCCCCCATGAGCCGGGTTGCTCTTGAGGGCGACCCGGGCCATATATGCTATGTATAACGGTCTGCTCTGCAGGAAATGCTGGACCAGGTAGAAACTCAGGCTACCGGCTTCCGAAGGGAGGCCAGAAAAGAGAAGAAATTGCGCCAAGAATATGAGGAAGCCGCCGCGGAGGCGAATAAAGCTTTGGCCATTGTGAGGGCCACTTTGAAAGAAACTGAGGCTGCAAGAACCGCCCAAGCCATGAGAGCTGAAGAAGCGGAGGCCAAGCTCGAGTCGGTAACTCAGGAGCTGACGACTCTCAAAGGTCAAATTACCGCCATGTGTCGAGCCATCTTCGGTAAGTAAAACTAAGCATAACTCCTTGGACCGGCTTATCATCCTTAGCCAGCTTAACTGACCGTGCAGACTTGTGCTTTGCAGGCCGAAAAAATCAAACTCTTGTGCAACTACCAGTGGTGAAACTGAAGGCGGTCTATACCTTGGTAGAACAACTGTACATTGGCAGCTGCCGATGCATAATGGCCGCCAAAAGCACCACGGCACCGCCTCAGCTGATTGCGGATACACTGAAAGAGCTGTCCATCGTGCCCAAGTGGTTCAACGACTGGAAAAGGGCGTGCTGCCGCACAGGAGCTCTGACCGCACTTGCGCGGGCCAAGGCATACGTGCCGGAGCTTGACCCGGCTCAGGTGGCAGGCGGATACCCAGAGTTCAATATAGATGACACGCCATTCTCCAAGAAGGACTTCCAACGCTGCGTCAAGGAAACCCGGGTTGCGGCCACCGCCATTGCAGAAGAAGCTGACTTATGCAGATATTAGGCGCCTTATTCAAAGAACAATGAACGGATCGAGGCCCCAAATCATCAGCCGGTGGCTCTAACCCGTACACGTAAGCAATCCTTTGCTCCTGACGTCGATCCGTCCTCCCTGATATCTGAAGATGCCCTATTTGAAGCATTGCGCTCAATTCAGTGGTCGACCGGCGACTCAAGCCAAGAAGAGGAGGATGACGACGGCCATGAAGAGCCAGCTCATGGTGATCCATCAAGCACTGGCACCAGCTCTGACCCGGCGGCGTAAACGCCGGCTTATCGTAGCAGGCCGATCCTTGAGAGAAAAATTGTGCCAAGGCCGCAGCTGATGGGCGGCTTGTAATAGGGCAGCATAAACTTCTGATACCAGTGTAAATACTTTGCATTTCTGTGAATCCTCCTTTTGGCCTTGAGAGCCGGCCTGCAATGGAATTAATCTGCCGAAACAATATAACCATATGTGATGGTCAGTGACAATGCCACTTTGAACGAGTAATCTTTGTTACTGTTTTCAACAAGTCAAGTAGCTTAAATAGACCTAAGTGAATGACACGCATGGATGTATGTATGTATGCAGAGATGATATGCCTGAATGTAAGTATGTGTGCAAGAATGTATGTATGCGAAAAAAGTGCAAGTCGGACTATGCTTGAAACGGACGGCTTAGAAAGCCCAAACCGAAAGACGCTTTCATGAAGCTGGCACTTGGCCTGCTGGTTTGTCCTTGCTTTCTAAAAGCTGGCTCTCCACAACCAATCGAACGTTTTAACACAGATGAGTTCAGGGTCACATATGTGATTGACTCATCAGACGTACGTCGGGTCGTTTACATAGGGAGTAGCATCTTGCTAACAGGCAGGTTTAACCAGCGTTGTGGCATCTCGCCGGGTTAGGAGGGTTTTGTAAGCTAAACTCAATTGAGTTGGAAGCCCCCAAGTAACCAAGATCAACAAATAAAGATCCAGTACACAAGTTTTGAGGCTAAACAAACCCCCTCATACAGTGTTGCTGGTCAAAATTATATTTGATCAAAAAGAGGTATATACATGATAGAAGGTATGTACAAGGTGTAACCTAGTCAATGACTTAGGTGTAATACGGCCGGAGCTGGGCAATGTTCCAAGGCCAGCTTGTTTCCTCCTTAGTCGTGCGTGACTTCTCTGCTTCCCGTATATCAACCAGGTAATATGACCCGTTGTTGAGATTCTTGCTGACCACAAAGGGCCCTTCCCAACGCGGCGAAAGCTTGTGCATGCCTGTCTGGTCTTGAATCAGACGGAGCACTAAGTCACCTTCCTGGAAAGCACAGCTTCAAACTCTACGGCTGTGATAGCGGCGTAGGCCTTGCTGATAGACTGCTGATCTGGATGCAGCAAGGTCACGCTCCTCCACCAAAGCATCAAGAGCGTCTTGACGTACCAGCTCATTATCTGCCTCCACATAAGCCGCCACTCGAGGGGAGTCGTGACGAATATCGCTTGGGAGCACGGCTTCTGCACCATAGACCAGAAAGAACGGCGTATAGCCTGTCGACCTGTTGGGAGTAGTCCGTATGCTCCAAAGTACTGAAGGTAACTCTTCTTCCCAGCAACCCGGCGTGCACTGTAGAGGCACCATGAGCCGGGGTCTGATACCGCGCAGTAATTCCTGATTAGCCCTTTCCGCCTGCCCATTGGACTGAGGATGCGCAACCGATGCCAGGTCAAGCCGGATGTGCTCCTGTTGACAGAACTGTTCCATAGCCCCCTTGGAGAGATTGGTTCCATTGTCTGTAATGATGCTATGCGGGTAACCAAATCGGAAGATCAGCTTTTTCAGAAACTTGACAGCCGTTGCTGCATCACAGTTGCTGACCGGCTCTGCTTCCACCCACTTGGTAAACTTATCCACGGCCACCAGGAGGTGCGTATGCTTGTTCTTGGAACGCTTGAAGGGCCCCACCATGTCAAGCCCCCAGACCGCGAATGGCCAAGTGATTGGAATCATCCTCAACTCCTAAGCCGGCACATGGGCCTAACGAGCGTATTTCTCGCAACCATCGCACTTACGGACAATGTCCTCTGCATCAGCATGAGCTGTAAGCCAGTAGAACCCATGCCAGAAAGCCTTTGCGACCAGTGATCTTGAGCCGGCATAGTGCCCGCAATCGCCAGAGTGAATCTCATTGAGAATTGCGCGGCCTTCGTCAGGTGAAACACAACGTTGAAAAACACCAGTGACGCTTCGCCTGTGTAACTCGCCATTGACAATCATCATAGACTTAGATCGTCTGACGATCTGTCGAGCGATGAGCTCCTCTGTTGGCAGTTCTCCTCGGCTTAAGTAAGCCAAGTAGGGGACCGTCCAATCAGGGATGGCATGGATAGCTTCCACGAGAGCCGCCTCCGAGTCAGGAATAGCCAGATCCTCCTCCATTGGCAACTTGACAGACGGGTTGTGCAGGACGTCCAGGAACACATTGGGTGGCACTGGCTTACGCTGAGAACCCAAACGAGAGAGTGCGTCTGCCGCCTCGTTCTGCCGGCGATCAATGTGGTCGACCTGATAACCTTTGAAGTGTCCAGCAATATTGGTGACTGCCTGTTGGTAAGCCGCCATAAGCGGGTCCTTGGAATCCCATGTACCTGAAACTTGCTGGGCCACCAGGTCTGAGTCGCCCAGGCACCTGACCCGGCTCAGATTCATTTCCTTGGCCATTCTAAGCCCGTGAAGCAGTGCCTCATACTCAGCTGCGTTATTCGTGCAAGTGAACATGAGTCTCAAGACGTAACAGAACTTGTCTCCTCGTGGGGAAGTAATCACAACTCCAGCCCCCGAGCCTTCGAGCTGCCTCGAGCCGTCGAAGTGTATAGACCAGTATGTTGTGTCGGGCCTCTCTTCAGGTGCCTGCAACTCTGTCCAATCATTGATGAAGTCAACCAACGCCTGAGATTTGATTGCTGTACGAGGCAGGTACTTTAGATTATGCGGGCCGAGCTCAATGGCCCACTTAGCAACCCGGCCTGTGGCCTCCCAGTTCTAGATTATATCCCCAAGGGGCGCTGAACTAACCACCGTGATTGGATGCTCGTGGAAGTAATGCTTCAATTTGCGGCTAGCCATGAACACTCCGTAGACCAGCTTCTGCCAATGCGGGTATCGCTGCTTAGACTCGCTTAACACCTCGCTGACGTAATACACAGGATGCTGGACAGGATATTCTTTGCCATCCTCTTTGCGCTCAACGATAACCACCACACTTACAGCCCTGTTATTGGCAGCAATATACAACAGCATTGGCTCCTTCTTGCGAGGGGTAGCAAGGACAGGCGGCTCAGATAGTTGCTTCTTAAGGGCCTCAAAAGCCTGATCTGCCTCCTTACTCCAGACGAAGTCATCCGATTTCTTGAGCAACTGATATAGCGGAATTGCATTTTCACCAAGCCGGCTTATAAACCGGCTTAAAGCCGCAACCCACCCACCCAGCTTCTACACATCATTTAGCTTGGCCGGCTTAGCCAGGGTCGTGATTGCTTTGATTTTTTCCGGGTTAACTTCAATGCCACGCTCAGATACAAGGAACCCCAGAAGCTTTCCCGCAGGGACACCAAAAACACACTTCTCCGGGTTAAGCTTCATTTTGTAGATACAGAGATTGTCAAATGTTTCCTTGAGATCCTCCAATAGAGTCTCTTTCTTCCGCGACTTAACGACGATGTCGTCCACATAAGCATGAACATTCCGCCCGATCTGCTTGTGGAAACAGTTCTGAACACAACGCTGGTAAGTCGCCTGGGCGCTCTTCAGACCAAATGACATTGTTGTATAACAGAAGGCTCCAAAGGGAGTGATGAAAGCCGTCTTTGCCTGGTCTTCCGGCTTCAGCTTGATCTGATGATAACCAGAATAAGCATCCAGGAAACATAGACTCTCACAACCAGCCGTAGCATAGATAATCTGGTCAATATGGGGTAATGCGAAGGGGTCACTGGGACAAGCCTTATTCAGGTCTGTGTAATCAACACACATCCGCCAAGTCCCGTTTTTCTTCAGAACAAGCACTGGGTTAGCCAACCACTCAGGATGAAAGACTTCGACGATGAACCCGGCAGCTAGGAGCCGGGCCACTTCTTCTCCAATGGCTTTCCGCCTCTCCTCGTTGAAGCGACGGAGAAACTGGCGAACTGGTTTAAACTTTGGATCCACATTAAGGGAGTGCTCAGCGAGTTCTCTCAGTACACCTGGCATGTCAGAAGGTTTCCATGTGAACATGTCCTGATTCTCATGGATGAACTCGATGAGCGCGCTTTCCTATTTGGGATCCATATTCGCCCCGATGGTGAACTGCTCCGAAGAGTTGCCTGGGGTGAAGTCAACTTGCTTTGTATCTCTGGCCGACTTAAACTTGAGCAGGGGGTCAGACTCTGTAGTGGGCTTCTTTAAAGACGTCCTGTCAGCCGGGTCAATATTATCCTTGTAATACCGCAACTCCTCCGCGGCGCAAGCCGTCTCCGCGTAAGCTGCATCTCCTTCCTTGCACTCGAGTGCGATTTTCCGGTTTCCTTCTACTGTGATGGTTCCCCTTGGCCCTGGCATCTTCATTTTTAGGTAGACATAACATGGGCGCGCCATGAACCGCGCGTAAGCCGACCGGCCAAAAAGGGCGTGGTATGGGCTCTTGAGCTTGACCACCTCGAAGGACAGGAACTCAGAACGCCAGTTATCTTCTAAGCCAAAGGCCACCTCAAGGGAAATTCTTCCCATGGGATATGTTGACTTGCCAGGAACAATGCCGTGAAAGACTGTAGAAGATGGAGTTAACTGCTTATCAGACAGATTCATCTGCCTGAACGTGTCATAATACAGGATGTTGATGCTGCTGCCCCCGTCCATGAGCACCTTTGTCAAGGTATAACCGCCGACTTGTGGCGCAACCACCAGAGCCAAGTGGCCGGAGTGATCGAGCATGACTGGATGGTCCGCCCTGCTCCTGGTGACCGGCTGCTCCGACCAGTTGAGGTAGTACGGTGTTGCCGGCTCAACCACGTGGGCGGCTCTCTGCTGCACCTTCCGATCCCGCTTACAGGTGCTAGTGGTGAAGACGTGATACTGTCCGCTATTTAACTGCTTTGGGTTACTCTGAAATCCTACCGCGCCAGCCTGGTGCTGGTTTCCCTGGTTGCCTCTCTGATTGCCGCCTCCCAGATTCCCAGGCCCCTGGAACCCGCCGCCTTGGCCACCATTTCCCTGGAAGCCGGGTCCGGCAAAAGGCCCCTGCAAGCCGGCCCCTGAGAAGCCGGGTCCTGGGTTAGCGGGTTGTCCGCCGCTGCCCCCACGATGATGATGATGCTGGAAGGCACGCTTGGCGAACTCTTGCAGCACATAGCAATTTTCCCAGGAGTGAGTGGACGGTTTACCATTATAACTGTGCCTCGGACAAGGAGCTTTGAGGAGTTCCTCATAAGTGAGAGGGCGATTGCCGGAGGGCAGCTTCCTGGAACCATCATCCTGACGCTGACCCTTGTTTGTTGCGTTCGTGTTCGCCACCAAATCCGAGCTACCATCATGACCCTTGCGCTTCCCACCGTTGTTGCTCTGACCCTTGTCGTTGTTCTGCTGCTGACCCTTACCGCTAGCCTTCTTTCCCTTGCCAGATTTCTCCTCGTCTGACAGCGGATCCTTGGTGTTTCCGACTCCGCATACCGGGTTAAAACATCCATGAGGTCTCCCATGTCCTGAACCTTTCGCTTGAGCCGCCCGAGCTTCTGAACCAACGGCTGGAACTTACATGTTCGCTCCAGAACAAGCACCGCCTGAGCCGCCGTGATGCTGTTAGAACTGTGCATAACTTCTGCAACCCGGCGAGCCCAATGGTGTGCTAACTCATCTTCGCGCTGGACACAATGCTCAAGATCCACAATTGTGGTTGGCCTCTTGCAGGTCCCCTGGAAGTTCTTGATGAAACGCTCCTTCAGCTCCTGCCAGGTGTTGATAGAGTTTGCCGGTAAGTTTTTCATCTAGGTACGTGCAGGGCCCTCCAACATCAACAACAAGTAACGTGCCAGGACTGATTCGCTTGCACCCAACAAGTCCATCGCTAGCTCATAGCTCTCGACCCACTCCATAGGCTCCAAATTCGCTGTGTAGTTAGGAACCTTGCGAGGCCCCTTGAAATCTGAGGGAATGCGCGCTTCTCGCAGCGCTGGTACCAAGCAGGGGGTTCCAACCAGGCGGCTCGACGAGCTCTCAGGCTGTCCGTCAGGCCGGGTTATCCTAGGCGAACGATGTACTTCCGGCGGGTTAGCATTCGGCGACGGGTTTACGCGTGGAAGCAGAGTCGGCGCGCTGACGTGTGCCGGCGGGTCACGCCCTGCACGCGCGTTTTCTTCCTCCCATGCTCACAGAATCCGGGCTGCGTCGGCCACGTCCTGCGGGATCCTGGGCTGCTGTTGCTCCGCCAGTGGCTGGGCGGCCCTCTGGCGGTGCGCGCTGCTGGAGACCGCGGGCGACTCAGGGCGCTGACTCCTGGAGCGGCTCTGATGAGGGGTTGAGTGAAGCCGATGCTGGCTATGCGAGTAATTGGCATGTTGCACCACTGCCGTCTTGAGCATCGCAATGGCATTCCTGGCCTCTGTCTGAATCGGACCGTCCCCCTCAATCGGAATAGCTGCCAAGTTGTGGGTTGCTGCCAGCACGTTATCCACCGGGTTGGAGTAGTGTCCAATTGGGGTCTGGAACCGGTGAGACGGCGGTTGCTGCTGCTGATCTGGTGTACGAAGTCGGGACGGCTCTCGCTGCTGAATAAGCTGCTGTAGCGGCTCTCTCGGGGGGATAACTCCAGCCCCCAGGTTTGTGGGAGCTGGTGGCGTTGTGAACAGCTGAGTCGGCTCGAGATCAGCCGGAAGCCGGCTCTGGCGACGCCTCCGGAGAACAAGCTCGGACTCAGCCTGCCGGCGGCTCAGGTACTATGTCTCCTCGTCAAGGCGCTGCCTCTCCGCGGCGATTTGTGCCTACTCCTGTAACATGCGGGCGCTCTCTGCGTTGATGTCCTCCTGGATCTTGGCCATCTCCTCGCGACACTTCACGATCTCCGTGTTGTGCGCCGCCGCGTTCTTTGCGGTAACCGGCTCAGCCAACAGGGTCGCCAGCGTTGTCATCAAGTCCACGAGTGCCTGAACCCCGGTCTTCTGAGAGCCGGAGGCCGAGGCGCCGGCTCCTCCTGAGCCGGCCAGGAGGTTGTTCTGTCCCGCCGTCGGATTGGCCGGGTCTCGCGCTGGATCCTGCCTACCTGCCATGTACACCGCTGCGAAGCGAGGCGGATCAGGGCTTTCCGGGAAGACGTCATCCGTGTGCCCCAGCCTACCATCATGCAGCGGGAGAATTGACTCGATTTCCCCCATCGAGGACTCGCCGTCAGATTGGACCAGCGTGTCGTCCTGAGACAGGGAGTTCTCTGACAGGGCCACCCCTTGGGTGAAGCCCACGAAGGCGTGATTTTGGCCGGCTTGACACGGGCCGGGTCTCGCCGGGAGCTGACCGAGCCGGCGCGCTGACTCGACACCAGCGATGCCCTCCAACCCGGCGGTCGGTTCACCGACCACACCGATGAAGGTATGGATCTTGCCGAAGGGGACCCGGTACTCGTACTCGACTGAGTCGGCGTCGGGGCCCCAGTATGAGTCGTAGATGCACAACTTCCTGCGGCGGCTCTTGGTCATCATGCCAACCGCATACTTCCCGAACCCTGGAAGGGATCCCGCTAAGAACTCAACTCCACCGTGCGTGAGCCCCACGGTGGGCGCCAACTGTCGTGGTTTTGTCGCGACAGATGTCCAGGTAAAAGGACTTAGAGATGAAGCCATCGCACTAACGTGGAAGCTTAGCGGGGTTGAATAGGAACGAGAAGACGCCGGGTTACCCAGGTTCAGCCCCTCACGGTGGAGGTAAAAGCCTACGTCCTGCTTGGTTATATTGCTGTAGATCTCGATTACAAGGGTGCGGTTTCGCTAACCTAGCTCTCGAGGGGATTGCAACTTAGTCCTTTTTCGTATAGGTGCTCCCCTTTATATACACATGTGGAACCCTAGAATACATGAGAGTCCAGGTCGTTCTTTGACCCGTCTCTTTATCCCTTCCTACTTGTTCTCCAAGATGGCCATCTTGCCTTCTATCTCTCATCAAGCCGGCCCATCGCGTAAGCCGCCTCAACCTTGCCAGACTTCGTTAAGCCGGCCCACTGCTTAAGCCGCCTTAACCTTGCCAGGCCTCGTTACACCAGCCCAGTCTTCGGCCCGCAGTGAGTTGACCCGCTAAGCTCGCCTTACGGCCGGGTTAACCCATGTCGGGTCTACGCACTGGTAAATATCCCCAACACATATCATGTGAACTAAACAAAAACCGAGACATATCGATAATTGTTGAAGAAGAAAGATGGGATGCCTTCCGGGGCAACCCCAAGCTTAGATGCTTGAGTCTCCTTGAATATCTACTTGGGGTGCCCTGGGCATCCCCAAGCTTGAACTCTTTCCTCTCCTTATTCTTCTCATATCGATACCTCCTCGATCTTCGAACACTTCATCCTCACAAAACTCAACAGAAACCTCGTGAGATCCGTTAGTATAACAAATAAATCTTAAACTTTAGGTACTGTTGTAGATTGATTCCTATTTAATATTGGCATAATGCTACTGTACTCCAACTTTTCCATGACTCATACCCCCCGATACGATCCATAGATTCATCAAAATAAGCAACCTATGCAGCAAAAACAGAATCTGTCTAAAATAGAACAGTCTGTAAAGATCTATTTAAAAACCATACTTCTGTAACTCCAGAACTTCTGAAAAATTAGGACGAAATAAAAAAATTGTATAGAAGTACTGTGTAAAACTTTCAGAATTTTTTCACATTCCAGTAAAATATAGAAATTCAAACACTACAGCAAAAGTTTCTGTTTTTTCACAGCACACACCAAACAAGCAATTTAAACATCCTAAAGGTAAATCTTGGCACATTATTTTTATAATACAATGGATTTGTACAATGGGATAATTATTTTTATTGAAAATTTTCTGTAATCAAGGTTCACAAAGTTTCCATGGGCATGAACAAAGTTCAAGGCTAGCCCCCACTTCCACGTTGCTCATCTTTCTGACTTTCACTTTTCTTTTTGAAAAGTTTTAGGTTTCCCTCTATATTTTTTTGTTTTAAAATTTTTAAATGGCACACATAATAAAGTTTATATTACACAAAATAAGAAAAATACTCTCTAAAACTTCCGGGTTGTCTCCCAGGCAGCGCTTTCTTTAAAGCCATTAAGCTAGGCATAAGAGGCAAGTAAATTTTTTTTGTATTTTGCATTTTTAATTTTTTTTTGTTTCACCCACAACTAAAGAAAAGAAAAGAAAATCAAAAGGAAAAATAAAATCTACTTAGTGATGAAAGCAAACAAGCATACATAAAAATATTAACCCCACGCTATTGCTCCGCGGCAACGGCGCCAGAAAAGAGCTTGATAATCCCCAAGTGCAAGGAATCATCGTAGCAATTTCCAAAGATGGAAGTGGTAAGTATGGAGTGTCGAACCCACAAGGAGCTAAAGGTAAGATCAATATTCTCTCAAGTCCTATCTACCACTGATACGACTCTACGTACACCGAGCATTTGCTTTTATCTAGAAACGAGAAATAAAACTACGTTGTGGCTATAAAGAGGATAGCTTTGCATGATATCGGAGAACTAAAATATAAAAATAGGTATTGCCTAAATAAAGTTAGAATATATTACAATATATTACAAATAGCGAGTGTGGAATAATGATGGATCGGTGTGCGGAATTATCCTAGGCAATTGATAACAAGATCGATAATCATTATTGCAATTTTATATGAGGGAGGGGCATGAGCTAACATACTTTCCGTACTTGGATCATATGAACTTATGATTGGACCTCTAGCAAGAATCCGCAACTACTAGAAATCATTAAGGTAAACCCAACCATAGCATTAAGTATCAAGTCCCCTTTACTCCCATACGCAACAACCCCCTTACTCGGGTTTGTGTTTCAGTCACTCACGCAACCCACTATAAGCGAATCATGAACGTATTGCAACACCCTACAGTGGGATTCCCCCACGTGTGCGCGGCATGGAAGGCACCATAGGACAACACCAAAATAAAACATACAATTCAAACCAATCAAGATCATCAATCAACCCAAATGACAAAAGAAATCAACTCAAACATAATAGGATGGCAACACATCATTGGATAATAATATGTGGCATAAAGCACCATGTTCAAGAAGGGGATTACAGCGGGGTGTGGGAGAGTTGACCGCTGAAAAGAGATGAGGGAGGTGATGGACGATGATGTTGATGAAGACGATCACCGCGGCGATGATTCCCCCGGTGTCGGTGTAAAAACCGGCAGACCTCAGGGTAGGGGGTCCCGAGCTGTCGATCTCAGATCGGTGGTAACAAGGACAAGGGAGACGATGTTTACCCAGGTTCGAGCCCTCTTGATGGAGGTAAAACCCTACGTCATGCTTCTGTTTATATTAATGGAGATGTATCGAATACATAGTTGATCTACCTCGAGATCGTAATGTGTGTCTAACTTCTAGGGCTAGGTGAGCGTTATTGTGTTGATGTGTCCCCTACAGGCTAAACCCTATGGCTTATATACACGCCAGGGAGGGTATCTAGGGTTACAAAGTCGGTATCTAGGACAGAGGCGGCAGGAGAGATCTTGGAGTATACGTCAAGTCTTCGGTAGAGACAGTCTCGATCACGCTTCCTGTGCACGGCCTCTGGAGTCCATCTTGATCACGTACGAGGGCCCCTCGGCCCATCCGAGGAGACGGGCCGGCTGGGCTAACACCCCCTGATCCAGGACACCGTCAGTAGCCCTCGAACTGGTCTTCTATGCCAAGGACGACTTTCTCAACAGACACCACCTCGGATCCAGAGTCCTTGGCTTGACAGACGAGTTCCCCTTCATATTTCACCTTCTCTTAATGGAGCGCTGACATCCGAGGTCCAACCGAGCTTGCACCCTGCCCGAAGGGGGTAGATATCTTAGCCTCGAAGGCCCGTTGTTCAGGTATGAATGGTCCAATCCGGCCTGACAACTTTATCGAAGAGGCTTGCCTCACGACAGGTCCAGCAGTTACTACCTACCCCTTAAATCGTGTCTCGAGGCAGCCCTTTACTGGCATGTCCCCTCGAAGCAGAGATCGTGCCCGTTTTCTTAGGGATATCATCAAGATTTTGTTTCCCCCCATATGCTCAACGGCATTTTTGATGGGAATAGCGAGTTTATCGGCGCAGCGAGGGGGGCTCTTAGCCTGTCACAGGCTTATAAGAGCAAAAAGGAGGACAGCGCAATCGACCACGCTCCCATTCTCCCCCTCTGCTGCTTCGTCTAGCTCTACCGCCCAGATCCCATCTGTTCCTTTTTCCCTCTGTGAGTCCAACCTCCACCACCCGCCATGGCCGACACTCTCAAGGGGCACTGGGGTGGCTCCATCATGACGGAGGGCACCATCCTAGAGCTGCGCAGCGCAGGGTATCTAACCCCCGCCATCGCCGCCCGCGCTCCAGCCGCTGGCCAGCAGGTGCCCGCTCCCAATGCCGGGGAGCGGGTAGTCTTCGTCCCCCACCTCATCCGAGGTCTGGGGTTCCCGCTACATCCCTTCGTGCGCAGGGTGATGTACTACTATGGGCTAGACTTCTACCACATGGCCCCCAACTCCGTTCTTCACCTTGCCTCCTTCATCACGGTCTACAAGGCCCTCCTCTGCTACGAGCCGCACTTCGGCCTATGGCTGAAGCTCTTCAGGATTAAGCTGAAGTCAAGCGGCTCGGATCTCACGGAGTGCGGAGGAGCCATGATCAGCAAAAACCAGGGGGGCACCTGGTTCAAGGGCACCTTCATCGAAATGGTGAAGGAGTGGCGGAAAGAGTGGTTTTACATCACTGAACTGCTCGCCCCCTGTCAGACCGAGGTCCCAGCTTTCTCAGCCGGGCCTCCCAAGAAGCTCAAATCCTGGAGGGAGAAGGGCATCGCCTGGGGGAACCCAGAAGAGGTGGAGACCCTGATCGAGAGGTTCCTGTGGTGGTCCACCACGGGAAAGGTTGAGCTTGCCGACGTCATCAACGTCATGCTCAACCGCCGCATACTCCTTCTCCAACTTCGGGCTACCCCGATGTGGGCGCAAAAGCCCGAGGACATGGACTCCATCACCACCTTCTTCCGCTCCACCTTGGCCACCATGTGGACGAAGCTCATGAAGCTGGCCAAGGACAAGATTCCCCAGGAGGGGGAGGACCGCGGCCTCGAGGACGGCTATGAAGCCCCCCCCCAGTAAATGATTTTGTCCACCAACTATCAACTTTGTCCTCCGCACCGAGGAGTAGTGCTTTAATGAATCGTTATGATTGATTTTTTGCAGAAGTGGTTGGCCTGGGTACAAGGAGTGCGATGCCCGGCCCCACTGCCAGAGGAGCCTCTGACTCCCCTACTTTTGGCGCTCCTGACAGAGGAGCCGCACGTGGTGGCCCCCAAAGGGACGAAGTCCCAGAGGGGTAGGTCAAGTGCTCGAACTCGGGGGACCTCGGTCACCCGGTTCGAAGAGACCCACACCTCCGCCGCCCAAGACAGTGACGCAGAGAAGGGTGAGGAGGAGGAGGTTCCCCCCCCCCCCCCAGAGGGGAAGAGGTCGGCGTTAGAGGACGCCGACGTTGGCATGCCGCTGAAGGGCCCAAAGAGGCCGAGGCGAACCTCGTCTGAGGCTGCCAGCGAGTTGCCGGAGAGAGCCAAACTCTCCGGTGACTCAGAAGAAGACCTCCTCACCATGGGGAGGAAGAAGCCGGTGCCCCGAGGGTAAGCCGTCGTCTTTGCATCCTGCCTTTCAATTTGACAAGTTATTTTTTAGCAAGGGAAAACTTATAAAGGTGTCTTTTCTTATGCAGTCCGCCGAGGGTAATCCCCAGCGGTTCCTCGAGCGGGTTGCCATCCTCCAGCAGGACTCTAGAGCTTGCCACCCCTCCCCCGGCGCACGACAGGCTAGGGGAGGCAACATCCACCCTGGCCTTCGATGTCGACACGATGGGGGCCGACAAGGTGGCGATCATGGCCGAGGTCGACACCTCGGCCCAACAAGACCCGGGGGAGAAGCGCCCCGTGGTCATTGAAGAGGGGCTGGGCCAGTCATCGGCCCAGCCAACATCTACCTTGGCTCCGCCACCCCAGGTGGAGGCTACCCGGGTAGATGTATCCGAGGTCATCCCTCCACCCCGACCAACTGCCCAAGGACGGGCTGGCGCAGGGTGGACCAAGGAGATGGAGGACGCCCTGAAGGGCTCCTCCATCAAGGAAGAGCACCGTGCCTTGATAGGCGCGGCGCTACAGGGCTACCGGTCCACAGGGGCCGGCTTGCATGAGGTTTTCAAGAACCTCGTAGCAGGTTTTGAGGTACGCTTCTATCCGCGCATCCGGTCTAATTTGTTTATTCGAGCTTTTTTGAGTTATGTATTTGTTCGAGGGCATAAGAGTACAACTACTAAACGGCTTAGTGAGTGAGTAGCCCCCGAGCCCGAAGTCGGTTTCAATAAACCGGCATTGGGGTCATTTGACTAAGTAGGAGCCTGTTAAGTAGCCCCCAGGGCGCTGCGGAAGGCAGCCGTCCTGGAACCGTTTAGTAATTTAATTGTTTCCTTTGTAATAAGGATTTTTACTGCCATGTTTCGACCTCGGTTCCGGACTCCGTCTCCGCGGAGATTGCGGAGATAAACCAAAAGCTCGAGAGGTCCCTGGAGGATCTTAACCTGGCGAACCAGAAACTCAAGCAGTCTCAAGGAAAGCAAGTTTAAACTTGCACTGTAATTTGGACGAAGGAGGTACGATATGTTTTGTTAAAGAAAACAACTAAGGCCGAACTATTTTGACAGCAATGGCGTTAGCGGAGCTGGAGACGCTCAAGGCCGAGCTCGAAAGGGCTCGGCAGGAGGTGCGGCAGCAGGAGGCTGCTGCCGCCGAGGCAGAGAAGGCTCGGGCCGCCGAGAAGGCGGCCGGGGAGAAGCACCAGGCGCGGGTGCTAGAGGTTGAGGAGACCCTGAAGGGCGTGTTTGAAGCACACGACAAGCTTCAGGAGGAGGGGCAACGAACAAAGGAGAAGCTCGAGAAGCTTCAGCTTGCCCACTCCAAGCTCAAGACCTCGGCTCGAGCTGACCACGAGGTGCTCCAGCAGGTGGAGCAAATCGCCTCGGGTAAGCTATTTCTTCTGCAGTGTTCGTTTGGCAGCAAAGGGTGTGTCGAGCTCACCCAGTTATGGCGTTTCGCAGAGGTCTTTGCGGATCTTCCGCAGAGCATGGCGGATGCGATGGCGTACTTTGGCCAGCTAGCGGGCCACGAGGCGGAGAGGGCTTTTTGGGGACAATTCCCGGGGTCGCCGTCTGCACAGCTGCTGAATCATCGAGTGAAGCAGTTGGTGGAGTTGTTTCGCATGACGAGACCGGCGCTCCAGGACCTCTGCATCGTGTTGTGGCCTGCCGAAGAGCCTTATTGGCTTGACGGTCTATCTCCGAGATGCCGTGCCCTGGCTGAACTGCTGGAAGAGGTCCGCGTGCTTTGAAGGAGCGCGGAGGGCGTACGCCTGCGTGAAGACGCACTTCCAAAAGGTTGATGCGGTGACATGTGCCGCGGGCCCTCCTACCGACAAGTCGCGCACCGCCGAACAGTTTTTTGCCGAGGTGGAGGCAGGAGCTCGTACCACCGAAGCCATGTGTCCAAAGGACACTATGTATTTCTAAACAGTACTTCGGGATGCCGAAGTGTATGATGTATAAAACTTTATCTTTTGATTGAATGAATATGGCTTTAAATTCCATGTATTTTGTGTTTTAATTAGTTTTACCTCCTGTATGATTGTTTTAAAAGGAGAGTGGCCAGTCGTCGGCTTTAGCCCCAGTGTAGATCATACAGAGGGTGTTCCGTAAGGCACTCTTTAATCCTTAGCCAACGTCTCGGTACCCGGAGGTGGTCGGTGGTTTATAGGAACTAGGCAATCAGACTATAGTGGCTTTACAACTTTCACTTAGTCATAGGAGTTTGACTGTGGGGCTGATGACCAGCCCCCGGTGTGGGAAGTGTTCGGCCAGGTCGGTTGAGGTCTAGGCCATAACACACTTCGGCTAGAAATGAAAGCCCTTCGTTTAACACGGGTGATCTCTATTGTCACATCGCTTAACGCGGTCTACGGATGGCAGACCAGTTTACGCATACCTAGATAGTCAGTTTTCGGCTTTCTCCACTGAGGCGCTATGCCAATTGACCTGGCAGCGCAATCGCAGTGGTTCTCCCGTTACACCCTTAGCCGAATTCATCGGAAACGTAAGGAGTACACATAGGAGCCGGGCAACCCAACTATTGACCAAAATCTAGGTTCGAAACTGATGCATATAAGGCCAAAATCCGAGACGTCGAATACTTCAGACTTGTTATACAATTGTATCTTTTTTAGAGAACTTCTTAGTCCCACAGGGGCCATGCTGATAAAGAAATATGATGGAGACCTTGAAGGGTCATGGTTTCTTTATTTCATAATTTCAAGCGTGTACATGCCCAGCTGCGGCGAGAGGAATTGAAAGAATGCAATGTAAAAAGTAAAGAAAAAAGAGGAAGAAATAGGGCGGATATTTGTTAACGGATTTTGAAGAATCCGGGCCGCTACCTACCGCACGTCTGCGTTTCCGAGCTGTTGACCAGATGTTCACCATTGATGGTGAGGACTTGTGGAAGTTGATGCCTCTCTGGCCCTTTATACGCTTCAAGTGTTTGATTGACCGAGCTCCTTTAGAGGAGACGCTACCGAAGTCCGTTCTATGGTTGAAACCACATTGACGTAGTCATGTTTGGCTGTTTCTTTTACAGAGACTTGCCTATGCAGGGGCTCGAAGCCAAGTCTTTGCTTGGTTGAACCGTGCCGACGTTTGAGTAAATTTTTTGGCTCCTCGATGGCCCAGGGAATCTTCAGTGCGAAATTATGCACTCTGGGGATGTAGTGCCCAGTCCAGAGAGGGCACGCGAGGAGCCTGCTTCCCTATTTCGGGTGCGGGGGTACCTAGCCGAGGTCGATCTGTGCAGCCAGAGCAAGCTTCAAAGAGCGGGCGGCGCGTTTATCGCTGCGGGCTGCCTCCTCGGACGCCTGTACCTTGGCTGTGAAAGCCGTGGTCTGTTCCTCTATCCGGAGTGAACGTTCGGTGTTACAATTGACTGTGATAATGCTGTTAGGTCCTGGCATTTTGAGCTTGAGGTAGGCATAATGCGGGACTGCGTTAAAGCGTGCAAAGGCCGTGCGCCCTAGGAGCGCGTGGTATCCACTTCAGAATGGGACAATATCGAAGATTAACTCCTCGCTTATGAAGTTCTCGGGCGAGCCGAAGACTACCTCTAGGGTGACCGTTTCGGTACAGCGGGCTTCGACTCCCGGAATGACACCTTTAAAGGTGGTGGAGCTCGGCTTGATCCGAGATGAGTCGATGCCCATCTTTCGAACCATGTCCTCATAGATGAGGTTGAGGCTACTTCCTCCGTCCATCAGGACGCGTGTTAGATGATAACCATCAACAATAGGGTCCAGGACGAGTGCCACCGATCCGCCATGACTGATGTTGGTCGGATGATCGTGCTTGTCAAACGTGATCGGGTAAGCCGACCATGGGTTGTACTTCGGGGCGACTGGCTCCAGCGCATATACATCCCAAAGCACACGATTCCTTTTCCTTTTAGGGATGTGGGTGACATAGATCATATTGACCTCTGTTACCACATCAGGAAACTTCTTTTGGCCTCCATTATTGGGCCGCCGAGGTTCATCCTCGTCTTCGCTGCGATGTTGGGTTTTACTTTGACCCTCTATCGCTATTTTGCCGGCATGTTAGAAGACCCAGCAATTCATGTTAGTGTGGTTTGCTGGTTTTTCCTGAGTGCCGTGGATTCCACATGGACGGTCCAGGAGTCTATCAAGCTGTCTAGGTCCATCTTTGTTCCCTTTAAAGGGTTTTCTTTTTTGTCCGGACTTAGGTCCGGTGAACCCTGCGTTGACCGCAGCGTCCTCCGTATCGCTTCCACCATTTTTATACCTGCGCTTATTTTTGTTGTGCTTGGGTTTTCCATTGGCGTCACGAGTTTCCGAGGTGACTGCCTCGCCGTTGTGAGTACTACGGACAAGCCAGCTGTCTTCTCCCGCGCAAAAGCGAGTCATCAGTGAGGTGAGGGCCGCCATAGTCCTCGGCTTATCCTGGCCGAGTTGACGAGCCAACCATTCATCTCGGATATTGTTTTTAAATGGGGCAATGGCCTCGGCTTCAGAGCAGTCTATGATCTGGTTCTTTTTGGTGAGGAACCTGTTCCAGAATTTCCGGGCTGATTCGCCTGGCTGCTGGGTGACACGGCTGAGGTCATCAGCGTTCGGAGGTCGGACATATGTGCCCTGGAAGTTTGCTCGAAAAGCGTCTTCTAGGGCCTCCCAGCTGCCGATAGAGTGGGGAGGGAGGTTGTTAAGCCAATGCCTCGCTGGCCCCTTTAGCTTGAGCGGCAGATATTTAATGGCGTGGAGATCATCTCCGTTAGCCATGTGTACGTGTAAGAGGAAATCCTCGATCCAGACTGTTGGGTCTATAGTGCCATCGTATGATTCTATATTGATGGGCTTAAATCCTTCCGGGAATTGATGTTCCATCACCCTGTCTATAAAGCAGATTGTGTGAGTCGGACCTCGGAACTGAGGAGCATCTCGTCGGAGGTCGGGAGAGAGCCGCGAGTAGGCTTGATCTCGGGCACGGCCGTTCCTGTCCATCCAGGCATCATAGCCGTCAAGCCCAGCGGGCGCGCATCCCCTTGATCCAGAGATGGACTGAGGGGGAGCCCTGTTTTCCTCAATGCGACGTCTAGCATCATGAGGATCTAGGTAATCCACGGGGTCCTTGCCATAACGGCGTGGGGGTGGCCGGTCATTGAGGTCTTCTCGTCTTGGCATGTCCCGGCCTCTAGGGGGTCGGTCGTGGTCATCGGCGAGCTCCTCATCGAACTCCGGCAAGAGACGCCTACGTGGGTATGATTTCGGCGTACTATGCGCCAGTTTTACATGTCTTGCTCGGCGGAGAGCACTTCGATCCACTTTTCGTTTAGTGCATCGGTATTGGCCTGCAGCTGCTGCTGCTTGCGTTTCATGCTCCGGGCGGTCGCAACGAGGCGCCGCCGGAAGCGCTCTTGTTCAAAAGGGTCTTCGGGGACGATGTAGTCCTCGGTACTGAGGCTTTTGTCCTCCTCGGATTCCGGCATGTAGTTTTCATCTGCCCCTTCGAAGAGGTCATCGGGATCTGAGTCCCTGAGAAGTCGGTCCGGCGTGCCATTCCTTACTGGGGATGCTTGAACGTCCTCTTCATGGTTACCGGCATCGCCGTCCTCCGCGCCATCGTTATTGGCTATCGCGTCATTACCACTAGGTTCCCCGTTATTACCCCTTCGACGCCTTCGCCGATGTCTTGGAGGGGACTTGGGGGTTGATGTCTACTACACAACTTATTCTTGTAGACTCGTGTTGGGCCTCCAAGCGCAGAGTTTTGTAGGACAGTAGCAATTTTCCCTCAAGTGGATGACCTAAGGTTTATCAATCCGTGGGAGGCATAGGTTGAAGATGGTATCTCTCAAACAATCCTGCAACCAAATACAAGAAATCTCTTGTGTCCCCAACACACCCAATACAATGGTAAATGGTATAGGTGCACTAGTTCGGTGAAGAGATGGTAGTAAAAGTGTAGTATGGATAGTAGATATAGGTTTTTGTAATCTGAAAATATAAAAGCAGCAAGGTAGCAAGTAACAAAAGTGAGCACAAACGGTATTGCAATGCTTAAAAACAAGGCCTAGGGTTCATACTTTCACTAGTGCAATCTCTCAACAATGCTAACATAATTGGATCATATAACCATCTCTCAACGTGCGATAAAGAATCACTCCCAAGTTCCTATTAGCGGAGAACATAAGATAGAAATTGTTTGTAGGGTACGAAACCACCTCAAAATTATCCTTTCCGATCGATCTATTGAGCTATTCCTATAAGTGTCACAAACAGCCCTAGAGTTCGTACTAAAATAACACCATATGATACACATCAACCAACTCTAATGTCACCTAGATACTCCAATGTCACCACAAGTATCCGTGAGTTGATTATACGATATGCATCAAACAACTTCATAATCATAATATTCAATCCACACAAAGAACTCCAAGGAGCACCCCAAAGTTTCTATCGGAGAAAAGATAATGAAAACGTGCATCAACCCCTATGCATAGATTACCCCAATGTCACCGCGGGAATCCGCGAGTTGAATGCCAAAACATATATCAAGTGAATCAATATAATACCCCATTGTCACCACGGGTATTCATATGCAAGACATACATCAAGTGTTCTCAAATCTGAAATATTCAATCCGACAATAACGAAACCTCAAAGGGAAAAGATTCGATTCATCACAGCAAAGATAGAGAGGGAAGAAACACCATATGATTCAACTATATTAAAAAAGCTCGCGGTACATCAAGATCGTGCCAAATCAAGAACACGAGATAGAGATAAAACACATAGCTACTGGTACAAACCCTCAGCCCCGAGGGTGAACTACTCCCTCCTCGTCATGGAGACCGCCAGGATGATGAAGATGGCCTCCGGTGATGATTTCCCCCTCCGGCAGGGTGCCGGAAAAGGGCTGTAGATTAGATCGTGGAGGTATAGAGGCTTGCGGCGGCGTAAAAACTCATCTAGGGTTATTTCTAGGGGTTTCTCTATTTATAGGATTTTTCAGTGTTGGAATCAAGTCAGACGGAGCCATGTGGGCCCCACGAGGTACCAGGGTGTGCCTGGGGGGTGGCGCGCCCTGGTGCCTCGTGGGCACTGGGTGGCCCCCCTCCAGTGGGTCTTGGTTCTAGTATTTTTTATTTATTCCATAAAAAATCTCCAAAAAGTTTCATCCAATTCCAAGAACTTTTATTTCTGCAAAAAAAAAAACAACACCATGGCAATTCTGCTGAAAACAGCGTCAGTCCGGGTTAGTTCTAATCAAATCATACCAAAACCATATAGAATTGTTATAAACATGGCATGAATACTTCATAAATTATAGATACGTTGGAGACGTATCAAGGGTGTCCACCAAGTAAACATCGTAGGTGGATGTGGCAGTCCACCTGCCCGCGTTTATCGGGGGCGAGGTGTTCTCGATGGGGACATCAGCATCTTCCTCCATGTATGTGGCCTCACCATATTCCAACACGTCGGTTAAGTCATCGACCGTGGCGACTAGGTGGGTGGTGGGTGGGATGTAAATTTCCCTATCATCGGCTTTAAGTCGGATCTGATTGCAAACCGAAGTCTTGCCGTCCGAGATGGACATGCTCTGGATGCGATCAAGCATCTCATTGAGATGAGATAGCTCTTTGGGATTCATTGATGCGCCATAGGCAGGGCTGACTCGAAGTATGCCCTGCATGTAACTTGGCGCATCTTCGATGCGAAGAGAATCCGAACGCAATTCTGGGTTCTGTGCCGAAGCCAGTTCTAGCACCGACGTAATTTCGGAAGTGGGAGCCGGATCTATCTCTGGACTGATGATTGGAAGGAAACTGGCCGGAGTAGTCACGTCGGGGGTCTCTACAGGCGCCGCGATGGAATTCGGTTCCGGAGTCGAGCCTCCAGAACCGGTTGAGTTCTCAATCCGGCCGGGAGTCCATCCCGATAGGATGAGTTCCCACGGGAATCTGCAGTGTATTCGAGGCCACCGAAGGTCACGATCCGACCTGGGGCATAGTTCTCGACAGAGGTCAGATGACCCGTCGAGTCGGCGCAAAATACCATGCTGCCGAAGACAAAGAGCTGGTCGGGGGCATAAACGTCCCCATGGCCGTTGGCGCAGTTAATCTGCAGGTGAGCCATCGATCCTTCTGGTGATCACGCAGCGGGACTCTCAATGAAAGCACCAGTGTCGGTGTAAAAACCGGCAGACCTTGGGGTAGGGGGTCCCGAGCTGTGGATCTCAGATCGGTGGTAACAAGGACAAGGGAGACGATGTTTACCCAGGTTTGGGCCCTCTTGATGGAGGTAAAACCCTACGTCCTGCTTCTGTTTATATTAATGGAGATGTATCGAATACAGAGTTGATCTACCTTGAGATCGTAATGTGTGTCTAACTTCTAGGGCTAGGTGAGCGTTATTGTGTTGATGTGTCCCCTACGGGCTAAACCCTATGGCTTATATACACGTCAGGGAGGGTATCTAGGGTTACAAAGTCGGTATCTAGGAGAGAGGCGGCAGGAGAGATCTTGGAGTATACGTCAAGTCTTCAGGTAGAGACAGTCTCGATCACGCTTCCTGTGCACGGCCTCTGGAGTCCATCTTTATCACGTACGAGGGCCCCTCGGCCCATCCGAGGAGACGGGCCGGCTGGGCTAACACCCCCTGATCCAGGACACCGTCACCCGACGGCACTCCGGCGCCACCGAGAGAGAGGGGAAGAGAGGCTCCCCCTCCGGCTTGCTCCTTCATGGCCTCCCCCAAGATGGGGAGAGGTTCTCCCTCTGGTCATTGACCTACATGGTGCCCGGAGGGGCGGGAGCCCCTCCGAGATTGGATCTCTCTCTCTGTTCTCTTCTATTTCTGCGCTCCTGTTTCTGGCCGAAAACTGTTTATTATATTCCCGGAGATCCGTAACTCCGATTGGGCTGAAATTTTGAGGGGATTTTTATCTGGAAATTATCTTTCTTGCGGCGAAAGAAGGGCATCAACCGACCTACGAGGTGCCCACAAGGCAACAGGGCGCGGCTCCAGGGGCGCGCCGTGTTGCCTTGTGGAGCCCTCGGGCACCATCTTGCGTTGATTCTTCTTACCAAAAATCACATATATTCCAAAATAAATCTCCGTAAAGTTTTATCGCGTTTGGACTTCGTTTGGTATGGTTTTTCTGCGAAACAAAAAAACAAGCAGAAAACAGGAACTGGCACTGGGCACTAGATTAATAAGTTAGTCCATAAAAATAATATAAAAGTGCACCAAAACCATATAAAACTATTGTAAACATGGCATGAATACTTCATAGATTATAGATACGTTGGAGACGTATCATTTACCACCTCCATTCCAAAATAATAGTAGTTATAGGATTTTCAAGAGTCAAAATTTCAAAAGAAGCGCATAATTTAATGAGGTTTTCAATCATACAAGGTCAAATTTCATGAGGTCTATTAAGGTCAATCCTAATAGTTCAAGAGTACTGTAAACGTGAATGCTTTTGGTTCAAAATTTTGAATGAAGCGCCAAAAGAGCCTCTCCTCGCCTGAAACCGTGCGAGACCAATGTTTGGTAGATGGAAATTACCGTCCTAACTCTGACCCGTGAAGCCTACCCGCCCGACGTCCAGAAGTCTAAACCGGGGTAGGTTTGTAACTTCACTGAGACGCCACACAACCACCTCCGAAAAACATTCATATACCGCGGGCGCCTAAACGCCGATGCGCTCGGCCGAGATCACTCCCGCCCACTATTTTGGACACGTGAGATTACCGTCCTACCCCCGACCCGCAGCATGTCCGAAATTTTAGATGGGGGCAAAGTTTGTAACTTTCCCCAAATTTCAAACAAGCGCGTCCCAGAAACATGGTTCCCCATTAGCTTCCCCCCCCCCTCCCCCGTTCGATTCCCCATTCATACTCCGTGGGCGCCAAAACTCCCTCTCCACCAGCCGCGAAACCCCAGCCTCCTCTGTCCGCCACCCCATCGCACCGATCCACCACCGCCCTCCTCCATCACGCCGGAGCCGATACCCCGACGTCGTCATCCACCACAACCTCAACCGCAGCGCCCTCCAGGACTTAGTAGTTGAAGCCGAGGCAGAGTTGCCTCCATGACGCGGAAGTGCGTCGTACCCGAGCCACTTCAACCCCTCCGTCCTGCGCCTCGCCGCTGCTGCTCCAACGTCGCAACCGTCCACCGCACCGGAGCTATTCCCGCTACGCCATCGTTCGCCGCCTCGGATCTGCTTCTCCACCGCTGATAGAGGGCCACCGCACCACACTCAACAACTTGGCCATGGGTGCGTCCAAGGCTCCACCGTCTTCCACAACATCTGGTTTCCAGCGAACCACAAGAAGATCGTCGAAAAATCATAAGGAGGACACAGCATGGCAAGCCGATATTGGTACTCCTCTTCCCTTATTCTTGCAAATCTTACATGTCTGCTCGCAAGGTATTCATCCCATGAAGGAAACTAGTTGACCACTTCTTATTGTACATTCTTCCTGATACTAGATGTTCCAAGTAACTCGCGATGCACAAGGTTTCCCCCCATTTACTATTTCACTTTAGCTAGAGGTCCGTCGCCTGCCTGGATTTCAATTCAGTGCCAGTTGATTCCCAATTAAAGGAAGCACCACCCGCGGAGGTGCGCGGAGCACCTAGTCCGCCTGTTCGCCGGGGAAGCAGCGCCTCAGTGTCTATCTTAGAGGTGTGTGTGGTGCAGGAGCTGCTGGCGCCTGATCTGGAGGTCCACCGGGCTTAAAGGGATGGCCGGGGGGCGCTGTCAAGCACGGCGGTGGGGTGAGGTCGAGGGGAGGGCGGGGCGGGGGAGGCAGGGGTCTGGGCCGGTGGTCGTTGGTGGTTCGAGGAAGATCATCAACAGTGACTGGCGGGAGGTAGATGAAGGCCATCTGCCCGTTCCTTGTAGATCGGACGGTGCAGAAAAAATCGACTGACCTATTTGTTTTCAGTCGATTGTTATTTTCATAGGACCACATGTGGTGGTTTGCTGGAGGATTACTTGCACTTCCCAGCCATCCTTGTGCTCATATTTCAAAAGTCTAGAATCTAATTTTGTGTGCCATGCATGTTGTAGAGCTATCATATGTCTGTCGTCATTTATTTTTGATCCACCTGTTATCTGATACTTTTACACAACACTACTTGTGCACAAACTACACCCATACTCTCTCACTATTGTTTTATTACGCATGGGTATTTCAGAATCTCAACCACGGTATTCTATAAAGAAAATATAGCTGTCGCTCCAGTCTGCATCGAGGATTGGAAAGGCGCGGTTTGACGCTCTAAAGAAGAGTGTAATGTCATTCGATGAAGACTGTCAACGTAGCTCTGTAGTTGATGACCCCATTCGCCATACACTAGCATCGCAGGTGCTTGCTTTAACTTCACGATGTCATATGTGGTTGCATGTTGCATATGGTGTCTACCTTGTATATTGCTTCTAAATTGGTTAAATTGCATCTGCTTAGCCATATATTGTGAATATGACATGCCTTCCTGTTTTTGGTACATACTGCATATGTCTATTAACCATGTTCTTACATCAAACTAATGTTCTTGTGTATCCCTCATCAATCACTTATGATGAGACAGTCAGACGGGTGGGTTAGTGTGAGACGCACTACTCTTTTAAAGAGTGCAGTGTCATCCTCCCCACATGATTCTCAACAAACAGCAAGGCTAGATGAAGATAGTCAATGTACCTCTGTAGTTGGTGACCGCATTTCCCCTACACCACCATCGCAGGTGCTTGCTCTAACTTGGCAGTGTGATATGTGGTTGCATGTTGCATATGGTGTCTAGCTTGTAATTCTTCTAATTTGATTAAATTGCATCTGCTATTCTGCTTAGTTTACACATTATACCTGTTAATGTGACATGCCTTCCTATTTTTGGTACATACTACATCTGTCTATTAACCATGTCCTTACATAAAACTATTGTTCTTGTGTATCCCGCATCAATCACTTATGACGAGACACCATTAGTATATGCCGCTTGATATTTCTTGCATCTTGCATATGATTTATAGCATGTACTGCGTCTAATTTGTTGAAACGCCATTTATTATGAGACGCTTTTAACTTGGCAGAGTCATATTGCTTGCATCTTTCATGTGGTGTCTACCTTGCATTGCTTCTAATTTGTTGAAATGGCTTCTGCTTAGTTTACACAAATAGGTGTGAATATGCCATGCCGTCCTACTTTTCGTACATATTCCATCCTCGTATCATGTGTTTGCCTTACATCCAAGTAGTGTTCGTCAGTATCATGCATGAATGAGTTCTGAAGAGTGATTTTTATTCCTTTTTCTTGTCGTTTGACTTGACAATGCAAAATCAATAAAGCGGAAGGAAATTAGCAAGGCAGTGGATGATGGTGCTCCTTCCGACCAACTGAAACGGAGGGTCTCTACAGATTCTACTCCGCCATCCTCCAAACAAGATTTGCAAGACAACACATGCATAGACAGTCAACGTAGTTGTGTTGATGATGAGCACATCTCCTCTACCCAACCATCACAGGTGCTCGCTCTAACTTGGCACTGTTATATGTGGTTGCATGTTACGTATGATGTCTAGCTTGTATTGCTTCTAATTTTATTGAATTGCATCTGCTTAGTTTACACATTATACTTGTGAATAAGACACGTGTTCCTGTTTCTACAACATAAAATATCTGTCTATCACGCCATGTTCTTACATCAAAGTACTACTATTGTGTAACCTGCAACAATCACTTATCATAAGCCACATTTAACTTGGGAGTGTGATATAGGTTGCATCTTGCATTGTTTTCTAGCTTGTACTGCTTCTAATTTGTTGAAATGGCACTTATGACGAGACAGTTTTAACTCGGTAGAGTGACATTCGTTGCATCTGTCATACGGTGTCTAGTTTTCATTGCTTCTAATTTGTTGAAATGCCTGCTGCTTAGTTTACACATCATAGGTGTGAATATGCAATGCTGTCCTTTTTCTTACATATTCAATCCTCCTATCATGCGGTCGCCTTACATGAAAGTAGTGTTCGTCAGCATCATGCATCAATGAGTTCTGAAAAGCGAATGTTATTCATTTTTCTTGTGGGTTTGATTTGACAAGGAAAAAAATAAGAGAAAGGAAGGAAAAAAGTAAGGCAGGGGCTGATGGCGGTCATCTGGCGCCACCGGTAAGGAGGCGCTCTAGAGATTCTTCTACTACTGCTAGTGCAGTAGAAGTTCCAAGTAAATATGATGTGCCCAACAACCCTACTCCAGCATCCCAGGTGCTTTCTCTAGCTTGACAGTGTGATATTTGCTTGCATGTTGCATATGGTGTCTAGCTTGTATTGCTTCTAATTTGATTAAATTGCATCTGCTTAGTTTACACATTATACATGTTAACATGGCATGTCTTCCTTTTTTGCATATACTACATCTGTCTATTACATGTTCTAACATCGAAGTATTGTATCCTGCATCAATCACTTATGACGAAACACCTTTAACTTGGTAGTATGATATTGTTTGGATCTTGCATATGATTTATTGCTTGTACTGCTTGACATTTGTTTAAATGCCACTTATGACGAGACACTATTAACTTGGCAGAGTGATATTTGTAGCATCTTTCATATGATGTCTAGCTTCCATTGCATTGCTTCTAATTTATTGAAATTTCTTCTGCTTAGTTTACGCATCATAGGTCTGATTATCTCATGTCATCCTGTTTTTCATACATATTACATCCTCCTATCATGCGGTTGTCTAACATCAAAGTTCAGTTCGTCTAAATCACACATCAATTAGTTCTGAAGAACTAATTTTTTATTCCTTTTTCTCATGGGTTTGACTTGACATGGAAAAAGAGAGGAAGGTACATAGAATGGTAGGAGATGGTGTTACTACTCGGGAGGCACGTAAATGGAAGCAGAACAGCTCTGCAGATTCTGCTGGTACTGATAGTGCAAGAGAAGGTCGAAGTCCACTGGATAAATGTACAAACACAATATCCCCTGCTACACCACCTGCAAAATGTACCAAAGACAAACAAACCAAACAAGCAACGATAGCCCTAGTGGTTGCAGCACCTTCTTCCATACTACCAACATGCATGTGCACGACTTACTCGTTCGTCAACTCTGCTAGCGGCAAGTTCCCAAGCTCCTTTGCCACCTGACACTACTTCCGAAGCACTCTTGGCACAAGAGGACTTGGCAAGATCAAATGAACCTTGTGAGCTTCAACACCAAGACGGTAGTTGATCGAGTCAAGTTACAGTTGCATGCTTCTTTATATGTAGTCTCACAGTTTGATGTACACTAACACTTCCCATGTTCGTTGTTGAACTAGCACCTAGGCGCAAGAGGAGACAGACATCAGGGATAATGCTCGATATGTTAACTAAATCTAAAGGAGGAAGAATAGAGATCCATTTTAATTCAGGTTTAAAAAGGCCACGTGATGCTACAGAGTCAACCAAGTTAGTATCAGAGGCAGCCGTTGCTGTTAGGTGTCATGCACGTATCCTCCCAACATGGATTCAGTACAGGAATGACAAAGACGAAATTCAGTTTAACACCTTCCTCGACCATTTATCTGTAAGTATGGTTATTTATGGAACTTAGTAATATCATCTTGCTCTGTCCCATACTTTCTAGGTTGCTGGTAATGAGACTCCTATAATTTTGAACAGATGAGGTTCAAGTTGGATCGGCAAGATGATGCAACCAGACAAGCATGCACTCATAATTTCAAGTCTGCTCTGCGACAGTATTGGTATAATCTGAGGAAAACTCACTTTGAAGGCAAGGCTAACAATGAACTTGCCCAAACATCTCCAGTGGAAAATATAACGGATGAAGACTGGACAACCCTTGTTAAACACTGGTCTGATCCAAAGTATCAAGTATGTTATATAGATGTGATCAGATCACATGTTGAACTCTTATTTATGCATGTCCCTCACAAATCTATCTTCTTCTAGGTGAACTATTCAAAGAACAAGGCCAATCGTACGAAAGTGAAATTCCAACAGATGACAGGATCTCGTAGCTATATTGCATACTGCGAGGCTCTAGTAACTAGCTGTTGTTTCACTCTTTTGGCTGTGCCATATTATCAGATCTATATTGACTTGTTCCAAATGCAGAGGAAAGCCTGCAAGGACCAAAAAGAACCTGAACCAAATGCGGTGGAAATCTTCAAGGATTGTCACACCAGCAAGATGAAGTGCATGACTACACCAGTCAAAGCCGTTGTAGTATGTCCTTAATCCTCAGGCCCTTTGAACTACTGGTTAATCTGACTTGTGGTGCATTGAACTGCATGGTTTGCAGCCAATGTCTATTACTCTTTTCAATTTTATACACAGTTGTCTGAACGTATCATTGCACTTTACAAGGTTTAAAAGAGAGGAACGATGTTCCTTTGCTCTTGATTTGTAATCTAGTTCCGTGCTGCACACAATGTTACAATTGCTTGTTTGTCTGATCTCAGTAGTTTTGTGATATGAATGATGTCATACTATGCTCACCGTATTATAAACTTTGTCTCTTTATCTTAGCTGTCAATACAATGTGAAGAAATAGACAATACATTAGCCATGGTATATGACCATATGTTTGGAACCTGGTTTTATTATGTACTTTGCAGTAAAATAGAACTAATATTTTACACGGGTTCACCAAAATAAGTTCTGTATATAAACCAAAGCTATTCTGTTTGGTTTTGCTGCCTCATTAATAACTTCTGTTCTGGTACTACTAATGTACAAACTCAACTTTTCATCAAGCTATGGAACAAATGGTGGAACCGCAACAACCTCCTGAAGGTGATGAGGCAACCATAACCACAATGTCACCTCTTGATGCAGTGGGTTAGTATCTCTCCACTAACAGTGCCAAAAGCACCTTCCTGCATAATACTGGGTTGGTTGTTAAGGCAACCTCGTCCAAACTGCCTCATGAACAAGATCTGTAAGCTCGACAGAATGATATATCTGTGATACGTCTCCAACGTATCTATAATTTATGAAGTATTAATGCCATGTTTATAACAATTTTATATGGTTTTGGTGTGATTTGATTAGAACTAACCCGGACTGACGCTGTTTTCAGCAGAACTACCGTGGTGTTGTTTTTTGTGCAGAAATAAAAGTTCTTGGAATTGGACGAAACTTTTTGACGATTTTTTTTGGACCAAAAGAGACCCCCGAAGCTTCGTGGAAGGACCAGAAGCCTCACGAGGAGCCCACAAGGCAACACGGCGCGCCCTGGGGGGTCGTGTGCTGTTGCCTTGTGGGGCCCTCATAGCTCCTTTTCGCGTGATTCCAACGCTGAAAAATCCTATAAATAGAGAAACCTCCAGAAATAAACCTAGAACTTTGCCGCCGCCGCCGCAAGCCTCTGTACCGAAAAAATACCATCTGGAGCCCTGTTCCGACACCCTGCTGGAGGGGGAATCATCACCGGAGGCCATCTTCATCATCCCGGCGGTCTCCATGATGAGGAGGGAGTAGCTCACTGATACGTCTCCAACGTATCTATAATTTTTGATTGTTCCATGCTATTATAGTATCAATCTTGGATGTTTTTATATGCAATTATATATCAATTTTTGGGACTAACCTATTAACCTAGTGCCCAGTGCCAGTTGCTGTTTTCTGCTTGTTTTTGGCTTTTCAGAGAAATAGTACCAAATGAAGTCCAAATGCCACGAAACTTTTTGGAGATTTTTTTCTGGACAAAAGAACCCTTGGAAGCTTCCGGAGGAGGCCAGAAGCCTCACAGAGGCTTCACAAGGCAACAGGGCGCGCCCAGGGGGCGCGCCGTGTTGCCTTGTGGGGCCCACGTTACTCCGTTTGACCTAATTTCACTTCTATAAATTCACAAATATTGGGAAACCCCCAAAGAGCCAGAAGAAATAACCTTTCCACCACCGCAAGCCTCTGTTCTTCCGCGATCCCATCTGGAGGCCTTTTCCGGTACTCTGCCGGAGGGGGAATCGATCACGGAGGGCTTCTACATCAATCTTGCTGCCCTTCCAATGATGTGTCAGTAGTTTACCACAGACCTACGGGTCCATAGCTTGTAGCTAGATGGCTTCTTCTCTCTCTTTGATCTTCAATACAATGTTCTCCTTGATGTTCTTGGAGTTCTATCCGATGTAATCTTCTTTTGCGGTGTGTTTGTTGGGATCCGATGAATTGTGAGTTTATGATCAGATTATTCATGAGAAATATTTGAGTCTTCTCTAAACTCTTTTATGCATGATTGTTATATCTTTGTATTTCTCTCCGATCTATCGGTTTAGTTTGGCCTACTAGATTGATTTATCTTGCAATGGGAGAGGTGCTTTGTGATGGGTTCAATCTTGCGGTGCTCAATCCCAGGGACAGAAAGGGACATGACACGTATTTGTATTATTGCCATTAAGAATAAAAAGATGGGGTTTATTCATATTGATTGAATTTGCTTCTCTACATCATGTCATCTTGTTTAAGGCGTTACTCTGTTTTTACTAACTTAATACTCTAGATGCATGCTGGATAGCGGTCGATGAGTGGAGTAATAGTAGTAGATGCAGGCAGGAGTCGGTCTACTTGTCTCGGACGTGATGCCTATATACATAATCATTGCCATGAATCTGTCATAATTATTTGCTATTCTGTCAATTGCCCAACAGTAATTTGTTTATCCACCGTATGTTTCTATGCTCAAGAGAGAAGCCTCTAGTGAAAACTATGGCCCCTGGGTCTATCTTTATCGTATAAAAAACCTAAAAATACCTTGCTGCAATTTATTTACTTTTATTTTAATTAGTATTTTAGTTTAGCTATTTATCTCTATAAGATTTAATCCTTGCAAGTAACCGCTAAGAGGATTGACAACCTCTTATTTGCGTTGGGTGCAAGTGTTTGCTTTTGTGTGTGCAGGTGCGTTTAACGGAATTTTGCTTGGTTCTCCTACTGGATTGATAACCTTGGTTCTTAACTGAGGGAAATACTTATCTCTACTGTACTTCATCATCCTCTCCTCTTCGGGGAAATACCAACGCAGACTACAAGTAGCATTCACCCTCGGGGCTGAGGGTATGTACTAGTAGCTATGTGTTTGATCTCTCTCTCTCTCTCTCGTGTTCTTGATTTGGCACGATCTTGATGTATCGCGAGCTTTGTTAATATAGTTGGATCATATGGTGTTTCTTCCCTCTCTATCTTCTTGTTATGAATTGAGTCTTTCCCTTTGAGGTTTCGTTATTGTTGGGTTGAATATTTTAGATTTGAGAACACTTGATGTATGTCTTGCATGTGGATACCCGTGGTGACAATGGGGTATTCTATTGAGTCACTTGATGTATGTTTTGGTGATCAACTTGCGGCTTCCCGAGGTGACATTGGGGTAATCTAGGCACATAGGTTGATTGCACGTTTTCATTTTCTTTTCTTCGATAGAAACTTTGGGGTACTCTTTGAAGTTCTTTGTGTGGATTGAATATTATGAATCTGGAGTTGTTTGATGCATATCGAATAATCAACTAATGGATACTTGTGGTGACATTGGAGTATCTAGGTGACATTAGAGTTGGTTGATGCGTATCATATGGTGTTATTTTAGTACGAACTCTAGGGCTGTTTGTGACACTTATAGGGATGGCTCAATAGATTGATCGGAAAGGATAGCTTTGAGGTGGTTTCGTACCCTACAACAATTTCTATCTTATGTTCTCCGCTAATAGGAACTTTGGAGTGATTCTTTGTCGCATGTTGAGGGATTGTTATATGATTCAATTATGTTAGCATTGTTGAGAGATTGCACTAGTAAAAGTATGAACCCTAGGCCTTTTTTTCTAAGCATTGCAATACCGTTGTGCTCCGTTTTATCACTTGCTAACTTGCTGTTTTTATATTTTCAGATTACAAAAACCTATATCTACTATCCATACTACACTTGTATCACCATCTCTTTGCCGAACTAGTGCACCTATACAATTTACCATTGTATTGGGCATGTTGGGGACACAAGAGATTTCTTGTATTTGATTGCAGGGTTGTTTGAGAGAGACCATCTTCATCCTACGCCTCCCACGGATTGATAAACCTTAGGTCATCCACTTGAGGGAAATTTGCTACTGTCCTACAAAACTCTACACTTGGAGGCCCAACAACGTCTACAAGAATAAAAGTTGCGTAGTAGACATCAATCTGCGCTCCAGACACAAGTCCAATCCCTAACAGAGACCCTTTGTGAAACAAGAACGGCCATTGTTCGATGTCGTCAAGATATGCATGGTTTTGAAACCAGACTATCAGACATTTGCTATGTTGTTCAGGAGCCTAGGAGAAATGACAGCGAAGTTTATGGTGCTCCATCAGACACTACATCATGAAAATGTACCAGTCAGGTCAAATCATCCGAGCTTCTGAACTTCTGATGGTGCATTTACTTTTATGCCAACCCTCCTTTTGTTATATGGCTGTAATTTGTTTTGTTGCGTTACAAAATTTGTTCTTAACGGGCAGCGACCGGCTGAAGAAAACAGCAAGCTATTTTTGTATAGTGTAGGGTGTTCCCTATATTTGCACGGGTGGCGAACTTTGATGCCCAGTGGATGTAATGTGTGCAATCGCCGTAATAGCCTAGCGTTAGTTGCTTGCTTATTTATTTCCTTGTAGTCATCTTTTTCCTCGGTTTGTTAGTGGCCGCAATAACCATGGGCCACATATGGCCCGTGGTAACCATGGGCCTGCTACCTGCTGTAGTGCCCAAAGGCCATCTACATGCCGGAGGATCCATGGGCCAAAAGTGGACCGCATTATGGGCCATAAACGGGCCATAGTGGGAATGGTCCGTTTAAGGGTCCATAGCATAACGGGCCGTTAACAGGCCGAAAGTCATCACAGGCTTAATTCTACCGACAGTCATAACGGGTCGTTAATGGGCCGGAATACATGACGGGCTGAAAATGGCCCAATGGGTTAACAGACCACAAACGGGCCGATTGTAACCACGGGCTGAATCTGGCTCATTAGCATAACAGGCCAGTAACGGACCGTAAGTAATCGAGGGCCAGAAATGAGCCCAAGATTTTATGGGCCCTTAGAAGGCCGAAAGAAAACACGGGCTAGAAACGGCCCAACTGAATCATGGGCCGTTAATGGGCTAAAAGCCGTTTACTTTTCATGATGGGCCAGAATCACCACGGGCCGTCAATGGGCCCAGAGGAACAAAAGGCCTAATATGGGCCGAAAGACGTCATGGGCCATAGATGGGCCGAAAGTGACAACGGGCTGAAATCATAAGGCACGGCCCACATGGCGCTACTGGGCCGAATTTTCAAAGGCCATAACGGGCCGTGAGTACCCGGGTTGTATGCGAACAGGCCGTTAACAGGCTTTCCATGGGCCGGCCCGCTTACTTTTGACCAAGTCAAACGGGCCGGCCTTTTTAACATAAATGGGCCACTATTGGGTCGTGCCACGTGTCGACGTATCATAGGTGTCTCGCGTACAATGAATGGATGACATCTGTCCCAACGCCGAGCTGACACGTGGTTCCGCCGGCGAATGAGAAATTTACACGTGGAAAATCGTCATTGGTCAAGGCTGCTAACGGGTTATCGGATCCAAACCGGAACCCAATAGCTTAACAGCGACATGTTACGGTGAATGCCACGTGTCGGTTACCCTTGACGAAAACACTTCCATGACGCGACATTTATCGTCATGGAAGTGGACACTTCCGTGATGATAATTTCAGTATTGTCATGGAACACTTCTATGACAGCACAGGTATGACTATCTTGATTCTGTCATAAAATTGTCACGGATGTACATGCATGACAGAAAACTTGACCTACTGTGACAAAGACGTATCATCACGGAAGTGTTTTTTTTGGTAGTGAATGCCCATGAGACATCGTCTCATGAACCTTGTATCCCTCAGAGTTGTACAACAAAAACATGGCGGGTCCAACCAACACTAGATAAACAACCAACTCATATATATTACAAACTCATCGAACAAGATCCAAAAGATTCAAACTACTGGTACCGAAATACCAAGTACCACTATGCAACCACGACCTGGTAATCCTAGTCTTGGTCACGACTATCGTGACTAAGTCTATTGCGATGACTAGCCTATGACTACTGATTTGTCATTTCTTCATCCTGGCCAGCTTCCTCGGTGATGATGTAGTTGACACCTTCGTTGGTTCCTCTTGATAAGTCTGTCTCCATGTAGAAGAATTCTTCATCTGCTTCAGGATCCTCCGGTTAACCTTTCTCCTCCGTAGGGACTCTAAAGGGGTGAAAGTACAAGGGATGAGTACAGGAGGTACTCAACAAGTTCATAGATATTGTGGGGTGGAGATGCACTTTAGCTACTACTGATTCCAAATAGGTCTCAGCAATGATTTTGAGAAAATATCTGTAGCTTCTTTATTTAAAACATTTAGTCATCAGAATTCACGGGTTGTTAGAATCTCCGATAGACTCCTTTCCCGCCGCGTTCGTAGATCTTTCCCAGATCAGGGAGTGACAAGCCACAATTCATTACACTCTGCAGAGGTGCGTTACTTTACCCACGGGGCGATTAACTTAGCTTTATGCAACGACGGCCAACCTATCACACATCCAAGAGTGTGAGGCCTGCTAAGATCCGAGTCCTTCCATCCTTCTATGTTTACCAATGCCCCTGCCCCTGGCTCGAGAGGTATTCCCTCTTTTGCCCAAAATCTGCTACATGTAGGGTTTATACGGCCCCGTGACCGATGAGCATTTACGCCGCCCTGGCGATCAAGGATTGCCGGCCCTCTGTCGATAGGGTATTTACGGCACCCATAGCCGACAGGATATATCGACTCCCTGGGCCGGTTATACGGATTTACGCCCCGCGGCGAACCTGTGCGAGAGCACATCGGCATTAAGAAGGATTACTAAGACTCGCCCGTCCCATACCAGGTTTCGTGTTAGAGAGAGAGACGCCTTAGGAATAACCACATTCGGATGCGTTGTGATTGTGGGAGCACTGAGGCCACCGCCGATGAGGGTGAGAAGGAGGATAAGTGGCAACACAGACGGGAGAGCATCCGCTCCCTGAAGGGACGTGGGAATTGGCCGGCCCAGTTGCATTGTCTGTGCATTTCAGATTTCGTTCGTTTGTTTCCTTAGTTTGTTCCTTGATTTCGTTTTCTCTTCTTTTTTTGTTATATTTTCATAAAAATCTAAAAAAATATTTCAAAAAAAATGCTTAAGTTCGAAATAATGTTTGTGCAATTTAAAAAAAATATTGATAACATTTGGGAAAAAAAATATTTCTAGACTTATTTCAAAAAACAATTAACACATATACGAACAACAAATTTTCAAAAACATGTAATTGAAAAAATATTAATCATGTATTAAAAAAATGTTAAACATGTATAAAAAATATTGTAACATATGAAAAATATACAATGTGTATGAAAAAAGGTAGACATCAAAACATACATATGAAAAAATGTTAATCATGTATTTAAAAAATGTGAAAAGTTTATAAAAATGTTCCAGATGTATACGACAAATTTAGAACGTGTATTAAAATTTTTACATAAAAATATAAATTTATAAAATGTTGATCACGTATAAAATGTTAATCATATATTTCAAATATATTAAAACATGTATTAAAAATGTTTCTAATATATACCAAAAATATACAATGTGTATGAAAAATGTAGTCACCAAACATACATTTTTTTAAATGTTAATCATGTATACAAAAACTACTTCTGATGTACACAAAAAATATACAAATATGTATGAAAAGTGTAGACATGTGTTGAAGAATTGAAGAAAATCATTGGAGAAACCGGAAAACCAGAGAAGAAACAAAGAACCAAAAGGAAAAAAAGAAACAAAAAACAAAGAAAACCACAGCGGATAAACCAGCGAACGAACACAACGAAGGAACAAATGAGCGCTCAAAGAATGGGCCGGTCTAGTACTGTACACATGCAGGAAAGTCTTCAAGCGAGACAGAAGAAGCCTCGCTGTGAGCAAGATATAGATCTCACGCAGATGAGATGCCATACTGGAATAAAAGACGTGGACCTATTAAAATCTTGAGTCATAATTATTGGTTAAGGGGCGGGACTATTCCTCGCGTTCCGACTCGCTGAAGCGAGCGAGAATATGGGCCGGCCAACGCGTGCGGGGAAGCACCTGCCTGTTTCGTTTTTTTCACATTTTTTTTTGTTTTTTGCTTTTTTTTTTACTTTTGCCTATACTTTAAAATATTTTAAATATATATATTACAAAAAACACATTTGAAAAATGTTGCACAAGTATTTGAAAATGTTGAATAAGTATTAAATGAATGTTGAACAAAAATTTGAAAAATGTTGAACAAGTATTTTGAAAATGTTGAATAAGTACTAAAAATGTTGAACAAGTATTCGGAAAATGTTGAATATATATTAGAAAATGTTAAACAAGTATATAAAAATGTTGAACAAGTATTTTAACAATGTTGAATAAGTATTAAAAATGTTGAACAAGTATTTGAAAATTCAAGTATTTAAAAAATGTTGAACAAGTATTTGAAAAATGTTGAATAAGCGTTCGGACAATGTTGAACGTGTATACAAAAATTTTTGATCACTTATTAAAAAAATGTTGATCATGTATATAAGAATGTAGAATGAAAAACAAAAAGAAACAAAGAAAAACCAAAAAATGAAAAAATGAAAAAGAAACAAAATAAACCAAAGGAAAAAGAAAATGAAAAAAAGTGAAGAAACAAATGAAAAAACCTGGAGAAGAAAAAAAAACCCAGAGAAGAAACAGAAAATCAAAGAAATAAAAACCTGCTCTTTCCCTTCTAATAGGTCCGGCTCTACCTACTAAACACGAACTCGAACTCAGCGTAGTGTTTAGCAGTGCCCCTCGTGTGCGCACTACTTTTTAACCAGCTTTTTTCGAGAGAAAAAATGCACTAGTGGGCCGGCCCGACACTATAGCTCATTAAGCCAGAGTTTCCCTCTCCTCTCGCTTAATGTGGCCGTACAAGGCAGGTCGGGGGCAGAAATTTTTGAAATCTTCCTGTGTGACCCAGAACACAACAAACAGTTCATGGACATCGTTGAACTTCCCGAGATGTTAGCGATCGCGAGCTGGTTTTTGTGGTGGCAAAGGAGACAGATTGTTCGTCAGGAAGAGGTTCAAAACCCAAATCGCTCGTGTCAATCAATCCGAGCCATGTCTTTAAACTTTGTACGTGCAGCAAGCAAACCAAAATCTGCACCTCGCCTTAACTGTTGGAGAAGACCGTTGGCAGGACTGCTGGCGATCAATGTTGATGCCGCCTTCTCACCGGATGACAATACAGGAGCATGCGGCGTGATCATCCGTGACAGTGGTGGGCAGTTCATTGCAGCCGCCACAGCTAAACTGGAACATGTGGCAGATGTCGTATCGGCAGAAGCGGCTGCTCTGGTTGAAGGTTTGAAACTCGCCAATAATATTGGCTGCAATTCTATTTTGGTGCAAATGGATAATCTGACTGTAGTAGAAGCTCTCCAGCAGAATTCCGGACAATCAATGATAGCAGCTCCGATAATCGATGAATGCAGAACACTACTAAACGACTTCGGGAAGGCCTTGATAGAATATTGTAATCGCGAATCAAACATGGTAGCTCATGTGCTAGCTCATAATGGAAGCGTTGATCCACCAAACTTGTGGTTGGACTCGCCTCCTGGTTTTATTCTTGAACTTTTAGCGGATGATGTAAGCGTTGTCTAATTTTAATATAGCTAGCCATGAAGGCCTTTCCCTCAAAAAAAGGAACCTATGGTATTTTTTTCCGCTGCAACGCATGGGCTCTTTTGCTTTGCTAGTATCACTTGAAAGGCCCAGCCATCTCAGAAAATAAAGTTACGAGGCCCAGCACCAGGTCCGGTGAATTTTTGGCGGGAAAATGGTGACATCCGAGGTCCAGCCCAGTTGTGCGATGTTCATAACGCAGAACTCGGTCCATGTACCAAACCACAACCTATCTGACGTGCGGGCCCCGGTGAGCCCTCACGGTGCAGTAGCCAGTGGAACAACTTCACGCTGCTTTCCGTCCTGCCACCTCCCTGGCATCTATGCTGCGTGCACCCACTCCATGTGCACCGAGCGTTCCTCCTTTCCCCACCACCACCGCACGGAAATCCCCACCTGCAGCCATCGACCGGCGTCAGGACCGCGAGATGCCGCTCCGCCACCTCCTACGCCTCTCCGCCGCCGTCTCCGGCGGCCTCCGCCGCTCCCTCACCACCGCCGCCTCGCATCCCCCGTGGGCCGCGATGTGCTACTCGGCGTGGACCGTCGGAGCGCCGAGCGCGCAGGTGCGCCTCGCCGAGCCGCCGCGCTTCTCCGAAGTGTACGTCCCGGAGCACCTCATCAAGACCGGCCCCCTCCCCGACCCCGACGGCGACTTCGCGCAAGGGCATGGCGGCGCCGTCTGCGCCGCAAGAGCCGACGGCCTCCTCCTCCTCGTCTACGCGGAGACGCGCCACGCGGCTCGCATCGTCGCCAGGCAGGGCGGCGTTGCGCTGCGGCTGCCACCCGACGGTCTCAGGTCCCTCGACCCCGACCACGTCCCCAACGTCACGCGCTTCGTCTTCAACCCTCTCACGCGCCAGATAACCCGCCTCCCGGACCGTGTGACCAAGTTCGAGCTCAACCCGCTTCTCGACATCCGCATGGGCCTCCTCACCCAAGCCGATCGCGGCCACGGGCCGCCTGACAGGTTCGCCGTCGCCGAGCTGGAGGAGGGGAACCGCATGCTCCGGTTTCTCTCGGAAAAGGGCAGGTGGGAGAACGTGGTGGTCTCGCCGTGCCAACTCCCGTCTGCCCGGCCAATGGAGATAGACCAGCAGGCGCTGGCATTCGGCGGTCGCCTGTGGTGGGTCGACGTGACCTTGGGCGCACTCTCCGCCGACCCGTTCAGCGATCGGCCGGAGCTCTCCTTCATCGAGCTGCCGAGGGGCAGTGTGCTAACTGCAAGGAGCCCGCTGTCTGATGCCGATGGCGAGGTGTATTGGAGTCAGTACCGGCGCGTGGATGCAAGCCAAGGGCGGCTGTGGTACGTCGAGGTCTCTCGAAAGGAACCGTTTCTGCTCAGCTCCTTTGTGCTCGACAAGGATGGCACCGGCCGGACGCTGGAGCACCGGGTGGCGCTCAGCAAGCTCTGGGCGGATGGAGGCTACCCATGGCTACCCTTACCGCAGGGGAAGACGCCACAAATTGAGCTTCTTGACCCACTTGACGCCAATGTGGTGTACCTCACGGTTGACAAGAAAAACGTTATCGTCGTGGACATGAACATGAAGAAGGTGACTGGGAGCTATCTGTATGGAATGAGGAACGAGTCTGTACCATGCGTTTTTCCTCCGTGGCTTGGATCGAGCCGGATCCCTTCTGCAGGTAGATTACATACTTCTCAGTTATACTTTCAGTTTTAGGTGCATAATGTATGAGGTGGTTTGTGGGTCATCTTCGGCACAATATATTTTGTTTATCCTAGTGGTTGGATCTGTTGATCATTATGTCAAAATTGTCCAATAGACATAATGCTTGTCTCATGACCAGATGACTAAAAATTTAGAGATACATCGTGTTTATTAACAATTATTTATGCACCATGTGTTTGGTAACAATTGGGATTGCAAAGCTCATATAGATCATAGGCACGGAGAAATCTTTACATCTGTTGTCATTTCTTCCTGTTGTCCTGGTCATAAAGAAGTTTCCTTCGAACAAATTTACGGTAGTGTAACTGATTTATACTTTGAATGGAAACTTTGCAAGGTTTTGGTTGCTTTGATGTTACACTGTGTGCTCTAAATTTTATCTCCATCTCTCTAACTTATGGATTTAAATATGTTGTATCCTTTTAATATCTCCTCTACACCGTTCAAGTGTTATCCTCTAACTATATATTGTTGTGCTATTGGTTATTAATACACTGCTGAATTCTTGAGAATCTGCTCTAATTACCATGCCTTTTTTGCTATTTAATTCTTGTATGCAATTCACAGAAGAGCAATCTATACTGTTGTAATTCTGCTGTGCTAATGTTGCTGTTTGTCAAATTCTTGTACATTGATCAAATTAACACTTTTCAGGTAAGGACACCGGGAAACACAAGGCTGTCAGACGTGTTGGTTCGCTCAGACATACGGTAGAAGAGACGAAGGTACCAATTTACCAGCTGATGACTCTCTCGTCATTTCGTTTTAGCTGATACTTCTTTATTGGTCCATTGTTCGTGGTATCTCATCCATTCATATATTTAGGATGATGCATTCTTGTTGCAAGCAGTATCTCTTACGCCATTCATGCAGTTTATTATGGACTGAAAGCAAACGTCGTGCACATATTTGCCAATTACTACAATTATTTTCAACTGGTTTTCTGTGTATTAATTGTCCAACACCTGGCTATCCCTAATACCAGTTTCTCGTTGGTTGCGTTGTAGTTGGTGTTTCTATGCAACTTACTCCATAGAATGGTTTTTATGTGCTACCTGAACTTGTTCTTCCATTCATTTTTGTGTGTGTGAGGGATTCCATTCATATATATTATTGTGGCAGCAACTTGCCAGGCTGCCAAATTACCGGTCGCTGTGTCAGCATGAACTTATACATCCCTCCATCCAGGTGTATTAGTGTTTCTGAACTACAAGGCATAAAGGATGCCTAGCCTTGTTCGGCTGGTCACCACTGTATTAGAACCTGAAGTATATCTAGCCTTGTCATCATGACAACAATTGTCTTTCCTTTTTTCCTGAAACAGTATGACGAACTGGTTAAAGCCTGAAACTGAAGCTTGATCTTTATTAGAAATGATTGCGGTGTACTTTTCTGCTACAATCAAGTCTTGGATAGAAAATAAACGTGTTATCAGGATGATAACTCACTATTTTATATCAGTTTTAGAAATAGACATGGATGGATTTATAGTAGCGTTTCTGTTCTCTGAATTTCTTTTTCCATATCACTCGTTCTCTTGACGTGTCTGTTCAAATGTCCCTAATGCTCTAATTTTGTTTTCAGGTTTCTTAAAACTGACAGGTGGTGGTGTCTAATCCTGATGGTGGGCTCTCATTTTGGGGAAAATCTGGAGAAGTCTTGGTTTGATGGAGTTTTGCCACCACTTACTGTATCTCATTTTGAGGGGAAACTTGGAGTTTTCAGACTATGGTTCACAACAGAACATTGCAGTCGAATTGCTAAATTCAGTCAGCAAGTAACGGCTATCACAGAGTATCGTGTATGTGGTGTTTTACTACCTAGACAATACATTCCTCGAAAAGGATTGATGCTTGGACATGTTTACTCTTGTGCGATTATCATATTTACGTGTCTTTGCGTATCCCATCCATGTTGCATTGACGATTTGCCCCAAATAACTACCAGCATTTGTAATACTAATGGTATATGCTTGCACAGGTTTACTCTTATGAAAACTAATACATGCTTATTTCATGCCAATCAATTATACGTACTATTTCTCTTGTAACTCATTGTTAAGTACTCCCTCCGTAAACTAATATAAGAGCGTTTGGATCACTAAAATAGTGATCTAAACGCTCTTATATTAGTTTACAGAGGGAGTACGAAGGATTTTCATCTGTTGCTCACCACATTTTCTGGGAAGCAAACCTTTCTACTTGTGTGATCAAACTCGTTGTGAATCAGACTTCCTGGTGAGTGCATACAACTGAAGGCTGGTGCTGCTACTGATATACTCCCTCCGTCCCATAATGTAGGACGTTTTTTGACATTAGTGTAGTGAGAAAATGTCTTAGATTATGGGACGGAGGGAGTACCTTATTAAGGGAAACTGTAGTTCAAAAAGGCAAGATACTAATTTGTTTTTCACTACTAAAGAGTGGACTGCCAAAAATACATTGTTCCCGAATGCTAGTACATCGTGAAGTTGCACGATGCGGTGGAACCGAGCGCACGCTCTTTTTGGCCGCTCGATCTTCTCTCCGAATCGCCGTGCAGCGCCAGGTACCACCTGGTCGCGAGTGCCCCAATCCAAGGCGGACGGGCCCATGTGTCAGTATGTGGCGACGAGCGAGGGTTGTTCCGTGGCAAAAAGGACCATAGTTGTCTATGTTCCTCCAGGTCCTTCGATGCCCGTCTATTTAAAAAAAAAGGATCGTATTTGTCTATGTTTATTTTTTAGGTGTAACCAGTGATTTTATTCAAAACTTAGAATGTCTGGGATACAAATAATGTCTGGAACTCTCCCTAGCCACACATCAAGAGTTGATGCAGCCTTTGCTAAACTATGAGCTTCACTGTTTGACTCTCTAGGTTCGAAACGGAAAATAACATCCTCAAAATCTTTCCTAGTATGAACTATCTCCCTCAAGACGAAAGCATAGGTAGATGCTGCACCCCTAGCTATGTTTGTGACGACTTCAAGACAGTCTGAACCAATCACCAAGCGTCGGACATGCAAATCTTTTGCAAGAGCAAGTGCCTCATTGCAAGCGTGAGCTTCCAAGCTAGCTGGATCCACCAAGCCATCAAAGGTGACAGCGGACGCGCCTAGGAACCGGCCATCTTTGTCCCTGCAAATGACCACTGCTGCTCCCTTATCACCATGGCGGGATAGCCCCCCATCCACGTTCAGTGTTACCGCGTCTCCCTCCGGCGCAAGCCAGCGGCAAGGGCTTTGCCGTGGAGCCGAAACTCCCGTCGGGCGAGAAGAACGTCCAGCACCAATCCGCAGGTCCTGTAAATATCTGTTAATGAAACACATTGTGGACGGTGGGCTCTGGAATTCGTTGTCGTGGATAGCTCTCCTCCTCGCCCACCAGATTGATCACATTGTAATAAGAACCCGCGCGAGATCAGATTGCGGTGTCGTGTCGAATAACATAGAAGGCGTCACGGAAGGCCGGCTTCAGCGGCCGCGTCAGGTCGCTCCAGACGCTGCACGCGAACGCCACGCTCGGCCCGCCGCCGTCAGGATTCGACGATCCGTCCAGGAGACGCGCCACGGAGTCCTCTAGCTCGAGGCGGGACCGCGCGCCTAGGACGCGGAGGATCTCTTCCAGGGTCTTCCCACCGGTGCCGGCGGCCAGGAGCGCCAGGACGGCATGGATGGAGATCGGAGGGAAGACCAAGTTGCGGTCGCTGTTGGCGGGCGCGAGTCGCTTGACGAGGCGGGCGGCGAGATCGGCCATGCCGGCGGACTGCTGCGCCGCCATGTCAATCTAGAGATCAATCGGCCTGATATTTATGGAGGGGCAGGTAAGTCGGTCGTGATCATGGAGTCCCAATCCAGCATGAACCCGATCTGGCAGGCGGTCGTGCGTGCTACTTGCTGTGATTTGAGTGCTCCCCGGCCGGACCATTGGCGCGGTTGCTGATTTTTTCTGGAATTGAAGGAAACTAGCACAAATGCCCGTACGTTGCAACGGGAGAAAGAATTGAGTTTATTCACATTTAGTTAGAATAGCATGTGGAAAAACACATTCGTTCTAAATGCATAATTTAGTTTTTTTTTTGAAGAATCAAATTTATCAAAATAGGACATTCTAATCTTATAAAATATTTCTTTACCTATCACAACGCATTTTCCCCGATGAAACAAAATAAAGTTAGGAACTTTCCCTAAAAAACTATGAACTTGATAAAGATTAGCCAATACTGCTCATAAAATTCAGAGAGAGATAGCATACCCTCGCAGACTATTTGTGTGGATGAACATTCACATTCAATAGAAGTGGTCTATTCATCGCAAAAAAATTGGAAGTTGTCTATTAGATTTTTTTTCCGTATTTACAAATAAGGTACTAAGTGTTTGGGGCTCCCATATGGTTCTTGTAAAAAACAAAGTGACTATGATATTTATTTTTTCATAGCAAAAATGCCCATGGGTTGCAACGGATGAAACAATACATTGAGCCCTTACCGAGCCATCCATGTTGCCACTTTTCTTCACCGCAAATGCGGATGGTGGTCACGTTTTTTCATCTATGCATGATAAACCCCAAGGCAATGATGATGGTCACAGTCACCTATCTGCCGGCGTCGTCTTTTGTCCCATATTGATGCCTCATACCATTATACCGGCATCATTAAAGCCAAGCAATCCCGTCTCCCTTGAGAGAGAGGTGCTTGCATGTGCTTTTGTTGATTGCTGAGCAGGCTGGTTGATACAACAGACAACCTGGCACGTATTTGAATTGGTGAAAGTTGGTTCAATAAAGCAAGGTGGGACTATTCTGTATCTCGTTCCGGTGTATTTTGCCACATCTCAATTGTCCAAACGCACACAATTTTGAGCATGACGCAGGACCAGCCAATGGGAGGCCCAACCAAGCGACCTACACAGAAATCGATCGCAGCCTACAACGTACGAAGAAATAAACAAACAGACGTACGAAAGAAACGGATTAGACGGACGAAAATTTAAGATGAAGAACAAATCACCCTTTTAATAGTAGGTATAGATAGATATAGATATAGATATAGATAGAAAAAGAGTTTTGACGGTGGCCTTGTCTGACGTGTGCGCCCCAACCCCCAAGTGTCCACTCCACTCACACAGTCACACTGCCCTCGCTCCTCCACAGCCACATACCTAGATACTCCAAACTCGTGGTTACCATCTCGGCACCTCATCGGAAAACAGAGCAACCTGGCTACCTGAGCAAGAGGAAGAGGATGGCCTCGTCTACCTCCTTGCTCCACCCTTCCACGCTCGCTCCAGCTTCCTCGCTGCGCTTGCCGCGATGAGTGCCCGCCTCGGCGTAGCTCGGCCTCCGCTCCAGCCCCCGCAGCATCTCGCTCGTCTCCGCCGCCACGTCGTCGGGCGTCGAGAAGGAGCCCTCTCCTTCGTCCCCTCAGTCGCCGGATGAGTCCTCCAACCTATCGGTGAGCAGAGGAAGGTTCCGGCCCCGGTGGTGCTGCGGCGCTGGCCAAGATCAACAAGGCCAAGCTCGACAACTCGGCCTTCTTCGAGACACTCGGCGGGACCGAGTCCCTCGGCATGACGTGGATGCTCATCTTCACCGCTCAGGTGACCAAGCCAACAAACACACACCTGGATTTTAAGCTTCAGACTTGCAATTTGCATTTGGTCATTAATTATCAGTTGGTTTGTCTGAACTTAATTTCTCGCAGGGTAAGCTTGAGAAAAGGAGCTACTTCCCGGTGACTGGTGTCCAGCGATTCCACGCCGCGGTGAGCACCTCTCTCCCATTGCAGCCATGGCATCATATTCTGGACGAACAAATGAGCAACGATGATTCATCGGTGCAATAGCTACTTGCCTGACTAATAGACACTTCCCTGTAACTGAAAATCTAAACCCACCTTATTCCGCAGGGGCAGAGGATCGAGAACGGGTGTAACTTGGCCCAGCGGGGAGCCTGAGCTTCGAGGGGCGGCTGTCGTGGAAGAAGAAGATTCCTGACCTTCTCCTTCGAGCGGATGCGCATCAAGGTCAGGCCGCTGCCGCCCCTGGAGATCCCCTTCGGTGGCAGCGACGTCGGCAGGGAGCCGAGCACCAAGGACCCCCGCCTGCACCCAACTATCGGAGTCCTCTTGCTGCTGCTTGTTGGGCTCGGGCTCGAGATCCAGGTCGGCGAACCGGCTCGCCCCCGCGGGCATCTCGACGGGCGCGGACGCGGCCAGCTGCCGTCCGTCGACGAACGCCCGGTTCAGCCCGTCCTCAGCCGGCTCACCCTTGGGCGCCCTGTCCGTGCGTGCCCTGGCCTCGGCGCCCCCGGCAACGGCCCGACGCCATGCTGCCACGCCCGAACCCCGGCGAGGCGGCCTCCATCCCTTGCCGCGTCGTGGTCGCGTCGCCGTCGCCACCACCACCACGGACGTCGTCGTAGAGCCGCCGGTGCCCCTTTCCTCCCCTGCCTCCGTCCTTCCCTGGGACCGGCAGTGCCGTCCCTCGCCTCGCTCATGCCCGCCGCGACACCTCGCCTCACCCGCCGGCGACGCATACGCCCGGCGGTGGAGAACACGAACGGATAAGCTGTCGGTGGAGGAAAAAGGGGTTTTATGTAAAGATGAAATGTTTTCTTACTTAAATGAGGACTGTGGGTTGAATTCGATAAAACACAGGGGCTTTTTTGCATAATAGCCAACGACGTACGACCAGAAGCGATCGGTGGTTTATTATTAGGTAGAGATAAAAGAATATATTAATTAATTATATATAAGCATAATGAGCGTTCAACATCAGATAGTTTGCTTCCTTGTGGAACACAAATTTTCTCCAATGCTACTCAACTGTGCTTTCAATGACACTGAAAGTTTGCTCCGATCAAGAACATGGTGAATGAAATTTGATTTTAGTTATCTTTCGACGCCATCGAAGATGGGTTCTCGCCGCCATCGCCGAGGAGTGTGGTGTCACCAACGAGGAGTCTCGCAAAGTTGTAGCTACAAATGGTGCAACCTTATCGACCTGATGTTGATGTGCTCCACGATATGCCAACCACCGGAGGGAACCCGACTCAGGTCGCTCCCAAGGGCGGCACGGGTGCCCTGCCGCCCCCGCCACCATCCTCCACCTCGTCCTTTGTTCTCCCCGCTGTTGTCGTAGAAAGCCAATGACAAAGCCCGCTCGTCGAATGGCGACGGTGGGGGTAACCCCTGTGTTGTTCATTTGAGTAGCCTTGGGTAGTGCAACTGTTCATTTGAGTAGCCTTGGGTAGTGCAACGCAGGTGGACGGTGATGTTGATTCACCAATGTAGGCTAGCCGGGGCAGCGGCGCTAGTATATCGCAACACCTTTCCCTTCCTTCCTCACATGGCGGTGCTCTATCTGACACCTCGGTGGCCAAGGAGACGGTGTCGTGGCACAGGGCCGACATTATTGTTCCCGGACGACGGAGACAAGGGCCACATCAGCTGGAAGGGGATCAAAACAGTTGGATCTGCCCTAGGGGCAACGCCCCCAGGTATGAGATTTGCGGCGTGGCTCGTCCATCTATGGCAACACATCATGGCAGGAGCAGCGATGGTCGGTCGGGCGTGAGGTCGTGTGGCAGCAGCTGGAAGCAACATGATGGTGTCTTTTCCACCGATGAATTCTCCTTTGGTCAGATAGTTCTATGTGACTGGATCGATAGAGAGGTGGATGACGAATTGATGGTGGACATGCGGGTTGTTAATTTTCTCCGGGTGAAAAACTCATGATTTATGATTTTGGCTAGATCAAGAAGTATCGATGTAAGGCTCGGTGCCGCGAGGGCGGGGGGGGGGGGGGGGGGGGGGGGACAAGAGGGACATCAATTTCCTTCTATTTGGGCCTAGCCTATCCCATGTGGTTGGATATAATAAAGCACTAGAATATTGGCGGTTTTCCAAAAAAAACGCATCCTCTTACCTCTCCCATTTGTTGTAATCTTTCCCTATCTTGTGAGAGAGTGTCGAATGATGTATTAAAAGTGGGTGGTGAAAGACAAGCGGCGACTAGGGTTGTTGCAATCTCAACGTACTCTCTCGTCTTCAACCTACCGTGGCAGGGGGGACTCGGGCCCTTCTTTCCATGTTAAGAAGTTATATTAGTATGAATTTAGTCTATGTCGGCAGCGCTTGGGCGAAGAGTGTGATGCCGTTGAGAACAAATTTCCTTTGATTCTTCTCTTGTCGTGATGTTGCTTTACCAGGTAACGTCGTGGAGCTAGTGATGTCTTGTCTCCGCAGGTTCTATCATGTAGAATTTGAGTTTTTGTCCTCACAAATGTGTTCATGCTCATATTATGAGTTTGTGCTAGTATCTGGTGCTTTTTTTTTGGGTATGCAAAGGAATTCTCATACTGAAATAAAACCAGTCTAGAATATGATAAAAGAAAATATTATCAATGTATTGTGGCTCGTAGGGCAAAGGAAACGTGTTCAAAATCGTTACTACTAGGAGGAGGAGGTACTAGTGCTTAAAAACTTTGGCAATGTTTGCCTCGGGCATCCACCACTTTCTCCCTTCCCTTCGTAGTATTACAAAATGTTAGCAAAAAAGTAATAAAAGCATGAGAACACAAAATCTAGGCATATAGTATAAGATATAACTCTCATTCCATCCAGACTTGAATAATATTTACCCTCTTGTCTCAGTGGGTAACCCATCTTCTCCGGTCGCTACTGCATCTTGGACGCGGGAAGGTTTCCATGCACCGTCGGTCGTGGATGTACCGGGTTGTATGCGCTGTACACCATCCGTCCTGGATGTGCATAGTTGTAACCGGGAAGGTTTCCGCTAAAATCAGGGGGCCAGGATCAATGAGCTTAGAACACCTCATCCCGTAACTTCCGTCCGTGGGCTGAACACCTCATCCCGTAACTGCATAGTCTTTCATTGCTGTGCTGCGCTCCCCGAACGGAGGAGGAGGGGACGGGATCACCGCCCCGGCGTCATTGCCGGGGTCGACAACATGCCCCGCAAAGAGGACCGCGTGCGACTCCTCCTCGACTATGCAGTAGGCGAACGGGTGGTCGGCCACGAAGTCCACCACCGGCGGCCGGAGCGCAGAGCACGTCGCAGGAGCGGGGAACGCCGTCGTGACCGCGGCGGCTCTGGTTCCTTCCTCGTTCACCTCGATGACGGCCTTGTGGAACACGTCCTGCACGTGCATGTCCTCCATCATCTCCGAGAGGTCGGCGCCTTCGCTCAAAGGAAGAGCGAGCCCCAGATCTTTGAGCACGTCGGTGACGCTGCTCTCAAAGGTGAGCTCGAACTTGGGCAGCCCGAACTCGACGACGATGGCCATGCTCGTCGGCAGGTGCTCGCGCAGGAAGCCTGGCGACGACGTCATCTTCTCCAGCAGGCTCCCCAGGCCGTCGCACGCGTCCGGGAGGAAGATGCACATGCTGGTGTAGGGCCGTGAGCTACTGAGCTGCTCTTGTAGAGTAGCTTGAGCACCTTGAACCCGTCGTGCACGGCGATGTAGTGGCGGTCGTAGTTCGACATGAAGGGGACGTCGACGGCGGTGCCGTCCAGCCGGTAGAAGGGCCTGTGCTTGGTCGAGCTCTCGTAGAACGGCAGGCTCCACTTGCCCCTGAAGTAGATGGCATTGGCCAGCACGAGCCTGGTGTCCTGGTCTACGGCTCCGGGGGGGACGGCGGACCGGATGTGGTTCCTCGTGGACAACGCGGCCCACGCGTTGATCCGCGCCGTCGCTTGCTCCGGATATCTTTGGAAGTCGACGACGGACGCGTCGGCCTTGTACGTGCTGACGACGGCGTGGACGTAGGCCTGCTTCAGCGGCCGCGTCAGGTCGCTCCACACGCCGCACGCGAACGCCACGCTCGGCCCGCCGGACTCCGATCTGTCCCTGAGGGGCCCTTCCCGGAGACGCGCCACGGAGGCCTCTAGCTCGCGGCGGGATCGCGCGCCCAGGACGTGGAGGATCTCTTCCAGGGTGTCCCCGTCGGCGCCAGCGGCCAGGAGCGCGAGCACGGCGTAGATGGAGAGCGGCGAGAAGACCAGGTTTTTATCGCTGTTGGCGTCCGCGAGTCGCTTGGTGAGGCGGGCGGCGAGGTCGGCCATGCCGGACTCGCCGCCCGGCTGCTGCGCCTCCATCGATGGGCAGAGATCAGAGATCATGATTCAGCAGGACAATAAACTCCGACCTAGCGTGTATATGGAGGGCCAAGTCGGTTATGGTTTCAGAGTCCGAATCCATTATAAATTGCAACTGAAATAGGTATATACCAGTCCAATTCGTGACACATAAAAATTGTTCTAAAAGAGTCTGATTTGAATTCGGCTAGCTAGGTACGTCAGTCCAAGAATCCAAGAAAAAACAAGCATCTGGTGACATCCTGAGCGGCTGAACCAAAGATTTTTTTTTTTTTGAAGCTCCGGAGCTAGCAGTGAAATATGTGGAATATAATTCGAAGGTTACAATGGCACGGCTTCATTGTCCACCTCCAACTCATGGTTTTTCTTCATTGACATCTTGCCTCTCAGAAGCTGCAGTCTATGCTCCACTTCTTTCATGGTAGGCCTCTCCTCACCTTTGTGCCTCAAGCAAGCCCTCGCAAGGGCGGCCATCTATCTGTCTATCATTACCTTCCTCGAGAACTTGAACATCGACAATCTCCATCATAGTGTTAGCTTGTAGCCTTTGAAGGAAGTGGTAGCATAAGTTCTGCTTTTCACCCCTGGAATTGAGGAAGATTGGCTGCTTCCTAGTTAGGAGCTCGGCGATTATCACACCAAAACTGTAAACATCGCTCTTCTCAGTTAGCTGGCATGTATGGTAACATTCGGGATCCAAGTAACCAAATGTACCCTGCACTGTCGTGACCACACAAGTTTCGTCGATGGAAATGGATCTCGAAGCACCAAAGTATGCAACCTTTGCGGTGAATTTATCCGTTAAGAGTATATTGTCAGATTTCACATCCCTATGGAAGATTGGTGTTGCAGCAGCGGAATGGAGGTAAGCAAGAGTGCTTGCCGCCTCGCTAGCAATTCTGATACGATCATGCCAGGTTAACAAGCTTCTAGCACTCAGGTGGTCACCATGAAGAAGCTCAGAAAGCATGCCATTAGAGATGAACTCGTACACAAGCAAAGGCACCTCCGACTCAAGGCAGCATCCATATAGTTTTACCACGTTTCGATGATGGATTTGTGACAAAATGGCAAGCTCGTTCACGAATTGATCAATCACTATTTGATCGACCATTTTGGATTTCTTTATGGCCACCACACGCTAATCTGATTAAATTCCCTTGTAAACGGTACCATGTGCTCCGAGGCCTAGAATGCGCGTGGAGTCAAAGTTATCCGTTGCCTTTTCCAACTCATCCAAGGAAAATAACTTAGTGCTATGTGTGGCACTTTCATCGGATGAGTTCAATTGCTCCAAGAGAAGGCCGTTATTTTTCATGAAGTGTGCTTTCCAAACTCGCTTTTTAGTACTCCTCTTCCACTTTTGAACCAACAAAATTAAAATTGACGAAAGAAACAGAACTCCAATACCAGAGCTTAGTCCAATAACAACCCCTGCAAAAGTATGCATACATAATAGTTAGATGTAATCATCAATGAAGCTAACATAGTATGTATGTCTACCGACAGAACTTGGAGCAGGACCCCACACATCAGAAAATATGAGTTGCAAGGGTTTGGTAGAAATACTGGTGGAAACTGGATAAGGTAATTGATGACTTTTCGCTCTTTGGCAAGAATCACAAATTGTTTCAACATCACGCTCTCCAACAAATGGGAGCTTATTCTGCCTAAGAAATCGTTCAACTGAAGAAAAAGATGCATGCCCTAGTCTATCGTGCCACCTCGTCGAGGAGAGTTTAGTGACACCATATGCTTGCTTATTTGATCTCGTAAACTCCGGAATCAATGGGTAAAGCCCTCGAACACATCTACCTCAGTAGAGAACCTTCTTCATTGCCTGATCCTTGATCAAAAAGAAAAAGGGGTGAAACTCGAGGAATATGTGACTATCAATGGCAATACGATGAACAGAGAGAAGATTTTTGGATGCGCTAGGGACATGCAAAAAATTTCTGAGATGTATTTTCGGTGAGGAGTATTAATAACTGTATGACCAACATGTTTAATCGTCATACCTGATCCACTCGTCGTGTGCACTTGATCTTGGCCGCGGTACTTTTCTCGCATAGTCACCTTCTCCAACTCACCGGTGATGTGGTTCATAGCACCACTGTCCACATACCAGTTTGTATCTACCCTGTACGAGGCTTCAGCAGCACAACAACCTTCTCATCTTGCGAGGAGTCACCATCGTCTCCCTCGAAATGATACCAGCAATCCTTTGTGGAGTGCCCTGGTTTGCCACAAATCTGACATCGGATGGCGTCGGGGCGGCTTTTTTGGAGGAGTTGGAGTTGTGGTGGCCCTTACTATTGCTGGAGGAGGGCCGTCCGCCTGTGCGAGGTGCACCGCCGTCGCTGCTGGAGTTTCCGCCACTATTGCCCTCGTTCTTGCCGCGCGGCGGGCCACGGTTACGAAAGCCACCACGGCCACCACGAACTGCGATGTTGGTAGAAGATTTGAACCCGGTGCTGTTGTTGCTGCCGTGGAACATCGCCACGCGCTGATCGAAGTTGCTCATCTGAGCGAACTGATCGTCGAATGTGACTGGTTCGGAGCGGGTGTCTAGGGCCGACACCAGAGGCTGGTACTCCATGTCCAGCCCAGCGATGATGTAGGAGATGACTTCGTCTTCATACAGTGGCTTGCTGGCGGCAGCTAGTTCGTCGGCGAGGGAGCGCATGTCGGCAAAGTAGGCGCCCACAGATTGCGTGCCCTTCTGTGCATTGGAGAGAGCAACGCGGATGTTGTTCACCTGCGATGTAGACTGCGACGAGAACATGCTCGCCACGACAGTCCAAAGCTCATGCGCTTTGCGGATGTTGGTCACCTAGGCAAGAACCTCTCTGGAAAGGTTATTCAGCGAATATGCGAGTACCTGTTGATCTTCCCGAACTCAAACTTGATGAAGAGGGTTTGGAACGGCTTCCTCCTTGTTGTCTTTGTCCTTGGTGGTGATGTGCTTCTCCGGCTCCTTGACTGATCCCTCGGCATAGCCGAAGACACCAGCCTTGAGCAGCTGCGGCGTGATCTGAGCATGCCAAAGGACATAGTTCGTCCTGGTGAGCTTCTCCATAACCTGACCTGTGAGGCCGAACGAAGGGACACTGATGGAGGAGGACATGGCGAGCTAGGTGATGGGAGTAATTGGGATGGATATTAGATGAAGTGGAAGAGGGAGGCTCTGATTACCATGTGAAGATTGGTTTAAGCATCTTAGCCTCGGTGCGAGGGGAATGTTATAGGCAGGGGCGCATCTTCCTGTAGTGCATACATTGGAGAGGATTACATTTTGAAGAGAAAGAGAAGGAGATAGGGAGAGATAAACATAGCCACAACCTAGCGCCTATCTATCCTAACAGAATATCTCTCAATACTACTTACGTAACTTGTCCTCCATATGTCACGATACATCACACAATGTTTGACAGTTCTACTCCCTCCGTTTAATATAAGTCTTTTTGGAGATTTTAATAGGGACTACATACGAATGTATATAGACATATTTTAGAGTGTAGATTCATTCATTTTGCTCCATATGTAGTTCATACTGAAATCTTTATTAAAAAGACTTATATTTAGAAACGGAGGAAGTATCAGCAATCACGCTTTATTTACCCGCAAAAAAGAAACATCACGCTTTATTATCGGAGTTTTAAGCTTCTCAAAATTCGATTTTAAAGGAGACTGTGCTCTGTCCTGACCCCGACCGAACATAGGCCCACCCACAGATACGCGGCAGCTGATCAGGACTCCTCGCCGTCTTGCTCTGCTCTTCTCAGCTTCTTCCTCAGGCGACGCGCCGCCGCCATCCGCCGTGACAGAGTGATTCTGGGATCCCCTTTAGGTCCGTACGCCGTCCGAGCCTGCGGCACGAGCCAATGGTGTCCGCCCCCGTCCGCAAGGAACCCCCGGTTCGCCCTTGGCGGGCTCGCGAGGGAGGGCTTGCGGCGCGGGCCAATAGTTTCCGCCCCGGTTCGCCGCCGGCGGGCGCGCGGGGGAGGCCTGGCTCTGAGAAGACGAGGCGCGGGTGGAACGGAGTTGGGAGCAATTTCCGGGGCGCGGAGCCCGGAAAGAACTCGCCACCGCCCCTGATTTCGTCGGATAGCTCCCAGGTTTGGGTGGATTTTATGCTCAGCACTCTTTTCTAGCTTACTCATACAGTGGAATCCTCAGCAGATCGACTGAACCTAAATAACGAGACATATAGTTTTCTCTAGGTTGTCAGTTTTGCCGTGCTGTTGCCTGTGCCAATGCCCATGATCAGATAGTATGACTGAAACTTATGAGCCCTGCAGATTCAACTGAACCCTAAGCATAACGCATGAACCTAAAGACCCAGGCACAAATTGCTTATCAGCATCCAGTAATCTATCCAACCAACTCTGGATGCCATTGCTGGCTCACACAGTTTTAGCACCGGCAACGACATACATCAGGCCCCGAATTCTCCGTTTTGCTCATCGCACACGAAATCCTGGAGTACAATCTACTCCCTCTGTAAAGAAATATAAGAGCGTTTAGATCACTGTGATCTAAACGTTCTTATATTTCTTTGCATATACACTGGAAGGTTATGTCTGCTCTGCTAAGGACACAGCAGCCAAACTGAAAATACAATATGTGCATGGTGCAAGGATGCACTACAGATGTGCCAAGCTAAACATACAATGACAGAATTAAATTGTTAGGCATGTTACACTGAAAGAAAACCTGAAATTGTAGTGATACAACTAAACTGACTGGCATGGTACACTGGAAGGAAATTCGATCGAAATCGTTGCGATACAAATAGAACTGCTGCGCATGGTACAGTATAAGGAAACCTGATTGCAGAGAAGCAACAGCAGAATCGGCATGATGTCCTGCATGTGTAGACCGTGCAAGGATGGATTGAGCTCATCAAATCCATCAGCTGAGCGGGTCGATCTCATCAAGGTCATGTGGGTCTAAGATTGTTTGCCCGTGCCTGGTATTTCCGAGAAACCCAGCATGAGACAGCAAAACCCACAGGTGTGTTATGAGCTCCCCTTTTGTAACAAGCCGTGTCTTATGCTTGGCTGCTCTGGTTGATGCTGCCAAGTTGAGGAGGAAACCTGTCCAGAACACTGCTAGATCCCTCCATAGGCCTACTGTATCTTCTCCATAAGCCTCTATCAACTGCTTCCCAAGCTTTTCCCCCATCTGTATTATGGAATTATGGACGTCATCGTCACCGGCAAAAGTATCTTCCCTATTGGTAGCTGGTATGAAACTGTTAGTGGCATCACCACGTCTCGCTGTATTAGGATCTTCCTCATCATTAGCCATCTGGACATTGAGCATTTCCTCATGGATTACCGAACTTTCAGGGGCTACTTGACCCATTACATCACCCACTCCATTGGCCACTTCCTCCTCAGACTCTTTAGAGGGCTTCATGGCAATCTCCATAAGTTTATCGTAGACATCTCGCAATGACTGGGATGCAGAGCGGCCAGTAGCATGATAGGTTTCACAACGTACCGCATGCAAGACCTTTGTAACAACAATGCCGTTGTCAGGCACCAATGCTATGGTAAGCAGGTATGCACAGTAGTTTGATAAGCTGACAGCAGTTGAGTAATGTGGCCACACATCCACTGAAGTTGTTGATTTCTTCGCCAAGAGCCTACTATTTTGACGCCGTACAGTCTTCCGTTTTATCACTTCGGCAGAGATATCTATCTCGCATAAGCATGTCGCGACGTGCCAGACCAGTATCCTGTGGGTATCAGCCTCCAGTTCAACTGCCCATGCTAGCTGCTTCACAAGGGCTTCCTTTGATCCAAAGGCATTTAAGAAGTAGGATTCCAACCTCTCTGGATGCTTCTGCAGGCCCTTGAATGACTGAAATATCGCTGTCTTTACTTGTGACTCCAACTTGATCCTTCGGGTTAATTTCCGCTTATTGCGTGAATAAGAAATCAGAAGGTTGCACTGGGAGATCTTTTGATTCCACTTACCCCCAATGAGCCAGAAAACTGTTCTCATTGCTGCCTCCACTGCTGGATGCCGCAAGCACCGATGCTTGACATACATACAAATCATCAGGACCTTGGACCACTTGGAGAACACATATAGATAGACCTCTGACAGCTCCTTGGCAACTATAAGGCCAACTATGATGCGAGTGACAGCCACCCCATGAGTGATGATATTATTGTCGGCCTTGTCCATCCTCTTTGGTATATAACTGACGGGAAATGCAAGGTATCCAGTAGCCCCAACCAGAGACAGAGACATGAGCATACTCAAGACCAGGAATCCAACCGCAAACATGGCAGCATACTTGCTATAGAACAAGTCTTGGAGGAAGGACAACTCCACCTCTGTGACACGGAATGCCCTCTCATAGTTGTTGGAGTTCTCCTGCAGGATGTAGTCGAAGACAAGCCGCCTTGTCTTCTCATGGCTAGCCTCGTGCATCGGGAGATTATAGAACCGACGGCGCAGCAGTTTGTACAGTGCGAGTGAGAGGCAGACATCCTTCAGTCGGTTGCCAGTGTCATTGGTACCGCCCAGCAACCGACTGCTGCCAGAATCAACATTCCATATCTTCTCTATGGTGACAAGCTTCTTGTTATCCGGATCCAACCAAATCTTGTATTGTGCTGATGCAGATTTCCTCTCCCGTTGGGCATCATGCAGCACCAGGTCTTCCCCACAGACCAGGTACTTGTACGACTGCATCCTGATCCCATTGTCAGAATCGGCTGCATCGCCAGAGGGACCGAGTGTGTGCTCGTATCGCATATAGTCGCTAACCAGCCTTGTATTCTCTTGGTTGATGGTCGCAGCCCTATCAGATGAAGCAAAGTATGAGATGATGCGTATTGCATTGAGCGCCCAGATCAACCAGAGGGGAATCCTGAGAAGGAAGAAGGTCTGTATCCGGATGAGATTGGCTGCCCAGAAAGAGGACATGAGATCTAGCACCGGGATCTGCTTGGACTTCCGGTACGGGCGCCCAGTCTCGACGCTGTACTGCAGGGTTACCAGCAGCACCGCCCAGACCTGAAAGTAGTCATTCACCTTCTTCGCCGAGAGCTGCATCAGCCCCAAGGTGTAGTGCACCATGGAGTAATTCAGCATCTCGATGACTCGGACAGTGGCTGCCATAGACCTTTCCGCGTGCCACGGCCCGAAGCAATCCAGCACGAACCTCACCACCACCAGCAGCGTTGTCAGCAACACCCACAGCTCCACGCTGGCAACGCCAGTGATGCTATCAGTCTTGAAGAGCTTTTTCAATGTAGCCAAGATTGAAGCTTCGGCTAGGCCTGCGGACGACATCTGTGTGTGTGTGTGTGTGTGTGTGTGTGTGTATGTGTTTTGCCCGGTAGGTTCAACTGAAGACCAGCTTCAAAGGGAAACCGTTTTCACAGATTCAGAAGAGTTCCTCCTCCTCCAATGTCTATTGACTTGGAAATTAGCAGTAGCAGGAGAAACGCTAGTGCATCACATTTGATTGTCCAAGACAAGAAGAGACTCAGCGGTCTTGGTCTTTTGGCCTAACGTCTCAGTTTATCATATGCACTAATTAGAAAGAAGCTTCTATGCTTGCTCTGGATAGCTACATCTTCCTACGCGCTCCGAAGTAGCTGTGCAGCGACTAACAACCCTTATATCTTTTCAATGCTCCACACATATATCTTAGCATTCTCTTAGTAAAGTGGCTTAGGATAACTGCTTAGTTGAGAGAGAGAGAGAGTGAGAAATTGAATAAAGGGCGTGCCTTTTAGCTACAGGATGATTTATTAAATAATGGGTAATCTCTTAGCAATTCAATCTCCTACATATAGCTAAAACGAACTAAACTAATAATAATGATGATGATGTTATCTTTAAGTGAAGTCTAGAGAGTAGTATAACAGCGATAACTATACATTCAATTAGTTATCAAAATCAATGAAAATGGCAGGAAAACAATTATAATTCAATTCATTATCAAAATCACTTTAAAATGGTAGGAAAAACAATGTTGCATACACACACGAAAATGCGTAGGAAGTGGGTTAGTGGCCCCAATGCTACTGACACATACCAACCAAATAAACATATAGCTAGCCTACAAACCCATGCCTGGCCAAATTACCCCAATGCTAATCACACATACCAACCATAAACATATAGCTAGCCTACAAAGTACAAACACATGCCTAGTCAAATTGCCCCAATGCTAATGACACATACCAACCAAAATAAATATCTAGCTAGCCTACCCACCCATGCCTGGCCAAATTCCCCCAATGCTGTTCACACAAGCAGAATTGCCCCCCAAGTTATATTATGACTGTTTAATTCAATCATCAGACAGAGACTTGGTCAAGGCAAGCTTACTGTTAGCTTTCCCATCACGCAAGACTATACAATTCGGCCATCGGGAGGTGGCGTATGCAAATGGTATCGTCTCCATACCATAAGAATGCATGCAGCCTCTCCGTTCATTCTCTGGACAGACAACAACCAGCTAGTTAGAACCTAGACGAATAAGTTTCCTTCCTCCCTCCGGACATCACCAGCAATGAGCAGCTAGCCACTGTGTCCAGGTACCAACTGTTCACTATTCAGCCTAGCTACTACATACAAATAGTGCTCCTAGTAAGCTTTCTTTTAAAGTAAGACCTCTATTTATCATTTTATCTTCCGGTCTCTGCACCAGAAGATGCATGCCAACAGCCCAACATGATTCATTTAGAACTGCCAAAGTAAATAAGCAAGTACGTAACTTACAGAAAGTCCGCCATCACCTAGACGTCTAGGTCTGAACTCTGAAGGTACGCCAAGTAGTGCCAGTGAATAGCTCCATCACGGGCACTTCTAATTGTCTGCTCCCCTGTGTCATCATTTCTTGAAACTCCAAGCTATGCAAAGTATCCAAGATCGCAGGCAGCAACCACATCTGAAGGCGGCCTGATTCAAATGAGAGGAAATTTGTTTGTAAAAAAATACAACCAAATGAGCCAACACAGCAAGTGCCCCCCACTGGAATTGGAGAACGTAGCTCTTTCCCCAGCACTTGAAACCAAGGTCCCAACATCTGAGAGATACTAGGGGCAAGTGGTAGATTAAAAGCTGTATAGATTACATGCTCCACATGAAGGGAGCTACATGGCAATCAAAAATAAGCGTTGGATCATCTCATCTTGGGTCACAAAAATAAGTTTTACTACCACATTTTTTCATAGTTCATTTTTTTAACTTCCTTGATTGTGAATATCTTTGATGAAGTGACCTTGCAGGCTCCGGTTGCCCAATAGGAACGAACAAAAGCGAGCTAGGAAAATGATGGGTATCCAAGACATCCGTGATGGTGTGTCATCCCTGTTCGTCATGCTGAACAAGGAATCATTCGTCCTGTTTCGGATCGAGTTTCTTGTGGTCCTGGTCACAGCCTTGTTCCTTTTGATGTTCATCATGGATGTCTTTCGTCGCGACATCCGCAACACAATGATGACCGCCATCTTTAGCATCTTGGATGCCGTCTCAGACTCTATTGTGTTATACCTGCTGGGGGCCATGCAGACAGCGAGCTTCACAAATCAATTATTCCCTGTCTGGGCCCTCGTCCTTGTTAGTATCCGTTACAACATTGACTTCATCTCTGGCTATGGTGTTCATGACCGCCATGGGCGACAGTTCAGGGAGTGGAGGAACGTGGTCAAACTTCTGGGATCGGCATTCTTGAACTCTCGCGGCTCACGGTTCGCAATTCCAATCTGGTTTCTTTTTGCTCTGCTGATACTGAGGAGCTTCCACAGATTCAGTGTGTATGGTTTGGCACTCCGTTCTGTCTGGCATGGCAAGAGTTCAGAGGTGGTTACAGAGTACATGCGTGCTGGTCCTCATTACTAGCAACTGGAAACCAGAGGAGTGCAAGCCAGAGAATGATATGGAAGGGTACAAATACTTGGTCCATGGAGAAACCCAAAGGGAAATCAGACTCAAGAAGCCCCGGTATGTCGTGTATATCGATACTGACCGGTCTGGGCATGGTGTTTCATCACTGGTCACCTTAGACAAGATCTGGGGATGTCGCAAACACCGGTTACACCCGGACAACAATAAGGGGAATGACCCAAAGGATCTCTCTCTGGCCTTCGCCTTGTCCAGATTGCTCCGGTGCAGGCTCGAGGATGTAACACTGCAACAAGAAATCTTCTGCATTAACCGAAAGCTAGTGAAGACTAAGATCCTTGAGGAGCAGAACACTGATCGCGCCTTCAGGATCATGGAGCTACAATTATCCTTCGTAAATGAGTATTTCAACACCCGCTACCCTATGGTCTTCTGGAATGGGTTCTATTCTCTCTTCTTAAATCTGCTTCTCTCTGCAGTGAACTTGGCTGTTGTCTTCTGGCTTCTTGTGGACATCCATAAGGACTATAGCAATAATCCCACGAGGAGTCACCAGTATAACCCCCCAAAGAATCACCGGGCTCATGTGGTGCATGGGTTCAATGTTGATATGTTCATCACATTTGTATTCATTGTTTTTATGGTGTTCAAAGAGATCTGGGAGATGGTCAGCTACTTAATCTCAGACTGGACAAGATTACTTCTTGTGTGCAGCTATACACGGCGGGAAGAAGAGCCAACTAGAAATAAATGTATGGAGAGAACAATATCATCCATTTTTAGATCTAGGGTAACTACTAAGCAGTGGCATGGACTTATTGACCAGTATGTCTTCTTAGAGTCATATGATGACAGACCAAGATTTTGGAATCTGCTTCACAAGATGACCACAGGAATGGTGCCAAAGAAGGACGATGGAGCAACACTTCGCAACGCCATCGATGTGCCGGGATGTGTCAGGCCAGCAATACTGAAGAAACTCTGTGCAAGCCTGGAGAAGCTCAGTTCTCCTGACATTGTGCATGATCAGCCAGACAATCCTAACAGAAATCATGGGGAGCAAGGTCAGCTTCTGCCCAAGGTCATGACATCACTGTACGACGCTGATGGTGAGCGAATGAAGCGGTATGGTTGGGCCTGCTTTGACCTGCCCACATGCTCACATGTAATTCTGGTGTGGCACATTGCAACCAGCCTCTGCGAGATGAAGCTAGCTCGAGGCCATGGCGTCGACTTAAGCAAGTGTGGGTTTCTGGGCTCCCTCTTGTCGCGCTTCACAAGTTGCTGCTCATCAAGAACATATCTTATGGATGTGGAAGAGAAGACGAAAGCAAAGAAAAAAGTCAATGAGAAGTTGCCTGATAAACTCCAGGAAATGTATATCACCGCGAATAGCTTGTCTCGATACTGTGCATATCTGCTAGTTTCAAAGCCTGACCGTCTCCCTGACAGCTTTTACATACCCAACATGGTCTTACAAGAAACCGTGACATGCGCTCGTGATGATATTCTTAAAAACTGTGACTCGTTACAAAGCAAGTATGACAAACTGATGGAAGAAGCAGAGAAGGTCATACAAGATGCTGATGACATCATGGAGAAAGAAGATGTTGTGCGATTAGGTGCAAAGTTGGGCAAGGAACTGATTGATCAAGAGACTCAAGAAGAATGCTGTGAGATCCTGTCCGAGGTATGGGCAGATTTACTGGTGCACATTGCCCCCACTTGGAACGCAGAGGCGCACAAGGAGTGCCTTGAGTCAGGAGGGGAATTCATAACCTATATTTGGGCATTGCTATGGCATTGTGGAATCGAGAAGAGCAAATTGTGGCCAGTTGAAGATGTGTATGAAAATGATCCCCGTGGAACGCCACCTCAGGATAACAGTGTCCGAAATAATAGCGGTCACCGTGCAGATCAGACTTGTGCAGCAGGACCAAGGGACGAAACAGAAACTGACATACAGAGATCAGAAATGCAGCAAGTTCATGCAGAGGAGAGGAATGAGCGGACTAAAATGCTAAACACAGATACGGCTGATCATCAGAATGGGCAAGGCAGCAATGTGGTGGTAAGAGGGATGCCGAATGGCAGGAACACATGTTACTTCAATGCAGTGTTGCAGAGTCTCCTTGCACTTGATAAGCTGCGTGCAAGGATGTTAGGCCCAGATGCTCCGACAGGGGACCTTGGTCAGGAACTACAGAAGCTCTTCATAATGACAACCAATACCAATGGTGCTCGAGGTGTGCTGATGTCAGAGAAATTCTTCTCATATATGTGCAAAAGGAAATCAGATTTCAAACCTGGCGTGATGGAAGACATCAATAACATGCTTCGTTCCTTGCTAGATGGTTTGAATAATGAGGAATGTAGTCAACCTACAATGGTTGAGTCACTCTTCCATAGCCAGGTTGTTAAACATGTCTCCAGCAAAGAGTGTGAGCACACATCAGTTACCTTCGAGGACCTTGATGTGACGCCCTCTGCTCGACCATGCACTAATCATACACGCAAACGTGCATGATCGAGATCAGAGACTCACGGGAAGATATCACAACACAACTCTAAACTCAAATTTAAACATAAATCTTCATATTACAAACCAGGGGTCACGAGGACCCGAATACATAAGTCATACAAACAAATGATATCTGAGTACAGACATAGTTAGTCAAGTTTGCCTTAAGAAGGCTAGCACAAACAGCGACATCTGATCGAAAAGGCACAGGCCTCCTGCCTGGGAGCCTCCGAACTACTCCTGGTCGGCTAGCTCAACCCAGTAGTACGTGCCTCCGGGGCTCTCCTGGTAGTAGTCTCCTGCAGTGGCGTCTGGCTCCGGGACTCCATCGTCTGATTTCGTCAAGTGGGTATGGGGAAAAAGATAGCAAAGCAACCGTGAGTACTCATCCAAAGTACTCGCAAGACTGACATCAGAACTATACTACATATGCATCGGTATCAAAGGAATGGGGCTATATCTTTGGACTGAACTGCAGAATGCCAGAATAAAGGGGGAGAAGCCTAGCCTATCGAAGACTAGCACCTTGAAGCATTTCTTGCAGCATCAGAAGAGAGTAGAGCAAGATAATATATATTCAATCATATTGTAGTAATGCCCTGAGATACTTCCTCGACTATCCTGCGAGAAAGTGATCCCGAGAGCGGTAGTAGCAGTTTATCTTTGAAACAGTATCCATTTGTAGTTGTAGCGGATCAAGATACAACTCCGAGCGTCCTGTTACCGTGGACACGGCTATTCGAATAGATAACTTCCCTGCAGGGGTGCACTACTGTTACCCAACACGCTCGATCACATCTGGCCGGACACACTTGCTGGGTAATGCCCGGCCTCGGGTGATCAACACGACGCAGTCCTACCTAGGCTCAGCAAAGAGGCCAACACGCCGGTCTAAATCCTAAGCACGAAGGGGTCTTGGGCCATCGCCCTTCGCACTCCTGCACGTTGCGTGACTGGCCGGGGGCCAGGCGCGACACTGAATACACCAGTGACGTAACCAGCCCACCCCAGCAATCAGTCCGCATCTCTGAGCTGCGACGTCTGAAGAGCTTTCGGCTGATACTACGACGTAGAGGGTCCCATAACCATTATCCCACGTGGTGGTAGTGCGTATAGGGCCAACGACCCACTCAGATCAAATACCCAAATCCGTTAATCGTGTTTAGTAACTCGCAAAGACTAACAGGGTTCCTGTCGCTCCGACTTGGTAATACATGACGCGCGGGTGCTCTTGGAGCCGACCCGTCTTTAATGTTATTCTCTCGCGGGCACCCTTGGGACCAGCCCGACTTTAACAGTTTAAGTATTGCAGTAATGTAAACAGTTCCGTGATCATCACCCAGTGTGATCACGGCTCGATATCAAGCATGGCATACGGACAAGGTGAAGGCCACAGATGGAACAGCAGCATAGCTAACTAAGCATCATGGAACAACATGTAGGTATAACAGCAAGCGACAAAATCAGGCTATGCATTAGAATAGGAGCTATCGGAATAACCACAAAAGCAATTCTAATGCAAGCATAAGGGAGAGAGAGAGAGAGTGGGTGATATCTGGATGATCAAGGGGTTTTTGCTTGCCTGGAAGCTCAGCTGAAGGGGTCTGGTCGTCGGCGACGTCGTTGTACACTGCAGCGTCGTCGGCAGTCTCGGGGGCTATCGAGAGAGAAGGAGGGGGAAAAAACAATAAATACACGGCAATAATGCAACAACGATGCATGACATGCCAACATACAGTGCTAGGGGTGTTCTAATGTAGCACTATGCAAGTTAGTCGGAGCGGGAAATTATCCGGGAGTGTTCTCTCAGCTCCGGGCGATTATCGGTATACTGAACCGGAGGGGACGGTTCCATGTTCAGTATGTTAGGGGGGTGTGGCAGGTATGTGGATAGGATATTCGGATTCTTCATATTTTTCTGATCGTTTTTTCATATATAAATTATTTTCATCCGAGTTACGGTTTATTTTATATGATTTTTCAAAGTTTTAATCATTTTCTAGAATTATTTTAATTATTTAATTTCGAATTATCCGAAACAGTGTCTGATGACGTCAGCAGGACGTCAAGGTGACGTCAGCAGTCAACGGTGGACTTTGACTGGTCAAACTGACCAGTGGGTCCCACCTGTCATCCACAGTGGCTAATCCAGTGAGTTAAATTAACTAAAAATGATTAATTCGCATGTGGGCCCCATTAGTCAGTGACAGATTAGATTAACTAACTAACTAACAGGTTAATTAACGTTTTAATTAACTTTTTATTTATTTGAAAAACGTTTAATTTGGGGTGGGACCCGCGTATCAGTGACACAGGTCAGCCACGTCAGCGTGTTGACTCGGTCAACCGGTCAATCGGGCCCATCAGTCAGCGGCACAAGGCGGGCCCGAGGCGCCCAGGTGGCAGCCACGTCGGACGCCGGTGCCGGCGAGGCGAAATGCGGCGGCGACGGCCGGAACTTCGACGGAGTTCATCGGAAATCCGCTACGGTGCTCCGTTTTGCGCGATTTCGGTCGCGTTCGAACGGGCGTCGAGCACCGCGTCGAATGGGAGCCACGGCAGGGGCGGAGGTGGTCGGTGGCGAGCTCAACGTCGACGAGAGGCGGCGCCGGAGTTCGGGTGAGCTCGGTCCAGTGGCTACGGTACACGCGCGAGTGATCTAAGGGGCTAGGGATGCTCTACAGGGTGCTGCGAAGACGAGGGACACACGCGCTTGACCAAATGGTCGCCAGAATGAGGCCGGCGACGAGCACAGGCGGCGGTGGGTTCGGAGCTCATCGGAGCGACGTCTACGGGACACGGGGAAGAAGAAAAAGAGGTCGGGGAGGACCGTGTGCTCACGGCGAATTTGTAGGGAAGGGTAGCGGGCTCGGGGGAGGCTCGGAGCGGCCGGAGACGACGACAAAAGGCGGCGGCGATCCGAAGGAGAAGAAGATGGCGGCGGCGTGGAGGCTTCCCGGCATCGATCTGTAGGCGCAGGCGACGTAGTCGAGGGCCGTGGTCCCGTTTGGCACGGTGGGGCGGCGAGGTGGGCACGGTGGCCGCGTGCGTCACGGCGGCGACGCCATGGCCGCGTCGGGTGAGGTGGGAAACGCGGGAGAGAGGGAGAGAGCGAGGCGAGGGAGGCGCCAGGGGGGGTGCGTGGGGGTGCTCTTATCCACCAGAAGCGGCGCGGGGGCGCGCTGTCGACCAGGGAGAGAGGGGGGCCGGGTTGCGGGTGCGTGCGCGCCCGGTGGAGACGACAGCGGGGAGGAGAGAGAGCGCGGGAGGTGGGAGGTGACACGCGGGTGGGCTGGGCCACGGTTTAACTTAGGCCCAGCCGCTAAGGCCTTTTTCTTTTTCTTTTATTCTTTTCTGTTTTTCCTTTTTAGTTCCTGTTTTCTATTTTCTTTTAGCTCCAATTCAATTTTGTAAAATATGAATTCTGCCCAATTAAATACAGTGCAATTTATCTCACTGCCTGAAAAAGGTTTGGGGAACTAATGATTTCATTTTAATTTTAATTAAATAAAATGGGATTAAATATTGTTGTTTGGTACTGTTTCTGGATGATAGAGTCCTCTGGTGATTTTTAGTGATGTTGTTTTTCTTAACACAATTAGTTATGGATTATTTGCTATTAAATGAATATTTTTGTTTTCAAATTTGAACAACTTTTATTTTTACTTTAAATTTGAATTTCATTTTGAACTGGAATTTGAAATGAGATATGATTCAAATGATGATCAAGAACTGTTAATCATGATGACTTGGCATTATCAAAAGGGTGATCACTGTTGCTAATACAAGGGGGTGTTACAATTCTCCTCCTCTAAAAGAAATTCTCGTCCCGAGAATTAAGAGGTAGGCTGGAAGAGAGCGGGGTATTCTTCACGAAGACGATCTTCGCGTTCCCAAGTGGCTTCATCCTCAGAATGATTCGACCACTGAACTTTAAGGAACTTGATTGCCTTCTGACGGGTTCGACGTTTAGCTTGATCAAGAATATGGATCGGATACTCTTGATAAGAAAGATCCTCTTGTAGCTCAAGCATTTCATGATCCACTGCTCGGATATGATCTTTGAAGCAGCGACGAAGTTGCGACACATGGAAAACATCATGCACCTATGAAAGGTTTGGCGGCAACTCCAATTGGTATGCCACTTCTCCACGTCGTGCGAGGATGCGGAACGGGCCAATGTAGCGAGGAGCTAACTTGCCCTTGATCCCAAATCGGTGAGTGCCCTTCATCGGAGTGACACGAAGGTAAGCTTGTTCGCCAGGTTGATAAACCATTACCTGGTGTTTGCGATCATAATTGCTCTTCTGACGAGACTGAGCAGCTTTCAAATGATCACGGACAATGCGGACTTGTTCTTCAGCTTGCTGAATAATGTCCGGTCCAACGAGTGAACGTTCCCCAGTTTCTGACCAATTCCTGGGGTTCGACACTTACGTCCATAGAGAACTTCAAAGGGTGCCATCTTTAAACTAGCCTGATAGCTATTGTTGTATGAGAATTCAGCATATGGGATAGATTTCTCCCATTTCTTACCGAATTAGATGACACAAGCTCGAACATATCTTCAAGCACTTGATTGACTCGTTCAACTTGTCCCTAAGACTGGGGGTGAAAAGCGGTGCTGAAGGACAGATGAGTTCCCATAGCTTCTTGGAAACTGTTCCAAAATCTTGAGGTAAAGAGGCTGCCACGATCTGAACTGATCTCCAACGGAACACCGTGGAGTGACACGATTCTGGAAACATATAAGTCTGCTAACTGACTAGCAGTTATTGTCTCCTTGACTGGCAGAAAGTGAGCAACCTTTGAGAATCGGTGAATGACGATAAAAATAGCATCATGACCCTTCTGTGATCTGGGAAATTCAGTAATGAAATCCATTTCAACTTTGTCCCATTTCCATTCAAGAATATCAAGGGGTTGCAGAGTTCCAGCAGGCCTTTGATGTTCTGCTTTGATGCGACGGCAAACGTCACACTCAGCAACATAGCGAGCAATGTCTCGCTTCATATCAGGCCACCAGTATCTCTGTCGAATGTCTTGGTACATCTTTGTACTACCAGGATGAATTGAAAGAGGTGTATCATGAGCTTCTTTCATGACGCGCGGGGTCAGATCCAGATTGTCCTTTCTAGGAACCACTAAGCAATTCTTGAAGAACAAGGTGCCTTCAGTATCAACAGTGAAGAACGAGGGCTTTCCTCTTTTGAGATCGCGCTTAATCTTATCGACCTCAGAGTCGGCTTTCTGTATATGCTTGATGAGGTCCTCGAGATCTGGTTCAACAACCAGGGTATTGAGATAACCCCGAGGAACAATGTGAAGGTTCAACTTGTGAAGTTCTTCATAGAGAAGAGGTTGTGCTTGCTGAACCATGAGGTTGTTGCAATAAGACTTGCGACTCAAGGCATCGGCCATTACATTAGCCTTGCCAGGGGTATAAGAGATATCCATGTCATAATCGGCTATTGTCTCGAGCCATCTTTGTTGTCGAAGGTTCAAATCTGGTTGAGTATACAGATACTTCAGGCTTTGGTGATCCGTGTATATCTCGCAACGATTACCGAGAAGGTAATGTCGCCACAGCTTCAGAGCATAGATAGCTGCTGCCAACTCGAGATCATGTGTTGGATACTTATCTTCATGAGGACGCAATTGACGAGAGCCATAAGCAATTACTTTGCGCTCTTGCATTAGGACACAGCCTAATCCTTGACGGGATGCGTCGCAATATATGACAAAGTCTTTGCGGGAATCAGGGGGAGCTAGCACTGGGGCAGATGTCAACTTATCTTTAAGTGTCTGAAAACTTTCTTGGCACTTTTCTGTCCACTCAAACTTCTTGCCTTTGTGGAGCAAATCAGTCAGTGGCTTAGCAATCTTGGAGAAGTTCTCGACGAAACGGCGGCAGTAGCTAGCGAGACCGAGAAAACTTCTGACTTGCTTAACAGTTTGCGGTGGAGTCCAGTTAAGAATAACCTGAACTCGTTCTGGGTTAACAGCAATGCCATCCTTGGAAATCACATGACCAAGATAAGTCACCTCAGATAACCAGAACTCACACTTGGAAAACTTGGCATAAAGCTGGTGTTCTCGGAGTTTCTCCAATACAAGCCGAAGATGTTCGGCGTGTTCTTCTTCATTCTTGGAAAATATAAGGATATCATCCAAATAAACCACGACGAATTTGTCGAGGTAGTCCATGAATATATAGTTCATCAATCGAGAAAAGGTTGCTGGAGCATTAGTTAATCCAAAGGACATGACGGTGTACTCGTATGATCCATAACGGGTAACGAAAGCGGTCTTCGGAATATCCTCTTTACGAACTCGGATCTGATGGTAACCCAACCTTAAGTCGAGTTTAGAGAACACAGAGGATCCAGCAAGTTGATCGTAAAGATCGTTGATCCGGGGAAGTGGGTATTTGTTCTGGATTGTTGCCTGGTTAATAGGCCGATAGTCCTGGACCAATCGGTTAGTTCCATCCTTCTTCTTAACAAAGAGAGAAGGTGCTCCCCAAGCAGAGGAACTGGGGCGGATGAAACCCTTTTTTAAGTGACTTGTTGATTTCCTCCTTAAGCTCAAGGAGTTCATGCGGCGGCATCTTGTATGGGCGCTTGGCAATGGGAGTGGTGCCCGGTTTCAAGTCGATGACGAACTCAACGGCTCTAACCGGGGGTATTCCTGGAAGTTCTTCTGGAAAGACGTCCGGAAAATCACGAACGACTGGAATGTTCTCAATTCCCTCAAGAGGTGAAGCGTTCAAAGAATTCAGAGCATATATCTGAGCTTCGGCATTCAGAGTAATTCGAGCGGTGTAGTTCACTATCTCGTCGGAGGGGTGAAGAAGTTGGACGACTTTAGTGGCACAATTGATCGAAGCAATATGAGCTTTCAACCAATCAATTCCCAGAATGAGGTCTATGGTGGAAGTTTTCAGGATGATAGGCGAAACAAGGAATTCGAGTCCTTTGATTTCAACAGTGACATTGTGTGCCATCATGGAGGTGTGACAATGACCTCCAGGGGTGCGGACAACTACTGGTAGATTCATCTTTTCAAATGCAATGTCATGTTCTAATGCAAATGCTTCTGTCATGAATGAATGCGATGCTCCTGAATCAAATAAAACAGAAGCGGGTACTGAGTTAACGAGAAGGGTACCCATCACAGTATCAGGTTGATCCTGAACTTCTTCAATATCGACGTGGTAAGCGTGTCCACGTCCATAAGCAGCAGGCCCAGTATTATAGTTGCGGGTCTGATTGTTGCCACGGCCATTACGAGGAAATGCCAATTGATTCTGATTCTGGCGGCAGTCCTTGGCAAGGTGACCTGGTTTGCGACACTTGAAACACAGACCATCTTCAGGACGAAGAGGAGCAGCACGCGGTGGAGCAGCTTGAGCTCTTGGCTGCCTCGGTGGTGGGGGAGGTAGACGGGGTGCAGCATAAGAAGGTCTAAGCGCGGGGGTAGCTGGACGATACACGCTGTTGGGAATCCAGATCCAGCGCTTCTGCGCTGAGCTCGAAGATGAGCCAACGTCACGATAGCGCTTCTGCGACTCCTTATGCTCCATTTGAGCAGTCTCAACCAGGATAGCCTTGTTCACGAGGGTGGCAAAGTCGGTGAAGTCTTGAGCAGCAAGTGCAAGCTTGAGGTCTGGGTGGAGTCCATTACGGAACTTCTCCTGTCTACGAGCATCAATGGCTATGTCTTCTTCAGCATAGCGAGACAGATTAAGGAAATCACGCTGATAAGCTTCGACAGTCCTATTGCCCTGAGTGAGGTTGCGAAACTCGGTTCTCTTCCGGTCCATGATTCCCTGAGGAATGTAACGAGCACGGAAGGCAGTCTGGAACTCGAGCCAAGTGATAACTGTCCCAACAGTTAGTGAACGCCTGTGGGTGTCCCACCATTGAGCAGCGGGACCCTTCAAGAAGTAGGACGCAAAGGTGACAAGGTTGGTAGGGGCGACACTAGCAGACTCCATTTCGTAGGCGATGTCACGAAGCCAGTCATCAGCATCCAGTGGCTGTTCAGAGTTGCGGAAAATAGTTGGGTTGAGGCGCACAAAGTCCTGCAGAGTTATTGGGGCAGCTTGCTGATTCTGAGCATTCTGGTTCTGCTGCGGGAACTGAGCCATGATTCCAACCATGAACTGGCGGTTCAGCTCGAATTGATGCATCATAGTTGCCATATAGTCTGGCGGTGGTGGGTTTTTGGGAACACGACCACGACCACGACCACGAGCACCTGGCCTAGCCATCCCGCTAAAGATTTAACAGGGGGTAGTTTAGTAAAAACAACTGCAAGTGTTTAGAGACAAACATGATTTAACGCGACAATGAATAAGTAGTGCAATAGATACATAACAGTAGTCAATTAAGACATACAGATCCATACACAGAGTTGGTTACACGCGGACAGCATAACTTCGCGAAATTAACCAGCTAGACATACTAGGCGGCGCGCAGGCACGAGGTAAGGAATACACAACGAGACATAGCAAAGGCTACATCAACGTCGAGGAAAACCACTGAAACGGGGCAACTGCAAGTGCGGACGATGAGTATCCACGGCAGAAAAGTCCTGCTCTCCGTGTCCACTCTGATGCAGAACCCGGTCTCGAACTGGGAGCAGAGGTCCACGTGCTGGTGTGTGACCTCCAACAGCAGGCCAATCAATACGTGCCGGCATCTGAGTCCCGCGCGGGTAGAGGATGTACTCGGGATGTATCCCTGCACGAACAGCTGGCAGCAACTGTGTCATAGCATCGTAGAGACGTGCTCGATTGGCAAACAACTCGACGGCGAGAGCCCGAGCAGTGCGGTCCAGAGCCTGAGTGCACTGAACCAAAACCTCCGGGTCATATCGACGTCGCTCGAAAAGGGCACAGACAGCTGTGTAGTATCCGGTAGCATCTCCAGCAGGGGCATACGGGATGTATCGGAACTCGGAGTCATCCAAGCGACTATGCTCACCACGAAGACGTGCGACAGCGGAGTAGGCAGCATCATGGACTGACATATCAATCGTCACGCCGATACCGTGAAAAGTGTGCAGCTCTATGACGGAGTCGTTCTGCTGATCGAAGATACAAACATCTGCATGGTACTGCTCCTGGTTGAACTCGCGGAAATCCTCATAAACCATGTACTCGGGGTACCAGCGGTAGCCCAGTCTGGTCAGGAGGGCGATCAGGACAGCTGGAAAACCAGGGGCATCACGAGCCCAAGTGCGAAGCACAAGCTGCGTCGCAGGGCGCGGCGAAAACAAGCGATCCATCTGAAACAGAGGAAATTACAAGATTGTCAAATGACAGTGAGTGAATTTTGCATCGTGCATTCAAAGAAGTAATTTGCAGATAACCAAAGCTCCGGGTGGATGTGATCACGAGAACCTAGAGTCAGAGTTAGTAAAATTTTAACCCGAATAGAAGAGAGAGTAGAGTCCCAGAGTAAGGAAGAGGAATAAAAGATCCTAATCCCATCCATGTGCATCGTGGGCCCGTAAGCCACACAGCACTGTTAGTAAAATAGTTTTTTCAACGTCTAGACTCAACTTCGACAAAGGAATCGGAAGGGGGCTTCCTACAGGCAGTCGGCTCTGATACCAACTTGTGACACCCTCTGCTCGACCGTGCACTAATCATACACGCAAACGTGCATGATCGAGATCAGAGACTCACGGGAAGATATCACAACACAACTCTAAACTCAAATTTAAACATAAATCTTCATATTATAAACCAGGGGTCACGAGGACCCAAATACATAAGTCATACAAACAAATGATATCTGAGTACATACATAGTTAGTCAAGTTTGCCTTAAGAAGGCTAGCACAAACAGCGACATCTGATCGAAAAGGCGCAGGCCTCCTGCCTGGGAGCCTCCGAACTACTCCTGGTCGGCTGGCTCAACCCAGTAGTACGTGCCTCCGGGGCTCTCCTGGTAGTAGTCTCCTGCGGTGGCGTCTGGCTCCGGGACTCCATCGTCTGATTTCGTCAAGTGGGTATGGGGAAAAAGATAGCAAAGCAACCGTGAGTACTCATCCAAAGTACTCGCAAGACTGACATCAGAACTATACTACATATGCATCGGTATCAAAGGAATGGGGCTATATCTTTGGACTGAACTGCAGAATGCCAGAATAAAGGGGGAGAAGCCTAGCCTATCGAAGACTAGCACCTTGAAGCATTTCTTGCAGCATCAGAAGAGAGTAGAGCAAGATAATATATATTCAATCATATTGTAGTAATGCCCTGAGATACTTCCTCGACTACCCTGCGAGAAAGTGATCCCGAGAGCGGTAGTAGCAGTTTATCTTTGAAACAGTATCCATTTGTAGTTGTAGCGGATCAAGATACAACTCCGAGCGTCCTGTTACCGTGGACACGGCTATTCGAATAGATAACTTCCCTGCAGGGGTGCACTACTGTTACCCAACACGCTCGATCACATCTGGCCGGACACACTTACTGGGTAATGCCCGACCTCGGGTGATCAACACGACGCAGTCCTACCTAGGCTCAGCAGAGAGGCCAACACGCCAGTCTAAATCCTAAGCACGAAGGGGTCTTAGGCCATCGCCCTTCGCACTCCTGCACGTTGCGTGACTGGCCGGGGCCCAGGCGCGACACTGAATACACCAGTGACGTAACCAGCCCACCCCAGCAATCAGCCCGCATCTCTGAGCTGCGACGTCTGAAGAGCTTTCGGCCGATACTACGACGTAGAGGGTCCCATAACCATTATCCCACGTGGTGGTAGTGCGTATAGGGCCAACGACCCACTCAGATCAAATACCCAAATCCGTTAATCGTGTTTAGTAACTCGCAGAGACTAACAGGGTTCCTGTCGCTCCGACTTGGTAATACATGACGCGCGGGTGCTCTTGGAGCCGACCCTTCTTTAATGTTATTCTCTCGCGGGCACCCTTGGGACCAGCCCGACTTTAATAGTTTAAGTATTACAGTAATGTAAACAGTTCCGTGATCATCACCCAGTGTGATCACGGCCCGATATCAAGCATGGCATAGGGACAAGGTGAAGGCCACAGATGGAACAGCAGCATAGCTAACTAAGCATCATGGAACAACATGTAGGTATAACAGCAAGTGACAAAATCAGGCTATGCATCCGAATAGGAGCTATCGGAATAACCACAGAAGCAATTCTAATGCAAGCATAAGGGAGAGAGAGAGTGGGTGATATCTGGATGATCAAGGGGGTTTTGCTTGCCTGGAAGCTCAGCTGAAGGGGTCTGGTCATCGGCGACGTCGTCGTACACTGCAGCGTCGTCGGCAGTCTCGGGGGCTATCGAGAGAGGAGGGGGAAGAAACAATAAATACACGGCAATAATGCAACAGCGATGCATGACATGCCAACATACAGTGCTAGGGGTGTTCTAATGCAGCACTACGCAAGTTAGTCGGAGCGGGAAATTATCTGGGAGTGTTCTCCCAGCTCCGGGCGATTATCGGTACACTGAACCGGAGGGGGCGGTTCCATGTTCAGTATGTTAGGGGGTGTGGCAGGTATGTGGATAGGATATTCGGATTCTTCATTTTTTTCTGATCGTTTTTCATATATAAATTATTTTCATCCGAGTTACGGTTTATTTTATATGATTTTTCAAAGTTTTAATCATTTTCTGGAATTATTTTAATTATTTAATTTCGAATTATCCGAAACAGTGTCTGATAACGTCAACAGTCAACGGTGGACTTTGACTAGTCAAACTAACCAGTGGGTCCCACCTGTGATCCACGGTGCCTAATCCAGTGAGTTAAATTAACTAAAAATGATTAATTAGCATGTGGGCCCCATTTGTCAGTGACAGATTAGATTAACTAATTAACTAACAGGTTAATTAACGTTTTAATTAACTTTTTATTTATTTTAAAAACGTTTAGTTTGGGGTGGGACCCGCGTGTCAGTGACACAGGTCAGCCACGTCAGCGTGTTGACTCGGTCAACCGGTCAACCGGGCCCATCAGTCAGCGGCACAAGGCGGGCCCGAGGCGCCCAGGTGGCAGCCACGTCGGACGCCGGCGCCGGCGAGGCGAAACGCGGCGGCGACGGCCGGAACTTCGCCGGAGTTCACCGAAAATCCGCTACGGTGCTCCGTTTTGCGCGATTTCGGTCGCGTTCGAACGGGCGTCGAGCACCGCGTCGAATGGGAGCCACGGCAGGGGCGGAGGTGGTCGGTGGCGAGCTCAACGTCGACGAGAGGCGGCGCCGGAGTTCGGGTGAGCTCGGTCCAGTGGCTACGGCACGCGCGCGAGTGATCTAAGGGGCTAGGGATGCTATACAGGGTGCTGCGAAGACGAGGGACACACGCGCTTGACCAAATGGTCGCCGGAATGAGGCCGGTGACGAGCACAGGCGGCGGTGGGTTCGGAGCTCATCGGAGCGACGTCTACGGGACACGGGGAAGAAGAAAAAGAGGTCGGGGAGGAGCGTGTGCTCACGGCGAATTTGTAGGGAAGGGCAGCGGGCTCGGGGGAGGCTCGGAGCGGCCGGAGACGACGACGAAAGGCGGCGGCGATCCGAAGAAGGAGAAGAAGATGGCGGCGGCGTGGAGGCTTCCCGGCGTCGATCTGTAGGCGCAGGCGACGTAGTCGAGGGCCGCGGTCCCGTTTGGCACGGTGGGGCGGCGAGGTGGGCACGGTGGCCGCGTGCGTCACGGCGGCGACGCCATGGCCGCGTCGGGTGAGGTGGGGAACGCGGGAGAGAGGGAGAGAGCGAGGCGAGGGAGGCGCCAGGGGGGGTGCGTGGGGGTGCTCTTATCCACCAGAAGCGGCGCGGGGGCGCGCTGTCGACCAGGGAGAGGGGGGGGCGGGTTGCGGGTGCGTGCGCGCGCGGTGGAGACGACAGCGGGGAGGAGAGAGAGCGCGGGAGGTGGGAGGTGACAGGCGGGTGGGCTGGGCCGCGGTTTAACTTAGGCCCAGCCGCTGCGGCCTTTTTCTTTTTCTTTTATTCTTTTCTGTTTTTCCTTTTTAGTTCATGTTTTCTATTTTCTTTTAGCTCCAATTCAATTTTGTAAAATATGAATCCTGCCCAATTAAATACAGTGCAATTTATCTCACTGTCTGAAAAAGGTTTGGGGAACTAATGATTTCATTTTAATTTTAATTAAATAAAATGGGATTAAATATTGCTGTTTGGTACTGTTTCTGGATGATAGAGTCCTCCGGTGATTTTTAGTGATGTTGTTTTTCTTAACACAATTAGTTATGGATTATTTGCTATTAAATGAACATTTTTGTTTTCAAATTTGAACAACTTTTATTTTTACTTTAAATTTGAATTTCATTTTGAACTGGAATTTGAAATGAGATATGATTCAAATGATGATCAAGCACTGTTAATCATGATGACTTGGCATTATCAAAAGGGTGATCACTGTTGCTAATACAGGGGTTGTTACACTTGATCTCAGTCTGGCAATACCACCAAAGAAGCCTGCGACAATCGAGGACTGCTTGGATTTATATGCCACTGGGGTGATTGATGATTGGCACTGTACAGACTGTTCTGCTGCCGCTGCTGCTGGAAATGCCTCTTTGAACCAAGAAGGTACAATAGTCAACGATGGCCAACCTGAACAGTCGGAGAATAAAACATATGTGCAGGAGGAATCTAGCCATCCAGCTGACGAACAAACAACGACAACAACAAATCTTCACAATGGAAAGCTACTGGTGCTTGATGACAATGCAAATCAAATGGAAGAGAGCCATAAAAAACAGGAGGAGGAGAAGATATACAGAGCTGCAACAATACAATATCACATTACCAAGGCGGCACCTATACTAACCATTCAGCTGAAGAGATTCGACTATTCCCACCCTGATAAGCCAGACAAGTTGCAAGAACGTGTGAGCTTTCAGGATACACTTCATATAACAAAGTTCATGGACCCTGGGTATTGACACTCAACACTTTTATTCAGTTTCATATAGTTAATATTTTAGCCTCTTTAAATATCAGATCTCAGATTATCTCAGTGGCCATAACATCGTTGATGATTCCAATTCAAGAAGAAAAAAACTGATCATCATTTTCCCCTCTAATTTTCAGGCATCTGGAGGATGACGAGTGCAAGTACGGTCTGGTTGCTGTCATTGTACACAGTGGACCAACCCTGCGCGAAGGACACAATTTTGCTTATGTGAGAGCAAGTCAAATTGGAGGCCAGCAGCAGGAGAGCTGTGCACTTCCACATGGTTTCGCGCAAGCGACGAGAGCATCACACAAGTATCACTAGAAGAGGTACTCGAGTGTCAGGCCTACATTCTTTTCTATGAAAGGGTTGAACAACCAAAGGACGTGTCAGTTCTAGGAGAACATCCGCCAAGAAAGATGAACGGATGAGAACTGATGGATGAGAAGGAAAAGCATTTGTATTTTGCTGTTTCATTCAGCAATCAGCACAGTTTGGTTTATTTTGTGGAGTGGAGTGATCCCATCGGGGGAAGGGCTTGGAGTCTGGATGAAAAGCTCGCTCAAACCGTTGCTTTGACTTTGATTTTCGCTACTCAATTATGTAGTAATGAAGTGATTTTATCCATTTGCAAACTGTGTTCTTATTTATCTTTTCACTGTTTTCGTCACCCGAAATTGCAACCAAAATTCAGACTAAGAACTTGATGTCTTAAATCCATATTTAGCTTTGCATTGTCTTGTGTGAGAAGCATAATTTTCAGAATTTTGAACTGACCTGACCTTTATGGGCTTCGGGCGATGAAGTGGCGTACTGTGTCCACCATATTTACTGTTTTCCTCACCTGCAGCTGCAAACAAAGCCAAATCAAAGACCGTACAAGGTTTGTTAGATGTACTCCAGATTCAGATTCTATCTTGCCTTCTCTGAGAAGCATAATTCAGAAACTTTTTAACTGAGCTGTCTGGTTGCTTCGTTAGATGAAGTGCCGTTTACCAGTGAGTACTGGTGTAGACTCTGTCCATATGTAATGTTTTGCAGCTGCAAACAAAACCAAGCCATCCACGGGCTAGAGTTACTGATTGGGGTAAATAAAACTAGTTGCAATCGGCTGAAGGGTTTTAAGACTGACGAGCCCTAGAACGCTGTTGCGCCGTTTAAAGTAATGTAGTGGTGTAGTGTAGCTGTTCTGTTCACAGAATTCAGGACCAAACTGCAGAGCATGTATTATCACAAAACGTAAAAAAAAACCCGGTGATCTCATGCATAAAGAACACTCCAATTGTTCACAATGATGATGATAGGATATCACCCTGCAGCTGCATCTGTCAAACAACACCTCTGCTGCAAGGGAATGCCCTTGCCAGCCCACAAAACAGTGTGAAACAGACATGTAAACCCTCAGATAATAAGAGCTCCTGGAGTTGTGATAACATAAATAGCCTAGGGGAATAATCTGTGCTCAGCAAATTCAGTTAACAGCAACTGGTACTTCTTTGCAGGTTTGCAGTACCCATCTAACGAACTGAAGCACAGGATCATGACGAGTCAGGTGATTCTGTCCTCGTGTGATCCATACTTCAGAGGAACTGAACTGAGGCCATGAGAATGGTTCACAGCTTTGGATCATGCCTTCCTAGAGCTCAGCAGTCTGGCTTCATGCAACTGCGATAAAGGTTCAGGTCAAGGCCATCAACGTTCCTGCCCACACGTGCTTGCAGAATCGCCTGCAGGACGTACATGAACAACGGATTCGGTGTAGCATCACTGTTCCAATGACACCAGGCATATATAATTCAATGAGAAAAGGCGGAGAAGGGCAAAGAGCTACGTCGTCGTTTGGCCGGGTCAGGAGCTCGCCGATGAACTGAAACATAGAGCCGCTGCGGAAACCGATGTCCCTAAGGTGCTGGGTGTCGATCTTCAGCGCCGCGCTGCCATCTCGAATGACAGCAACTGCAGAGTCCACATCGTATGACTGACTGAAGGCTGGAGAATCGCAAGCCAAGAAGGTAGCACGGTTAGTTAAAATGTGCGGTTTTAGATGGAAGCAACTGCGATAACGTACATTCCTGTTACTCGGATGGATGCCCCTTGCTTGAACATCTCCGAGGAGGGCTCTGGTTCTTGCAGAGTGGCCGGCGCACCTGGTTTGAGAGTGGAAGATGCCATCTAGGTAGCACACAGGGAGCTGAGGAAATGCAAAATGAGGGGCTTATGCCTGGCCTCTAGTGACAGTCTTAACAAACAAAACGAGTGCTGATACTGGTAAAAAATTACAAGATTGCACACTAGTGTACTACTTAATATAACTGATACTGTTTCAACATTATCCTAGTGCTCAACATTGTATCTGTTCAGATGCATGAGGCGGCAATGTGGATACTACTGCTGCATACTGATCTAGCATTGTAATCTCAATTACGGGGAAGACGGCACTGGGAGTTTTTTTTTTCGGGGGGGGGGGGGGGGGGAGCAAGCGCACTGGACTGAGAGTAGCTAATCTCTGTGTCATATGCTCTGCTTCACCATGTTTCCTCTCTGAATCCATCTCTATTCTCTGAATCCTCTAGTCTGGGCCTGTCAAGTATCTCTGGAATAGTCAAATATATTCTCATTGTTATCGTTTTTCTTTCTCTTGCTAAGTTTGGAATATCCATATTTGGTGAAATATTCCCTTCTACTTCATAAGTACCCATTCAAACATTTGGGCAAATGTACATGCATGTTTAGAATCGTTGTTTTGCAGGCAAAAATATACATGCTATTATGTATTTTTTGTGGTTGGTCCACATACATACTGTCACTTTATTTTTCTTGTTTCTTGATTCAGTTAACAACTCGTATTTTCAAACTAATTCCTGTAGTAATATATAGAAGCTCTTGCACCAGAACTAAACATATTGGCAACACCTTGCTGCTTGCAAAGCTGAAATATAGTTTGAAATCAAGCATTCCGATATCTTTTAAATTAGTGCTCGTACCCAGAGTCACACTCGTTCGTCAGTTTTCTACTGAAATTACTCACATAATTAATTTTATGTTAAAACCTTGATGTCTTCGATTGCATAGAATTTCTGTCAATGCACAACAGGTAATGAACGAGCAAAATCCTCTAGATGGTTCCACTGAAGTTGTGTAAAGTGAACAAATTCTGTAATCAGCCATGTCATTCATTTTTCTTTGGTAGTATTGAAATGTACTGTATTAGGTATTTAGGTCTTTGTAGTTATGGCTTTGGTCAATTTCTGTCATCAAGCTTCTGTGATAATGATAGCAATTCTGGCTATATCATGACTAAGAACTATTGTAATTCAATGTAGAACCTGACACTAAATAATCCATAGCGGTTTATCTTCTTCAATTGCTAGCTGTTGGGCAACGATTTTTCTTGCGCTAAGTACTCCGCACTATCTTTTGAACTTTCTGATTTTGAACACGCTTGTGGCGGCAACACCAAACGGTGGATGGGTCCATGCCCCTCCTTTTTTAGCATTGAGACCACCTGTATCTTTGCAGTTCAGATTGTAACTACAAGAGTTATTTACCATAAACCACCACAGTTGGGTTAGGGTAACAACTTGGTACTACATTCTAGGCAGGGCACAAGGAACCACCAAGTCTGCGCCTAACGACTAACACAAAGCACTGATTGACGGATAAGATCGTGATAATAGAAAAACTGACAGGCTGGGCCCACCTGTTAGTTGCGAAAACAGCAAAACTGACCAGTGGGACCTCTTACAGAGCTGATGTGGCAAATATCAGTCAAAGTCAATATTTGACCTGCTTATGTGGACAAGGGTCCCACCTGCCAGCTCAGAATGAGTTCGGGCCCATACATCAGTGACACAACAAAATATAACTTTCTTTTATATATATACTGTACAGAGCCGTGTCCTCCCCCGCACATCTCGCCGGCGCCGCGACATGCCTCCTCCCACATCGCCGGCGCTGCGACCTACCTCCCTGGCGGCCCTACCTCCCTCGCTTCTCGTGGATCCGGCGGGAGCCCAACGCCGCCACGCCCAGGCTGGGGCGGAGAGAAGCTGCCCGCGCACGCCTACCTCCCCTCCTTCTCCTGGATCCGGCGGAAACCCAACGATCCTGCATCCGTCGTCGCCGGTGGCGCCACGCCCTACCTCCCCTGCGCGTCGCCGGAGCCGCGACCTACCTCCCTAGTGCCCCTACCTCCCGCGCTTCTCCTGGACCGGCGGGAGCCCAGCGCTCGTCATCTGGCCCGAGCAAGGAGGCCGCGTGCGCGGAACGCCGTCTAACTCGGATGCACCGGCGTCGGACCCAAGGACGCCCGTAGCCCCCTCTACCGGAGTCAGGGCCAGGAGGAGCTCGTCGTGCGGGGTAGGCGTGGAGCAGCCATGGAGCACCGAGAGGTGGCGTCGGGGGAGAGAGAAAGATGGGAGGAGGAAGAAGGAGAAGGGTGGATGACAGGTGGGACCCACGCCTCCTCTGCCACCTCATTTGCCACCACAATTGGTCAACGTTTAGTCCTTGCCACGTCAGCCCGACAGGTGGGGCCTACCTGTCGGTTTTGCTGTTTTTGTGAGCTTATAAGACAATCAGTGCCCGGCGTTATAGGTTAGGCATAGAGTTGGTGGTTTTTTGTGCCCTGGCACAAATATGGTACTAAGTTGTTACCCTAGCCTCAACTGTGGTGGTTTTGGATAAATAACTCTAACTACAATATACATAAGATCTGCACCTCTGGTTATACCTTTGTTGCATTCGAAAATAAATTCTTTTTTGAAAGATCCAACAAATTGCTGGCTTCAATTAGATTTAGCAGAAAGCAGCGGAAGAAACAACATGGGGAGGATCCGAAGATCAAAGAGAAAAAGAAAAACAACAACCCTATTGGCTGCCGAGCAACACTACACTTACACGGCGGAACGCCATCCACCAACAGCAAGACAACGCAGCTCCGACTTCGGCAGAGAACTACAGAGAACAATGCAAAGTTGGCGTCACGGAAGATCACCGAACGGACGACCTATCGCTCGTCATCGTACACCACCGATGCCCCGCACCGCAGCTTCGACTTCACAGCAATAAGCAGCCGAGGAATCTCACGGACACGCAGGAGAAGAGCCGACTACCACGACCAATGCACGCCTCTGACAATGCTCACCACCGTCATCGTTGCCACAGAAGCCAAAACCGCCCTCATTTTCGGACGGGCACGACCAAGCGGCACGAACGCCCTCCCCCACCTATCACCGGTCCCTCTGGCCGGTAAGGAGCTCCTGGAACGATGGCCCAAGAGGTGCGACGCACATCGCCATCATCGTCTGATCCAAAGGGATCAAGGGTTTCCCCCGAGCATCCTTGCGTAGTGGAGCGAGCAGGAACGCCTCAGCGACGCCTTCAAGAAGGAAACGGTGCCCGCAGGCGTCGCCGTCGCCTGCCACGGCCCAAAAACTGGCAGCAAAGTCTTCACCCGGAGCTGCACCTCCAACCACCGAACCCGAGCCATACCACCACCGCAGACACACGGCCGGCGGCCGCCGGCCCCACGCGCCCAACGTCCGCCGCAACCACCTTCAGATCCGGACACCGGGGCCCAGGTCTCCATCGTTGCCACCGGTCCTCGCCGGATAACCGCCGGCCCCACGCGCCCGACGACCGTCACAGCCTCGTCGCAGAACAGGACGCCAGGGCCCGATCTGCCTCGCACCACCCACTGGAGCCCATCGAGCCGACGGCCGCCGGCGCATAGAGCAGTCTACAGCCCGTGTGCCGCTTAGAAGCTCGCTCCCGCCTGACCCATCTCCTCTGCCGCAGCACCGCCCTAGAGCCTGCCCGGCGGCGGCCCTCTTCAGATCCAGCAAGGGCTCGCCCTGGTGCGGTGCGCCCGCGCCCCCGCGCGGTTACCGCGTACCCCGGGCCACAGCATGACGTGTCACCGGCAGCCCCGCCTCGCCGCCCGCGCCGCTCAGCAGCAGAGCACCAGAACAGAGGAACTTCACCGTCGCGCCCAACTGCTAGATCCGCGCCCCGCGCGCCCACGCCGACGCGCGCCCGCACCTCCATGCGCTGCCTCGCCGGCCTGCCCCGCCACCCCGAGCGCGCGCAGCCGCTCGAGCTCCCGTCGAGGCCGCCGGCCCGCGCCAGCCATCTCCGGACGGAAGGAGGAAAAATGGCCCCGCCGCCGCCGAGCCGCACGGGCTTTGCCCGGCGACCGCTGCCGGTGGCGGCGAGGGGAGGAAGGAATGGCGGGTGGGTTGTTGGCGGCGGCGGCTAGGGTTTGCTCCCGAGCCGCCCGCGGGAGCCCTCAGAGGATGACAAGCTGCTTCTTGCATTCGAAAATATTCCTTTTTTTCATACAAAGATGTCATATGCATTGTGGCATGCTCCCATGGCCATGATCAAAATGTATATTCCACTTGGGAACCTCTCACACTAAAACCTTACTATAGTATGTGGTTTTCATTTGGTTTTTTCTTTGTTGTGACCTTCCTTCACGTGTTGTGACTGCAAGTGAAGTTAAATAAGGGTCTCCTAAGGCGTCACAATGTACACGACAGAGAGAGAAGATGCTAAGTTACAACAGCACGCTCTGTAAAAGAGTGAGGGCCAAGAGAACTGTCCTGCACTTTGACCAGTCACTGCTCAGCCGCGTAATCCCGCAGCCTCCATCAAAAGAATCAACAACGGGCGAGTTCGGCATCATCCCATGCGACGATGAGGAAGATCAAGTGTGTTGGCTTGAAGAAATAGAGCAACAAGTGGAACAATAATACAAGAAGAAGCCGATCGAGATAATCATACTATCATCTGATGAAGAAGACGGCAACATCGAATGAAGTCTACGAACGCAAACCACAGTGTGCCCATCAAATATCCCTCTCCATTTGTATTTGTAATCAATAAGTTCTAACAAGTTTATTGTGTGCTTTCATTCATTTCCCTCTGTATGTCTAAGAATTCTACAATTTGTCCAGAGGCACTCAATGTAAAAAAAATACTACATATTAAGTGATAACTCAAGTCAGCCAAGGGCTATCACACTGGTGCGCACCTTCACACAGCTAGTGCTACTCTACTTGTTGGTGACGTTCCGTTCGTAGAGAAAAATCACAAAGCCAATGGACGTTCAAATGGATTCACTCGTTCAAGCAATTTGTTGTATGTACCATGCCATGGGTTTTTCATAGCCCTAGTCGGGCCTGCCGCCACACCAAAACATGGGTGCGCCAGCCAATTCATTGGCAAAGGATGTGGTGGCCACGTGAATAGATCGCAGCAGAGGAGCATAGTCCAGAGGAGTAGGGGACAACGTCAGTTCCAGGCTGAGCGGGTGCAGAGGGATCAGCGAGAACCCGGCAACGGAGCTAGTGGGCATACAGGTGAAGAGCATACTTTATTTTTGCATGCAAGAAAACATCTTATATTATAGGACGGGAAGAGAGTATCATGGCATGATTTTTTCACAGCCTTAGCGGCCGCCACACCAAAATCCTCCTCCGCCGCTTTATCTCCCGCACCACCCGATCCGACCGTTTCAGGCACCCTGCGACACTCCCAATGCGACCGCAGGGCTGTTGAAGTGTTGCAGAGAGGAGGAACACCGCGTGGTGGTCGTCGTCTAGGGTGGTGGTCGACGACACACGGATGGTCGGCCATTTGTCAAGGGCGGGGCAACAATTAACAAGGCCGAATGGGTCATGGCCCGCCCAACATTTTGGAATTTGTACACTATACGTTTACTACCGGGCCTTGGAACACCAGCCCACATGTCATTTCCTTCTGTCTGGCCCGCTTGGCCCGCCCAACAATGGGCTTCAAACTCTGCCATGTGGCGATCCATATGGCTGATGGGGCTTTATAGGTGATTTGGGCATTTAGCATCTGGATTGTGCGTGCACCCGCCCTACCAAAACATGGGCGCACCATTTTTTTTCCTAGAATGCCTAACGCCATATATTAAGATTCATAAGTCCTTACAAAACACACCCTTAGGAAAAAAAGGAAAATTACAGTCAAAGCTTTGGGGGTGTCAAAGTCTTTTTCCTCCTATATCCACCTACGACATCCTGTGAGCATAGCTTGATACCGCCTCTGGGCCCCGCCTCGGCGAAGGAAAAAAAATTAGACCCAGGAGCTTGTAGAAGTAGCAGCCGGAAAGTCGTAAATGCAGACCAGGAGATGCCAGCAGCCACGATCAGCGAAGCAAATCGCCGCTAGAGAAAGAAAAAAACCATGATAAGGGTCCGTAGAAACTCGAAAGACCATGAAAACCAGACGAACCTAGACGGATCCACTTGAAACCTACACCGACCGGATCCCAAAAGACCCGTCGGAGACACAACTCCACACGCCCTCCGCCGGTGAAAAGCTCACCAACAGAACCGGGATAGGGAGGGAAGACGTTATTCCTACGTAGGATAGCACTGCCGCCACGCTGTCCCAAACCGGACACGAAGACTCAATATAAACCTAAGAAAAATTGCCCATGCCACGGCACGCCAAGTACGAATTTGAGGTCGAACTCGCTGCCGTCCAGGACCATGCACCGACACCATCTTCTCCGGTGGCCTACCAGGCGGGCCCCCCGTTGAAGACCGCCACTGGCGTCACCAACGCCGCCATCGAGCACCGCCTGACGGAGACCTCCACTCGAGCCATCATCTCCTTCGCCAACGGCAGCAGCCCTCCAAGACTTTCCAAGCAGGCCACACCCACACAGGGCCTCCCAGTCGTCGTCACCGCTGTGTGGGCTTTGCCCAGCGACCCGCCCTGGCGACAGCGAGAAGGAGAGACGACAGGTGACAACTAGGGTTAGCTATCGATCGTTGCAGCTCTCTTCCCCATGAAGCCGAGTGCACCAATTTATTGACGGAGAATTTCACGGGCACGTGAATCTCCCACGTCGGGCGTAAAATCAGGAGGGGCAACCGAAAATTTTGGTCAGATCCAAAATGTTGGGAGTTATCCAAATGCATGCCCCACCCATCATTCAACGCCAATAATTTGGTAAGGTAACTCCCCGACTGCCTTTAGTCTCGGTGTCTTGTTTTGGCACCCGCACTGCCAAAACGTGGGCTGATGCGCCACGTGAATCACCCGCGTCGGGCGCAAAATCAGAAGGGGCAACCAAAAAGGCAAGCGTTTTCACCCTCCGCTAGCTAACATACTCTTATGCTATCAATGCAATCGAAAAGAAAAGAAAATTTTGTTGCTCAATTCCGAAATTTTGAGAGTTATTTAAACGGCGGCATCTGTCAATGCCAATAATTTGGTACGATTACTCCCAGCTGCCATACAAACAAGCCCCCACTCCTTTTGTAAGTAGATGTTTCACTCTCGATGACTTGTTTCTATTTTAATAAGTTATGATTGTGTGCATTTGAGAATGCAGACAACTAGGGTTTTGAGCTTTTTTTTAAATGATGATTGTAACAAATATTACAACTTTCTGTTGCAACATATAGCAAAATTATTTTGTTAGAAAAGGATTTTTTTTTTCTTTGCTTAGAAACGTCATTCATAACAAAAAGAATTATGGGCACGCGTAGTAGAAGTTACTAGTTGAACAGAACATTTTAATTTTATTATGTAGGGAAAAAAAGTTCCATCGGATAGCAATGGTGTACACAAAATGCATGCATTTCTTGACATGAGATTGAGCTCTACTCTTGACTTGAGATAGATTGCAACAGATGCAAATGAAATGCTTGCAATTTGGAATGACATGACAGCGGAAGAAGATGCATTTCACGACAGGATTAGCACGAGGCGTAATATCCTCCGATTTAAATACCCTACAATGACATTAAAGTTCACTAGCTAAATAGGACTACATCAAAGATGAACTGCGTCTACTAATAAACATCACCCAAATAGTTTCATCTGGATCTCCAAAATAGTACTGTAAGCACGAACTGCCTTGAATGCATCGTTTGTTTCCCATCAGCAGCTGTGGAACTAATCAAACCAATGCGTCGGACCAAGGGGAGATCTTGTCGATGCGGATGTGCAGGGGAACTTCCATGGACGCAGCCCCATCACCCCCGTCCCCTGCTGCTGGAACCAGGTACATCGGCGGTGCCGTCAGGAACGTCGGCTCGCCCGCGGCGACCACCGCGCCGGGCGACGAGCTGCTCCTCATGTGCATGTCCACCAGCACCATGTCCTCCTTGCCGCAGTTCGCCGCCGCCGCCGCCGGGGGTGGCCCCAGGTTGACCCACATCTTGCACGTGAACCGCGGCCGCGCCGCCGCTCTCGCCCTGGCGCACACCACGGACACGGCGGCCACACCGGCGCCGAGCGCGCCCACGGTCAGGAGGAACACGCGGTTGTCGTCGTCGCCGAGGAGCAGCAGCCGCGGCGCCGACACCGGCAGCTGGAGCTGGCTGACCTTGCCGTACTGCACGATGCGCACCGGCTCCGTGCAGTGGCAGGGCGCGTGCGGGCACGCGCTCTGGTGCACGGCGACCTCGTGGTAGGTCACGTACCTCTGGCAGCCGGCGTTGGGGCACCCCATCCTGGTCGAGGACACCACGGCGTCCAGCGCGGGGCAGGGGTCGAAGAACCCGCCGCCGTCCACGCACGTCTTGCACTGTCCGCAGGGCAGCTGGGCGACGCAGCCGCCGCAGGCCAAGTGGCCCCCTTTGCACTGCAGGCAGGCACACAAATCGGAGTCCGTCGGTAAATCAGCACATGTTCACCAGGAACGAAAGAATCGATCTTTCACCGGCGCCGATCGAGCGTGGAAGAAAGAAGGAAGGAAAGAAAGAGAGGGACCTGGAAGACGGGAGGCTTGAAGGGGAGGGTGCAGAGGGGGCAGTCGAGCACGCGCTTGTCGATCCTCACGGCGAGCTCCTCTCTCGGGCCGTACGCCGCCGCCGCCGCGACGATGGCGCCTCCGTCTCCTCCTCCGGCCGCCTCTTGCTTCACCTGGCCGTTGGGCAGGTCCAGCCGCGCCTTCTTGGCGCTCTCGTCGGCCTTGTCCGGCGAACCCCTGCTCCTCCCCTCGGCGCCGGCGCCCTGCATCCTGGCTGGCTTTTTGGGGAAAGAAAACCCGTTTCTATGTGTCAAGCCAAAATTTTGAGGAGGTGGGGGAAGAGAACAGCAGAGGTACGAACGAGGTCCGAGGGGCCGAGGCAGCAGCTGCACTTAAATGCTTCCTTCATCGGACCGGTGCTGGAACTGTTCCACACAGCCCTACCTTGCCGATGTTCGGCCAAAATCACTGTTCTGACCTTGTCAGAAAATTATACCACAAAATGAACTCAAAACGAAATTATTTCACAATCTGACCTTTTTAGCGACGCCATAGCCCGTGGCGTTTCTGCTCCACATAGAAACGCCAAGCTAGCTCGCGTTGCTGCTCTGGCCCCACGGTCAGGCCCAGCTGGTGCTGCTCGCTGACGTGCCAGGCTGGAAACGCCGAGCCAGATTGCGTTTCTGAAAACGCCAAGGGCTTTTGCGTTTCTGACCAGCTATGAAAACGCCAGGGGCCGTGGCGTTGCTACTGGAAACGCCAAAGGCCATGCCGTTTCTGCCCTAAACAGTGATTTTAATATTCAAAAACTTTTCCAGATGCCTAGTATTGTTTTCTTGGTTTTATAGAACTTTTTCATAAAAATCTAAAAAAATTAATATTTTGACAAAATTTGGGAAGGAAATTGTGACAAAAAATTAGATTTTTTTGAACTTTTTTATTTTACGTACTTTTTATTTTTTTAAAAAATATTTTTAATTTTTTTCCTGGATTTTGATTTATTTTTTTTGCCGACTGGATGGTCAACGGGTCAAAACAGGTCAACAGGGAGGGGAGGATTGAATCATGACCGGTTTTAAGAGTTCGGGGTTGCAATGTAGACGGTATTGGAGTTGAGGGTTGAATCCTGACCGGTTTTAAGAGTTCAGGGTTGCAATGTAGACGGTATTGGAGATTTGGAGTTGAGGGTTGTAAATTAGACTAGAGCATGTGATTTAGAGTCAGGCATCACATGCTGGTTTACAGTCAGGCATAATTTCCGCTTGTAATGAGCATGTGATGTTATATGAAATGGGCCTCGTCTTCCATTTTAGTCTATGGGAGCCTAAACAGATGAAATGTAATTATGCTTTGTACACATATGAGCTCCTTAATGGCTGCAAATAAAATAACATAAACATATGACCATAATCATTCTGAAAGGCTTAAATTTGTGTGTAACTTCATACTAATATGTTCATCCGATTTATTCCTCCAAGAACCGTATCAGACGTTGGTTTGACAAAAACTCCAACACCTAGTGCGCAATAATAACAAGCAATATCAGCAAACCACAACCAGTGCCAAATCTTCTAAATTGATGTGTTGGGACGGGATTCCCATTAGTAAGAAGCATCACCTATTGTCGTGGTGTGCTCACGGCAGATGCCATGGGTAGGCTAATCGAACGTGGTTGGGGCCGGAGGACGTCGGAGGGTTCCGGAGGCGAGAATGGGGACAAGCGGTGAACGACACACGATGTACCCAGGTTCGGGGCCCTCCGGGGGAGGTAACACCCCTAGTCCTGCAAGCTCAACTAGATGGATCACTAGACGAGCTACAATGGCGCTCCTTGAGCTGTGTGGGTGGAGGAGGAAGGAGGACTAGCTCTCTCCTTCTCCTGATGAAATGGTGGGATGCTTCGCGCGGGGGGGGGGGGGAAGAACTCGGGATCCTGCCTCCCTGCATGGAGGGCTCCCTGGGGGTCTTATAGGCCGGCTCCCCAAGGTTACAATGGTAATCTACTAGGGCGCGGGGCCCAGTTGTCATCGCCTCATGCCGGACAGTGGGACCCGCCGGCCGTCCGGCACTGTAGCATGTCTTCGCTTGCGTCATGTAGTGGCGGGCACTGTTCAGCTACAGTGCCACGCCGGGTCGTCGCCGCCGACCCCGGGCCATGGTTTCAGGGCGTGCCGTAGCCATGCTCGCCCGGTCTTTGGGGCGGCGCACACTGTTGCCATGCTGACTCTGTCGTGGGGGGCTGTCTTGTCACCTGGCCGGCTGGAGCTGATGCCGGCTTGGGCGTCCGCCGCCTTCAACGTCGCCGGGTCGAGCTTCATCGTCATGCCTGGCCGGCCCTGGGCCTCCAGACCGGCTGGTGAGCGGGCCGGGTCAAGGGGTGTTGGCTGCCCCGTTGTTTTGAAAATGGTTAAGTGTTGATGAGCCTACCCGGGGGTTATCCCCCCGACAGCAGTCCCCGAAGCTGGCGAGGCCGCCGGCTGCCGGCTGGGGCCCCTGGCAGCTTACCTCCTTGATGAGCGACGGGTCCGGCCAGGCCGGCCGCGAAGGGCGTGTCCGGGTCCTCACGCATCCGACCTGGAGGGCGAAGGTGGAGGGGCCTGTCGGTCCGTCTTCTGGTGCGAAAAGTCGCGCCCGCCACCTGTCGGGAGCTCGCCACGTGGCGCCGTGGCCAGGCCTTGGCCTGCCAGGCCACGCGCGTGACGGGACGTCGCCGCAGGCCGGGCCCATCGGGGTGCGGGCTCGGGGCATGCGCGGGATCTTCTGCGGCGGCCCTGGATGCTTGCGCTTCCCGAGGCGTTTAATGCGCCCGCTCACCGCGGAAGGGGTGGGGGAACGTGGGCGCAAACGATCCCACTTCCCCCACTCCCCTGCGGGGTTTTAAATGCCTGAGACCACCCTTCGGATTCTTCGGTGGCTGGAGGCGGCGCCCGAACACCTGGAGGCGTGGAAAGCCTATGCCGCCCGGGCTGGAGCCCAGATGGCGCTGGGCTTCGTCAAGGCGTGGTATCCCGGCATGGAAATGGTGCAGCTGCCCACCCGACGAGCCGAGGCGGACCTGACGCCGGTTGCGAAGGTCATCGCTTGCCGCGCCAGCGCCCTCACCTCCTACATCGACCTCGACGAGTTCGTCAGGGATCGCACGGAGGACGGGACGAAGCTGCCGGAGGACACCCTTGGGCTGGCCCTTAACGGCGAGGAGGATGTGGAAGAGGAGACCGGCTCCAGCGACGGTGGCGATGACTCGAGGCAGTCGGCCAGCGGAGAGGACGATGCTAACTCCACGGGGCCGGAGCCAGTCGTGTCCACAGCCGGACTCGGATCCGATCAGCTCGAGGCCTAGGAGGCCGGCTTTTATCTATTTTTTCCTTTTTCCTGGACAACCGTAGTTAGTTCGCAAGTCCACCCACTGGGGGTGTATATTTATGTAATGAACTCCTGGCCGTGGGCCTTTCGACGTGTGTATAATTGCGCGTGCGCTCTGCTTACGCGTATCTTTTGCCGGTCGGCGGCTCGCCTTTGCTTCTTCCTTCGACCCTCTTCCTATGCCCCTTCCCTTTCGACCCTCTCCCCGCCAGCCGGACAGCCGGGAGCCGGTCTGTAGCTGGGTCAAGGAGTCGGCTTCGAAAGGGAGCGCACAGTACTTAGGTTCTCAGGAGGTGAGCGCAAGTGAACCACCCACTGGGCCAGCTGGCTACAGGCGGCAGAGCCGGCTGAAGCGCGGCCAGCCGGTGTTACGTGTAAGTGGGGACCGGGTTGACCGAGCCGGACGCTCTTACTTAGCCGTTTCTCCACGTGAGAGCGCTTTCGGCCCCTGACTCTTGCCGGCCGGACAGCCGGGTGCCGGACTGTGGCGAGTGGCGAAGAGGGGGCTTAGGCGGCGCGCACACAAGGTTGCCGGCTATGGGAGGCGAGGCGCGGGCTAGCCGGCGAGCCCCCGAGCCCCCGAGCCGGACATGCCGACCCGGCGGGTGGGGGCAAGAAATGCGGTAACATGCGCAAGAGGTGGAAATTTTGACAGAAACAAGAGGCAGCCCCCGATTGTCGTTCGGGGGACCTGCTGATTTCATTAACTTCAAAGGATAGTGGTACATACATATACTGGCTTAACTGTAAAACGGGCGGAGGAGCTCCGCGTTCCAGGGGCATTCCGTCTCTTCGCCGGAGGTATCTCTCTTGCGTTTGTTTGTCTTCTGCGCGTCGATGAGGTAGTACGCATTGTTGTGCAGGGCCATGCTGATGATGAAGGGGCCCTCCCATGGGGAGGATAGTTTGTGCTGGCCGGCTGTCCGCTGGATCAGCCGGAGCACCAAGTCGCCTTCGCAGAACGCGAGGGGCTTTATCTTCTTGTTGTGGTAGCGGCGCATGCCCTACTGGTAGATTGCCGACCGGCTCAAGGCCAGCAGGCGCGCCTTGATACGTCTCCATCGTATCTATAATTTTTGATTGTTTCATGCCATTATCCTACAATTTCCACATGCTTTTGGCAACTTTTTATATGATTTCTTGGACTACCATATTGATCGAGTGCCCAGTGCCAGTTCATGTTTTCTACTTGTTTTTTGTTTCACAGAAAATCCATATCAAACGAAGTCCAAATGCAATAAAATTTTACGGAGAATTATTTTGGAATATATGTGATTTTTGGGAGGTGGAATCAATGCAAACGGAGGCCCACAGCCTCCACAAGGCAGATGGGCGCGACCCCCACCCCCGGCCGCGCGGTGGTGCCTTGTGGGCACACCGTAAGTCGGTTGGGGCTCTTCTTCGGCCGCAAGGAATCTTATATCGAGAGAAAAAATTGTGTTAAAATTTCAGCGCAATCGGAGTTACGGATATCCGGGAATATAAGAAACGGTTTTTGGCCAGAAAACAGGAACGCGAAACAGAAGAGAAACAGAGAGAGAGAGATCCAATCTCGGAGGGGCTTCCCCCCTCCGGGAGCCATGGCGGCCATGGACCAGAGGGGAAACTCTCCTCCCATCTAGGGGGAAGGCCAAGGAAGAAGAAGGAGGGGGGCTCTCTCCCCCTCTCTCCCGGTGGCGCCGGAACATCGCCGGGGCAATCATCGTGACGGCGATCTACACCAACAACTTCGCCGCCGTCACCACCAACTCTCTCCCCCTCTATGAAGCGGTGTAACACCTCTTCTCCCTGATGTAATCTCTACTTAAACATGGTGCTTAACGCTATATATTATTATCCAATGATATGTGGCCATCCTATGATGTTTGAGTAGATTCGTTTTGTCCTATGGGTTGATTGATGATCGTGATTGGTTTGAGTTGTATGTTTTATTTTGGTGCTGTCCTATGGTGCCTTCCGTGTCGCACAAGCGTGAGGGATCCCCGCTGTAGGGTTTGCAATACGTTCATAATTCTCTTATAGTGGGCAGCTAGAGTGACAGAAGCTTACACCCGAGTAAGGGGGTTGTTGCGTATGGGAATAAAGAGGACTTGTTACTTAATTCTATGGTTGGGTTTTACCTTAATGATCTTTGGTAGTTGTGGATGCTTGCTAGAGTTCCAATCATAAGTGCATATGATCCAAGTACGGAAAGTATGTTAGCTCATGCCTCTCCCTCATATAAAATTGCAATAATGATTACCGGTCTAGTTATCGATTGCCTAGGGACAAATATTTCTCTTGTGTTACAAAAGCTTTCTACTAAACAACTAGCTTTTATTATCTTGCAAATTACTCGTAGTTCTATTCTCGCAAAGTACTCCTAGTTTTATTCTTGCAAAGTAGTTCTAGCATTACACCTACAAAGTACTTCTAGTTTCATACTTGTTCTAGGTAAAGCAAACGCTAAGTGTGCGTAGAGTTGTATCGGTGGTCGATAGAACTTGAAGGGAATATTAATTCTACCTTTAGCTCCTCGTTGGGTTCGACACTCTTATTTATCGAAAAAGCTACAATTGATCCCCTATACTTCTGGGTTATCAAGACCTTTTTCTGGCGCCGTTGTCGGGGAGCAATAGCGTGGGGTTGATATTCTCGTGTGTGCTTGTTTGCTTTATCACTAAGTAGTTTTTATTTTGTGCTCTTGTTTTCTTTCTTTAGTTATGGGTAGGAAATGTAAAATACCAAAAAAATTAGTTGTACTTGCTAAACCAATGGTTGAAGAATCACCCAAAATCTATCATACTGCTGAAGCTTTCTACTTGGATCATCTTCGATCCCTTTTTGCTCGTGCTAAAAACCCAACTAGCTTAGTTTAGGGAAAATCATTAGATGAGCATGCTTATTTTGTGCGACACCGCTTGTTTCAAAAAGGGAAACTCTTATGGCATCATATTAATACTTTGAATTGCTATGCTTGGAATTTATGTGAAATACATGATTTTACTTGTTGTTCTGAAGACCCTAAAAAACACCTTCAGTACCAATGTGAGTTTAAGGATAATGGAATCTTATCTTCTTATGCCAGAGGTGTTTATAGTTACTATGATATTGAACAAATAGAAGAATTTGTTGCTTTTAAGGGTTCATATGAAATTGCTTCTTTGATTGAAAAGTGTGATGCTAATCTTTACAAATCTGAAAATTTTGCCATACTTAAATATTGCTATGAAAACTATGCTTCTAATGCTTATGTGAAAGAATATATTGAGGACACCTCCACTGTCCTAGAAGAGACTAATATTTTGCAGGAATCTATGGAAGAAGAAATTGATGACACTGTGAGCTCATTAGATGAAAAAATTGAGGAGGAGAGCGAAAAACAAAAGGAGGAAGAGCGGATTGATCACCCGTGCCCACCTTCTGATGAGAGTAACTCTTTATCTCATACATTGTTTAATTTCCCTTCGTGCTTACCGAAGAATGAATGCTATGATGAATGCTATGATCCCTTTGATGCGTTTGAAATATCCCTTTTTGATGAAATTGATGCTTGCTATGCTTGTGGCCATGATGCCAATTTGAATTATGCTTATGGAGATGAACTTGCTATAGTTCCTTATGTTAAACATGAAATTGTTGCTATTGCACCCACACATGATAGTCCTATTATCTTTTTGAATTCTCCAAACTACACTATATCGGAGAAGTTTGTGCTTATTAAGGATTATATTGATGGGTTGTGTTTTACTATTGCACATGATGGTTTTGATAAATATAATATGCATGTGCTTGCTGCTCCTACTTGCAATTATTATGAGAGAGGAACTACATCTCCGCCTCTCTATGTTTCTAGTACGATAAAATTGCAAGAAACTGTTTATACTATGCATTGGCCTTTACTTGATGTGCATGAATTGTTCTTTTATGACATGCCGATGCATAGGAAGAGAGTTAGACTTCGTCATTGCATGATATATGTTGCTTTGTGCTCATTACTAAATTACAAATCATTGTTAATTAAAATTGGCTTTGATATACCTTGGGATCCGGGTGGATCAATTGCTTGAGCACTCTATGCCTAGCTTAATGGCTTTAAAGAAAGCACTGCCTGGGAGACAACCCGGAAGTTTTAGAGAGTCATTTTATTCTGTTGTGTGCTTTTAAAAAGTTTAAAAACAAAAAAATATAGAGGGGAACATAAAAACTTTTTCAAAAAGAGAAGCGATTGGAAGGTTGTGCATTGAAGAAGTGAGGGTCGACCTTGAACACTTGTGTTCATGCTCATGGAAACAATGTAGAATTTTTCATGGAAGTTTCTCGCAAAAATAATTATCCCCTTGTATAAATCCATTGTATTATAAAAATAATGTGCCAAGATTTACCTTTAGGATGTTTAAATTGCTTGTTTGGTGTGTGCTGTGAAAAACAGAAACTTTTTCTGTAGTGCTTGAATTTTTTTATTTTACTGGAACATGAAAAAATTCTGAAATTTTTACACAGTACTGCTATGGAAATTATTTATTTTGTCCTAAGTTTTCAGAATTTTTTGAGTTACATAAGTATATATACCATCTACATCTTTACAGACTGTCCTGTTTTCACAGATTGCTGTTATAGTTTCTTTATTTGCGTATGTTTGAAATCTTGTTGAGCCCCATTGACTTGGGAGCCATAGAATTTTGATAGCATACAGTGGGTAATGTTTGATTATAATTATACAATAATGTTACAGCAGGACATGATGGGATTTGATGTTATATGTACTAACCCCTCTAATAAAAAGTCCGGTTAAGTTTTGTGTGGATGAAGTGTTCGAAGAACGAGGAGGTATCGATATGAGGAGAATAAGGAGAGGCAAGAGTTCAAGCTTGGGGATGCCCAAGGCACCCCAAGTAAATATTCAAGGAGACTCAAGCGTCTAAGCTTGGGGATGCCCCGGAAGGCATCCCATCTTTCTTCGACAATTATCGGTATGTCTCGGTTTTTGTTTTGTTCACATGATATGTGTAAACTCTTGGAGCGTCTTTTGTGTATATTTTTCCCTTTTATTTTATGCACCATGCTGGTATGAGATAGTCCTTGGTTGATTTATAGAATGGTTCATGCACTTCACTTATATCTTTTGAGTATGGCTTTATAGAATGCTTCATGTGCTTCACTTATATCATTTGAAGTTTGGATGCATGTTTCTCTTCATATAGAAAACCGTTATTTGTAGAATGCTCTTTTGATTCACTTATATTTATTAGAGCGTGGTCTTTTGTAGAAAGAATTAAACTCTCATGCTTCACTTATATCTATTTAGAGAGTCAACAGGAATTGGTCATTCACATGGTTAGTCATAAAATCCTACATAAAACTTGTAGATCACTGAATATGATAAGTTTGATTCCTTGCAATAGTTTTGCGATATTAAGATGGTAATATGTGGGAGGTACTAGTGAATAATTGTGGTTTAGTAAGAATATTGGTGTTAAGGTTTGTGATTCCCGAAGCATGCACGTATGGTCTGTCGTTGTGCTAAGAAGTTGGAGCATGATTTATTCTTGATTGTCTTCCTTTGCGTGGCGGTCGGGGCGCGCGATGGTTAACTCCTACCAACCTCCCCCCTAGGGGCATGCGTACTAGTAATTTGCTTCGAGGGCTAATAAACTTTCACAATAAGTATGTGAGTTCTTTATGACTAATGTGAGTCCATGGATTATACGCACTCTCACCTTTCCGCAATTTGCTAGCCTCTTCGGTACCGTGCATTGCCCTTTCTCACCTCGAGAGTTGGTGCAAACTTCGCCGGTGCATCCAAACCCCGTGATATGATACGCTCTATCACACATAAGCCTCCTTATATCTTCCTCAAAACAGCCACCATACCTACCTATCATGGCATTTCCATAGCCATTCCGAGATATATTGCCATGCAACTTCCATCATCATCATATACATGACTTGAGCATTCATTGTCATATTGCTTTGCATGATCGTAAGATAGCTAGCATGATATTTTCATGGCTTGTCCGTTTTTTGATATCTTTGCTACGCTAGATCATTGCACATCCTGGTACACTGCCAGAGGCATTCATATAGAGTCATCTTGTATAGTTTTTATCGAGTTGTAATATCGAGTTGTAAGTAAATAAAAGTGTGATGATCATCATTATTAGAGCATTGTCCCAGTGAGGAAAGTATGATGGAGACTATGATTCCCCCACAAGTCGGGATGAGACTCCGGACGAAAAATTTAAAAAAAAGTAAAGATAAAAAGAGGCCAAAAAGAGCCCACAAAAAAAGAAAAAAAAGAAAAAAAAAGAAAAAACAAAAAAAATGAAATGAGAGAAAAAGAGAGAAGGGGCAATGTTACTATCCTTTACCACACTTGTGCTTCAGAGTAGCACCATGTTTTTCATATAGAGAGTCTCCTATGTTGTCACTTTCATATACTAGTGGGAATTTTTCATTATAGAACTTGGCTTGTATATTCCGATGATGGGCTTCCTCAAATGCCCGAGGTCTTCATGAGCAAGCAAGTTGGATGCACACCCACTTAGTTTTCAGTTTGAGCTTTCATACACTAATAGCTCTTAGTGCATCTGTTGCATGGCAATCCCTACTCCTCGCATTGATATCAATTGATGGGCATCTCCATAGCCTGTTGATTAGCCGCGTCGATGTGAGACTTTCTCCCTTTTTGATTTCTCCTTATTGATCCCTACCACCACATTCTATTCCACCTATAGTGCTATATCCATGGCTTGCGCTCATGTATTGCGTGGGAGTTAAAAAAGCTGAAGCGCGTTAAAAAGTATGAACCAATTGCTTGGCTAAAACCGGGGTAGTGCATGATAAATACTTTATGTTAAGAAGATGGAGCATGACAGGATCATATGATTTTGTAGGGATAACTTTCTTTAGCATTTTTATTTTGAAAGGCATGATTGTTTGTTGGTATGCCTCAGTATTGATGTCTTTATATCAAATTATAGACTATTGCTTTGAATCACTCATGTCTTAATATTCATGCTATGATTAGATTACATGATCAAGATTATGCTAGGTAGCATTCCACATCAAAAATTATTTTTTTATCATTTACCTACTCGAGGACGAGCAGGAATTAAGCTTGGGGATGCTGATACGTCTCCGTCGTATCTATAATTTTTGATTGTTTCATGCCATTATCCTACAATTTCCACATGCTTTTGGCAACTTTTTATATGATTTCTTGGACTAACATATTGATCCAGTGCCCAGTGCCAGTTCCTGTTTTCTGCTTATTTTTTGTTTCATAGAAAATCCATATCAAACGAAGTCCAAATGCAATAAAATTTTACGGAGAATTATTTTGGAATATATGTGATTTTTGGGAGGTGGAATCAACACAAACGGAGGCCCGTAGCCTCCACAAGGCAGATGGGCGTGACCCCCCCAGGCCGCGCGGTGGTGCCTTGTGAGCACACTGTAAGTCGGTTGGGGCTCTTCTTCGGCCGCAAGGAAGCTTATATCGAGAAAAAAAATCGTGTTAAAATTTCAGCGCAATCGGAGTTACGGATCTCCGGGAATATAAGAAACGGGTTTCGGCCAGAAAACAGGAATGCTAAACAGAAGAGAAACAGAGAGAGAGATCCAATCTCGGAGGGGCTTCCCCCCTCCGGGAGCCATGGCGTCCATGGACCAGAGGGGAAACTCTCCTCCCATCTAGGGGAGGCCAAGGAAGAAGAAGAAGGAGGGGGGATCTCTCCCCCTCTCTCCCGGTGGCGCTGGAACACCGCCGGGGCAATCATCGTGATGGCGATCTACACCAACAACTTCGCCGCCGTCACCACCAATTCTCTCCCCCTCTATGCAGGGGTGTAACACCTCTTCTCCCCACTGTAATCTCTACTTAAACATGGTGCTTAACGCTATATATTATTATCCAATGATATGTGGCCATCCTATGATGTTTGAGTAGATTCGTTTTGTCCTATGGGTTGATTGATGATCGTGATTGGTTTGAGTTGTATGTTTTATTTTGGTGCTGTCCTATGATGCCCTCCGTGTCGCGCAAGTGTGAGGGATCCCCGCTGTAGGGTTTGCAATACGTTCATAATTCTCTTATAGTGGGCGGCTAGAGTGACAGAAGTTTACACCCGAGTAAGGGGGTTGTTGCGTATGGGAATAAAGAGGACTTGTTACTTAATGCTATGGTTGGGTTTTACCTTAATGATCTTTGGTAGTTGCGGATGCTTGCAAGAGTTCCAATCATAAGTGCATATGATCCAAGTACGGAAAGTATGTTAGCTCATGCCTCTCCCTCATATAAAATTGCAATAATGATTACCGGTCTAGTTATCGATTGCCTAGGGACAAATCTTTCGCTTGTGTTACAAAAGCTTTCTACTAAACAACTAGCTTTTATTATCTTGCAAATTACTCGTAGTTCTATTCTCGCAAAGTACTCCTAGTTTTATTCTTGCAAAGTAGTTCTAGCATTACACCTACAAAGTACTTCTAGTTTCATACTTGTTCTAGGTAAAGCAAACGCTAAATGTGCGTAGAGTTGTATCGGTGGTCAATAGAACTTGAAGGGAATATTAATTCTACCTTTAGCTCCTCGTTGGGTTTGACACTCTTATTTATCGAAAAAGCTACAATTGATCCCCTATACTTCTGGGTTATCACGCCTCTTCGAGTAGATCGACGGCGTCCTCGCGCGCCTCCTTTGCGTCTGCTTCCGTGAACAGGGTGACCCGAGGCGAGTCGAACTCGATGTCTGTAGGGATGACCGCCTCGGCCCCGTAGACGAGGAAGAAGGGCGTGAAGACGGTCGACCGGTTTGGCGTGGTGCGCATGTCGTGGGAACGAGTCTGACAGTAGAAGGTAGGGGTACGTAAGGAGAGGGCAGAGTCCTAGCTACGGCGAGGGTGTACACACAGATGTATGAGTTCAGGCCCCTCTCGTGGAGGTAGTAGCCCTACGTCTCAGGTGCTCGGGAGCTATTTGTCGAGTGTAATTGGAGTATCGCTACAGGGGGTGCGAACCAGCCAACCCGTATGCCAGAGGGGAGGGGTGGCTTATATAGAGTGCGCTGCCCCTCATAAGTGACCGGCGTTTAAGGGTCAGATCGTGGTTATAAAGACGTACGTTACTGGTAACGTACAACATAAATGCTATTAATGGTCTTGATGAATGCCTGCCCGTTAGCCTCCCTGGGGTGACTTCTGGGCTTCTGTGGTCGACTGTCTTCTGGTCCTTTCGAGTGAAAGGTAAGCGTCGAGTGAAAGGTACCTCCGAGTGTATATTGTCGAGTGGCTTGTATGACTTGGTGATTTCAGTCGGAGACTTCCTTGTAGCTCTTAAGCTTTCTGGGGTAGTGTCTTTAGGTAGGGCATGTAGGTCAGGCCTATGACCCTACCCTAGGTACATATCCCCATCATTAGCCCCCGAATGGATCGGGGTTCTAGTGTAAAAAGTGTCAATGCAGGTTCTGACAAGACACAAAAGTTCCGAGTGCATTTTGAGGCTTCTTAGAAATCTGCGTCGATTGGAACCTTTATCGCTCGCCCTAATCGATTCTGTCTTGAAGTATATCCGAGTGAAACTGAGCTCGAAATCAGGTCCGAGTGTAACTGTGCTCGAAATCAGGTCCGAGTGAAACTGTGCTCGAAGTCAGGTTCGAGTTGTCTGCAGAGTCTTCTGATGTGACGGTTCGTTCCGTCGGGTCCGGATTTTACGGGATTCGAAAATCGGATAAACGCGCGCCGAGCGGGGATGGCGCAACCGCAAAGGCAAGTGAGGGACCGACGCCTCGATTACCGCGCCGCCAAAATCGCCACGCACCGCGCCACCTCTGGACTCGGGATACCCAGAGATCTGACGGGCCCGCAGGTCAGTGACCCACACGGGCGGATATAAGGGGCGACGACGCCGGTGCTTGGTACAGTATTCTTCCCCCAAATCTGCTCTTCTCCTCCTCTTCCTCTGCTCAGCTCCGCTCTGACGACCGCCGCCGCCATGACGAAGGGCAAGACGGAGAAGCTCGAGCGTGCCAAGAAGGGAGGAGCCAAGGCAAAGAAGCCATCGGGTGCCCGGTCGACGGTGCCGCCGGGGTGGATCCAGGGGGATTTCCTTCAATTGACGGTCACGGCGGAGGATGTGCAAAATCTCGTCGTTGACGGGTTGATAGCTGCGGAGTCCTGGAGATTGCCGAAGGGGAAGACCAAACCGGAGCCGCGCGACAGCGAGCGAGTTCTTCTCCTCAGTCACATCGAACGAGGTTTCTCCATGCCACCCCACCCGTTCCTCCGCAGTTTCCTGAACTACTTCGAGGCGCAGCTCCACCATTTTCCTCCGAATGCGATTGCCTATCTTTCCTGTTTCATAACCCTGTGCGAATGCTTCTTGGGTTGTCCTCCGCATTGGGGTTTGTTTAAACACATATTCTCTCTTAGATCTCAATCCGTCAAGAAAGCCAATCCCAGTGATAGCAAAACCAATGTAATCCAACTGTGTGGTGGCTTAGGGATCCAAAAGAGAGGTAGGAGTGCATTTCCCTCTATGACCTTTCCTGATTCTGTCCGGGGTTGGCAGTCGACATGGTTCTATTGCAAGGATGTTGCATCACCAAATATGTCGACTGGGCTTCCTCCTTTCACCTTGGATCGACCTACTACTCCCAAACCACTGTATGTGACAAATGTAGAGAAAATCCAGGTAGGGATTCTAGTGAACGCTGTATCTGATCTCATCCACGGCGGAGTGACTGGCTTGGATCTCCTTGAAACGTTTCTCAGTCGACGGATACAGCCTCTCCAGGCCCGGGATCACACCATGTGGCATTACTCGGGCCCTGAGGATACCACTCGGACCCATCCTAAAGAAGTTTCCGATGAGACCGTCTCCCAGTGGCTCAGGAGCATCACCGGAGCCTGTGACAATCCCGAGGGAGCGAAGCGAATTCCGCCCTTTTCTGCTTTGAACCCACCAAAGAATCTTGTGAGTCATACCTCCGTCGATTGTTTTAATATCTGTCGAGTAACTGGATCTTCAGTCGACTGACTTTGAAGCTTGTATCTTGCAGGAATTTACAAACATGTACTCGCCCGTGCCAAACGGAGAACAGTCTGACGAAGAAGAAGGGAGCGTAGGTGACAGCGCAGACGGCGATTATGCCAACGACAGCGAGAGCAGCGATGACGACCTGGAGGAAGGCGAGGTGGAAGCTCAGGTCCCTCTGCGCCCTGGGCGTCGCACCAAGCAGCAGGAAGACCCAGAGGTTGCTCCGAGCAAAACTGTGGCGTCGAGCACAAGGAACCCAAAACGCGACCGCACCGCAACACCGGGGTCAACTGAAAAAGCTGCGAAACAACTCAAGCCGGACGCGCCAAAACCTCGGAAGGCCCTGCCTCGCATCAAGATTGCTGTGCCTGTTGCCTCAACGTAAGTGTTTATTTCCCGCAATTGTGTTTGTGGCACTTCATGTCTCTGCTGACCAAGTGGAGTTTATCCACCAGAGCTGCTACCTCTGTGATGCCGCCCCAGCGAAATGATGGGGACCATATGGAAGTGGACACTCCTGATGCGGCCACCTCCCAACGAGGTATAACAAACCCACACTCTACCCTGTTTTTTTGAAGAATAATCGTCGAGTGACTTGATTAAAATTGCCGATTGATAGCTGACGAAGTCATCGAACTGGAAGATGACGAGGAGCTGCAGCGAGGAACGCGAGATGAAGCTATGCCTCTGGAGGCTCCACACGTACACACTCGGAGAACATCGTCAGGACAGACACCCCATGGGCCGACTGTTGCGACGCCTCCAGCCCTTGTGGCCCCGCTGTCGAGTGCTCCGCCAGCCACTTCAATTCTGGTGGCTTCAGCACCTATTGGACAATCTGAAACACCACCTGCTGCCTCAGTTACAGCACCAACTCATTCGACGCCCGCATACCCTTTGTATCACGTCCCGGAGGACCAAACTGGAGCTGCCAAGGAAGCTATGATTCAGGCTGGGCAGATGATGCTGCGAACAAAGGAGGCGTATGAAGCCAGCAAGTTAGCCTATGATGCCAGCTCAGCGCTTCAAGCCAACGTCCGAGTAAGTGCTATTGTAAGTTCATTTCCGATTGAATTCCTGTCCATCTTGATTTTACACCCACTGGTGTTTTCTTCGCAAGTAGATCAGGTAGTCTCTGGTCCAGTGGGGGCACGCTGAGTGCACCCACTGGGTGTAGTCCCCGAGACCGCCGTCGAGTGCGTGCATCGGCGGGGGTCTGATAGAAACAATGTTCGCTTGCTTGCTTCTTTTATACTCTGATAGGCCAGACCTGGTCGAGTGTTTTTGTATCCTGTGGGGGCACGCTGAGTGCACCCACTGGGTGTAGTCCCCGAGACTACTGTCGATCGTTGACGATGGGCAGTAGTCTTAAGAACCATTCTGCAGGTTTCATGAACATCATTTTCATCAACCATGATATGATGCTGTATAGGGTTGTGGGGTGGAGCGGCGGGCCGCCTTTCAGTCGACTGCAATTGTACTTTTCCACTCGGAAGTAGAGAAATATCCATGTCGACTGAACCCCTTCTTTGCTGATTCCAGAAAGCCTGTGGGCTCGGGACCAAGTACGTCGAGCTGGAGAAGGAAAAGAATCGACTTCTGCTGGATCTGGAGCTGACGAACAACAACCTGGACCGTGCACAGGCCGAACTGAAGACTTTTGGAGGTAATCTTTGTCGATCAATTGCATTATCACTTTCATCTTCCATCCTTTGAACCGAGTGAATCCACTCAAACAGACGTACGTGATGAGAACCGTCGTCTCCGAGCACGACTCAACAATGTTATTTCTTTAGATACCATGAAGAAGGCGCTCGAGGACAAGGACAAATCACTTGCTGATGCTCAGAAGGAAGCGAAGGAGAAAACCGAAGCTGCTGAGAAGAAACTTGTTGCAGCCAGTAAACTGGAAGAAGAGAACGCCAAACTCAAGCAGGAACGATCCGACTGGATCAAGAAACTTGAAGTGCAGACCAAGGGAAAGAGTGCTCTGGAAAAACACTTAGGAGACTTTGCGAAGAAAATGTTCAACATGCTTGAAGGTGACTTTCTTCTGTCGAATGAATTTCCTTGATTTCCTCAGAACGGCGATGTGATCACCTTTTCTCTTTCTCTTCACGCAGAATTCTGTCAAGACTTTGAGAAGGAAACCGAAGAAATCGAGCCCAATCTGGACCCCACGGAGTCACTCGTCGGAGACGCCCTGGCCATGGATATGTTTCGACTCGAAGCTCGTCTTAAGAGTGTCCAAGGATATGTCACTCGGCTGAAGGCTGCATTCGAGAAGGTCGACAAGGAGTTGTGGCCTGAAGATTCTCTCCAGGCTGACCTCGAGTCTATGATGACTCGCCTCGACGAAATTCCCAGTCGAGTACAGGCGTGGAAGAAATCCGCTGCTCGTTGTGGTGCTGATGTGGCACTTTCACTCGTCAGGGTTCATTGCAAGGAGGCCAGGGAGGACAAACTGAAGGCCCTCCGAGTGATCAACACAAAGAGACTGCAGTTTGAAGATTTCATGGAGACTTTCATCGAAGCAGCCACTCGAATCGCCGACGGAATTGACCTGGATACTTTTGTCGAGCCTTCAAGCCCTACCGGAGCTTGAAGAAGTGCGCTCCTTTCAGTTAAAACTTTATTTGCCTCGGTATGCCGAGTGATGGTGTAACCGATTAAAACTTCTTTCAGGCCTTAAGCCTGAGAACTTCCCTTTGCGCGAACAAGTTTTTGCTGCGCTAGAGATTCTAGTCTTACTCGCATTTTGCTTTCCGACGTTTTGCTTGGTTGAATTTAGGACTTAGGCGAAGACTGGTTCGCAGCTAAGTTCCGAGTGTTAGGAATACCTTACACTCGGCAAGATTTTTTAACTTAGGTGAAAACTGGTTCACAGCTATGTTATACACTCGAAAGGGTTTTTCACTTAGGCGAAACGGATTCGCAGCTAAGCCTCCGAGAGAGAGGGTTGCTCTTCGCTCGGAGAAGTTTTTGAACTTAGGCGAAGACTGGTTCGCGGCTAAGTCTCCGAGTGTATTGAATGTTATACACTCGGAAGGGTTTTTCACTTAGGCGAAACGGATTCGCAGCTAAGCCCCCGAGAGAGAGGGTTGCTCTTCACTCGGAGAAGTTTTTGAACTTAGGCGAAGACTGGTTCGCGGCTAAGTCTCCGAGTGTATTGAATGTTATACACTCGGAAGGGTTTTTCACTTAGGCGAAACGGATTCGCAGCTAAGCCCCCGAGAGAGAGGGTTGCTCTTCACTTGGAGAAGTTTTTGAACTTAGGCGAAGACTGGTTCGCGGCTAAGTCTCCGAGTGTATTGAATGTTATACACTCGGAAGGGTTTTTCACTTAGGCGAAACGGATTCGCAGCTAAGCCCCCGAGAGAGAGGGTTGCTCTTCACTCGGAGAAGTTTTTGAACTTAGGCGAAGACTGGTTCGCGGCTAAGTCTCCAAGTGTATGGAATGTTATACACTCGGAAGGGTTTTTCACTTAGGCGAAACGGATTCGCAGCTAAGCCCACGAGAGAGAGGGTCGCTCTTCACTCGGAGAGGTTTTTGAACTTAGGCGAAGACTGGTTCGCGGCTAAGTCTCCGAGTGTATAGAATGTTATACACTCGGAAGAGTTTTTCACTTAGGCGAAACGGATTCGCAGCTAAGCCCCCGAGAGAGAGGGTTGCTCTTCACTCGGAGAAGTTTTTGAACTTAGGTGAAGACTGGTTCGCGGCTAAGTCTCCGAGTGTATTGAATGCTATACACTCGGAAGGGTTTTTTACTTAGGCGAAACGGATTCGCAGCTAAGCCCCCGAGAGAGAGGGTTGCTCTTCACTCGGAGAAGTTTTTGAACTTAGGCGAAGACTGGTTCGCGGCTAAGTTTCTGAGTGTATCGAATGTTATACACTCGGAAGGGTTTTTCACTTAGGCGAAACGGATTCGCAGCTAAGCCTCCGAGAGAGAGGGTTGCTCTTCACTCGGAGAAGTTTTTGAACTTAGGCGAAGACTGGTTCGCGGCTAAGTCTCCGAGTGTATGGAATGTTATACACTCGGAAGGGTTTTTTACTTAGGCGAAACGGATTCGCAGCTAAGCCCCCGAGAGAGAGGGTTGCTCTTCACTCGGAGAAGTTTTTGAACTTAGGCGAAGACTGGTTCGCGGCTAAGTCTCCGAGTGTATGGAATGTTATACACTCGGAAGGGTTTTTTACTTAGGTGAAACGGATTCGCAGCTAAGCCCCCGAGAGAGAGGGTTGCTCTTCACTCGGAGAAGTCTTTGAATGTGAAATTGTACGATCGGAATCGACAATAGACTGCGGAAGTCATAACTTAACAAACGACATCGTCTGGAGCACTCTTATTACATCAAAATAACTCAGTCGTCAAGTGTAAAAGCGTCGAAGCAAATCCGCATTCCAGGCGCGTGGCTCATCAATATTCTTCTTCAAGTTGAAAAGATGGTACGCCCCGTTGTTCAGCACCTTGGTGACGACGAATGGGCCTTCCCACGCTGGGGCCAACTTGTGGGGCCGCTGCTGATCCACTCGGAGCACCAGATCACCTTCGTGGAATGAACGGCTTTTGACGTGTCTCGCATGGAAGCGGCGAAGGTCTTGTTGATATACAGTCGACCGGATCAGGGCCATCTCTCGTTCTTCCTCTAGGAGATCCACACCATCTTGTCTAGCTTGCTCAGCTTCGTCTTCAGAGTATAGATCCACTCGGGGGGAATTGTGAAGGACGTCACTTGGCAGAACGGCTTCAGCTCCATACACAAGGAAGAAAGGAGTGAGTCCAGTCGACCGGTTAGGAGTCGTCCTCAAGCCCCACAGAACAGACGGCAATTCAGTGACCCAAGCTCCAGCAGCATGATCAAGATCTCGCATGAGCCGAGGCTTCAGTCCTTGGAGGATAAGTCCATTCGCTCTCTCAGCTTGACCGTTAGACTGGGGGTGTGCAACGGATGCGTAGTCCACCCGAGTGCCTTGAGAGGAGCAAAAGTGTCTGAACTCTTCCGAGTCAAAGTTAGAGCCATTGTCTGTAATGATACTGTGGGGGACTCCATATCTGAAGGTTATTTCTTTCATGAATTTGATAGCAGTGCGGGCGTTCAACTTCTTGATGGGTTTAGCTTCAATCCACTTAGTGAACTTGTCGACTGCAACCAGTAAGTGAGTGAATCCACTCTGGCCTGTTCTAAGGGGTCCAACCATATCCAAGCCCCATACAGCAAATGGCCAGACGAGTGGAATAGTCTTCAAAGCAGACGCAGGTTTGTGTGACAGGTTCGAATAAAACTGGCATCCTTCGCAGTGATCAACTATATCTTTGGCCATCTCATTGGCGCGTGGCCAAAAGAAACCCGCTCGGTAGGCTTTGGCAACAATTGTCCTAGAGGACGCATGATGACCACAAGTTCCCGAGTGAATCTCCTCCAAAATCAGTCGACCTTCTTCAGGAGAAATACACCGCTGAATCACGCCAGTCACACTTTCTCTGTAGAGTTGTCCATCCATAACAGTAAAAGCTTTGGATCTGCGGACTATCTGTCGAGCTTCGTCTTCATCATCTGGGAGTTCTCGCCTCAGAATATATGCAATATAAGGAACAGTCCAGTCGGGGATGATCACTAAAACCTCCATAACTAAATCAATAACTGCTGGGATGTCGACTTCAGTCGGATCTGAGGCGTTCTTTGCTTGCGAGGGCTCTTCAGTGAAAGGATCTTCCTGTACCGAAGGAGAATGAAGGTGCTCGAGAAATACATTGCTGGGGACAGGTTTCCGAGTGGATCCAATCTTTGCCAGCTCATCAGCTGCTTGATTCTTCACTCGGGGAACATGATGGAGTTCTAAGCCTTCGAATTTCTTCTCAAGTTTCCTTACTGCATTGCAGTATCCTGTCATAGCGGGGTTCCTGACATCCCACTCTTTCATCACTTGATTGACCACCAAATTAGAGTCGCCATATACCATCAGGCGCCGGACGCCGAGTGAAATGGCCATACGCAACCCATACAAGAGTGCTTCATATTCAGCTTCATTGTTGGAAGAATCAAAGTGAATCTGCAAGACATAACTGAGTTTGTCACCTTTTGGGGACACCAGAACTACGCCAGCACCAGACCCATTCAGCATCTTCGAGCCATCAAAGAACATGGTCCAGTGTGCCGAGTAAACTTGGATCGGTTGCTGCTGTTCAGTCCACTCGGCCAAGAAATCAGCAAGGGCTTGAGACTTGATTGCTTTCTTTGCTTCAAACTTGATGTCAAAATAGAGGAGCTCAATAGCCCATTTGGCCACTCGACCAGACGCATCTCGATTGTGGAGAATTTCAGACAATGGAGCATCACTGACGACTGAAATTGAGTGATCTTGAAAATAATGTGCCACCTTCTTAGCTGACAGATATATACCGTACACAAGCTTCTGGTAATGTGGATATCTTTGCTTTGAAGGAGTCAACACTTCAGAGACGTAATAAACAGGACGCTGGACTTTGTAAGCTTTACCTTCCTCTTCCCTCTCGACAGTGAGAACTGTACTGACGACCTGATTAGTAGCCGCTATGTATAATAGCAATGGCTCCTTACTGCGCGGAGCAGCAAGCACCGGCTGGGTGGAAAGCAGAGCTTTGAGCTCGACAAACGCTGCTTCAGCTTCAGAAGTCCACTCGAATGTATCAGACTTCTTCATCAGTCGGTATAAAGGCAATGCCTTTTCACCGAGATGAGAAATGAATCGACTCAATGCTGCCAAGCAACCTATGAGCTTCTGGACATCGTGCACACGCTCAGGGCTTTTCATTCGGGTGATGGTGCCGATCTTTTCAGGATTAACGTCGATTCCCTTTTCAGAAACGAGAAAACCGAGTAATTTGCCGCCAGGAACACCGAAAGTGCACTTAGTCGGATTTAGCTTGATATCATATCTCCTCAGATTGGCAAATGTTTCAGCTCAGTCAGACAAGAGGTCGGAACCTTTGCGAGACTTGACGACAATGTCATCCATGTAGGCTTCAACATTCCGAGGAATCTGATCGAGTAAACATTTTTGAATCATGCGCATGAAAGTAGCGCCAGCGTTCTTCAAACCAAAAGGCATGGTGATATAACAGAAACACCCGAAAGGGGTGACGAAGGCTGTCTTTATTTCATCCGGACCAAACAGACGGATCTGATGGTAACCAGAGTAAGCATCCAGAAAAGATAGACGCTCACACCCCGCAGTTGAGTCGACAATCTGATCAATGCGGGGGAGTGGAAAATGATCTTTCGGGCAGACCCGATTGATATGTTTGAAATCAATACACATGCGGAGTGACTTGTCCTTCTTAGGGACCATAACGACGTTCGATAACCACTCGGAGTGGTAAATCTCACGTATGAACTTAGCCGCCAAGAGACGAGCCACCTCCTCGCCGATTGCTTTTCGCTTCTCCGTTGCCGACCGACGCAAATGCTCCTTCACAGGCTTGGCCTTTGGGTCAACTCTCAACCGGTGCTCAGCCAGTTCCCTGGGTACACCAGGCATGTCAGCAGGCTTCCATGCGAAGATGTCCCAGTTCTCACGGAGGAACTGGATGAGCTGGGCTTCCTATTTGCTGTCGAGTGTCGTCGAGATGTTGGTCGGGGCAGCTGTTGGATCTGTCGGGTGAATGTTCACTTTCTTCACTTCTCCTGCCGACTGAAAAGCTGACTCAGAAGCGGGCTTCTTAGTGCGTAACACGTCGGAAGGATCAGCGTTTTTCTTGTATTCTTCCAATTCGACCATGGCCATCTGATGATCGGCGATCTTGGAGCCCTGCTGAAGGCACTCCTCAGCCCTCTGTCGATTGCCAGTGACTGTGATCACACCCTTGGGTCCGGGCATCTTCAGCTTGAGATACACGTAACATGGACGGGCTATGAAACGGGCATAAGTCGGACGACCAAGAATGGCGTGGTATGCACTCTGGAAGTCCACCACTTCAAATGTCAATTTTTCCTTGCGAAAATGCTTATTGTCACCAAACACCACATCCAACGCTATTTGACCGAGTGAACGGGCCTTTTTCCCAGGGATGACACCATGGAACTGCATGTTGCTTTCACTAAGTCGGGACATCGGAATGCCCATCCCCTTGAGGGTATCTGCATATAGGATGTTCAGACCGCTTCCACCGTCCATCAAAACCTTGCGGAGTCGAGTACCCCCCACAACTGGGTCCACCACCAACGCTTGCCGCCCGGGGGTAGCAATATGCGCAGGGTGATCTGACTGATCAAACGTGATAGCAGTCTGAGACCACTTGAGATATGTGGGGGTAGAGGGAACCGCCATGTTAACCTCCCTGTTGATAACTTTCAGTCGACTCTTGCTCTCAACATCAGCAAAAATCAACAGAGTGGCATTGATCTCAGGAAACTCTTCTTTATCTTCTTCATCTCCCTTTTCAGGGTCTTTTTCACTCGACTGGCTCTCTTTGAACTGTTCAATTAGCAAACGGCACTGTCGGGTGGTATGCTTTGGCAATATTAAATTGCCCTCTTCATCCTTCCTCGTGTGGATTGCACACGGTAAATCCATAACATCTGTACCCGACTGATTCTTTGACTTCTTGGGGGCGAACTTAGCTTTGGACTTTCCTTTATTTTTGGCCTGAGCCGCCAGAGCGGCCGCTTCTGCCGGAGCGGGGGGATCAGCCTTGCGCTTCTGCTTCCGATTGGAATTTCCGCCTGCATCATTGTCGACTGCTTTTCCTTTACCGCTTCAGAGGCGGTTCTCTTCTTCCCCATTGGCGTACCGAGTGGCAATCTCCATCATCTTGCTCAGAGAAATATCACCAGTGCGACCAAATTTCAGATAGAGCTCTCTGTATCTAACACCAGCCTTGAAAGCACAAACAGCCTGGTGTTCGGAAACATTCTCCACCGTGTGATGCAGGGTGGACCAGCGTTGAATGTAGTCTCGCAAGGTCTCATTGGGTTTCTGAACACAGTGCTGCAAATCAATCAAACCAGCCGGACGTTTACAGGTGCCCTCAAAGGTTCTGATAAACACTCGGGCCAAGTCCTCCCAGCAATAGATGCTAGAGGGAGCCAAACGATTCAACCAAGCTCTGGCCGAACCATCTAACATCAGGGACAAATGCTTCATGGCTATGTTGTCGTTTCCTCCACCAATCTGCACGGCCACTCGGTAATCATCTAACCATGTCTCGGGCTTCGTCTCGCCAGAAAACTTGCCAATTCCAGCCGCCAACCTAAAGTTGGGGGGAATTTCTGCAGAGCGAATGGCTCTGCTAAAACACTCGGGACCAGACATAATAGCTCCGCTTCCACTCGGATAGTCTCCGTTATAACCATCTCTGTGGGCTCTGCCTCTGTCGACCTGTCTTTGAGCGAGGACATCCCTTGCGTCAAATCCAGGATGCTGCTCATCACCGAACGGGCGCCTATCATCATTGTGCCGGGGCACATAGGAACCACTCCGCGGAGGAGAAAGCACTCAACGGCGGTCATCGCGGTGATAACGGGGAGCAAACTGATCTCGCCCCTGGTCTCTGTACCGATCTTCCCAGAAGTCTCCGCCTCTGTGGCGCAGGGGCGACCCAGGACTGTGGGCCGATTGAACTGTTTCCGCCCTGGGTGAATTGCTATGTAGTCTGTTCTGCGACTGAGACACAGCCGCATTCTGCTGCTGCGCTGCTTCGAGCAGCGTTCTGATCTGTTGCAAACCTCTACCAGCTTCCGACCGTGACGGCTGTATAGAATCTGCAATCCTAGCAGTAGCCGCAACATTCAACACTGGAGTACGGAATACCTCGACGTTATTCCGCGATCCACTCGGAAACAACTGTCGTTGATGTTGATTGGGACGCGGCGGACGCTGTCGAGCACGCTCGTCGAGTGCCTTCTGCATCTCTTTGAGTCGAAGGCGAGTCGCCTCCATGGCCTGGGCCTCAGCAGTCGTGCCGACGATGGGAGTACGGAGAACATCCTCATCCCGGTGCTGCTGTTCATTCGACGTTCCACCAATCTCGTGCCTGGCGTGGCTGAAGCCAGGCGGCGGACTCTGATGAGAGCCAGCCATAAAAACCTCAGCCGCAGGATCGCAGCTCTCGCACTCGGAGGGAACGCCCGACCGATCTGACGCCGAGTCGAACACGCCGAGAAGTGACTCGACGGGCTCGATGGCCGCAATCTGCGGGGACGAAGCCTGGCGGGCCGCCGCATGTCGTACCCAACGTTGTAGCCGCGAACGACCGGATCGCTTGCGACGATGAACAGCATGGAAGGCCGACACGTACGGAGTCGACGGCTAAAGGAGAAGAACACCGCAGGAGCTTGCGCAAAAGTGCGTCGCCCCACGACTCGGGAGCGCCTCAACGTTCAGAGGCGCCTCCCGGAGCCATGCCGAATCGTCGGCGATGAAGGTGAGCGCTCCGAGACGGATCTCGCGGCCCAGGAACAAATCACCGCCGGATGACATGACGAAGGAAAACAAATGCAACCTCGCCGGAAGTCGCTTAGACGCCTGCCCCACGGTGGGCGCCAACTGTCGTGGGAACGAGTCTGACAGTAGAAGGTAGGGGTACGTAAGGAGAGGGCAGAGTCCTAGCTACGGCGAGGGTGTACACACAGATGTATGAGTTCAGGCCCCTCTCGTGGAGGTAATAGCCCTACGTCTCAGGTGCTCGGGAGCTATTTGTCTAGTGTAATTGGAGTATCGCTACAGGGGGTGCGAACCAGCCAACCCTTATGCCAGAGGGGAGGGATGGCTTATATAGAGTGCGCTGCCCCTCATAAGTGACCGGCGTTTAAGGGTCAGATCGTGGTTATAAAGACGTACGTTACTGGTAACGTACAACATAAATGCTATTAATGGTCTTGATGAATGCCTGCCCGTTAGCCTCCCTGGGGTGACTTCTGGGCTTCTGTGGTCGACTGTCTTCTGGTCCTTCCGAGTGAAAGGTAAGCGTCGAGTGAAAGGTACCTCCGAGTGTATATTGTCGAGTGGCTTGTATGACTTGGTGATTTCAGTCGGAGACTTCCTTGTAGCTCTTAAGCTTTCTGGGGTAGTGTCTTTAGGTAGGGCATGTAGGTCAGGCCTATGACCCTACCCTAGGTACATATCCCCATCAGCGCAGGCTCCATAAGACTGCCGGCAGCTCGTCGATCCAGCTGCCGGGTGAGCGCACAAGTGGCTCGATGAACCGGGGCTTGATGCCGGCCAGTGATACGTCTCCAACGTATCTATAATTTATGAAGTATTCATGCCATGTTTATAACAATTTTATATGGTTTTGGTATGATTTGATTAGAACTAACCCGGACTGACGCTGTTTTCAGCAGAACTACCGTGGTGTTGTTTTTTGTGCAGAAATAAAAGTTCTCGGAATTGGACGAAACTTTTTGACGATTTTTTTGGACCAAAAGAGACCCCCGAAGCTTCGTGGAAGGACCAGAAGCCTCACGAGGTGCTCACAAGGCACCACGGCGCGGCCTGGGGGGTCGCGCCGTGCTGCCTTGTGGGGCCCTCGTAGCTCCTTTTCGCGTGATTCCAACGCTGAAAAATCCTATAAATAGAGAAACCCCCAGAAATAAACCTAGAACTTTGACGCCGCCGCCGCAAGCCTCTGTACCGAAGAAATACCATCTGGAGCCCTGTTTCGGCACCCTGCCGGAGGGGGGAATCATCACCGGAGGCCATCTTCATCATCCCGGCGGTCTCCATGACGAGGAGGGAGTAGTTCACCCTCGGGGCTGAGGGTATGTACTAGTAGCTATGTGTTTGATCTCTCTCTCCCGTGTTCTTGATTTGGCATGATCTTGATGTATCGCGAGCTTTGTTAATATAGTTGGATCATATGGTGTTTCTTCCCTCTCTATCTTCTTGTGATGAACTGAGTCTTTCCCTTTGAGGTTTCGTTATTGTCGGATTGAATATTTCAGATTTGAGAACACTTGATGTATGTCTTGCATGTGGATACCCGTGGTGACAATGGGGTATTCTATTGAGTCACTTGATGTATGTTTTGGTGATCAACTCGCGGATTCCCGTGACCTTGGGGTGATCTAGGCATAGGGGTTGGTTGCACATTTTCATTATCTTTTCTTCGATGAGAAACTTTGGGGTACTCTTTAAAGTTCTTTGTGTGGATTGAATATTATGAATCTGAAGTTGTTTGATGCATATCGAATAATCAACTCACGGATACTTGTGGTGACATTAGAGTATCTAGGTGACATTAGAGTTGGTTGATGCGTATCATATGGTGTTATTTTAGTACGAACTCTAGGGCTATTTGTGACACTTATAGGGATGGCTCAATAGATTGATCGGAAAGGATAACTTTGAGGTGGTTTCATACCCTACAAACAATTTCATCTTATGTTCTCCGCTTGATAAGAACTTTGGAGTGATTCTATGTCGCACGTTGAGGGATTGTTATATGATTCAATTATGTTAGCATTGTTGAGAGATTGCACTAGTGAAAGTATGAACCCTAGGACTTGTTTTCAAGCATTGCAATACCGTTTGTGCTTCATTTTATCACTTGCTACCTTGCTGTTTTTATATTTTCAGATTACAAAAACCTATATCTACTATCCATACTACACTTGTATCACCATCTCTTCGCCGAACTAGTGCACCTATACAATTTACCATTGTATTGGGTGTGTTGGGGACACAAGAGATTTCTTGTATTTGATTGCAGGGTTGTTTGAGAGAGACCATCTTCATCCTACGCCTCCCACGGATTGATAAACCTTAGGTCATTCACTTGAGGGAAATTTGCTACTGTCCTACAAAACTCTGCACTTGGAGGCCCAACAACGTCTACAAGAATAAAAGTTGCGTAGTAGACATCAGCCAGGATGAGGCCGTTCGCCCGCTCTGCCTGGCCATTCGACTGGGGGTGCGCGACGGATGCTAAGTCTAGCCGGATGCCGGAGACGGAGCAGTAGCGCGCCAGTGCGCCCTTGGCGAAATTGGTGCCGTTATCGGTGATGATGCTGTTGGGGACGCCGTAGCAGACCGCGATGTCTTTGATGAATTTGACGGCCACGGGGCCGTCGAGCTTCCTGATCGGCCTCGCCTCGATCCACTTGGTGAACTTGTCGACCGCCACCAGCAGATGCGTCATACCGTCCCGGGCGGTCTTGAATGGCCCACCATGTCGAGACCCCAGACGGCAAAGGGCCACGTGATGGGAATGGTCCGGAGAGCCGTAGCTGGTTGGTGGCTCCGGCTCCTGAAGTGTTGGCAGCCCTTGCACTCGAGGACCAGCTACTCCACGTCCTTCAGAGCTGTGGGCCAATAAAAACCAAGGCGGAAAGCCTTGGCCACCAGGGACCTCAAGGCTGTGTGGTGCCCGCATTCGCCTTGATTAATGTCCCGCAGGATCTCGAGGCCTTTGGCCGGCTCGACGCAGCGCCGGAAGACGCCGGTCGTGCTGCGCTTGACGAGCTCGTTGTTGATGATCGAGTAGGCGGAGGCCCGGTGTTGCACCTGCCGGGCCGAGACCTCGTCGCTGGGAAGCTCGCCGCTCATCAAGAAGGCAAGAATCGGTTGTGCCCAGGATGGTGCCTCCACCACGGTGAGGACGGCGACCTGCCCGGGGGTGGCCGGACGAGGAGGCAGCGAACTGGAGCCGGCAGTTTCTGGAGCCGAAGTGGCAGCCCTCGTACTGAGACCGGCAGCCCCCGGGGCCAGGTTGAAGACGACAGTCCCTGAGCTCGGAACGGCAGTCCCCGAGCCGGAGGCCGGGGCCGCCGGGTCGGCCGGGACGAAGATGGACTCCGAATCTGGGGACGGCCTGATGGAAGGCTTTGCGCAGGTACTCAAGGGAGACGCCGGCCAGGATGGCCTGCCGTCTGGAGCCAATCTTGGCTAGAGTGTCCGCCGCCTCATTCTCGGCTCGGGGGACGTGGAGGAACTCGCAGCCGTCGATGCTGCCGGACAGCTGCTGGACCAGGTTGCGGTGGCCATGTTGGCATCCCTGGCGTCCCATTCGCGTGAGACCTGCTGGATCACCAGGTCGGAATCACTGTAACAGAGGATGCGCCGGATGCCGATCTCCTTGGCCAGCAGGAGGCCGTGGACAAGGGCTTCGTACTCGGCGACGTTGTTGGAGGCAGCGAAGTGGAGTTGAAGCGCGTAGCGCAACCGGTCGTTCTTTGGGGAGGAGAGCACGATGCCGGCTCCCAAGCCGATGAGCATCTTCGACCCATCGAAGTGCATGCGCCAATGCGTTGAGTCGGGAGCCGGCGACAAGTATTGGGTCTCCGCCCAGTCGACGAGGAAATCCGCCAAGGCTTGTGACTTGATGGCCGTGCGGGGCTCGTAGTGGATCGTGTATGCGGCCAGCTCGATGGCCCACTTGGCGACCCGACCGGTGGCGTCCCGGCTGCTGATGATCTCCGAGAGGGGGGCCGTGCTTACCACGGTGATGAGATGCTCCTGGAAGTATGGCTTCAGCTTCTTCGCGGCGAAGTATACGCCGTAGCACATCTTCTGGTAGTGAGGGTAGTTCTGCTTGGAGGCGGACAGGACCTCACTGAGGTAGTACACCGGGCGATGGACCGGCTGCGCCTTGCCGGTCTCCGGTCGCTCTACCACCATGACCACACTCACCACCCGGGTAGTGGCCGCGATGTATAACAGGAGCGGCTCCTTCTCGGCTGGCGCGGCCAAACTGGACGCGGTGGAGAGCTTGCGCTTGAGGTCGTGGAAAGCCTCGTCCGCCTGGTCGTTCCACTCGAACGGGGTCATCTTCTTCATCAGCTGGTACAGGGGCAGGACCCTCTCTCCCAGCCGGCTGAGGAAACAGTTGAGCGATGCCAAGCAGCCGGTGAACTTTTGCATGTCGCGTAGCCGAGCCGGCTTGCGCATGCGCTCGATGGACTTGATCTTCTCCGGATTGGCCTCGATCCCACGTTCGGAAACGAGGAAACCGAGGAGCTGCCTGGCTGGGACGCCGAACACGCACTTCTCTGGGTTGAGCTTGATCTGGTATGTGCGCAAGTTGGCGAACGTCTCTGTGAGGCCGGCCAGCAAGATGAGGCGCCTCTTGGTCTTGACCACGATATCATCCACGTATACATGGACATTCCTGTCGATCTGGGGCAGGAGACACTTCTGCATGCAACGCTGAAAAGTCGCGCCGGTGTTCCTCAGGCCGAACGACATGGTGACGTAGCAGTAAGCTCCAAAAGGCATGATGAAGGAAGTCTTGAGCTGGTCGGCCGGGTCCAGCTTGATCTGGTGGTAGCCAGAGTAGGCGTCCAGGAATGACAGCAGTTCGCAGCCGGCCGTGGAATCGATCACCTGATTGATCCGGGGCAAGGCGAAGGGGTCCTTGGGGCATGCCTTGTTCAGGCTGGTGTAGTCGATGCACATGCGCCACTTGCCATTTTTCTTCAGGACAAGGACCGGGTTCGCCAGCCACTCCGGATGAAAAACCTCCATGATGAAGCCGGCCGCCAGCAGCCGGGCGATCTCCTCCCCGATAGTTCTCCGCTTCTCCTCAGAGAAACAGCGGAGCGGCTGTTTGACCGGCTTGGCATCCGGCCGGACGTGCAGCTTGTGCTCGGCGAACTTCCTCGGGACTCCGGGCATGTCCTTGGGGGACCACGCGAAGACGTCCCGGTTTTCGCGGAGGAAATCGACGAGCTCGCCTTCCTGCTCGCTGCTGAGCCGGGTACTGATGGTGACGCACTGGGACGGATTGGCCGGGTCCAGAGGGATCTGCTTGGTGTCCTTGGACGGCTGGAAGGATGCCTCAATGTCCGGCTTCATGGACGGAGGGAGGGCCTGTAGGAGATATACCCTAGAGGCAATAATAAATGCTATTATTTATCTCCATGTTCATAATTATGTTTATGTTCCATGCTATAACTGCTATGGTTCTTGTAACACCCCAAAAATTTAACCATGTTTTTATTAAGTAAAATTTGGCCAGAAATAAAATTTTGAATTATACTAGGTCTTTTATTAATTTTAGAGTAATTTCTGTTTTCCAAAATTCTTCCCTCCATATAGGAAATTTTGGAAAAAATATTATTGGCTTGGGTAGTTTTCTTAAATCATTTCATTTATATTTTAATAACAGTAGGAATTATTTTAATAATAAAATTTTTCCCAAGATAATCATTTTAATAGCATTTTCAATACTTAAAATGCTTCTGTTGCACTACAACTATTTTAAATAATTCTTTTAAAATTCCACAAAAATTATGAGGAGTCAAGAGATGCCTATAGATCACTTTTATGCAAAAACCCATCATAGTTATTTGAAAATTTTGAGCACAATTTCCAATTTTCAATTTTGTCCCATTCCTAGGTTTTAACTGCAACCCTAGTTTTCCTTCATCAAACAATTCTACAAAAATTCCCACTTATAGTCCTTCCAACCAAACCCTTAAGCCTAGGAGCTCACCCCCAATCTCACCATTTTAGTTCACCAAACAATTCCCTCAATATTTGATCCAGAACTGCAATCCAACCAAACTTGCACTTGCAAGTTTTTCTTTTGGTCAAACAAACCCTGCCATCCTCTTTATCATCTAAGGAGACACCACCCTGCCAAGTTTCACATCCAACAAAATTCCCTAGCTAGCTCTAGCAATCTGTCGAGCAGGTTATGGGCATGACAGAAATTTTGCAACTTCTGAACCTTCATATACAACTTGATCCTATTGCGAATCCAGCATGTCCATAGCCCTTATAATTCATATGAGCTCCACGCTGCTAAGTACCACTCGCATAGAAGCACCTCAGAGCGCCCTGGCATTCTGTCGAGCGCCTAGCGTGCATGTCCAGAGCGCGAGCAGCGCGCCCGAACCACAGCCGCTGGCACCCGAGCCCCTGTCGCTCCCCAGTTCCTTCACTCGCCCGTCCTGATCCTCTCCTGGATCACCAAGTCACCCCTGGTTCTGGCCGACACCCCGCCTTGTCGCCTGGCGCCGGCCAGCACCGGCCACGACCACCACCATCTCAGGCACGCCACTGCCCGAGACGCGTGGCTCGTTTCTGAGCCACCAGAGCCGCTCGTGCTCATCCCCCTCTCCCTGTAGCCTCTTCACCGCCTCACCAACCCCTCCACCGACCTCACCGGCCTCACCCGCCGCGTTAATGGCCACCGCCACCTCGGCCATCTCCAGAACCCGCCGAACCGACCTCCTCCTCCCTATTTAAGCCGCCCCCGAGCTCCCCTCGGTCACCAGCAAGACCCCTCCTTCCTCTGTGATCCTCTCCAGGCAATAGAATGACAGGTGGTGGTCGTCCTCTCCACCTCCGGCAGCTTCGGTCGCTGCCATGTCCCGACCGATTCCAGCGCAATCAGGGCCTCCCCTCCTTCATTCTCTTCACCAGTAGCCCTCCCTAGACCCCGCGAATTCATTCCACCCTTTAATTTCGCTCGGGATCAACCGTAGGCGGAGGTCCTCTTCCAGCTCCGCCGGAGCCTTTCGGGGAAACCTCGCCGCCGGCAAGGTAGGGCTCCCCGGCGACCGTGCCACCCACCAGGAGGTTTGTCGTGCTCTCCTGAGTGCGAGGGTGTGCTCTACATGCGGAGGGGCACCGCCAATCGCCGGTGAGCGTCGCCGGAGTCCCCGCCTCTGTTCTGCCGCGGGAGAAATGACGAGGACGACCAGTCAAACCTGACCGGTGGGCCAGGCGGGGCCCACCGTCAGTGACTGGAAGTCGGGACCCGCGTTTGTAAGTGGAGGCGTATTTTTCTTAAAGTACGTCTCCCTCACTGGAAGACGTATTTCCGCGAGTGCGCCTCCGACGTCGACAGCCTCCCGCGCAGCCGAGCGGCTGGGCCTGGCCCAGTGGCACCGCACGGCTAAACAGCGCTCAGGGTGAACATTTCTAGCAAACCTCAATTAATTCTACAGCAATATTTCCAAGACCAAATTTGATGATTCAAATTTCTACATACTCCTAAAATCATGCTCTATTAATCTAGCTAGGGTGAACATTTTTCCTAACCTTAGTTTTTGTTGGATCAATTAAATAGTCCATTTAGTCATTTATTTCTGCTTAGGAAATTCCCAGGAAAATCATATGAACTCCAAATAATTTGATTCTTTTTCTGAAATTCCTAATTTTTCATCTAGTTTATTCTAGTATTTATTTCAAAAATTTCCAAACAACTTTTTTGTGCTGCTTTGGCTTTATGTGGTAATTGCAATATTTTTGAAAATAGGAAAATGGAGGGAAGATAAAATTTTCAAAGTTTTGGAGTGCACCCAACAGTTCTGCATGCTCAAGGCAAGCATCTTGAACACTTGATATGGTGAATGCATGGTTGATTATTTACAAGAATAATGGAATCATGAATATGCGGAATTCGAATAAAATTTGCATATGGCTAGTTATACATGCATGACCCCTTGATAATATTTTCTCTCCATGAAGTATGAGTGGGTATGGCTATTTTCACATGTCACATATTCCTCTGTTGGTTCGGACAAATCTGCAGGAAAGAATCAGTCACGAGAAAAGTGACCGTGAGACTGAAATCTCGTTGTGACGAGAATGATCAGTGATGGCATGTTGGGACATGTCAGGTGGTGACCCTGTTGGGTACTACCATGGAAATATATTGTGCTAACCACTGCAGGAAAACTTAAGCCTCCTGAGTCGACCGTGGATCGATTCTTGTTCCGGTAACTCCCATACTTGTTTCGTGTTGCCACTGGTCCCTGCCACAGGTAGGGTATGGTTTAGTAAGTTGATAACCCCTTTCCGTGCACACACCGTACAGAGAGGCCATGGTGAAAGATACCAGAGGCCTCTGGTAGGCATGTCACCTGGTCAGGGGGCATGGGTGTATCCGGCTGGGCCGAGAGGGGGGCACCCCTTGTAATCCGCGCGTTATGAATTGTGATCCCATGCTATTCGAGATGATGGTCTCCCCGTCTTAGAGTTTTTCTTGAACGATGCTTTGGGTGATTCCTGGCATCCGCAAAGTTAATTTGGTGTGTGCTGGTCAGGTGTGTTTTCAACCCAAAGACCGTAATGGGAATTAGTCAGCGTCTCGGTGTTGGCTAAAGAAATCCTTTACTTGTGGGTAAAGAGTACACCCTCTGCAGAGTTATACCTATTCAAATAGCCGTGTCCACGGTTAAGGACTACAGTCTGGGTTGGTCAAGTGTCGGTCTTCGGAGGAAATGATTAAGATTGAGCATGGTTCATTTTTGTCACTACTGGTGCTATTATGAATATTATTGTTGACATGAATATTATTGTGGACTAACCTTTTCCTCTTATGTGCAACCTTGAGTATCTCTTGGGATGGCTAGACTACCCGAGATACTCATTTTTATTTTTTCTGAATATCTCTTGGGATGGCTAGACTACCTGAGATATTCATTTTCATTTTTCTGAGTGTCTCTTGGGATGGCTAGACTACCCGAGATACTCAGTTTTATTTTCTTTTCTGAGTATCACTTGGGATGGCTAGTCCACCTGGATACTCACTTATTTTCAAGACCTCTCGAGGCATCGCATTTAGACACCCGTTTGGCATTTCTTTTCAAGACCTCTCGAGGCGTCGCTTTCAGACACCCGTTTGGCATTTCTTTTCAAGACCTCTCAAGGCGTCGCTTTCAGACACCCGTTTGGCATTTCTTTTCAAGATCTCTCGAGGCGTCGCATTTAGACACCCGTTTGGCATTTCTTTTCAAGACCTCTCGAGGCGTCGCATTCAGACACCCGTTTGGCATTTTTCTTGGAATTCCTCGGGCGGTCCAACGCCCGATGTTCCATTTTATTTTCTTGATTTACTACTAACATGATTTATTTATTCTTCCGCACCGTATTAATATTTTGTAACATCCCCATGTATTAAGCTACAGTGATCACCCTTTTGATAATGCCAAGTCACCATGATTAACAGTGCTTGATCATCACTTGCATCATATCTCATTTCAAATTCCAACTCAAATTGAAATTCTACTATAAATTGAAAATAAAAGTTGTTCCAATTTGGAAACTAAAAAGTTCATTAAATAGAAAATAATCCATAACTAATTATGTTAAGAAAAACAACATCACCCAAATTCCCTAGATGAGTCTAACATCCTACAACAGTACCAAAACAGCAATTTAAATTGCCAATTCATTTAATAAAAATTCAAGTGAAATCCTTTTCTCTCCAAACCTTTTTCTGGCAGTGTTAAATATTGCCCAAAATTTATTGAGCCAAGTCACATATTTTACAAAAAGGAAAGGATGTCCAAATATTTTTCAAAACAGAAATAAAGACAGAAAACAGAAAAGAAAAGGGAAAAGAACAACGGGCTACTGTGCACTTGGGCTTCCAGTGCACAGTGCAAATCGGCCCGGCCCAGTGAGGCCTTCTCCTTCCTCTCGCCAGGCCGAAGCCATGGCGCCGCCCGAACGCGCGCGCGCCGTCCACCCGCCGATTGCCTCGCTGTCGGCCATCCGGTGGTGCCCCGCGTGGATAAGGACCCCACACACCCCCCTGGCGAAGCCCTAGCTCGATTCCCCCCTCCCCTCGCTCGCTTTCTTCCTCGCATCGCCGCTTGCCTCTGCCATCGCCATCGTCGCGTCGATCCCGCGCTCTCCGTCGTCCCCTTGCAGCGCCGACATGTCGTAGAGCATCACCGCCGTCCGCTACGCCGCCTGGACCAAGCAATTCGAGACGGGAGCCGCTGCCTCGAGCCCGACGAGCTCGTCTTCAACCTTCGGATCGCCGCCTTTCGCCGCCGTTTCCGTCGCCGTCGAGTCGTCCCCGCGCCCACTTAGCTCACCTGCAGGCTCACTGTAAGCCCGCGCTTCTTTTCCCTCTCTCTCCCGTGCAATTCTGTCACCGTAGCCGTCGTTGCCGCTTCGCCCGAGCTCGCTGCCGCCGTTCATGTTGCCGTCGTGCTCACTGTCACTGCCAACCGCGTCCGTGCCCCGCGTCGTGCTCCTGGGCTTCCCAGCATCCCAACGTACGAGATCCCGTCGCCTGCCGTGCCCTACGACGACTAAACGGAGCTCGCCCGAATGCATCGCCGCCGGCGATGACGTAGCGCTCCACTCCCGAATGCATGCCGCCGGCGATGACGTAGCGCTCCACTCCGGCCATCGCAGGACCTCGCACCACTGCCATTCGACGCGGCTTGAAGCCCTCTTTCGAACGCGCCTAGTCTCGAGCAAAACAGCCGCCTGTGCGCGGATTCCGGTGAAGCCCGCCGCGCGCCGCCGCGCGATTGGGTCGCTGGAGTAACTCCGGCGACGGCGCCGATGACGCTGACGTGGCCCGCCATGTGGGACCCCTGTGCCACTGACTGTTGGGCCCCACTGGCCCCGTTGACCAGTCAACGGTGCTGACTGGGCAGCCCAGTGTCGCTGACTTGTGGGCCCGCACTGTTTAAAACATTTTTAAAATTAAATAAACCGTTAATTAATCTGTTAATTAAATTGTTTAGTTAATCAGTCACTGACAGTAGGACCCACCCACTAATTAATCATTAGTTAGTTTAATTAATCTGTAATTAGCTACTGTGTCACTGACCAGTGGGACCCACTGGTCAGGTTTGACTCTGGTCAGCCGGGTTTGACCGCTGACGCCATGCTGACGTCACTGGCTACTGTTTTGGGTAATTCCAATTAAATAATTTCATAAATTCCAGAAAATGACTAAAACTTTGAAAAATCATATAAAATAAACCGTAACTCGGATGAAAATAATTTATATATGAAAAACGATCAGAAAAATATGACGAATCCGAATATCCTACCCACATACCTGCCACACCCCTCTAACATACTGAACGTGGAACTTTTTGCCCGTATTTGATAGATCAATAATGCATAACCTTGATAAAATAAATCCAAATAAATTCCTAAATCATCTAAAATAATTAGAGAGGCAATATATCACACCTGCATATCATTTAGGCATGTCATGCATAGTGATTGCATTTGTTGCCGTGTATTTATTGTTTCTTCCCCCTCCTTCTCTCCCGATAGACGCCGAGACCGCCGCCGACGCAGCTGAGTACGACTACGCTCCAGACGAGCAGCCTTCAAACGACCAGCCCCTCTCAGCAGAGCTTCCAGGCAAGCAAAACCCCCTTGATCATCCAGATATCGCCCACTCTTTCTCTCTTATGCTTGCATTAGAATTGCTTCTATTGTTAATCCGATAGCTCCTATTCTGATGCATAGCCTGATTTTGTCGCCTGCTGCTTATACCTACCTGTTGTCCCATGCTTCTTAGTTAGCTATGCTATTGATTCATCGGTGGCCCTTCACCCTTGTCCGTTTTCCATGCTTGATATCGGGTCATGATCACTCTGGGTGATGATCACGGAAATGTTTACATATTGCAATACTTTAAACTGATCAAGTCGGGCCGGCTCCAAGAGTGCCTGCGAGAGAATAATATTAAAGACAGGTCGGCTCCAAGAGCACCCGCGAGTGTTGTGTTATCAAGTCGGAGCGACATGGATCCTGTTCGTCTCTGCAAGTTACTAAACACGCCTAACGGATTTGGGTATTTGATCTGAGTAGGCCGCTGGCCTTATACACACTATCACCACGTGGTATAATGGTTATGGGACCCTCTACGTCGTATGTATCAGCCGAAAGCTCTTCAGATGTCACAGCTCAGAGATGCGGGCTGATTGTTGGGGTGGGCTGGTTACGTCACTTGTGTATACAGTGTCGCGCCTGGGCCCCGGCCAGTCACGCAACGTGCAGGAGTGCAAAGGGCGATGGCCCAAGACCCCTTCGCACTTAGGATTTAGATCGGCGTGTTGACCTCTCTGCTGAGCCTAGGTAGGACTGCGTCGTGTCGATCACCCGAGGCCGGGCATTACCCAGCAAGTGTGTCCGGCCAGATGTGATCGAGCGTGTTGGGTAATAGTAGTGCACCCCTGCAGGGAAGTTATCTATTCGAATAGCCGTGTCCACGGTAACAGGACGCTCGGAGTTGTATCCTGATCTACTACAACTACAAATGGATACTTTTACAATGATAAACTACTACTACTGCTCTCAGGATCACTTTCTCACAGGGTAGACGAGGAAGGATCCCAGGGCTTTACTAAAATATGATTGATTATATATTATCTTGTTCTACTCTCTTCTGATGCTGCAAGATTGCTTCAAGATGCTAGTCTTCGATAGGCTAGGCCTCTCCCCCTCTGTTCTAGCATTTCTGCAGTTTAGTCCAAAGATATAGCCCCATTCCTTTGATACCGATGCATAATTAGTATAGTTCTGATGTCAGTCTTGCGAGTACTTTGGATGAGTACTCACGGTTGCTTTGCTATCTCTTTTTCCCCATACCCGGTTGCTGCGATTAGACGATGGAGCCCAGGAGCAGGAGATCCCCGAAGGCTACTATTACTACGTTGAGCCTGCCGACCAGGAGTAGTTCGGAGGCCCTAGGCAGGAGGCCTTCGCCTTTTTGATCAGTGTCACTGTTTGTGCTAGCCTTCTTAAGGCAACTTGTTTCCCTTTTATGTCTGTACTCAGATATTATGTTTGCTTCCGCTAACACTTGTTCGCGAGCTTATGTATTCGAGCCCTCGAGGCCCCTGGCTTGTAATATAAAGCTTGTATGACTTTTATTTGTGTTTAGAGTTGTGCTGTGATATCTTCCCGTGAGTCTCTGATCTCGATCATGTGCATTTGCGTGTATGATTAGTGCACAGTCGAGCAGGGGCGCCACATATTTATCATACCATGCTTTAATTTCGGTCAGCATATGCATATAATTTAGTCCATCATGATCATATGCATTCGGTATATCTTTTGTTCATACTGCTTGCGAGTACATTCAAACATACTCACTGGCTTGTCCCTGGCTATTTAATTGGCCAGGTCAGGATTTCAACGAGGAGTACCACAACGATGTCCATGCGGAGCCTAGGATAGCAGCCACGCGAGATAGGAATTATCCGGGTCAGCTGTTCCTATGGGAATGGAACCCCGTCGGTGTTGGAGAACCATGAGTCGCTTCCGTCACCCATCACCAGAAATCATTATTGTATCATTATACCTTTATGGTCTTGTATCCAATTCTTGTAATTGCTTGGTAATCTGTAACAAGGACATGTCCACCAGTAACAGTAATCCCGAGGCTGGTGACAACACGAGGGGTTAATTTCTGGGATATTGTGTCCCGGAAATCCGGCCCCGACAGTTCTCGAGTCTACAATAACCACGAGGCTCGGAGGGAAACTCATATGCACGTGTGGAATAATAAACGGTAAAATGTATTCCTAGTCTGGCCTCTAAGACTAGCTCAAGTGTTGCATGATGGTTCTGTTTTCCTGATCATGGGCATGACTATGCCGGCAACTTTGAGGGCACAATGTTAGAAGAACACTTGTGTTGAATCGACCCGATTGATGTTATGTTATGAGATACATTCGTCACAAGTTAATGGTTAATAACACAGAGGAAGTCAACATTTGTATAATTCCTTAGACCAATATTTTGAGGGCACAAACGAATTATGGACACTGTCTAAGTAAAATTTGCATAATAGTTGTAGAATAAAGGCTTGCGTTTCCACCTTCCCTATTAAAATTGAATAGCTGTTATATATCTGGTTAAAACTTTACGGTTGGTAACGTAATGTGAGGATTGTCCTCAAAAGTGCCGAGAAGGACTTTGTCCTATCGCATGCTTTCGGTATCCTCCCGCTAATGCTATGGATGATGTGACTCTCATCCTTTGATCCAAAAGCTAGAATTCTGTTACGGTCAAGTGCAATATGTTTGCTTCCATGAGACCCGAACTTCAAAAGTTTGGGATAGTTATATGATATTCATGGAATTAAAAATTATTTTCAGATGTAGACAAAGGCTAAAAGATATGAGATATCCAAAGCAATGTTTGTTTGCAAAGTATTATTAAAGTGTTTACTGGGCATTTGACTGAAGAGAGAGGGATCCAAAAGAACGCCTGTCATGTAATGAAGGTGAATAAAACAACAACTTAAAGAGAAAGGAAATGTCCAAAGGGTGTTAGTGTGACTTACATGCCTAGGAAGTCCGGGGCTAACGCCACTCTTAAAGTTGGGTGCTTCATCTGAGAGTAGGAGAAATACTGAAAGTTAAACTGTTAGAAGTATAAAGGCAAAAAGAGAGAAGACTGGAATATCTAGCTCATGTATGAATGTCATACAAGTTATTGATGTATAGAAGGCTGGTCAAAGATATAATTCTTGGGAATTATGATTAAACATGTTAATCACTGATTCTTGGGTATTGTGAGTTGATCACAGAGATACCCGCTCGATTGCATTCTGTTGCAACTCGATGAAAGAACTACTACGGCCTAAAAGACTTGTCGGAGTGAGGTTTAGATATGCGCTGGGAACATAGTAAATGTTACTATACCTTCCATCGGTGTATTACCGTCTGTATTTATTTTCATAATTCATTTAGAGTTTTATACACTCTAGCCCATTGCATAAAGTATCTTGCAAGAAGGTTGTTCATAAGAGAACTTTTGATGTTCTGTATTATGAATAAAATAAGGGCCATACTTTCATTATGAATGAGATGTATGTTATGAATATTGATAATAATATATTACCTCTGTATTTACTTTCATATTTCATTTTAGAGTTTTACACACTCTAGCCCATTGCATAATGTTTTGTTGCAAAAGGGTTGTTCATGAAAGAACAATTGCTGTTCAATATTATGAATAACATAAAGGGCCATGCTTCCATCAAGGATGGGATGTATGTTATGAATATTGATGGTAATATGATACATCCTTAACACAAATGCTAAATGTCGCAAGACTAAAAGAATACCACATATGTGTGGCACTGCATTTGGTCACATTGGAGAAACCCGCATGGAGAAATTCCATAATGATGGATTTTGAAGTCGTTTGATTATGAATCATCTGACACTTGCAACTTTCATCCGAAATAATGAAGTGACTGAAATACCATTCACAGGCCATAAGGAACGAGCAACGAACTTATTGGTGATCATACATTTTGATGTGTGTAGTCCGATAAAGGTTATTGCTAGCAGTGGATTTATCTATCTGCAGAAATGACTTAAGTAGATATATGGATATTTACTTGATGAGACGTAAGTCTGGATCTTTTTGAAATCATTCATAAGGTTTTCAAAATGAAGAAGAAATTATTGTAACAAGAAAATTATGTTTCTGCAATTATATTGCGGAAAGGAATATTTGAGTTACAAGTTTGGCGAATGTCTGATGAGTTGTGAAAAGAGTTTCATAACTTACACCTCCTGGAGCACCACTGTGAGTGGAATGTCCATGAATATGTAATCAAACCATTTATGACATGGTAAGATCAAAGATGACATAAATCAATTTGCCATTATCCCTTTTGAAGTAATGCTTTAGAGACTGGGGCTTTTACACTGAAAAGAGCGCCATCAGATCTGTTGAAATGACTCCATGGTATGGTACACCCAACCATGTTATATCTTTTCTTAACATTTGGAATATGGGGCTTGTGTAAAATATTTACAAACCTATTCCAAATTAGACAAGTGCTACTTTGTAGGTTATCCCAAGTTATTGGGTATTCCTCCATCACTATACCGAGGCAAAAATGTTTGCCACAAAGAGCGGTATGATTTTGAAGAAAATGGTTCTTGCAAAAAGGTGAGTGGGAGGACAGTGCAACTCAATGAGATAACATTATCTTCGTCATCAGGTCAAGGGAAAGAAACCTTGGAAGTGATTCCAGAGTTTCCTACTGCGACTGATACAGAAGCCTCTACATGAGATGTATGGACTTTGGTCGAACTTGCAGCTGAACCACGTAGGCAAAACTCGTGCAAACCTCTCAGGTGCATTGACGAGATATTGTTGCTAGACAACAGTATACCTACGATACACAAGAAAGCGTTGATGGGCCCTGACTCCGGAATTGGCTAAATACCAATATAATCCGAGATAGTTTCCATATAAATGATTCAAAATTAAATTTTGATGCCCCTTTCGAAAGACTTAGAGTCTAACGAATATAAATGGAACTATAAACTGATATGGATAAAAATGTTTTATCCATAAAGCTTGACTTGTTGCTTATAACAAATTCAAGGAATTAACTACGGCGAGATTGTCTCTCCGTAGCGATGCTTAAAGTCGGTTCGGGTTAAACTAGCAATTAAATACATATTTCAATCATGAGATATGATACATGGATGCCAAAAGCATTTCCATGTGATGGAAATACTACCTAGGACTTGCATGTGATACAGTCCAAGGTATTTTGTAAATCCAGAGGATGCTAGTGAGTATACAAACTTCAGAGTTTCAGCAATGGACAGAAGAGAGCAAAATGGAGTTGGAATCTTCGTTTTTGATGAAATAGTCAAAAGAGTTTGATTTCATCAATGGATAACGAAGATGCTTGTGGTTACAAGAAAGTAAGTGGGAGCATAATAATATTTCTAAAAACCTTGTGTGCTTGACACATTGTTGATTGGAAATAATATAAATTTCTTGACACAAATTAGGACTTCATTGAAAATTAGTTTTTCGATGAAGTACTTGGGCTGAGTAGCCTTGATATTAGGCATATTTATCTACGGAGATAGAATTGCCTAATAGGGCTAAGCAAAAATACATATTGACAAGATGCTGAAACAGTTTAGCATTAAAAACGCCAAGGAGTGATTCTTGCCGAAGTCACATGGAAAGAGTTTTTGCAAGACTCGGTGTCCCAAAACACTGATGAGCAAAATACATGATGGAGATTCCGCACACTCTTTTGTTTGGATTAATCATGTATTCCATGGTATGTAAAACAACCAGATATGTCCGATACTCCCAAGCTGTTGCGAGTATAGATACCAAAGTGATCAAAGTACTGATCATGGGACAACAGTGAAAAATGTCATTGAGTACTAAAGTAGCACTGATGACATGTTTTCTCGCAAGCAGAGATTATGAAGTGCTCGTTGTAAGTAAGTACATCGATACGGTCTTCATCAATGCTCCATGCGATTTTCGATTTAAGTTAAGGGTTTTGTATAATACACGATATGGTGACACAGTAAGTTGGAATTGTTCCAAACAGGTTACTGTGGCAAATTCTATAACAAAGGCTAGAGTATGTTGACGCTTTAGAAGCGACAAAGAAGATGTTGAATCATATAGTTCATTCATGAACTTAGTATGATTCCAAGATGGCTTTGGTCAATGTGACACTATTGCAGATAGTTGCTCCATAGCTCAGTCTGAGGAATCAAGGTTCGACCAGTGATTCACATATATACAAACCCAAGTCCACACAAAATATGAATTTTGTGAAGCATGAAAACGCGAGGACATGCAAAGATACACACGGAACTGAAGTTGTCAGATCCGTTGGACATCAGACTATACCACAAGCGAAGCATAATTTACACCAGTATGCCATAGGTGTAAAGTGCATTAGCATTGACTAGATTATTGACTCTAGTGCAAGTGGGAGTTTTTAGGAGATATGCCCTAGAGGAAATAATAAATGCTATTATTTATCTCCATGTTCATAATTATGTTTATGTTCCATGCTATAACTGCTATGGTTCTCGAGTCTACAATAACCACGAGGCTCGGAGGGAAACTCATATGCACGTGTGGAATAATAAACGGTAAAATGTATTCCTAGTCTGGCCTCTAAGACTAGCTCAAGTGTTGCATGATGGTTTTGTTTTCCTGATCATGGGCATGACTATGCCGGCAACTTTGAGGGCACAATGTTAGAAGAACACTTGTGTTGAATCGACCCGATTGATGTTATGCTATGAGATACATTCGTCACAAATTAATGGTTAATAACACAGAGGAAGTTAACATTTGCATAATTCCTTAGACCATGAGAGTATCGAGTTTCTTCATGCTTGCTTCATGAACTTTGGGGTTTGTTAAACGTCATCCGTAAATGGGTGGCTGCTACTTGTAGCTTGCGTTGGTATTTCCCCGAAGAGGAAGGGATGATGCAGCACAGTAGAGATAAGTATTTCCCTTAGTTATGAAACCAAGGTTACCGAACTAGTAGGAGAATCACACAACACCTCGTTAGCAGCACCTGCACACAAGCAACAAATCCTTGCACCCAACGCAAACGAGAGGTTGTCAATCTCTCGGCGGTAAATTGCAATATTAAATTGTATGTGATAGATAGATAGATAGAAACAAAAATGCAAAATAAAATAAATAAAAGAAAATGGCAGCAATATTTTTAGGGTTTTAGTAATATGATTTAGATAGACCCGGGGGCCATAGATTTCACTAGAGGCTTCTCTCAAGAAAATAGCATACGGTGGGTAGACAAATTACTGTTGGGCAATTGATAGAAAAGCAAATAATCATGATGATATCCAAGGCAATGATCATGTATATAGGCATCACATCCAAGATAAGTAGACCGACTCCTGCCTGCATCTACTACTATTACTCCACACATCGACCGTTATCCAGCATGTATCTAGTGTATTAAGTCCATAAAAGAACGGAGTAACGCCTTAAGAGTGATGACATGATGTAGACAAGATAAACTCACGTATGAATAAACCCCATCTTTTTACCCTTAATAGCAACGATACATACGTGTCATGTCCCTTTCTGTCACTGGGATTGAGCACCGCAAGATCGAACCCATTACAAAGCACCTCTTCCCATGGCAAGATAAATCAACTCAGTTGGCCAAACCAAATCAATAGATCGGAGAAGAAATACGAGGCTATAATAATCATGCATAAAAGAGTGCAGCAAAGACTCAAATATATTCATGGATAATCTGATCATAAACTCACAATTCATCGGATCCCAACAAACACACCGCAAAAAGTGATTACATCGGATAGAACTCCAAGAACATCGAGGAGAACATTGTATTGAAGATCAAAAAGAGAGAAGAAGCCATCTAGCTACTGCCAATGGACCCGAAGGTCTGTGGTAAACTACTCATGCATCATCGGAAGGGCAGCAAGGTTGATGTAGAACCCCTCCGTGATCGATTCCCCCTCCGGCAGATTACCGGAGAAGGACCCCAGATGGGATCTCTCTGGAACAGAAACTTGCGGCGGCGGAAAAAGTATTTCATGGACTCCCCTGAGGGTTTCTGATTTTTCCTGAATTTATAGTGCTGGAATTAGGTCAAACGGAGCAAAGGGGGGCCCACGAGGCACCAGGGCGTGCCTGCCCCCCCCAGGCGCGCCCTGGTGGCTCGTGGCCACCTCCTGGGTCTTCTGGCCCTCTCCCAAAGCTTCTAGTGTTTATCTTGTCCAATAAAAAATCTCCAAAAAGTTTCGTGTCATTTGGACTTCGTTTGGTATTGATTTTCTGTAAAACAAAAACAGGGCAGAAAACAGCAACTGGCACTGGGCACTAGGTTAATAGGTTAGTCTCCAAAAATGATATATAATTGCTGTAAATGATTATAAAAACATCCAAGATTGATATTATAACAACATGGAACAATTAAAAATTATAGATACGTTGGAGACGTATCAGCATCCCCAAGCTTAATTCCTGCTCGTCCTCGAGTAGGTAAATGATAAAAACAGAATTTTTGATGTGGAATGCTGCCTAACATATTCATCACATATTCTTTTCTTTTATAGCATGGACATTGGACTTGAATGATTCAAAGCAATAGTCTATAGTTTGACATGAAGATATAAATACTCAAGCATGCTAACAAGCAACCATGTCTTTCAAAATATCAACGCTAAAGAAAGTTATCCCTAGCCCATTATGCTCAATCATTGATCCATTCATGAAACACACTCAAATATTAGCTACATCCAATGCACAAGTATGACAATAGTGCTCTCTAGTTGGTGCTTTTGTAAGAGAAGATGGAGACTCAAGTAAAAATAAAAATTGCATAAAAGTAAATAGATAGGCCCTTCGCAGAGGGAAGCAGAGATTTGTCAAATGTGCCAGAGCTCAAAGCTGAAATTAAAGACATAAAAATATTTTGAGAGGCATGCTTTTCCTGTCAACGAAAACGACCGAGAATTCCCAATATTTTCCATGCTAGACACATCATAGGTGGTTCCCAAACAGAAAGTAAAGTTTATTTCCTTTCCACCATTCTTTCACAATCCATGGCTAGCCGTATCCACGGGTGCCCTCCAAACCAACACTTTCCAAGGAATTTTGTTGTTATTAATTTTGATTTCATTGTGGGACTAGGCATCTCTATTACCAGCCACTCTTTCATGCAATGACAAGTGAATAAACACTCATCATGAGAATAACACACCTAGCATGGAAAATAATGGCCACCCCCTGCCGCTTCATGAGCGGTATGGGCACACAAACCGGAAAAAATATTTTGAAAATTAGAGTTGGCACACGCAAATTTACTTGGAACGGCATTAAAATACCGCATATAGGTAGATATAGTGGACTCATTTGGCACAACTTGGGTTTAAGGATTTTGGATGCACAAGCAGTATTTCCGCTTAGTACAAATGAATGCTAGCAAAATATTGAGAAGCAACCAACCAAAAAACGAAAACGGTCATAAACATGCATTGAACATAACTAACACTGAATAATGCACCATAAGTAGGATATAATTTCATTGCATAACTATTGACTTAACGTGCATGCATAGGGAATCACAAACCTTAACACTAATATTCTTACTAAACCACAATTACTCACTAACATGACTCACATATTATCATTTCCATATCGCAAAACTATTGCAAGGAATCACACTTATCATATCCAATGATCTATATGAAATTTTGTATTTATATCCCTCTTGAATATTCATCACTTTGGGACCAACTTCATATCTTGTGCAAATTACCGTTACTATCATCAACTCTCAAAAAGATTTAAGTGAAGCATGAGAGTGCAAATATTTTTTCAAAATTTTAATCAAGTCTCAAAATAATATAAGTGAAACATGAGAGTTTATTTCTTCAAAATATAGCCACCATCGTGCTAAAAAAGATTTAAGTGAAGCACTAGAGCAACTGCCTAGCTCAAAAAATTTAAGTGAAGCACATAGAGTATTCTAACAAATGATGATGATAAACGTGTGGCTCTCTCAAGATAGGTGTGTTCAGCAAAGATGATTGTGATAAACTAAAAAGCAAACCAAGCAAAGACTCATATAATACAAAACGCTCCAAGCAAAACTCATATCATGTGACGAATAAAAATATAGCTCCAAGTAAAATTACCGATGGTTGGTAGAAGAAAGAGGGGATGCCTTCCGGGGCATCCCCAAGCTTAGACGCTTGAGTCTTCCTAGAATATTACCTTGGGGTGCCTCGGGCATCCCCAAGCTTAGGCTTTTGCTAGTCCTTATTCCTTCATCCATCGTGATCTCACCCAAAACTTGAAAACTTCAATCACACAAAACTCAACAAAACCTTCGTGAGATCCGTTAGTATAACAAAATAAATCACTACTCTAAGTACTGTTGCAAACCCATTCATATTTTATTTTTGCATTATACCTACTGTACTATAACTTCACCATGGCTTATACCCCCCGATACAATCCATAGATTCATCAAAACAAGCAAGTAGTGCATCAAAAACGGAATCTGTCAAAAATAGAACAGTCTGTAGCAATCTGAATTATGGTCATACTTCTGTAACTCCAAAATATCTGAAAAATTAGGACTACGTGGGCAATTCATATATCAATATTGTGTAAAAAATTCAGAAGGTTCTGACATTCCAGTACAGAAACAAAATTCGGGCACTGGACGCCAAATTTTCTGTTTTCCAAACAACATCAATTATACTATCTTCCAAATCATCCCAAAGGCTTTACTTGGCACAAACACTAATTAAAAACACAAAAACACAATCATACCAGTAGCATAATTGTGAAAACACACAATAACAGAAAAAATATATTTTATTTATTGGGTTGCCTCCCAACAAGCACTATTGTTTTATGCCCCTAGCTAGGCATAATGCATAGTTTCAAGTGTTGTCATCTTTCAAGTTGATTCCATAAGTGGCCCTCATAATTGATTCATATGGTGCTTTAATTCTTTTCCTAGGGAAATGTTCCATACCCTTTTTTAGTGCAAACTGAAATTTTATATTCCCTTCTTTCATATCAATAACGGCACCTATAGTTCGTAAGAACGGTCTACCAAGTATTATGGGGCAAGAAGAATTGCATTCAATGTCAAGAACAATAAAATCAACGGGCACATAATTTCTATTTGCAAGAATAAGAACATCATTAATTCTACCCATTGGTTTTTTAATAGTAGAATCCGCCAAGTGCAAATTAAGAGAACATTCATCTATATTGGTAAAACCTAGCACATCACATAAAGATTTTGGAATTGTGGAAACGCTAGCACCCAAATCACATAAAACATTGCACTCATAATTTTTAATTTTAACTTTAATGGAGGGTTCCCATTCATCATATAATTTTCTAGGAATTGAAACTTCTAGTTCTAACTTTTCTTCTAACGCTTTCATCATTGCTTCTACGATGTGTTTAGTAAAAGCCTTGTTTTGCTCATAAGCTGTCGGGGTAGCGACCATCTATGGGGCCATGCAGCCCCTTGTGGTTCGGCGGGGAAGATCGACGTGCACAAAGAGCATGAACAATGGGACGCGAGGGATTTTACCCAGGTTCGGGCCGCTGAGAAGCGTAAAACCCTACTCTTGCCTTTGGTGTATTAGTGGTGCGGAAACACAGTACAAGGAGCGCTTCTCCCCGGCAAGGCATGGAGAGAGAGCAGCTACACGAGAGGTGCTTGTGTTTGAAAAGGGGTCCGAATCCTCTAAACTGTTGCCTTGGCCCTCCTTTTATAGCTTAAGGGGTTACCACAGTGGCAAAACAGTAATTACATCATGACTAGATAGCAAACAGTGCTATCATACCTAACTCTGTCAGTTTAGGACAAAGGCATTAAATGCGCCGTTAGGTGTCATGCGGAGAGGTAGTCCCGGCAAGGTTTCTGCATCGCTTGCCCAACTACCTCGTATTATCCTGACACGCCTCCTGGACGGGTGTCTTTAGAAGCAAATCTTGCCCCAACGTGCCGACACGTGTCCGACGAGTCTCACCAACCAGCCTGCGCGGTCGACACCTCACTTGTCAGCGAACACCTGTGCAACGAGGTGGAGCGCCGGAGGGCTGGTATAAGCTTGCCGGCGCGTAGCTTGCCGGGTCCTCACCTTGCCGGTTTAGCCTTGCCGGCAAGGAACGTCTTCATCTTTGGTACCAGTTGAGTGTCGTGCCTTGAGCTTCTTTCTGGTAGCTTCTTTGGCTGGACTCTGAATCTTGGTCTTGGCAGTTCCCGGCAAGGCCTTGGCCGGCAAGGAGGCTGCTACTGTCTGTGCATAAGTCAGGGTATAAAATGCCCATGTTTTATACACCGACAGGAGCCCCCGGGCCTGGGCCATACGCGCGTCTGAAGGGTCGTTGGGCTAGGCCCAAACAATGCATAGACACGCGGCGGGAAACTGCCGTTGTAATTTTTGCTATGATGGCTTTCCTGACGCACGTCCAATCCACGCATTAAATGCGGGTCGTGGGAACTTGGACTGTTGCGGTTACATTGCGGTAGTGCGCCTGTAAAAGAACGTGGCTGGGGCAAACAGTAAAGAGCCAGCCTCCCCTCGCGCCTTCCCCATAAAAAGGCAACCACGAGGGGGAGCCGCCCATCCGCCCCTGTTTTCCCCTGCTTCATCTTCCTCCTCAAGCCAGAACTGCTTCCGCCGCCGCCGCTGCTGCTCCGCATCTCGCCTCGGCCATCTTCCTTTTTCCCAAACCTCGATGGCGCCTAAAAGGGCCGACGCGGCGAAGAAGAAGAAGCCCGCCAAGCCGCTCGACCCCAAGGTGGAGGAGAAGAAGAAGGCGCTGGAGGAGTTGGAAAAGCGGCGGAGGGAAAATGCAATCTTCTCGCCGTGCTCCTTGGATGCCAACGAGCTGATCAGGAGGTACGCGTACATGTGGGGGAGAGATACCAAGGATCGCAAGGCGCCCGTAGTGCTTCCTGAAGGCGACAAGGATCCGTCGGATTCATATCCATTCTTCTACGCATACTTCTACTGCGGTTTGGTTCCCCCATTCTCAGACTTCTTCAGCGCCATGATGTTCAGCTACGGGTTCAGGCTGCTGGACTTCACTCCGAATGCGATGACTTGCATGGCGGTCTTCGCCCATTTATGCGAGAATTTCGTCGGAGTGGCGCCCAATGTGGATCTGTTCCGGCACTTTTTCATCCCCCGGATCGAAGATAAATCTCTCTCCGGCAGCATTGCTTGGATTCCCAGGGCAAAGACGAAAGGCGAGTATCTTCCTGGGCAGCTTCACCTCAAGTGGGAAGAGTGGAGGGCCGAGTGGTGCTGGATCCAGGAGAAGAACTTCCCCCAATTCTGCACCGTGAAGGTTGAGCGCGGCAAGAACTGGAGCAGCATAGGTGCCACAGATGCCAAGCTTCGTCCGGCACTGAACAGGATCGCCCGTCTCAAGGCCGCCAAGTTGACCATAGAGATGGTTGGTGCCGATTTCCTCCGGCGACGCATAGCGCCGTTGCAGAAGAGGGGGAGGTTCGCCTGGGAATACCAGAATGCCGCTGACATTATGAGATTGTACCCTGGTCGCGGCAACAACTTGTCGGTCATGGAGCACGCCAGCCTCTGCGAGGCGTTGTTCCGGAAAACCGGCACGTTCCACTTGCCGGACAAGATCGTCTCGCTGCACATCAATTCCACCAAGGACTCCATCTTGGCGGCGATGCCGGACTGTGACGCTCATGGAGTAAAAGCAGACTGGGTTCTGCCCTCCTTGGAGTCCAAAATGGAGTGGGCTTCCAACTTGACGGAGGTGGCCTCCCGGAAGGAGACGGACCTCATCCGGGCTACCACTGCAGAAGAGCTGGCGTACATCACCAGCAAGGCCGAGGAGATCGCGAGGATCAACGCAGCGAGCGGTTCTGGAGCCACGGCAGCCGAGGATGAGGAGGATGAGCGCTCCGAGGAAGAGGCCACCGAAGGACAAGAAGAGGAGCCTGTCGACGACGAGGCCGCTGAGGCTGAGGTTGTCGGGACCGACGTCGCCGGGTCCGAGGCTGCCGGATCTGAGGGCGTCGAAGAGCTCGAAGACGAGGAAGGCCCTCAAACCCCGAAGAGGAGGCAGCGCCTTCGGAGAGCGGTCAGCCAAGAGCCGGTGCGCCCTTCTTCGCCGGTGGCCGGCCCTATGGCGAAGAAGATGACCACCAAGACCGGCCGCCAGGAAGAGGTTCGGCGGCAGTTGTCCCGGCGTCCCCGAACTCAGCCCTCGTCTCCTCGGCAAGAGGTCGTCGAGGAAGTCGAGCCCGCCAATCCGACATGTTCTCCTCCCCCGGCGCTCAAGAGGGCAAGGGAGTCGCCTCCGCCGGTGATGTATGACTTCGACATCTTCGGCGCGTCCGAGGAGGAGGAGTAAGTGTTTTAGCTCGCTTCCGGCAAGTTTCGATTCCATCCAGTTGTCGCTCTAACTTGATTTCTGTCGTCTTGACAGGGACCCAGAGCCGCTCGTGCATCAGTCGAAGCGGGCCAGGCCTGCAGCAGCACAGGACCCTGTGGTAAGCGTTGAGCAGGGGGCTGTGATGGCCGAAACCATTGTCATCAGCCCCCAGCCTAGCCCCCGGCGTGATGATGTGGAGCAGATTCCGCCCACCGGCGCTGGTACTGAAGTTCCTCCCCTCGAGCTTGACAAAGAAGCGGGGGAGCCCCGCCAAGAAGAAGACCGCCAAGAGGTGGACCCCGTTGTGGTCCCCCCGTCAACCAGCGTTCCGGAGAGCGCCTCTTCGACAAGGGCTTCCACCGATGAGCCCGCCCGCGCGGGGATCATCCCGACAAGCGGGGCTGGAGACGACCGCACGCCGGCAACGCAAGCTGTCGGGGGAGGTCTCTCACGAGGAACCGTTCCTTCTCAGATCCTTCGTTCTCGACGACGAAGGCACCGGCTGGACGCTGGAGCACCGGGTGGTGCTCAACAAGCTCTGGGGGAGCACCATGGGACTACCTTTACAGGAGAGGGGGTCGACACGCATTGTCCTTATTGACCCGCTTAATGCCAATGTCGTTTACCTCACGGCTCACAGGATTGCCGTCGTCGCTGTGGACATGGACAGGCAGGAGGTGATTGGATGTTATCCCTATAGAAACGAACCCTGTATGCCATGTGTCCTTTCACCGTGGCTTCGATCGAGCCGGATCCCTTCTGCAGGTATTCACTCGCTCGTTTTAGTTGCTAGGTTACATATTTCTCAGGTTTAGTTTCACATTTGATGTGCAATGCATGAGATACTTTTGTCCAATAGACATGTTACTTTTGTCTCTACATAACAAGATCACTCTACATAACAAGATCACTCGAAAATGACTAACATGCGCGATTAGTAACAATTGTTTGTACACTGTGTTTGTTAACAATTGGATCTCAAATAAAAGTTTTTTGGATGAAAGTCCCTTGGCTCCTGCTTTTTACAGAAATTCCAAAGATATTGGTGATTTGTATGAGAAGAGCCAATGCATTGATCTAGTGGCACTTCTATTCCAATTCTCTTTTTGTGTTTAGTACTTCGGGGTGGGACCTGAAGTTTCAAATCACATCTCTTCTCAACTTGAAAGTTCCAACCTCTGGTCATCTCTAGTACATTTTATCCTGGTCTGAAAGAGTTTTTCTTAAAACATATCTACGCAGTGTCAGTGATTTGGCTTTTGAACAGTTTTTTTTGTGTGCAAGTTTTGGATGCTTTCTAGCTTACAAGTCCGAATAATCTTATCCTGGTCGGTGCTGGTGCATATTCTTAGTTATGAAGCTGTCCATATATTCTGAGAACTGTTTCGTTAAATGACATGATGTATTCGACCTGATTAGAGTCCTCCTTTTTGGTAAAAAGAGTTATCTGCAGGCTTTGATTATGTAATTTACACTGCATGTTCTACATTTAATTTCTGTCTCCACAATTTCATTTTAGAAGGATTTAATGATGTTGTATCCATTTTAATCACGCTTCTACACTACTCAAGTGTTAAATAAATGTATTTTTCAAATTATTGCTGTGTTGTGGCTTATGGGTACACTCTGACCAATTCTTGTTAACCTGCTCTAAGTATCATTCTTTTCTAGCTCAATTTCTTGTATGCAATGCACATAATCTATATAAAATTATAAATTATGTTGTCTTAGTGTTGCTATTCTTCAAATTCTTGTGCATTGATCAAATGAACCCTTTTCAGGCAAGAAGTATGTTGAGAAAAACAAAACTCTGGCAGATGTTCTAGTTCGTTCACACAGCCACTAGAAGGTACCAATTTAGACATTTAGCGAATCTCTATTTACTTTCCTTCAGCTGATGCTTCATTACTGATTGTTAGTTGTATCTCATCCAGTCACAACTTTAGGATTCTGCATTCACACGTATCTCTTACTCAATTCATGCAGTTTATGGTTTCGGAAAACGATGATGTGTATATATTGCCGATTACTACTACTATTTTGAACTGATTTTCTCTGTTTGTCCAAAGTATTGTTATCCTTCATACTACTACCTGTTTGTCGTTGGTTGAGTTGTAATTGGTTTTTACTGGAATTAGTAATATTTGCTAGGAATGGAGACTAGTAACATATTTTACTCCGTAGAATGGTTATTTTGTTGAAGTGTGCTACCCGAACTTGTTCTTCCATTCATATTTTTGTGGCAGCGACTTGTGCTAGCTGCTAAAAAGTGTCATTTGGTGTCTCAGCATGGAATTTTGATCCTGGTGTATTAGTGTTTCTGAACTAGCAGTCATGAAGGATACAGTCTTGTTCATCATGGCGAGCACTGTACAAGAGCCTGAAGGATATCTCGCCCTGTCATCAGGATGACCGTTGTCTTTTCTTTCCCTGAAATATTTTCACCAACCATTTAAAGACCGGAAATGAAGCTTGATAACTATCAACAATTGGTCGTTGTGTAATTTTCTGCTGCAACCAAAAGTCGGATAGAAAATAAACATGTTGCCAGACTGACTTTTTATTAAAGTTTCGGAAATGCACATAGATGGACTATCGTAGCATTTTTGTTTACCCAAGATTATTTCTCAGGGGAAAGTAAAGCTGGGATACCAGCAGAAGCTGGACACCCCCCATTCACGTTACTCATTGTTCAGGCAACAAAAGAAATCTAAATTTAGTTGTCTGAACAACAGTTCACTTAACCGTGTTAATTAGTAAATACAGTTTCCATGTAACCTTAACCCCCATGTTACTCATACAAAAGGAAAATGCGGTGCTTGTATCTAATATTCCTTAATTTTATCCTCAGGTTTCTTAAAACTAAGGTGCTGATGCTCTAATCAACTAGGAGGCTCATGGTGGTAGCTTACTATGCTGGCGGGAAATCTGGAGAAGCCTGTGTTTTTGGGGGTGCTGATCAACTCGCTGTATCTTGGTTCGTTGGAAATGTGGTACTTTTGTCAGACTTTCGGTTCGCTCCAGTATCTGCCGTAAACACCAGTAAGATAGTTCATTCGTCAGCATAGTATTGGTGCTTCTGCAATGTTTACTCTGATGAGAAATCTTATTTAGGGACCTCTGCTTCTGTCATAGGTGCTGAACTGACTATTTGATGGAACGGTTCAGTATTCGCTGCCCTAAGCTATGTAGTACTCCCTCCGTCTCAAAATAAGTGACTCAACTTTGTACTAGCTCTAGTATAAAGTTAGTACAAAGTTGAGTCACTTATTTTGAGACGGAGGGAGTATAATTTTGTGCCAATCGGTCGTGCATTGAACTCGTTAAGTGGGAAGGATGAAATGAGATTGCTTTTTGTGCCTTGATGGCTCTTAATTCAGAAGGATGAAACGAGTATGCGAAGTGCACATCTTTACCAGCGTGTGTGCTGTGCTACACTTTTGCTATACTCGTTTTTTTTATTAATAATTGTTACTTGTTTTTTTTTATATATTATGATAACGTTTATCTTGAAGGGGAGGAGGAAGAAATAAGCGACGCCATCTTCTGTTTTCAAGACTTGAATGGGCCTGTCAAACTAGGCTGGATAGCATTGCACATGGCCTCCTAGTTTTAGGGAGGCCCAGGCCCAGAACATTTCGGCGGGAAAATGGCGCCGTTGAGCTCAGCCTATGGGCCAACAGCTGTTCGAACACTCGGAGCGGTCTGTGTGGCCATTCCAAACACGGATGCTGGTTCGTGGAATGCACGGCAAGGTTGAAATCAGCTACTATATGTGTTTTATAAGAAGAAGAAAAAAAGTTTATGTAAGGTGTAGCGGACCAAAAAAAAAAAAGAGCTAGAAGGCCCAACACCGATCCCTTCGAATTTTGGCGGGAAAAGGTGACGTCATAGGCACAGCCGATGGGAAACAGCTGTTCAAACGTTCAGCCATGCCTCGGCTTCTGCGAGAAGCCTTTAGAGGCGTACGGTCATTCCTAATACGGAAATCGGTGCATAGACCACACCCCAGTAGACCGTGACACTGGCCCGTGGGCCCGAGAGACATCTTCCAGTCGAGTGCCCGGTGGAACGACCACAGGCTGCTTCCCTCCTGCGACCCCCGGTCCATGCGAACCCTCTGCTCTCCCACGGCGCACCGAGTCCACGGTCCACACCACACCACACCAAGCCACGAAAATTCCCCAATACGGTCTGCACACCCAGCGTCAGGACAACGCGATGCCTCTCCGCCGCCGCCGCCTCCTAGGTCTATCTGCCGCCGTCTCCGCCGCTCTCCGCCGCTCGCTCGCGACGGCCGCCACGCACCCCCCGTGGGTCATGCTCAACCGCGTGGCGAAGGTCGTCGGAGCGCCGAGCGCGGCCGTGCGCCTCGCCGAGCCACCCCACGTCTCCGAGCTACGCCTCCCTGAGCACCTCGTCGAGACCGCCCCCGCCCCCGACAGAGACGTCCTGCAGTTGCTCTCCGGCGCCATCTCCGGCGCGAGCGGCGACGGCCTCCTCTTCCTCTCCGTCCTACACGCGCGCTTCACCCCTCCCACCGTCGGCGAGCAGGGCGCCGGTCGGGGGAGCACGCATCCCGCCCTCCTCGACCCCACCCTCGCCCCGCGCGTCACACGCTTCGTCTGCAACCCTCTCACCCGCGAGCTATCCCGCCTCCCGGAATTCGTCTCCGACCCTGAGTACGATTTCAGGCTCGCCACCCAAATGGCCATGGGCGTGCTCACCCAAACAGACCGCGGGCAGGGGCCGCCTGACAGGTTCGCCGCTGCCTTGCTGAACGGGGACCAGATGCTCCGGTTTCGTTCGGAAACAGGGGGGTGGGAGGTCGTGGCGGTCTCGCCGTGCCTGGTCCCACTTGCGCGGCCGCGGCGAGTGACACTAGACCAGGAGGCGCTGGCATTCGGCGGTCGCCTGTGGTGGGTCGACTTGGCCTGGGGCGCATTCTCCACCGACCCGTTCAGCGACCGGCCGGAGCTCTCCTTCGTCGAGCTGCCAAGGGGCAGCGTGCTGCCTGAAGGCGCGCAGGACCAAGCGAGGAGCTTGGGTGTCAACGAGTGGTGGATGCACACACCCTTCAGGTACCGGCGCATGGGTGTCAGCCAAGGGCGGCTGCGCTACGTCGAGGTCTCTCGAGAGGAACCGTTTCTTCTCAGCTCCTTCGTGCTCGACGACGAGGGCAGCGGCTGGATGCAGGAGCACCGGGTGGTGCTCAACAAGCTCTGGGCGAGCCACATGTCCCTACCCTTACAGCAGTGGGCGACGACACGCATTGTCCTCATTGACCCAGTTAATGCCAATGTCGTTTACCTCGCAGTTGACACGTTAGCCGTCGTCGCCGTGGACATGGACAGGGAGGAGGTGATTGGGAGTTATCCGTACAGCGATGCCGCCTGCATACCATGTGTTCTTCCACCCTGGCTCGGATCAAGCCCGATCCCTTCTGCAGGTAGTGACTCGCTCGTTTAGTTTGCTAGATTACATACTCTTCAGCACAATGCATGAGATACCTATTGTCCGATATACACACTGTAATATTTTTGTCTACATAACCAGATCTCTCAAAAATGACTAATACACGTGTTTAGTAACAATTGTTTCTGCACTGTGTTTGTTAACAATTGGATGTCAAATATTGTTTTTATGGTCGAACGACCCTTGGGTTCGGTTTCTTATAGAAAGCCCAAAGAAGATTGTTATTGTTTGTTTGTATGAGAAATGGCAATGCATTGATCTAGTCGCACTTGTATTATATTCGCATTTTGTATTAGAATGGTGCAGGTACTTGAGGGTGGGGTCTCAAGTTTCAATCCCAATTTTTTCCTAGACTTCCAACCCCTGGTCATATCTACATTTTATCCTGGTCAGAAAGAGTTTAGTGTCAGTGATTTGGTTTTGAACAGAAATCTAGCAAGTTTTGGTTGCTTTATAGCTTACAAGTTCGAATAATCTTATCTGGTCGTTGCTGGTGCAGACTCTCAGTTACGACGTTGTCCATATTTTCTGAGAACTGTCGCGTAAAATGAAATGCTTGGACCTGATTAGAGTCCTCCTTTTTTCGAAAAAAAGAGTTATCTGCAGGCTTTGAATATGTTACACTGCATGTTCTACATTTAATTTCTGTGCCTCTATAATTCGACTATTGAAGGATTTTACGATGTTATATCCATTTTAATAACGCCTCTACAACCAAGTGTTATCGTCAAAATAAATATATTCATCAAATTATGTTGTGGCTTATGGGCACACTCTGATCGATTCTTGTTAACCTGCTCTAAGTATCATTTTTTTTTCCTAGCTCAATTTTTTATATGCAATGCACACTGTTATAGATTATATTGTCTTAGTGTTGTTGTTTTCAAATTCTTGTGCGTTGATCAAATGAACATTTTTCAGGCAAGAAGTTCGTTGGGAAAAACAAGACTCTGGTAGATGTCCTAGTTTATTCCGACAGCTACTATAGAAGATGAAGGTACCAATTTAGACATTCAGTGAATCTATATTTACTTTCCTTCAGTTGATGCTTCATTGCTGACTGTTAGTTGTATCTCATTCAGTCACAACATTAGGATGCTGCATTCTTTTTACACGTATCTCTTACTCAATTCATGCAGTTTATGGATTCGGAAAACATTGATGTGTGTTTATTGCTGATTATTACTACTATTTTGAACTGATTTTCTCTGTTCGTACAACGTATTGTTACCTCTAATACCATCATGTCGTTGGTTGAGTTATAATCGGTGTTTTAGTGGAATTGGTAATATTTGCTACGAATGAAGACTTGTGACATATTTACTCTTAGAATGGTTATTTTGTTGAAGTGTGCTACTCCATTCATATTCTTGTGGCAGCAACTTGCGCTAGCTGCCAAAAATTGTCATTTGGTGTCTCAGCATGGAACTTTGATCCCGGTGTATCCGTGTATGTATTAGTGGTTCTGAACTGGCAGGCATGTAACTTTGATCCTGGTGTATATGTGGTATTAGATATAAATAGTTTTCTCCATAAATTTGGTCAAAGTTTGACTTTTCAAAAAATCTATGTGAACTACATTACGGAACGGAGGGAGTGCTATTTTGAATTTCTCTGTTCGTCGAACATTCCTTAATACCGGCTTGTCGTTGGTGTTTTAGCTGAACTAGTAATATGTTTTGAATTTTTGAACTAGTAATATTTACTGGGAACCGAGGCTAGTAACATACTCTCTTTGTTGAATGCGTATTATGTTGAAGAGTGCTACTTGAACTTGTTGTTCCCTTCATATTCTTGTGGTAGCAATTGGCCAGGCTGCGAAATTTATCAGTTGGTGTGTCAGCATGGACCTTTTATCACCATGTCTTGTTCATCATGGTGATCAATGTATACGTGCCTGAAGCATATATTGCCTTGTCATGAGGACGACCGTTATTCCTTCGCCTGAATTATTATCATCAACCAATTAAAGCCTGAAACTGAATCTTGATAATTGCTAACAAATCGATCCTTTTGTGATTTTCTTTTGCAACCAAGACTTGGATAGAAAATAAACATGTTGCCAGACTCACTATATTGTTACAGTTTTGGAAATGCAGATAGATGTACTACAGTAGCACTTTTTTGTTTACTCAAGATTTATTTTTCTTGGTGGAAAGTAAAGATGGCATACTAGCAGATGCTGGGCACACACCCATTCTCGAAAGCCGAACCACATAGCGCGCAAGCAGCAAAAGATATCTAAAAGAAGTTATCCGAACAGCAGTTCATTCAGTAGTTTCCTTTTGCTGTTTATCCATATCACCCATTTTGACATGTTTATTCAAACCGATTACCGTACTAATTACAGTCTCCCTATAATTTACCTCAGGTTTCTTAAACCTAACAGATGCTGGTGCTCGAATCAATTAGGAAGCTGATGGTGGCAGTAGCTTACTGATGCTGGGGGAATCTGGAGAAGCCTGAATTTTTGGAGTGCCGATCACGATCAACTCACCGTACCTCGTTCGCACAGCATATGTGCTGTAAACACTAGCAAGACGGTTCATTCCTAGCAGAGCTGATGTGTACACATGTTTACTCTGATGGGTGATGAGGAATCTTTTCTAGGGATTTCTGCTTCCGCCATAGGTGTTGAACTGACGATTAGTTTGAACGGTTCAGTGTTCGCCGCCTAAGCTATGCATGATTTCGTGCCAAATGATGGTGCATTGCTCTTGTTAAGTGACAAGGATGAATCAGACTCTGCTTGGTTTGATGCTAATTATCAGGTGAGTCTGAATTCAGTAGGATATATCACCGTGCTGCAGTTTAGCCATATTCGGTTCTTTCTTTAGTTATAATAACTACTTTATTTTTTTTATACTCCCTCTGTACCGATATATTTGTCGCTGGGATGATTCTCCGACCAGGTGAAAACGGGGAAAAGTACCAAAGTACCCCTAATTTGAAAACGAAATTTGTCCCTAATTCGATCAAGTGGATCGTCGTCTTCCTCCCCTCCGCCAGGCTCCGGCCCTCCGCCGTAGCAGCACAGCCTCCAGGCCCCCGCTGTAGCAGTACAGCCTCCAGCCGCCGGTGACTCCTGCCCGTCGCGCCCGCCGTAGCAGCACAGCCTCCAGCCGCCGGCGACTCCTGCCCGTCGCGCCCGCTGTAGCAGCACGGCCTCCAGCCGCCGGCGACTCCTGCCCGTCGCGCCTGCCGTAGCAGCACAACCTCCAGCGCCTGCGACTCCTGCCCGTCGCGCCGCCCGTACTCCTCGTCGCACTGGCCAGCAGCAGCAGCGCACCCCGACGCCCTCCTCCTGCCTCAGCCTCCCAGCGCCTCGATTCACTCACCAGAGCTCCGGATCCGGCCAATTGACCTCGTCGGCGAGCAGCCAGGTCGCCCCGTCACGCCTCTCTTCCTCCCTGGTTCTCCTGCTCTCGCTTCCTCTCCCTTTTTCTCCCTGCCATGGCCACAACAAGTTTGAATTGAAAATTGATCAGTCTGTGTTGCAGTCTGTGCTGGATTGATCAGAAGTGTTGGATCAGAAGAGTTTGAGTAGCCCAGTCTGTGTTGGAAAATTGATCTGTCCAGACTCCATCTATCCAAGCCACAGCAAGTCCTGAAACAGTGCCACGCCGCCTCCACCGCGGCGTCGACGGCCGCCTCGTCGCAGGCCGCGAAGTACAACCCCACCACCGCGACGGCATCCTCCGTCGCCCAGAAGCTCGCCGCCGTAGCAAAAATCGAAGCTTTGACCTCGGATGTGGGGTGTGAGTGGAGCGGGGTGCGAGTGGACGACTGGTGTGAGTGGAGGCAGGAGAAAGATGGCGGCGACGGGGAGAGATGGTGGCCGGCGAGGTGGGCGAGGTGGTTGCCGGCGAGGTGGCAGAAGTGAGGCGACGGGGAGAAGAGAGAGCGACGAGTGAGTGGCGACGACCGACGAGTGTGAGGGCGACGCGAGGGTAAATACGGAAAGTGCAGAAAAATCGTAGCGTGACAGAACTTGAACTAGTTTTCTCCAGCGACAATTATTTCGGAACAGAGGGAGTATTATACTAGTAACTACTGGATATTTGACAGTAGCACGGAGGAGCAAGAAATGAGGGACGCCATCTTTTTTTTAAGACAACGAAGTTTTCTTTTTTGTGGAAGACAAGAACAACGAAGCTTTTTTTATTTTTAAGAGGGACAAGAAAAACGAAGCTTGGATGGTGATCTCCGTCGTATAGCATTGCACATGGGCTCCCGGCTTTAGGGAGGCCCAGGCCCAGAGCGTTTCGGCGGGAAAATGGTTGCGCAACAACGGCCTCCTCCTCGGCTGCTGCGAAACGTCGTATCGTGTACGACCACACCGAATACGGAAACCGGTTCGTGTGGAACAACTGCAGTGGACCAAGCTCACTGACGTCTGGGCTCCGGTAGAGCTCTGCCCGTGGAACAACCGCACGGTGCTTATCGTAAGGCCATCCCCTGGTATTTGTGCTGCGCAGACGGCCATGTGAAGAACCAGCCATTCCCCACTTCGGCACACAAGCGTCCAGCGCCATGTCTCTCCGGCGCCTCCTAGGCCTCTCCGCCGCCGCCGGCTCCGGACGCCCCCGCCGCTCCCTCGCCACGGCCGCCACGCACCCTCCGTGGGCCATCGTCAAGCGCTGGGCGGCGGCGGCCGACGGATCGGCGCCGGGCGCGCTCGTGCACCTCGACCACCCACCGCACCTCTCCGGCCTAGCTGTCCCGAAGCACCTCCTCACGCCCAGGGCCAGCCCCGGCGCGGACAGCTACGTCACCCAGTTAGTCACCGGCTCCGTCCGCGCCGCCAGCGCCGACGGCCTCCTCCTCCTCTCCTACTTCGACGAGCGCCGGGTCGTTCCCGTCCTCGCCAAACAGGGCGCCGCTCCGCTGGGCAAGGAGGCAACCGAGCACGCCGTCAGCGTCACGCATCTCGTCTGCAACCCTGTCACCGGTCAGCTGTCCCGCCTCCCGGCCGCCCAATCCTACCCTGCTGTGAGCAGGTTCATGTGCGGCATGCACATGGGCCTACTCACCCGAGCCGGTCGCGGCCACGACGGGCCGCCCGACAGGTTCGCCGTCGCCGAGCTGCAGGGGGACCTGATGGCCCGGTTTCTCTCGGAAAGAGGCAAGTGGGAGTCTGTGCCGGTCTCGACGTGCCAGCTCCCGCCCGCGCGGCGGATGGTGCTGGACCGGGAGGTGGTGCCCTTCGGCGGCCGGCTGTGGTGGCTGGACGCGACCTGCGGCGCCATCTCCGCCGACCCGTTCAACGACCGGCCGGAGCTCTGCTTCGTCGAGCTGCCGAGGGGCAGCGTGCTGCCAGCCGCCCCACGGGACTGTCCCGATTGCGGGGACCCCTGCGGCTGCGGCACATCGAAGCACCGGCGCCTGTGTGTCAGCCAAGGGCGGCTGCGGTACATCGAGGTCTCCCAAGAGGAGCCGTTTGTGCTCAGCTCCTTCGTGCTGGATGACAAGCGCGGTGGCTGGACGCTGGAGCACCGACTCGACCTCAGCCGCTACGAGGCTCACCGGTACGGCCACCCATGGCTACCCTTAAAGGGGGAGAATACGCCACAAGTTGGATTTCTTGACCCACTTAACGCCAATGTTGTCTACATGTCGGCTTGCATCACCACTCTTGAGCGTACGCCACGAGTCGTCTTCGTCGTGGACATGAAGACGGACCTTCCGTTTCTGAGTTATGCGTATAGATCAGGCGACCCCTCCTTCGTGCCTTGTGTTCTTCCCCCGTGGCTTGGATCGAGCCAGATCCCTTCTGCAGGTTGTGACCCGCTCCTACTCTGTTTTACTTTCATCTTTAGATGTGCAAGTGTAGTGCAGGAATTGCTAAGCACTGTAGATTATCTCTGAGGAATTTGTTTTCTGTATCTTATAGGGGAATCGTTCAATAGACATGATATTTTTGTTTCCGATAGCTAAATAACTACTCAAACATTATTAACATATACCATGTGTTTGGAACTGTTGGTATCACAAACAAAAGTTTGAAACGGGATTAGTTTGATTCTTGACTGGTGATGTGTATGAGAAAGGGCCCGTTGATCTTTAACTAACCACTAGGATATCATAGCATAAATTGCAGCCATGGATTAGTATGTACTCCCTCCGTTCCTAAATATAAGTCTTTTTTAGAGATTTCAATATGGACTACATACGGAGCAAAATGAGTGAATCTACACTCTAAACTACGTCTATATACATCCGTATGTAGTCCATATTGAAATCTCTAAAAAGACTTATATTTAGGAACGGACGGAGTATCAGTCTTATCCAAAAGCACAACTTATAATTCCACTTTTGTTCCTTTTTTGTTATTAATTAGGTTTAAAATGGTGCTAGATTCAAACTACTTAGGACCTCCAGTTCTCAATCCATTCCTTAAGTTAGAACTTCCAACCTGTGGTCAACTTTAACCTGTTGGCCCTGGTCACAAAGAATTTTTTCTGAAAACATATTCACGGTAATTTCAGTATTTAGCTTCTGAACAGAAAACTTGCAACTATTTTGTTTGCTTTCATGGTAATCACTATAGCTGACAAGTTCGAATAATCTTATCCTGGTTACTATTGGTGTACATGGCATTAATCAATCGCTCATCTCTTCAATCATGACCGAGAGGTTAACCTTCCATTGTCCAAAAAGCTCATCAATCATGGGAGAAATCTGATAGGCCTTGGCCAGTGACTTTGACTTAATTAACTCAATGAATGACTAATTTCTACCCCAAAACAACATTCTCCTTCTTTGCTCTTATCTAGAACGTGATATAGTTATATGTTGTTTGTGACTTTCCAGTATACAATGCATGTTCTACATTTCATTACCATCTCTCCGTATTTAGAAATGGATTTAAATATCTCGAGTCCGTCTAACCACTCATGTACACTATTCAAGTGTTACCTTGCTGAATAATTAGATCCTGTACAGTAATTGTTTGTGCTATGGGCCTATGGCTTATGGGTACACTGTGCTGAATAATTCATAACCTTCCCTAACTATCAGGTTTTTTTTGCTAGCTTAACTCATGTATGTGATGCACAGAAATTTGTTGTGTTAATGTTGTTGTTGTTATTATTCAAATTCTTGCACATTGATCAAATGAACCTTTTTCAGGCAAGAAAGGTGTTAAGAAGAACAAGAGTTTGGCAGATGTTCTGGTTCGTGCAGACAATCTGCAGAAGAGATGAAGGTACCAATTACCAGTGAATGAATCTCCTCTTCTGTTGCTTCCTTTTAGCCGATGCTTCTTTATTCATCCAGTGCCAGTTGTTTGTATCTGATCAATTCACATGTATAGTTAGGATGCTGCATTCTTGTTACAAGTACTTCTTACTCAATCCATGTAGTTTATGGATTGAGAAAACAACGGCTGTATATTTTTGCCAATTACTAATACCATTTCAGCCAGTTTTCTCTGTGCCGTCCAACATATTGTTCCACTTAATACCAGCTTCTGGTTGGCTGAGCTCTAGTTGGGGTTTTAGTGGGACTAGCAATATTTTGCGGACTCAAGTCAAGATAATTAACATGTTCACTCCGTAGAATGATTATTATTGAAAGCGTGCTACCTGAACTTGGTAGAACTGGGCTGCAGCACGCCGATGGATTACTAATCGTACTAGAGTCGGACGCTGGAGTGTCGTGTGTGCAGTATTTTCGTTCTTTCATTCATGTTCTTGTGGCAGCAACTTGCTGTTCCCCAAAAGTACTGGTTATTGTCAGAATTGGCCTCCCAACCTTCCATCCAGGTGTATTAGTGGTCCTAATAGCCGGCAAAAAGGAACTTTTCAATCTGGGACTAGCAATATTTTGGGGACTCAAGTCAAGACTATCAACATATTCACTCCGTAGAATGATTATTGAAGGCGTGCTACCTGAACTTGTTCTTTCATTCATATTCTTGTGGCAGCAACGTGCTGCTGCCAAAAAAGTACCCTGGTTGTTGTGTTTCTAAACTAGCCAGCAGCCCGGCACAAAGGATGCCTAGCATCGCTCATCTCTGGAACACCGTACTAGAACCTGAAGGATACCTAGCCTTGTCATGATATCTGCTGTCTTTCCTTTTCATGAAACGTTATCAGCAACTGATTCAGGGGTGAAACTTAAGCTTGATATCTCTTAAGACATTTGGTTATGGTGTAATTTCTGCTGTAATCAAGACTTGAACAGAAAATAAAAAATGGTATCCTGATGATAATTCAGGTGTTTTATTTCAGTTTTGGGAATAGATATCGATGGACTACAGTAGCTTTTATGTTTACTCAAGAATTTACTTTAACTGTGTTTCCATTTCGCTCAATCTCTTCACCTGCTTACTAAAAAATGTCCCTAATTTTTCCTCTTCCTTTTCAGGTTTCATTAAACTAACAGCAGCTGTTGCTATAATAAATTAGGAAGCTTATGGTGTGGTATCTTACTGGGATGTCGTTTTGGGAACCGGAGAAGTCAGAGTCTGCTAAGAGTTTGCCGATCAACTCACTGTATCTTGTCTTGGTGGTGATCTGGGAGTTCTTTCAGACTTCGGTTCGTGGTAGAACATTCCAGCAGAACTGCAAAATTAGTTCAGCATGCAACGACTACCATAAAACATCATCGTGTATGCTTTGTTTAGTAGCAAGACATTGCATCTGTAGGAAAAGATTGATGCTTCTACATGTTAACTCTTATATATTTATGGATCTCTGCTTATCTCACCAGCGCTGCATTGTGGATATGTTAGAATGGATCAGTATTTGCTGCTATATCTTAGTATTGTTTTCATGCCAATTGATGGTATATCCTTCTTGTTAAGCAAGAATGAACAATCAGTTTGCCATTTGTGACTCCATGAGTGAATCCCGTAGGACACGTCACTTTGACTTGATTTGTAAGTGCAAATTTTCACCACCAAATATATTGAGCTGCAAGTGTAACTGGCACACACGCTGAAGAACATGAATAACCTTGTCAGTGCACCCGCCGAAGAAAATGAATAACCGACACATCATCTCCATCAAGCCGGTTTTGTGGCAGTCCAAACAAGATGCTGCCTGCAATATCTATACATAGAGGCATTCTTGATGCTTCCATGACAATTACATCCCAATCTGTTCATCTCTTGCTCATATATACTCCCTCCGCCCCATAATATAAGAGCGTTTTTGACATTACACTAGTGTCAAAAACGCTCTTATATTATGGGACGGAGGGAGTACTATTTCTGACTTTCTAGGTCAACCTTTCGCACTACATGGTCGAACTCACCGCGAATTAGACAACCGTGCATCTGTGAACTCTTGAAGATTGCATAATAGCACATTGTTCATCTGTTCATTTTCTTCAAGAGAGCTTTGTCGATTCTTTACAACCTTTCAAACCAATATAACAACAATAGAGTTCACACCTCACCTATAAATCAAAGATGCACACAACCAATTTATTATAAAATCAAAGATGCACACAACCAATTTATTATAAACCAAAGAGCACCGTGACAAACCTGTAGCTTAACAAATAAGAGGAAAACAAAATATCTCAAACATTTATCAAGTGGACAACAAGAAACATCTAAAACATAAACCCTTGAACGTAGTAGCATTGATCATGTTCATGGAATAGGCTGCTCGATTGCTCAGCCAATAAAAAAGAGCACCTACAGCATTATCTCTGGAAGATTTCAACATCAGTAGGCAAGTTGATTCTCATTGGCAGTTTGCAGCTAGCACTGTTTAAATATAGTTTTCTGGAGATAAATTTATAGTTGTTATGCACAAAACTTGCAGTCGATTTTTAGACAGAAGGCAACCTTCCCATGCTTTAATGAAATCAGGTGTTGAGCAATTAGAATATCGGCAGCATGTTTAACAAGAACAGAAATAGGTTCTTAAACAAGACATAACACAACTATCCCATCATACATCAAAGATCAAACTCTCCCATCATCCATCAAACTCAAAATCCCAAACAAAAGCCAACACCAAAACAGCAATCTGAACTTCCATGCTTGAACGGCTTGCTTGGGATTTATGCTTCATCATCGCCATGTCCAGCTCCAGTTGATGCTTCAGCCACAACAACTGACCCTGCTAAATGAAGAACCAGATTTTGAAGTACAAGTCAGTAGGATGAAACCATGCATCTTAAGGTCTGATACACATTCACACTGTCTTATTTTGTGGCACAGCAACTGAAATATATTAATTAACATATATTCCCAAATCACAACTACATGTAAAAAACTAAAAATTAGTAAAGATACCTGGTGGACTGTAGAAGCTAAGGTAGGGAAAGAGTGCCCATGTAATATCTTCTTGTTGACACAGCTCGCTGGAGAGCTCCTTCAAGCTTAGTGACTTGAGATCAATCATGTAGGTGCCAAGGTCTGTGATTGCAAAAACATCGGCAGTGCCCTCGATGGAGCCAACCAACTCCATTGATACCTCGGGATCGCCAACGGGGAGAATAGTCTCGAGGTTGATGCGTCTCCGCTGTGTCCACGACGCAACTCCATCGGGATCCACCTCCCTCCACCAGACGGATATGTTGAAATTGTACAGCTCTGCGAGCCCAAGCCGACCGTCGTCGGATGCCATGAGGATAGGAGCGATGGGGCAACCCATTGACCACGGCAGATGAATATCCGATAGGCAGGACCCAGCCAAGTCATACATGAGAATACCATTATTATGGTCCCGCGAAATGAGAAAATAGAGCGCGTCTCCGACGAGAACACTAGGCATCATGGTGAAGCTGATTTCAATCTCCACAAAGCCAACATCCAGAGAGACCGTAGAGCTCCAGTTACCCGTCTCCGACGAGTACACGGAGGCCGTAGCGACCCTCGCTTCCTCGTCAAGGCTGACAAAAAACACGAGGGTTGGACCCAAATGGCAGTCACCGTGCCTGCAGCCGTCCGCGGCACAGAGCACCGAGGCAGAGCTGCTCGTCCCCGACATTTCGGGGAGGCGCATCACAGTTTGGCCGCCCGTCACGGGCTCCCAGATGACTAAGAGCGGCATGTTCTCATCCTTATCGAAGTACTGGAGGAGGACGCGGCCGTGGCGACAGTCCTCCACGGAGTAACGACCGTGCAGGAGATCGGGCTCGCGCGGGAGGAAGTCCGTGGTGGGGACGAACTCGGTGTACGGACACAGCCAGCTGTGGAGAAAGCCGAGCATGGGAGGCGTTCGGTGGAAGTCGCGGTAGCGGCGACGGAAGCCGTGGCTGGCGAGGAGGCGGCGCCACGGCTTGCAGGCGAGGGAGGCGCGGAGATTACCAGGCTCCTCCGGCGGGAGGCGGATGAGGATCTCCTCCACGAGCTCCTCCATCTCGTCCACCTCCCGCACAAGCTTCGCCGGCATCGTCGTGTGTGCCTGTGGCCGGTGATTTGGGATTGGGTTGCGGTGGTTTTGGGGGGGATTTGGATTTTGGGTGTTAGGGATTCAGACGAACGGAACGAGCGACGAAAATTTCGGCGGTTCTGGTGCCTCTCTTCTTTTAACTTTTTTTGTTTTTACATTTTAGTGTCGGAAGCTGCTACGCCTCGGCCGGCGGATCTTTTTAAAAGATCCGCCGCCTCGCGAGCGGTCGGATATGACAAAATCAATCGGCTGAACGTCTTTCTCTTGTTTGCAACAATGATCTTGTTGCGGAAACACTTGTAACAGAGATTGTGTTGTGGATTTTTTTGCAGCGTAGGTTGTGTTGCGGGAATATATTTTTGCAACATAGGTTGTGTTGAAGATTTTTTTCCTGTCTTCACTTTTTTTTGCAACAAAAGGTATTGTTGCAGAAAAACTTTGCAACTGAGGTGATGTTGCAGAACTTTTTTTCTTTGTCTTCACCTCTATAGGGTGTTACGGAGAAAATTCTGCAGCATGACTGATGTTTCTGCAACAGACTGGATGTTGCAAAACAAAACAGCACCACTGTTCGCAGCGAGCCCGCTGGATGGTGGTGAGGGAGGAGCGACGCTGCCCGCCCCCGCCATGGCACTACCGCCGACGAGCCCCGAACCTCCGACCAGGTCGCCTTGGCGCCATCTTCCTCTCCGGCAAGGTGGACACCATTAATTGCCGCTGAGGCACTTGCGTACAGAAGAGAGATTGGGGAAGAGATAAAATGAGGGAGAGAGACGTGCGTGGTCCAGTAGGCCACGTGTCTATCAAGGGAGGCGGCAGACGCCCGTGCTAGATCCGCCGGTTGAGCGATAGCCTTTTCCTTTAGTGTCTCAATCGTTCACAACTCATCAAAATCTAAAAAGGACTAGAGGCTGCGGCAATTTTTTTTTGGAAACTTCTAATCTATTCATTTCTAATCATGGCAGTACAACGAACCCTAGAAATAAGTTATATCCAGATCCGTGGACCACCTATCAACGACTACAAGCATAGACGAACGAAAACCGGATCCGAGTAGATCCACCAAAGACAACCACCGACCAAATCCTTCGAGATCCGCTGGAGACAGACCTCCAAACGCCCACCAACGATGCTAGACGCCACCGGGACGGGGGCTAGGCCAGGAGAACATTATTGCATATTCAGGGAGCCTTCCTGAGTAGGACACAAACCCTAACAAAATTCAAATAAACATCTAAAAACAGGGCCCTCCCGCCGGCAAGGGCCGAGATCCACTGCACTCCCATGGCCTTAAGGCCACCGGAGACAAGGCGGACCGGCGGCGGGGCAATAATTTTTTCGCTCCCAAATATATACAAGAACCAGAGGATAACTAGTAGAACGCCCATGCGTTGCCACGGGCTTTGAAAAAGATAAAGATGCTACTCACGGAGCTAAAATAACCGAGAATAATTCACGTCTCACCTAACACACAATTTTTTTTGACAATCAGCTAATACACATCATACTATCAAACACAATAATATGTTCTTGACAACTCAAAAAATGTTATTGAAACTGAAAGCACATTTGCTCCCTTGGTGGTTTTGGTAATTAATAACAACATATATCTCATTGAACTAATGTCCATTCAAGATTAAGATTTCAGGATGTTTAATGATTGGCATGGCATGGACTAGAGACGTGGCCTCTCAAAATGCTAAGGACAAGGATTGGCAAAAGATCAAGACTCTACATTTTTGGTTTAGTGATCCAAGATCACATTGAGTCCATAGGAAAGCCAATACTATTAAAAGGGGATGAGGTGTTGCTTAATGGTCTTTTTGCTCAAGTGCTTAGTGACAGTACTCCTAAACCCTCAACCACTCTCTCTACCCAAATATGTCCAAAACCTACATTCTAACTCGGCCCCACCGAAATTTCCTATCCGGCCCCACCGAGTTCATCCAAGACTTAGCCACTGCCAAAACCCTAACAAATCGGATCCACCGAAATGGATCTCGGTCTCACCGAGATGGCCTTGCCAACTCTCTGTAATCATTTGCACTTACTTCGGTCTCACCGAGTTGTGCAAATCGGTCTCACCGAGATGGCTTGCCAACTCTCTGTTGCCTTATTGCTTCACTTCGGTCCTACCGAGTTGATGCAATCGGTGCCACCGAGATGAGGATTGCCCTAGCCATTGCACTTCGGTCCATCCGAGTTGTTCGTATCGGTCCCACCGAGATTCCTAAAGTTCATATCTTTTACACAGTTCGGTGCTACCGAGATGATTGTTTCGGTGCCACCGAGTTGGGTCAAAAGTGTGTAACGGTTGGATTTTGTGTGGAGGCTATATATACCCCTCCACCACCTCCTTCTTAGTAAGGAGAGCCATTAGAACGTGCCTACACTTCCACCATACATTTTCTGAGAGAGAACCATCTACTCATGTGTTGAGATCAAGCTATTCCATTCCTACCATTTGAAACTTGATCTCTAGCCTATCCCAAGTTGCTTTCCACTCAAATCCCTCTTCCACCATAGCCAAATCTGTGAGGAGTTGTTTGAGTGTTGGGAAGACTATCATTTGAAGCACAAGAGCAAGGAGTTCATCAACAACACACCGTCTATTACCTTTTGGAGAGTGGTGTCTCCTAGATTGGTTAGGTGTCACTTGGGAGCCTCCAACATGATGTGGAGTTGAACCAAGCAGTTTGTAAGGGCAAGGAGATCGCCTACTTCGTGAAGATCTACCCCGAGTGAGGCTAGTCCTTCGTGGACGTAAGCCATGGTGGAATAGACAAGGTTGCTTCTTCTTGGACCCTTCGTGGGTGGAGCCCTCCGTGGACTCGCGCATCCGTTACCCTTCGTGGGTTGAAGTCTCCATCAACGTGGACGTACGATAGCACCACCTATCGGAACCACGCCAAAAACCACCGTGTCTTCATTGCGTTTGAAATCTCCATTCCCCTCTCTACTTACATATGCAATTGCTTATTTTCCGCTGCTATACTCTTAGAATTGCATGTGTAGGGTGATGCTTGACATGTACTATTGCTAAAATCTGCCCACAACTAAAATTGGGAAAAGGTTAGGTTTTATTTGGTCAAGTAGTCTAATCACCCCCCCCCCTCTAGACATACTTTCGATCCTACAAGTGGTATCAGAGCTTTGGTCTCCGTAAGCCTTGATTTCCATTGCTTTGGTGATCATAGCCTTGGTTTCACAACCTAGGAGAGTATGGCGTCTAGTGAGGGTAACTATCACCGTAGAGGTCCATATTTTGATGGTACAAACTTTGCTAGTTGGAAACATAAGATGAAAATGCAAATTCTTGGTCATAACCCCGCCGTTTGGGCTGTTGTTCGTGTTGGCTTGCAAGGTGACTTCTTTGAGGATGGCAAGGAACCAGATCGTGAAGCAACCCCGGAAGAATTGAAGATGTTACAATACAATGCTCAAGCTTGTGACATTCTATTCAACGGTTTATGTCCAGAAGAATTCAACAAAATCAGCCGCCTCGAGAATGCAAAGGAAATTTGGGATACTTTGGTTGATATGCATGAGGGTACCGAGTCCGTCAAGGAATCTAAGTTGGATGTGCTTCAAAGTCAACTTGACAAGTTCAAGATGAAGGATAGTGAAGGAGTCGCTAAGATGTACTCTAGGCTTGCTCTCATCACAAATGAGATCGCCGGCTTAGGAAGTGAAGAGATGACCGACAAATTCATCATCAAGAAGATACTTAGAGCTTTGGATGGAAAATATGATACCGTCTGCACATTGATCCAAATGATGCCAAATTACAAAGATCTCAAGCCCACGGAAGTCATTGGAAGGATTGTTGCTCATGAAATGTCACTCAAGGACAAAGATGAGTTGCACAACAAATCAAGTGGTGCTTACAAGGCCTCAACCGATGCTCCAACAACTTCAAGTGACAAGCTAGTATCAAATGAAGAGATAAGCCTAATGGTGAAAAGGTTCAACAAGTTCTACAAGAACAAAGGAAAAAAAAAAGAAGCTCTAGCTCAAGACACTATGAGAGAAGATCATCAAGTCGTGACCGTAATTGCTACAATTTTGGAAAGCCCGGACACTACTCCAATGAGTGTACGGCTCCCTACAAGAAAAGAGACGAATCACCTCATAAGAAGAGAAGGAGTAGAGATGATCGTTATGAACGAAGATACTCTCGAAGAAGCAAGGATTCGGAGAGGAAGGACAAGTCATCCAAGAGCTACACAAGAAGAAGACATCAAGCTCATGTTGGTGAATGGGTTTCCGGCTCCGACTCCGACAACCACTCCGAGAGAAGTTATCACTCCAACTCCGACTATAGTCAAGATGAAGGTGTTGCCGGACTTGCACTTGTGTCATCCAACTCCTATGATCTATTTGACTCACCAAATGAAGGAATTGGAAGATGCTTCATGGCAAAAGGCCCCAAGGTATCACACCCCGAGTATCTTGATTTCAATAGTGATGAAGATGATTTGCTTGGTGATGATGATTTACTTGTTGACAAGGATAGTAATGTGAGCTATAATGAAAATGCTAGTAATTATGATAGTCAAGAGGAAACGAGTGACAATGCTATGAAGGAGATTGAGCGTCTAACTAAAGAACTAAATGCTCTTAAGTTAGCTCATGAAGCAACTCAAGAGGATCATAGAGAACTTCTAAGAACTCATGAGAAGCTACGCTTCGAGAAGCTAAATTTAGAGCAAGAGCATGAGTTTCTTAAAGCTATCAATGACGATCTTCGAGAGAAGAGTTCTTCATATCTTGCCAAGCGTTTACTCTTGTCTACCTTTATGCCACAAGTTAAATCTAAGCAAACTAGCAACAAGGGTAAAAATGGTTCTACCTCTAGTAGTAACAATAACAATGCTAAATCCAATGTTGTTACTTCTAGTAGTTCTATTGATTCCACTAATGATTCTCTTAGCCAAGTTACACTTGAGCAAGAAAAGATGCTATTGAAACGAATTATAGAAAAAGGTGTCTACAAGAGTCTTGCCGGGAGTAAGCAATTTGAGGAAATTGTACGCAAGCAAGGAAGGAGCCGGAAGAACCAATGTGTTGGTTTTGAACGAAAGTTCAATGCCAATGGAGTTGAGTGGGAAGAAGATCAATACCCCAAGACGAAGTTTGTTCCTCAACAAGAGAAGTATGATCCTACTTCCTTCAAGGGAACACAAGCTCAAGAAGATTTTCCACCACAAGACCACAAGCTAAAAGGCAAGGAAAAGCTTCAAGAAGAGATTGATTCATTTGAAGAAGCTCCTCAAGCCATGGTCAAGTGGGTTCCCAAGACTTCATCAAGTTCTACTTCATCAAGTGCTACTACAACTCCAAGGATTCCCATCAAGTTGATGTGGGTCCAAAAGAAGAAGAACTAGAGAGTTCTCGAGGGTGACTCCGCCAACAAACTTCACTCATATTCTTTATGGCAAGGACTTGTGCAACCAACTTCCACAGTTTGCACTAGTTCATGGAGTCACAAACCCTCTTGTTGGTAAGGCAAGGGACAAGGTATTCAATGCATTCATGGACATCATCATATGTGTATTTCACTCTATGTCTATGGATATCCTTGTATGTTCCTTGTGTGGGACTAACCCATGTAGGTATTAAAAGCACAAAACTCCAAAGGATTGCTCCCAACTCTTGATGGTCTACATCAACATTGAGCATCCACATCTTCAACATCTACATGAAGTCATCATCGACAAAACCCAAGGTTAGTTCATCCCTTTTAGGGGGGATATCACATCTAGGGGGAGCTTTGCTCTAAGCAATTGAGCTAAAGCAACTCTAATGGTGTGAACACATTAATGCTTTATGTAAAAGTGGTAACCCCACTTGTGCTTAAACGAGGAGTATGACCTATGATCAAATGTTCTCATTTGGCTCCTAAGTCAATATACTCATATATAGATGACCTAGTCATCACCATTGCTTGATAGATGCTAGAATTTGTTGTGCATGTTTGACACATATTTCATTTGCTATCTTATTGTGTGAGCATGTTGGTTTGCATGTTTTCATCATTCGAGGACATCCATTTGTTGTTTTGATTGTCTTGGTTTTTCTGACCAAGTGGATGTACAAGAATGCCTAAGAACCTTCTCTAGCTATCTATGCTTTCTTGTCTCAAATTCTATTCTTGCTGCATCACAAAAATTGAACAAGTCATTTTCGGACCCTCCGGGTGAGGAGCACTCGGAGCCACCGATCTGAAAGGGCTGAACCTCCAAAACCTTCTAAATGATTTCGGCAGAACCAATTCACTCAAACTCGGTCCAACCGAAATCACTTAGATTGATCTAGGTTTTCCATCTCGGTGCTACCGAATTGAACCATTTCGGCGCCATCGATGTGCTATACTGCGTGCAGTTACACATATCGGTGCCACCGAGTTGTTCAACTCGGCGCCACCGACAGCGTATGGGTATATATGTCGCGCGGACCGAACGGTTGAAATTTCTTGACCCCACTCGTTCCCGCTCCCCGTTGCTGCCGTCGCCCTTCGTCTTCGGACTTCGCCGTCGTCTCCAGTGAGCTCTCGCCGCCGGATTCCGCCGCCGTCAACGGGAATCTCCTCCGCCGTTGCCGCCGTAGAGGATCTCCACCAAGTTAGGGTGAGATTCGATCCCTTTCGTGCTTTCCTTTTCCGATTCAATGCACGATTGGACTGCCTGAATTCATGCCACGGATTGAGAACTCCTGCTACACTACAAACTCCGTAGATTAGATTCGAGCGAAATTTTTAGGTTTAAGTTTCCGCAGAATGCATCTCGGACCGACCGATTCGAAGTTTTCGGTTCCACCAATTTGGCCTCTAGCCATAGCACTAGTACGTCTCGGTGCCACCGAGTTGTACGAATCGGTGAGACCGAAAGTAAATCTCAGTGAAACCCTAGAATCTCGGAGCCACCGAACCCCATATCGGTCTGACCGAAGTGGCGTGTAAGGTTTCTGTAGTGTGCTTCGGTATCACCGAGATGATCAACTCGGTCCATCCGATATGCATCCTGTGAAAACTTGAAACTAAGAGTTGAACTCAAATTTTATGAAAATTATCTGCTTTTTGTGATGACTCATCTACTCTGCCCATACCTATCTATTCACAGGGTCAGCTCAGCAAGATGTCAGATCCCAGCAGTGACAGTCAGAACAGGTCAGAGCAGAATGCAGAAATGAGTGAAGGGTCAAGCCCAACTGAAAGTTTCTATGAGGGAGAGAGGAGCTCTCCAGATCTTCCAAAAGCTGCAACCAGAACAAGGAAGAAGAAAACCTCAGACGGTGAGGATGAGGATTTTGTTGCAAGTGAAGCTGCATCCAAGAAAAAGAGAGTTGTGCTTGCTAAGGAGTACAGCACCAAGCCTACTTCTGCCAAAGATAAAACAACTGTGAGGAAAATGCCTAAGCAGACTATGCAAGAGCCTAGTGACACAGAACCAGCTGCAGGTGGCAAGAAGAAGAGAGTAAGGAAAACTATTACCCGTGTGATTGGCAGACCCTCCATGATGATTGATGAGGAAGAGCCAGCAGCCACTGTACCCCCTGCAAAAGCTCAAAAGCTTATGTCAGATGCGATTAAGACTGCTGCCCCCAAGGCCAAGCCAAAGGTGTCAGCACCGAAGAGATCTACAAGGAATATTTCAGCCGCAGAGAAGAACAAGGCCCCAGTGCCTGAGTCAAATGTTGATGAAGAGCCTCTAGTGCTCAGAAAGTTGAAGCCAAAGATACCAGACCATGACAATGCACACCCAGTCGCAGAGAACATGATGCTGAGGAAGGATAAAGGGTTGCGTCAGTGGAGATTGACAGATCCTTATGCTATAAGGAGAAGGACAACATGTGACTATCGCTTTCACACTCGTGAACAACAAGATTTTTATGAGACAGTGTTGCTTGATAAGAAGCCCATAGTCAGTGACATGAAATGGGTGGATTGGGAATACATTGATGAGAATGAGGATTACTTTCCCCATGTCCATGAAAGCTTCAGGATTGCAGGAGTTGATGACTTTGTCGGTAAGAAGTTGACCAAGTGGAATGATGAGATGGTCATGCAGTTTTACTCTACTGCACACTTCTATCCAGATGGCCGCATTATATGGATGACTGAGGGTATCAGATACCAGTCTACCATCTCTGAGTGGGCAAGTCTTCTTGGAGCACCCAAGGAAGAGGATGATGACATTTATATCTATGCCAAGCTCAAGATGGATCACAACTCCATGGCCAACATGTACACTGCAATTCCTCGGAAAGACCTTGAGACTCACAAACTTGGATCAGTGAAGCATCTGCTCCCAGGATTAGCCACAACGAACACTATACTGCGGTACACTCTGCTACCCAATTCAGGAGATGACAAAATGATTCGTGGCCACTCCATAAATTTGCTGCATTTGTTTGATACACCTCAGAAGTTCAAGGTGATGAGCCTGATAGTAGAAACTATCAAGAGGACTGCAGCAGATCAGAAGAGATCGTGCGGATATGCCCCACATATTCAGATTTTGATCAATTCCAAGGTTGGAACTAGCACATACCTTCTTGATCGAGAGCACTTGCCACTCCGTCCAGAGTTTGAGGACAATGTGATAGTGATGGATTCTTCGCATCCCACTTCAGCACAAGCCCAAGAGAAGATCCGCATAGCAAAGGAAGCAAAAGCAGCTCAGGAGGCATCAGCTCCAAATGCTCCTATTGCCAATCTCAAGACACCCAAGGATCAAATGACATATCTGCTTGAAGCCACTCTGAGGATTGAGCGAAGTTTGGCCAACCTCACCAATACCCAGGCTAGTTTTGAGCGGATTATTGAGACCAAATTTCATGATCTTGATGTGAAGGTGACAGAGATTCAGACTACCGTAGAGCAACTGCAGAATGACGTTGATGCTGTCAAGACAGCCCCATCAGATGACAGTGGAGATGACAGACCAACCACACAGCAATTTCAGACAGTGCCCAGAGCATCCAGGTCTGCTGCGATACCCGTTGTGGATCCGAGGACCACAGTATCTGCACCAGCTGCTACTGCCACAGTGCCCCCACCGGTCTCCACTCCACCAGCCCAGCAAACGTCTGCAGAAGCCTTCGCGGATGCACTTCTTTCTACGCCGTCTACGCACACCGGAGCTGCCAGCAGGAGATCGCCTTCAGGAGCTTCGGAGGACCGTGCTTAGAGTGCCGACTAGTCCTTTACAGTTCAATCTTTTTGGTACTTGTTTCCAAAGGGGGAGAATTTGTATAGATCGTAGGCTTCGAGAGAGAGTGTTTTGGTCGTTGGTTTTTCTCTCGAGAGTTCTTTTGCTACTTATTTGCTTGTTGGTACTTTGTTATGTGTGTGCTTGTTATAGTTAATATGTTGCTTATACTTGTGAGCTACCTCATGTGATGATCATATTATGCTTATTGTGATGATCTATGTTTATCTTCTTCATTATCTTATATGATCACTCACTTATGTTGGTGATGCGTGCTTTCTATTCCAATCATATCATTTTGCGTGCTCCACCAAGATGTATGTGACATGGAAGAGTGACCCATAAGCCTAATCGATTGTGCATTTGCATTCAAACACAAATTTTTAATAATGCACAAATTTAGGGGGAGCTCTTGCTTATCACATACTTCTCAAAGCGACGATGTATTTCATTCTTTTAATCATTTGTCGAAGCTTTGATCTATATGTTCTTGACAACTCAAAAAATGTTATTGAAACTGAAAGCACATTTGCTCCCTTGGTGGTTTTGGTAATTAATAACAACATATATCTCATTGAACTAATGTCCATTCAAGATTAAGATTTCAGGATGTTTAATGATTGGCATGGCATGGACTAGAGACGTGGACCCCTCAAAATGCTAAGGACAAGGATTGGCAAAAGATCAAGACTCTACATTTTTGGTTTAGTGATCCAAGATCACATTGAGTCCATAGGAAAGCCAATACTATTAAAAGGGGATGAGGTGTTGCTTAATGGTCTTTTTGCTCAAGTGCTTAGTGACAGTACTCCTAAACCCTCAACCACTCTCTCTACCCAAATATGTCCAAAACCTACATTCTAACTCGGCCCCACCGAAATTTCCTATCCGGCCCCACCGAGTTCATCCAAGACTTAGCCACTGCCAAAACCCTAACAAATCGGATCCACCGAAATGGATCTCGGTCTCACCGAGATGGCCTTGCCAACTCTCTGTAATCGTTTGCACTTACTTCGGTCTCACCGAGTTGTGCAAATCGGTCTCACCGAGATGGCTTGCCAACTCTCTGTTGCCTTATTGCTTCACTTCGGTCCTACCGAGTTGATGCAATCGGTGCCACCGAGATGAGGATTGCCCTAGCCATTGCACTTCGGTCCATCCGAGTTGTTCGTATCGGTCCCACCGAGATTCCTAAAGTTCATATCTTTTACACAGTTCGGTGCTACCGAGATGATTGTTTCGGTGCCACCGAGTTGGGTCAAAAGTGTGTAACGGTTGGATTTTGTGTGGAGGCTATATATACCCCTCCACCACCTCCTTCTTAGTAAGGAGAGCCATCAGAACGTGCCTACACTTCCACCATACATTTTCTGAGAGAGAACCACCTACTCATGTGTTGAGATCAAGCTATTACATTCCTACCATTTGAAACTTGATCTCTAGCCTATCCCAAGTTGCTTTCCACTCAAATCCCTCTTCCACCATAGCCAAATCTGTGAGGAGTTGTTTGAGTGTTGGGAAGACTATCATTTGAAGCACAAGAGCAAGGAGTTCATCAACAACACACCGTCTATTACCTTTTGGAGAGTGCTGTCTCCTAGATTGGTTAGGTGTCACTTGGGAGCCTCCAACATGATGTGGAGTTGAACCAAGCAGTTTGTAAGGGCAAGGAGATCGCCTACTTCGTGAAGATCTACCCTGAGTGAGGCTAGTCCTTCGTGGACGTAAGCCATGGTGGAATAGACAAGGTTGCTTCTTCGTGGACCCTTCGTGGGTGGAGCCCTCCGTGGACTCGCGCAGCCATTACCCTTCGTGGGTTGAAGTCTCCATCAACGTGGATGTACGATAGCACCACCTATCGGAACCACGCCAAAAACCACCGTGTCTTCATTGCGTTTGAAATCTCCATTCCCCTCTCTACTTACATATGCAATTGCTTATTTTCCGCTGCTATACTCTTAGAATTGCATGTGTAGGGTGATGCTTGACATGTACTATTGCTAAAATCTGCCCACAACTAAAATTGGGAAAAGGTTAGGTTTTATTTGGTCAAGTAGTCTAATCACCCCCCCTCTAGACATACTTTCGATCCTACAGAAACCAACCAGTAGTTGAATGGAAAATTGTTCAAATCGGCCGACCGGCCGAAGCTCGGGCCCGGTCGTGCCGCGCTCGCTCCATGCTGGCCCACACACCACCGATGACCTCTTTCTTTTTTACCAACATAACCCCGTGTACTAAGGGTGTGAGCCATTCATTCTTATCCCCACGACGATGAGTTTTTCTTCCTTCTTCCATCTCCTTTCCTGTTCACCAGAGTGTTGTCGTCTCTAGCTCCATGACGTGTTGCCGTCTCTTCGTCTCTGACCCTGCACCACCATGTTCTCTCCCTTCCCGTGGCCCCACGCCGGCAATTCGGTCGTCGCTTCCGCATGACCGTGAGCGAACCACTCCCTCCCTTCCTCTGACTCCACGACATCATCCACCATCACCCATGACAAGCGAGCTACGATAGACGACACCGTGAGTTGTAACCTATGGCAAGCAGGCATGAGAGGTGCTGGAACACGCGAGCTGGATTGTTGGAACCGACGAATATTTTACTGGAACCGGCGAGCTGGTTCACTGGAACAAGTGTTTTGGTATGCTGCATCCATGGCGGCGAGCAGTCACGGGGAGGTGCTGGAACTGGCATTTTTTTCTGGAACCGGTAGCTGGATTTGCTGGAACGAGTTTTCTGTGGCTAATTAGAGGGTCAACTGCAGATAATCCAAATGAGTTAAGTGAATCCATGCACCGATGACTTAATTAGAGCCGGGGAAGCAAATAATGTTTTGTTCATGATAGAGAAGAATCCATCTTCTGTAGCGTCATATGCTTTTCTTTAGTATATCAGCAGACATTGAATTTTGTTCCGAACCGAACCCTGCAATGCAAACAGTGGAATAACAAAATAATCATTGACGTGCTCTTTATCAGTCAAATGCAAGGAGGGAACAAAATCATTGCGTGATATTACTGCTAAAAAATAATCAGTGTAAATCTGTTGTCAGGGATAGCTAATGCCCAGTAAGCGAAAATGATTTCAGTTAAAAAAATAGCTGCTGAAGTAACATGTTTTTGTGACCAATCTGATTTTATTATAACAAAAAAAATCTATGTATATTTTATATAAGAAGAAAATCTACACCAGTACTACCAGCAGAACAGGGAAAGAAAGGAAGTTTCGCAGGCAAACTGTGTTGGTCATTGCCATAGCTGCAAGTCAATGAATTCTAATATAATCTCCAACTCAAGGGAGGCACCACCGTACATGGAAGCATATAGTCATTATCTTCTCTGAATGATGCTTAATTCACAAAAGGAGTCTTCAGTATTAACCATTTACTCATTAGAAAGGAGATAAACAAATTATGTGTAAATCAACATGATGGCGAATTAGATGTCAACCGTTTCTGTAATATTCAAATAGACTATATACATTACAAAGGATTAAAAACGGCAACCAATTATTATTTTTCTTGAGAAAATTGCAAAAGTACAAAACTTTAGACAAAAGCATGCATTGTCAGTATAGGAACAATAAGCAAAGAGGTGAAGATGGCACAAAACAAGTCAGGCTGAACACTCATGGTTACATACTTACGCCACTCAACACTTCAAATTGAATGGAAGTTTCACACACAACAATCAACTCGGGCTGAACACTCATGGTATGCATACTTACTCCATGGAGCAGTTCAAATTGAAACGAAGTTCACAGACGACAACTAATAAATAGATTACACAGGTAAGGGAGATATTTTTACAGGAAGTTACCTCTTGGTTCAAGTACTTCTTGTGCAAACTCCAAAGCTTGATATATTTTCCTCACGAGAATTAACTCTATCAGTATTTGTTGCTGCATATGGAAGTATTATCGGGGCTTTGTATCTAGAATTTGCCTGTCATAATTTTAGTCAGGATAAGAAGTCAAAATCTAATGAAGGCACTATAGGGTAAATTCACTTTCTACACATAGGTGTGGCCAAACCACACCATGAAAAATGCACAATAAAACCCTACACCAAATTTAAAATAGTAATACAAAATTTCACTCGCCAATGTACAATTTTCTGAATCAAACAAAGATGTAATTTCTCATACGCATATCCTAAGTTCCATGTAGAAGATAACAACTTCTAACAATACAAAAGCATGGTCCGAAGACAAGCCATATCGATCGTCTGTGATGGATTAACATTTTGCTCCACCATGATATGGCATATTTTTAAGATGTCAAATTAATTCTTGCTACATATCACTCACCAGCAACTGGCAAACATAATGGAAAACCCAGAAGTTCAGTAGCACACAAGCATACATCAAAGTTATCCAAATCTGCAAGATCATCGCTCCACCTCCATCGACTTATCTGGAACATTCTTCAATTGAATAGAGAGAGGACCGAACTGTGGACTTAAGATCATTGATCTTCAAGATAGCCTCCTGAACATTCTTTGACTGAACCACTCTTTTCACCTATAGCTGGTAGGTGATGCATGCTAGGTCAATGCTTGCTACAAATAAAACAACATTAATCACATGTCAGATAGAGCCCAATCTGTCATCCTCAGGTAATAATGCAGGAGAGTAAGAAGGGCTCGATGTAAGCATGTGGGCATACAATGCGTGGGAGAGGGCATCAATGCGTTGGGTGCCAGACTCAACCCAGAATCTCGACGAATCAAAAAATTTGATATAAAAGAACACATGTTTGATCAGATGAATATATAATCTAACATATAGAGTTTAATAGGTTGTGTTGTAACGTTTGTTCAATCACGTAGCACTCTGTCCAAAGCACAATCCATTACTTTTTAGAGAAAAGTATACTTTTCGTCCCTCAACTCTTATGGAGTCTAGATTTAGTCCCTCAACTACGAAACCGGACAATTTGCACCTCGAACTTTTAATACCGGACAAATTTCGTCCCTTGTATCAGCCGACCCGGTTTCACTGCTGACTTGGCATGGATTTTGACTGGTTTGACCGGTCCACGCCAACATGGCAAAGGAGCCAGCAAATCGCTCCTCACGTCGGCAAATTAACTTGCACCGGCGGCGGCGCTCTGGAATCTGGACGAGGCGGGTGCTAGCGGGGAGAGGCTGCGCCATGCCTTGGAGCAAGCTGGGGTGTCCGCACGTTGGGAAAGCAAGCACGGGCACGCGAGGTGGCCGAAGCTTCGCCGGCGACGACGGGCGGCGCTATGAGGGCAACGAGCTAGATGGCACGGGGAGGCTTGGGGAGAGGGGAGAAACGACCAGGGGCTCACCTATAGCACGTACGCGTGCTCATACGCGGCGGATAAGCACCTGAGCGGCGGCTGCGTCGACGGCAGTGGGCGGCGGAGCACGGGCTCGCGGCGGGGTGAGCTCCTGGACGAGGGGCTTCTTGGGGAGGACGCGTGAGGCTTAGGTAGGACCACGGGGAGCTTAGGAAGCCGACAGGGAGAACCGGAGCTTGCAGGAGGAGGAGATCGCGGCGCGGCGGCAGTCACCGGAGTTGAGGAAGACGATTTGGGCGTCAGCGATTTAGGGCCTCCGGCGTTGCTTCCTTTGGTGTGGTTTACTACGACGGCGAGGTGGAGCGCCTGCACATGGCGAGCCGTGGAGGAGGCCTATGCCGCTACGGGCAACCTGTGCCGCTCCTGATAAGCTGCAGCAAGATTCCCTCCTGCCGACGCAGCAACAGGGACACCCAGCAGGCACAGCGATAGAGACGTGCGCGTTGCAGAGCCCCTCGAGCGCTAGCTCGGCGTCATCACCGCCGGCATCCTGGCATGCCACCACAGCGCTTGTGCAGCCGGTGCACTCTAAGCGCTCGATGAAATGCCATTAGGGAGAGAAAATAGGAGGGAAGAAGAGATAGGATGAGTAGGATAGAGAAATACTGCCACTTGGACTATGACCAGTCAAAAACATGCCAAGTCAGCTCGGAAACCGCTTTAGTTGTGTCGAGGGACAAAATTTGTCTGGTATTAAAAGTTCGAGGTGCAAATTGCCCGGTTTCGTAGTTGAAGGACTAAATCTAGACTCCGCCAAGAGTTGAGGGACGAAAAGTATACTTTTCTCTACTTTTTATGCAACAGGGTAATAACGAAAGAAACGTCTCAACAATTTGACAGAAAAAGAACACATGTTTGATCAGATGAATCCAAATAATATCAACGCTAGCACACTAAGCACGTAATATACACGCAGAGTAACATCAACTATGAGGTTTCAAGCTAGTTGGTACAGCAAATCAGTTTGCTACATAGAACCATTAATCAAATAAAATTTGGTGAAAGAGGAGAAGTGTAAAAGGCAGAGCTAGGTTGGTTCAGTTACCTTCATCTAACTGACATGCTTGGATGGCATGTTGCAGTTGCACTCGCTGTCTTCGACTGCCATCCCCGACTCCCCGACCTCCTCCTTGACCCCTCTGCCCCTCTCTCCACGAGGCGGAGCCGGTGCTGCTCCTGCACATGGATGATGTCGGGGCGTGGGCTTCGTCGTCATCATTGGACTCGGGGCCGGCGGCGAAGTCCAGGGGCAGATCGGCTGGGCAGAGGTTGAGGGCGGGGAACCGCCACCACCGCCCGCAGACAGAGAGAGGAGACGTTAGGACGGAGTCCGGTGGTGCTCTGGCGGCTTGAATCGGCAGAGGCGATGCTGGCGGACGGAGGCAGATGCTGGGTTGCGTTTGTCGGCCTTCCGGGAGGATGAGTCTGATTGATGGTTGCTGTGTGTATGCATCGTAAGGAAAGAAATAATGTGGAGATTTTTGATTGATTTTTTTGAGGGGCGGAGATTTCTGATTGATGGTTGATTGGGGGCTGCTAGGCGTCAGCCGGATGATGTTACGAAAACATCAGTTGCCTGGCCAGCCATTCATTTGAATCGATTTGAGCCGCTTGATCCTGGACCACGCGATCACTTCCACTACAATACGTCCATATATCTCACGCAGGGACTCCAGTATGCGACGTAATATCTTTGCTTCCCGTGCGACGAGCCGCAGTTGGCCGATATGGACTACCAACTACTGCTTGCACCAGACGCAACACTCAGGTTGCACCAACGGCGTCGCCGGTCATATCAAAGCAAAAAACGCAGGAGAGGTCGTCACACACCGGCCACGGCTGCAGCACCGACGCTGTTGTGACCATCCCTTGAAGCATCAGTGCGGGTCCGGTAGTGCTCCATTGCAGCGCACCGACGATGCTTCGGCGACCTGTCGATGCTCCACCGCAGCACCCGCGAGGTTCTGGCAGCCCGGCAATGCTACGTTGCAGCACCGACAATGCTTTGGTGTCCCGTCGATGCTCCATTGCAACACCCCCGAGGTTCTACCGGCCCGAAGATGCTCTATCACAACACCCTCGAGGTTCTGCCGGCCCGAAGATGCTCTATCACAACACCGCAGCATTGTCACGATCACTGAAGCACGCCTTGCAGCATGGCCGCTATCGTCGATAACGTCACAACACGCCTCCTCGTCGTGGTTGTCGAAGCATTGCCGCGGCCATCGACGTTGTTGTGGTCGTCGAAGCATTGCCACGACCATTGAAGCACGCCTCGAAGTATGGTCATGGTCGTCGAAGCATTGTCGCGGCCGTCGACATCGTCGAAGCATCGCCACGAACATTGAAGCACGCCTCGTTGCATGGCTGTGGTCGTCGACGTCGTCACGGCATGCCTCGTCGCCGTGGTCGTCGAAGCATTGTCGCGGCCGTCGACGTCGTTGAAGCATTGCCACGATCACTGAAGCCCACTTCGGAGCATGGCCGCGGTCGTCGACAACGTCACAACACGCCTCGTCGCCATTGTCGTCGAAGCATTGCCGCGGCCATCGACGTTGTTGTGGTCGGCGAAGCATTGCCACGACCATTGAAGCACGCCACGCAGCATGGTCACAGTCGTTGAAACATTGCCGCAGCCATCGACGTTGTCGTGGTCGTTGAAGCATCGCCACGACCATTGAAGCACGCCTCGCGACATGGCCGTTGTCGCGGCTGGTCGTCAAAGCATCGCCACGACCATTGAAGCACGCCTCACAGCATGGCTGCGATCGTTGATGTTGTCACAACACTCCTCGTCACATTGGTCGTCGAAGTATTGCCGTGACTGTCAACGTCGTTGTGGTCGTCAAAGCATTGCCACGATCACGGAAGCACGCCTCGCGGCATGGCCGCGGTCGTCGTCGACGTCGCGCCACGGCTCGTCGACCATGTCATGGCACGCCTCATCGTCGTGGTCGTCGAAGCATTGTCGCAACCGCCGACGTGGTCGCCGGACGTAGCACCCGCATGAAACAATTGCGCCGGCAAGCTCGCCGCAACCAAGCATGCTGCAACACAACATACAAATGACTCCGACGAGCAGCCGTGCTAGGCTAGCTAGCAACAACACTATAGTGTCGATCCTCCGCAACAGCTGGCGGCGCCGCCGACGCTGCATCGGCACGTTCTGCAAATACCGGGCGATCACCTGCCGCATCGCCGCGCTCTTCAGTAGCAGCAGCAGAGCCGACGCGGGGAACTGCAGGTCGCCGACTGCTGGTGTGCGGCAGGTAAGTCGTGACTCGGGCATGTAAGTCGGCGACTGTTCCTTGCAGAAGCGCCGGTGACCACCGCTTGCAGCACTGGTGGTGTCCACCCCGCGGTCGCTGCTCGCGGCACCGCATGGCTCGGCTTGTTAGCCGGTGAGGACCCCCTGCAGTTGCGCGCGAACTAGAGGTCCGCCCCTGCAGCAAAAAGCGGTGGTGCCACACCGTCGTACAGAGGGGGGAGGGGGTGGCATGTGCTTCTATGCAGCAGTTGGGGAGCAGGGATTTCTGAGAGAGAGAGGAGCGCCAGAGCTTCCATTGCTCGATTGTTTAGCTTCCATGGCTGGATAGTGTAGAAAGAAGGGGGGAAACTTGCGTGGGTGACCAGATGGATAAGGTTGTTGACCAAGCGCACCCGCGGGATGAGTGGTTACATGGAGCGAAGCACTTACGGGACCACGGGACGCGTGGCACACGATCGAGGCGTCTTAAGATGGGCTGGAATCAGTCGGTTGATAAAGATCGTTTTCCTTTCGTTATGCATGTAAGGAAGTGGATCCGACTAATTCCATCGTAACAAAAGGAATCGCTGGGAGTTAGCGATCGATCGAGGTGGTGGAAGCGAACGAAACGAAACGACTACGGACTAGAGATACACGCTTTGCCGCGTCATTCTTCAGTTGTGAAGTTATTTCTGTTTTTTTTTCTACCTAGGGGTTATTATGGCAATTCGTATTCCACTCGTACCACGAAACGGTAGAGCAAACGTGGACCGCTGCGGGCACTATTGTGTTGACCATGTAGGACGATCCTTCCGGTTTTGGAAAGTTTATGTCCTTTTTTTCCTCTACCGATTTCTTTTCGTTTTCATTTTTTATTTTCCTGTTCATTTTTATATTTGTCTTTATAATTTGTGAATAGTAAAATACTTTTGAATATTTTTAAAATTCAAGAACATAACTTATAATCGTGATTCAAATTCATAAATGTTTTCTTCAAAATTGCCAACATTTAGAAAATATCATGAAGTTTTTTTCATATTTGTGAACATTTTTAAATCTGCTAAAATTTCATAAAATTCATGAACAATTTAAAACTCGTGAACATATTTAAAAATTTGTGATTTTTTTAAGAAATCATGAATATATGTTTCATATTAGTGAATATTTTTGAAATTTATGAACATTGTTAAAATTCATGAATTTTTTGTAAATTCACAAAAAATCCTTTTTTAATTGTTTAATGAAAACTAATTGAAATAAAATAATTCGTTTAAAAACCGAGCCGAATTATTTTTGCCAACGCAATACCCACATAGTGCTACATGGGCAACAACTCTGTGTTTGCTTGCAATCCTAAGTGTTTTATAAAATTTTGGAAATTATTTTAATAGAAAAACCAATCAAAAAATGTACCTATGCTAAAACAATCGACCAAAATTCCCAGCAAAATGCGCACATAGCGCTCTACGGGGTGCGGCCTACTACGCGTTTGCTTGCTATCCTGCACATGTTACACAAGGGACATGAGCTCTCAGACTCTAGGTTATTATGGTCGGTTGATTCAATTTCGTTCTATCTCTGTTAGGGTGGGCTTTTCGCAATGCTGGGCCCGGTGGTGTTTCCTTCGTTGTTATTGGCTTGGCTTGTTGTTCCATGCGGTATTTGTTTGAGAGGAATGTGGAATTGTTTGGTGTTTGACTGTAGTATTATTACACATTTTAGTTTTGAAGACGATCAACGGTGGTCACGTGAGCTCCATTGTAGCACACAAAGCTAATCGACCACAATCCCAACACACACGCTGAGACGTAACACAAAGAACATCATACAACCATCATGAAAGCTTGTGATGGACCCAAATAACCTAAACGTGCATAATAACAGCATATAGGTGGGCCCACCAGCGAATCCCAATTGCCCGACACACGAAGAGCCTACATACCTAGGGAGCTTAGAATTTTGGAACAATTTTCAAATTCAACTATATATTTTTAATACGTATTTTTTTTTTAGAATTTAGGGAGCCTACACACAAAGCTAATCGACCACAATCCCAACACACACGCCGAGACGTAACACAAAGAACACCATACAACCATCATGAAAGCTTGTGATGGACCCAAATAACCTAAACATGCATAATAACTGCATATAGGTGGGCCCACCAGCGAATCCCAAAGGCCCAACGCACGAAGAGCCTACATACCTAGGGAGCTTAGAATTTTGGAACAATTTTCAAATTCACCAATATATTTTTAATACGCAAACCTTTTTTTAGAAATTTTTAACATTTTTTTACAAATTCATGAATATTTTTTCATATTGATGATTTTTTCACAAAAATGAAAGTTTTTTAAATTTGAAAACAATTTTTGGAATGTGTAGTTTTTCTTAAAAAAATAGTGAACATTTTTAGAATTTGTGAATATTTTTTCATATTAATGATTTTTAAAAAATAATGAAGATTGTTTAAATTTACAAACATCTTTAAAAAATTGATTTTTTTTTCAAATTCACAACCAAATTTATTTTATTTGTGATTTTTTTAATTTGAAAAGTCTTTTAACAGAAAAACCGGTCGAAATCCCAATCTCATCATGGCGTGCTCCGCCAATTGTAGGAGCAGCCCGAGGCATTCCCCAACGTGTTGAACTTAGATAGCAAGCCCCGCGAACCTCTTCTCCTATACTCCATCGGGCCCACTCCTCCACAATGAAGCCGTCGCCGACCGGCCCCTTCTCCGCACTCCTACACCCGCCCCGTGCTCTCTTTTCCTCATCCACAACGTCGACGCTCTGTCCTCCACACAATCTGTTGAAAATCTGGAAGATTTTTAGAGGCAAAAGATTTGAAGCTCATAAGCAATCATCCCGCCATACGAGTTAATCAAAAGCAAGCAACACTTCAAACACATCCGCCGTTGTAGGCTCCTTGCTTATACAACCAAATACCAATGAGAGAACATGCCGCGAACTGTTTTTTTTACCAAAGTGAGAATGTTGGTTCTGATACTGTCATGCGAGACCCATGACCCGACCAGACCCTTACGATGGGGTCCACTTCAAGGAAAGAACATTGAAGCTTTCCCAGGCCTCTATTCGCAGGGAGCTTAGTAATTGTAAGGTTTCCTTTACATCGAGCACAAACACCAAGTACTACAATATTTCAGTCGTTACGATAACATGCCAAGTTGACCACAAAAGATGATCATGACCCGAGCCATTTACAAATTGTCATGACAAATAAAATAAAACATTCATGATACTGTGTAGATGAGCAAATAAGAAAAATAATCCTAACATGGTCCCTCCATCACTTCCTCCCATGGACGATACGGGTGGCGGAGGCTCCCCTCCCGGTCCTCCCACTCCCCCTTCCCACTCTCTCCACCACCGTCGATGATATTTTCCACCAGGCAAAGCCCGACAGAAGCCAACGGTAATGGGACTTTCTTTTCTCGCCTAGAATGGCGGTCGCTCACAGGTTGGAGAGTCGTCGTCGGTTGGTGTAGCGCCTTTTGCAGCGGCGTGCCTATAACGTGGGTGGCAAGGGGTGTGATGTGGCAGCTTAGCAACGGTGGCGTCCCGCGCGCAGGCTTGTGGGCCTAATTACACTGCAAAATCTGAATTTGGCTAGTAATTAGATTGTGGCAGCACCCGATCTGTTCGCTCTGGCGGAGGCGCTATGGTGCAGCGGGCTCGTGGTGTCATGTTTTGCCTAGGGGCATCCGACAACGTCTCTGGCATGGGTGGTCCTTGGTTGCGCGGTGCCGCGGCGTGTCATTGTTCGCGGACTGGCGATGTGGTGTCGGCGTCTACTCGGGTGGTCTTCCTTGGCGATGCTGCGGCCGGGATGCCCTTCTGCTCCATTTGGTGTGGCTCGCCATTAATGAATACGAACGGAGCCAAAACGCAGTCTGGGCGAAAGCTTTGATTCAAAGTGAGTCGTTACCGACGATGATGGCACTTGAGGGTGTCCTTCTCCTACTTAGAGGCATTATCACTGTGTACTTCCTCAACACTGGTTCATGCATGACCGATTGAGAGTGACAGTGGTGGTTGTTGGCTTGGCCGAATCTTTACCTTAGGTTTAGTGGGGCGGGCGGCGTGGGTCTGTGTGAAAGCTTTGTGGTCGATGTCGGTCATGACGACATCCATGGGTGTCATTTTCCTTCTCGAAGGCATTTCCAAAGACCTCGCTATCAATTGCTCCGAGGGGTGATCATGTGGGTGGTCTATTTGGGTAATCTTCGGTGGTTGTGGTGTTTTTCTTCTTCTTTCATATTTTGGTGTTGTTTTGGGCCTAGTTTCTCATATAAACTTGGCCACTATGTATTTTTTTTCTATCTATATGAAATGCGTGGGAGTACCCTACCCTCTAACCAGGTTTCCGTAAATAATGATGTCGTGTAGATGAAATTTAGTGGTACAATATATATTTTAAAGCGGAGGAATGGTTTTATTTTCTAGTGAGTGTAAAGTTGAGCCTACGTACATTGGACAATGTCATCCTGTAAAACTGTAAAGCAATGAAGTTAGGTAACTCCAACGCGGATCACCAAAACGCTCCTAAATGTCCAAACCGGACAGCCCAGACATTTTTTTGCCATCCAACACTGGTCATCAAATTTGTCCTTACCGACCCGGACGTCCGAAATCCTGCAAATTGTAACCAAATGTAAGGGATTTGGGAGTCCGGACATCCACCACGTATACATCCGACAATGCGGACCCACCCAAAAACTCTCCCTCCTCTCGGTCTCTAACCGTGTACACCGCTCTCCATGCCGCATTCATGCCGGTCAGAGCGACATGATCGGACACTGGCCGCCACAAACCGCATTGATGCCAGCTGACCAGCTCGGCATTCACATCGGCGTGACGACAGAGAAACTAACTCCGGCCGCTGGCCGCATGGAAGTCGTGTTGTCCGCCTGGCTCGACTAGTTTAGCCGACAGGCTACCGAGAAAGCCTACATTCCTACCTCGCCGCCTTTCCTCTCCTCTCATTCTCACACTGCCGCAATGGGCAAGTCCGATGGGGGAGCTCTGGATCGTGGCGCTGCCGCCCACTTTCTCCGGGCTCGTCAGCGTCCACCGCTCCCTCCTTCGTGAAGCCGGAGCCCATCTCGTCCAACGACGAGGAGCAACAACACCTACACCCCTCCCCGAGGTTGTGTGGACGGACGAGCAATTCACACAGTAGATGGAGCTGCTGCGCGAGCGGTCCTGCTACGACTGCGTTCAGGCGCTGCCCTCGCCCCGGCTGCGCAACCATGACATCCAAATCGGACACCGCGTCAAGGAGTCGTCGTTGTCCCCCGCAACCACGGCATCCAAATCAGATGCCGCATCAAGGAGTCATCATCCCCACCACACAACCTTCTTCGCCGCGGCAAGGAGGTGTTGTCGCCTTCACCGCCCCGTCGGCAGTTCGGGAGCCAGTGGCACAATGTCACTGTGAAGAAGGAGTAGCCGCACTACCCGGTGATTGCCAATGTGAGCGGCTGCCTTGCCTACTACCTCGGTGGCGGATACAACGGTGGTTCATCCTCCACTATGGCGGTGGCCTCCAAGGCGGAAGTCGAGGCGGTGCGCTGTGAGCGGCACAACACACGGCGCTGGGCGACGTTCACTCGATCGGACTTCGCCCCGGCCTGAGTCGTCGCGGACCCCGACGTCGCGCAGGCTTGGGCCATTGATCGGTCCAAGACCGTCCTGCATACCTTCTCCCGTCGCCGGCGCTGAATCAACGACTAGCTCCTCAAAGTGGCCTGGCCGAGTCTAAGCTCTTGGCCTGGCTCAAAAGCGGGTAGTGCAGGGTGGAGTCTGCGCCGTGGCCGATCTTCGCCGCCAGGCAAAGGCAGCCAAGGCTCTGCGCCAGGCGAAGGAGGCCACGGTTCTGCGCTAGGCGGATGAGGCCGAGCGGCTGCGCCACGAGCGTGTAACGGCAACCGATCACGGCTGCCGCGACGCCTGGCGGCGTTTCCATCACTGGAAGGATAACAACGACGATGGCTTGGACGATAGCGGCAACGACAGAGCGGACGATGACGGAGGTGCCGGCAGCCTCAAAGGCCATGTCTAGGAGGTCACCACCCGATACCTCTTGTAGTTTAGATTAAAAAAACATTTGGTTTAGTTGAAACTTTATTAAATTTTGTCCCTTTTGATTGTATTACGTCAAAATTTAACAAATATTGTTTGGTTTAGCATGAATTTGGTCTATTTTTTGAAAGATCCATTTGATATGGGGTGGAAATTTGATGGACGTGATCGTTTACGGAGATTCCCCCCTCCCGCGTCGCTCTCGCGAGCGACCGGGGGGAACCCTAGACGTCGTGGCTCTGACCCTCCCTCCTCTGCTCTCCCCCTCGCCGCTGATGTTTACTACACAACTTATTCTTGTAGACTCGTGTTGGGCCTCCAAGCGCAGAGTTTTGTAGGACAGTAGCAATTTTCCCTCAAGTGGATGACCTAAGGTTTATCAATCCGTGGGAGGCGTAGGTTGAAGATGGTATCTCTCAAACAACCCTGCAACCAAATACAAGAAATCTCTTGTGTCCCCAACACACCCAATACAATGGTAAATTGTATAGGTGCACTAGTTCGGCGAAGAGATGGTGATAAAAGTGTAGTATGGATAGTAGATATAGGTTTTTGTAGTGCGAACAATAAAAAAACAGCAAGGTAGCAAGTAACAAAAGCGAGCATAAACGGTATTGCAATGCTTAGAAACAAGGCCTAGGGTTCATACTTTCACTAGTGCAATCTCTCAACAATGCTAATATAATTGGATCATATAATAATCCCTCAACGTGCGATAAAGAATCACTCCCAAGTTCCTATTAGCGGAGAACATAAGATAGAAATTGTTTGTAGGGTACGAAACCACCTCAAAGTTATCCTTTCCGATCGATCTATTGAGCTATTCCTATAAGTGTCACAAACAGCCCTAGAGTTCGTACTAAAATAACATCATATGATACAAATCAACTAACTCTAATGTCACCTAGATACTCCAATGTCACCACAAGTATCCGTGAGTTGATTATACGACATGCATCAAACAACTTCATATCATAATATTCAATCCACACAAAGAACTCGAAGGAGCACCCCAAAGTTTCTATCAGAGAAAAGATAATGAAAACGTGCATCAACCCATATGCATAGATTACCCCAATGTCACCGCGGGAATCCGCGAGTTGAGTGCCAAAACATATATCAAGTGAATCAATATAATACCCCATTGTCACCACGGGTATTCATATGCAAGACATACATCAAGTGTTCTCAAATCTGAAATATTCAATCCGACAATAACGAAACCTCAAAGGGAAAAGATTCGATTCATCACAACAAGGATAGAGAGGGGAAAAACACCATATGATCCAACTATATTAACAAAGCTCGCGGTACATCAAGATCGTGCCAAATCAAGAACGCGCGCGAGAGAGATAAAACACATAGCTACTGGTACAAACCCTCAGCCCCGAGGGTGAACTACTCCCTCCTCATCATGGAGTCCGCCGGGATGATGAAGATGGCCTCCGGTGATGATTCCCCCCTCCGGCAGGGTTCCGGAAAAGGGCTCCAGATGGGATCTCCTTGGTACATTGGCTTGCGGCGGCGTAAAAACTCATCTAGGTTAACTTTCGGGGGTTTCTGAATATATATGATTTTTCAGCGTTGGAATCACGCGAAGAGGGGCCACAGGGGGCCCACGAGGCACCAGGGCGCGCCTGGGGGGGGGGGGTGGCGCGCCCTGGTGGCTCGTGGGGCCCCTGTGGGTCTTCTGGTCACCTCCCGAAGCTTCTAGTGTCTCTTATGTTCCAGAAAAAATCATCAAAAAGTTTCGCTGCATTTGGACTTCATATGATATGGATTTTCTGGAAAACCAAAAATAAGCAGAAAACTGCGACTGACACTGGGCACTAGGTCAATATGTTAGTCCATGAAAATCATATAAAAACCATATAAAAGTGCACCAAAATCATACAAAACTATAATAAATATGGCATGAATACTTCATAAATTATAGATACGTTGGAGACGTATCAGCATCCCCAAGCTTAATTCCTGCTCGTCCTCGAGTAGGTAAATGATAAAAGAAATAATTTATGAAGTGTGAATGCTAGCATAATGTATAAGTTTGATCAATATTAATTTCAATCACTTTTCCTAGCATCATAACAGCAACTTTTTCTCATAAAAATCATCATGATAAAGTAGCAATTAAAAACAGAAATTTTGATGTGGAATGCTACCTATCATAATCATCATATAATCTTTTCTTTTGTTGCATGGACATTGTACTTGAATGATTCAAAGTAAGATCATTATTATAACAGCAATATTTATTATCATAAAACTTCTCATGAGCAAGTAACAATTCATCACAACAATGAAGTATAAGGCATAAACTTTCTTGGAAACTAACAAACTATTCTAGTCAACAATGCAATTGCAATTCATCATATTTTCAGGAAGGGTCTCATGTAGGAGCTTTTTAGCAAGTCCACATACTCAACCATCATTTAGTCTTCTATGATTGCTAACACTCATGACATATATATGGAGCAAAAGTTTCAGCCAGACACATAGAAAGATAGGGGCTTGTGATTTCGCCTCCCAACTTATTCACCTCAAGGGTGATGTCAACAATAATAACTCATGATCACTCATATCCAACTGGATATATGTGCCTAGATCTTTCCCCACCACATGATGCTTGCAAAAGAGAAAAAATAAAAAGGAAGTAGAGGAGAACACTATTGACTCTTGCATAAAAAGTAAATACATAAAAGTAAAGGATAGGCCCTTCGCAGAGGGAAGCAGAGGTTGTCATGCGCTTTTTGTTGTTGGATGCACAAGCCCTTAATGCAAAGGAACGTCACGTTATATTGCCCCTTGTGATAGCAACCTTTATTATGCAGTCCGTCGCTTTTATTTCTTTACCATCACAAGTTCGTACAACGCTTATTTTACCTTGCAATAAAAGATCATACATATTTTAGGAGCAATTTTTATTGGTTTTTGCACCGGTGACAACTTACTTGAAGGATCTTATTCAATCCATAGGTAGATATGGTGGACACTCATGGGAAGAAACTGGGTTTAAGGGTTTTGGATGCACAAGTAGTATCTCTACTTGGTGCGGATTTTTGGCTAGAAAAGATATTGCGCAAGCACCACATGTTGGAGGATCTATAACAATATAACTTCTATGTGAATATGAACAAACATAATTCATTACATTGTCTTCCTTGTCCAACGTCAACAATTTGACATAAAATACTTAATGGGGGCTCACAATCATAAAAGATGTCCAAGATAGTATATTTGCATGTGAATCTTCTCTTCCCTTATTAACTTTTTCATGAATTGCATCATTGACTAATGCTATGCTTGTTAACCTCCAATAAATTTTATCACTTATACTTTTCTTTATGTAATGTCATTACTTTCCATAAGATTAGCATATGATCTCTTTCATTATTTTCATTGCAAGGAGTCACGCTTATCATATCCAATGATCTAATTGAAAGTTTTTATTATATCCCTCTCGAATATTCATCACCTTGGGACCAAATTCATATCTTGTGCAAATTACCATTATTATTATTAACTCTCAAAAAGATATAAGTAAAGCATGAGAATTAATGACAAACTACTCCAAAATATAAAAGCGAAGATCAATGAGTAGTGAAACCATTAAGTAGCTATGTAAGGACTCTCTCTCATTTAAAAAGTTTCAGATCTTGATATTTTGTTCAAACAGAAAGCAAAACAAAGACACAACCAAATATAGCACATATCATGTGAACAAGTAAAAACTTGGGTTCAATCGAGACTAACCGATAGTTGATGAAGAAAAGTGATGGGATGCCTACCGGGGCATCCCCAAGCTTGAATGCTTGATACTTCTTGGAATATTAACTTGGGGGGGCCTTGGGCATCCCCAAGCTTGAACTCTTGTGTCTCGTTAATTCTTCTCATATAATAGTTTCCCTAAGTTTCAAAAACTTCATCCACACAAAACTTGACAAGAACTTGTGAGATATGTTAGTATAAATCCACTCAAAACCTTGACATTCTCTACTGTAGAAAATCACTAAAATTATAATTAAACATTGAATACTAAATGCCTCTGCATATTTAATACTCCTATCCTCAAATAGAATCATTAAACAAGCCAACATATGCAAACATAACAGCAATCTGCCTAAACAGGACAGTCTGTAAAGGATAATTAAGAATCCATACTTAAATAACTCAAAAAATTCTGAAAATTTACTAGACTAGAAATAATTTATCAAATTTGACTGTGTCAAAATTTCAAGATTTTATCACATCCTGACATTTCTGGGAAATTTAATCAATAGCAGGAAACTTTCTGTTTTGAAACAGCAACTCATGAACTTGCAAAATGAGCATGGTAAAGGCTATAATTGGCATTTTATTGAACTAAAAGACACAAAACATGATTATTGATAGCAGCAAACAAATATCAACAGAAGAAAATGACGCTCCAAGCAAAACTCATATTATGTGACGAATAAAAATATAGCTCCGAGTGAGGTTACCGATAGTGTTGAAGATGAAAGAGGGGATGCCTTCCGGGGTATCCCCAAGCTTAGTTGCTTGGGTCTTCCTTGAATATTACCTTGGGGTGCCTTGGGCATCCCCAATCTTATGGTCTTGCCGCTCCTTATTCTCCTCATATCGATATCTCACCCAAAACTTGAAAACTTCAATCACACAAAACTTAACGGAACTTCGTGAGAACGGTTAGTATGATAAAGAATAAACCATCACTTAGGTACTGTACAAGACAAGATTCACAATTTTTCCCATATAATTCCTACTGTATTCTATCATTTCCTCAATTTATATCTCATAATATAAGCTATGGAAACATTAAAACAAGCAAACTATGCATTGAAAACAGAATCTGTCGAAAACAGAACAGTCTGTAATGATCTGAACAACTACCATACTTCTGGAACTCTAAAATTTCTGAAAAATTAGGAAAACGTCAAAAATTTGCATAGAAATACTGTGTAAAAATTTCAGATTTTTTTGACTTTCCAGTAAAATCTGGGAAATTAAACACTGGAGACGAAAGTTTCTGTTTTTGCACAGAATTGAATCAACAAGTATCCACACTATCCCAAAGGCTTTACTTGGCACTTTATTAAAAGAAAACTTGTAAAACATGATTACTACAGTAGCTTAATAATGTGAACACACTAAAACAGAAAGGATACATATTGGGTTGCCTCCCAACAAGCGCTTTTCTTTAAAGCCTTTTAGCTAGGCATGATGATTTCAATGATGCTCGCATAAAAGTAAAGAATTGAAACACAAAGAGAGCATCATGAAGCATATAACTAGCACATTTAAGCCTAACCCACTGTTGGGGAACGTTGCATGGGAAACAAAATTTTTCCTACGCACACACAAGATCTATCCATGGTGATGAGCATCTACAAGAGGGAGAGTGAATCTACATACCCTTGTAGATCGCTAAGCGGAAGCGTTAAGAAACGCGGTTGATGTAGTCGAACGTCTCCGCGATCCAAATCGCAAGTCGTCCCTCGATCCGATCATGAACTAGTGCCGAACGGACGGCACCTCCGCGTTCAACACACGTACGGCTTGATGACGCCTTCACCTCCTCGATCCAGCGAGCGATGATGAAGTAGTAGATGAGTTCCGGCAGCACGACGGCGTGGTGATGGTGGTGAGGAACAATCTCTGCAGGGCTTCGCCAAGCACTACGGAGATTATGACGGGAGAACTAGAGGGTTAGGGTTGCCGACACACGGCTTGGGAAATCTTAATGTGTCCCGTGTGCTAGCCCTGCCCCTCTATTTATATGTTGAGCCCTGGGGTCTAAACTTGGAGAGAAAACCTCCAGAAGGTCGGTTTTGCCCGCACAAGGTCGGTTTGGCCCGCACGGAAAGAGTCCAACTCGGATTCCAGCAGTACCGCGTACAAGCGGTAGTACTTCTCACGAGCGGTAGTACCGCTTGAGCGGTAGTACCGCTTCACACAAGCGGTAGTACCGCTTACATGGTAGTACTGCCTTACCAGCGATAGTACCGCTTAAGGCAGCAGCAAAACTTCCTTTTGCACTTTCCAATACCTCGTGGGCTTTACCCCTTTGGCTCATATAAAGTGTTGCTGCACCCGAACACTTCGGTAAACACCCGGAACCCCTTCTGGTGAATTCCGGAACCCTTCCGGAGATCAAAACACTATTATCACATATATCAATCTTTACCTCCGGACTCTTCCGGAGATCCTCGTCATGTCCGGGATCTTATCCGGGACTCCGAACAACCTTCGGTCACCAACAAAATAACTCAACTATACTAATCGTCACCAAACGTTAAGTGTGTAGACCCTGCGGGTTCGAGAACTATGTAGACATGACCGAGACACCTCTACGATCAATAACCAATAGCGGGACCTGGATGCCCATATTGGCTCCTACATATTCTACGAAGATCTTTATCGGTCGAACCTCTATGTCAAGGATTCAGTTAATCCCGTATGCTGTTCCCTTTGTTCTTCGGTATGTTACTTGCCCGAGATTCGATCGTCGGTATCTCTATACCTAGTTCAATCTCGTTACCGGCAAGTCTCTTTATTCGTTCCGTAATACAAGATCTCGTGGCTAACACTTTAGTCACATTGCTTGCAAGGCTCATTGTGATGTTGTATTACCGAGTGGGCCCTGAGATACCTCTCCGTCACACGGAGTAACAAATCCCAGTCTTGATCCATGCCAACCCAACAGACACCCTCGGAGATACCTGTAGAGCACCTTTATAGTCACCCAGTTACGTTGCGACGTTTGATACACACAAGGTACTCCTCCGATGTCAGGGAGTTGCATGATCTCATGGTCATAGGAACAGATACTTTGACATGCAGAAAACAATAGCAATAAACTGACACGATCATATGCTACGTTCGTAGTTTGGGTCTTGTCCATCACATCATTCTCCTAATGATGTGATCCCGTTATCAAATGACATCTAATGTCCATGGCTAGGAAACCTTCACCATCTTTTGATCAACGAGCTAGTCAACTAGAGGCTTACTAGGGACACAGTGTTGTCTATGTACCCACACATGTATTTGAGTTTCCAATCAATACAATTATAGCATGGATAATAAACGATTATCATGAACAAGGAAATATAATAATAACCAATTTATTATTGCCTCTAGGGCACATTTCCAACAGTCTCCCACTTGCACTAGAGTCAATAATCTAGTTCACATCACTATGTGATTTACATTGTAATGAATCGAACACCCATGCAGTTCTAGTGTTGTTCATGTTTTGCCCTTGGAAGAGGTTTAGTCATCGGATCTGCAACATTCAGATCCGTGTGTACTTTGCAAATATTTATGTCGTCCTCCTTGATGTAATCGCGGATGGAATTGAAACGTCGCTTTATGTGTCTGGTCCTCTTGTGAAATCTTGGTTCCTTGGCTAGAGCAATGGCACCAGTATTATCACAAAACAGAGTCATTGGGTTAAGCGCATTAGGCACTACTCCAAGATCTGTCATGAACTCCTTCATCCAGACACCTTCCTTCGCCGCTTCTGAGGCAGCGATGTACTCCGCTTCGCATGTAGAATCAGCTACCACGCTTTGCTTGGAACTGCACCAGCTAACCGCACCCCCATTAAGAATAAATACGTATCCGGTTTGTGACTTAGAGTCATCCGAATCAGTGTCAAAGCTTGCATCGACGTAACCCTTTACGACGAGCTCTTGATCACCTCCATAAACGAGAAACATGTCCTTAGTCCTTTTCAGGTACTTCAGGATATTCTTGACCGACGTCCAGTGTTCCATTCCTGGATCACTTTGAAACCTTCCGACCATACTTATGGCAAGGCTGACATCGGGTCTTGTGCACAGCATTGCATACATGATAGAGCCTATGGCTGAAGCATAGGGGATGACACTCATCTTTTCTCTATCTCGTGCAATCACTGGGCATTGAGTCTTACTCAACTTCACACCTTGCAAAACAGGCAAGAACCCCTTCTTGGACTGATCCATTTTGAACTTCTTCAAAATCTTATCAAGGTATGTGCTTTGTGAAAGTCCTATTAAACGTCTTGATCTATCTCTATAGATCTTGATGCCTAATATGAAAGCAGCTTCTCCTAGGTCCTTCATTCAAAAACTCTTGTTCAAATATTCCTTCACGCTTTCCAACATTTCTATATTGTTTCCAATCAGTAATATGTCATCCACATATAATATTAGAAACGCTATAGAGCTCCCACTCACTTTCTTGTAAATACAAGCTTCTCCGTAAACTTGTATAAACTCGAACGCTTTGATCACCTCATTAAAGCGAAGATTCCAACTCCGAGATGCTTGCACCAGTCCATAAATGGATCGCTGGAGTTTGCAAACTTTGTCAGCATTCTCTGGATCGACAAAACCTTCTGGTTGCATCATATACAACTCTTCCTTAAGGAAACCGTTAAGGAACGCTGTTTTGACATCCATCTGCCAAATTTCATAATCGAAAAAGGCAGCTATTGCTAACATGATTCTGACGGACTTAAGCATCGCTACGGGTGAGAAGGTCTCATCGTAGTCAACTCCTTGAACTTGTGAAAAACCTTTTGCCACAAGTCGAGCTTTATAGACGGTGACATTACCGTCTGCGTCCGTCTTCCTCTTAAAGATCCATTGGTTCTGAATGGCCTTACGCCCTTCAGGTAATACTTCCAAAGTCCATACTTTGTTTTCATACATGGATCCCATCTCGGATTTCATGGCCTCTAACCACTTCTCGGAATCCGGGCCCATCATCGCTTCTCCATAGCTCGTAGGTTCATCGTTGTCCAACAACATGACCTCTAAGACAGGGTTGCCGTACCACTCAGGAGCAGTACGCGTCCTTGTCGACCTACGAGGTTCGATAGCAACTTGATCCGAAGCTTTATGATCATCATCAACTTCCTCTTCAGCTGATGTAGGCTCTACAGAAACATCTTTCTGCGCTACGCTACTCTCAGGTTGAAGTAAAGGTTCAACAACCTCATCAAGTTCTATCTTCCTCCCACTCAATTCTTTCGAGAGAAACTCTTTCTCAAGAAATGTTCCGTTTTTAGCGACAGACACTTTGCCTTCAGATCTGAGGTAGAAGGTATACCCAACTGTCTCTTTTGGGTATCCTATGAAGACGCATTTCTCCGCTTTGGGTTCCAGCTTTTCAGGCTGAAGCTTTTTGACATAAGCATCACATCCCCAAACTTTAAGAAACGACAGCTTTGGCTTCTTGCCAAACCAAAGTTCATATGGCGTCGTCTCAACGGACTTCGATGGTGCCCTATTTAAAGTGAATGCAGCTGTCTCTAATGCATAACCCCAAAACGATAGTGGCAAATCGGCAAGAGACATCGTAGATCGCACCATATCCAATAAGGTTCGATTACGACGTTCGGACACACCATTACGCTGTGGTGTTCCAGGCGGTGTTAGTTGTGAAACAATTCCACATTGTCTTAAGTGACTGCCAAACTCATAACTCAGATATTCTCCTCCTCGATCAGATCGTAGGAATTTAATCTTCTTGTTACGATGATTCTCAACTTCACTCTGAAATTGTTTGAACTTTTCAAATGTTTCAGACTTGTGTTTCATTAAGTAAATATACCCATATCTACTTAAGTCATCAGTGAAGGTGAGAAAGTAACGATAACCACCGCGCGCCTCAATACTCATCGGACCTCACACATCAGTATGTATGATTTCCAATAAGTCACTTGCCCGTTCCATTGTTCCAGAGAGCGGCGTTTTAGTCATCTTGCCCATGAGGCATGGCTCACATGTGTCAAGTGATTCAAAATCAAGTGACTCCAAAAGTCCATCAGCATGGAGCTTCCTCATGCGTTTTACGCCAATATGACCTAAACGGCAGTGCCACAAGAAAGTGGTATTATCATTATCAATTTTACATCTTTTGGCATCAATGTTATGAACATGTGTATCATTACTATCGAGATTCAATAAGAATAAACCCCTCACATTGGGTGCATGACCATAAAAGATATTACTCATATAAATAGAACAACCATTATTCTCTGATTTAAATGAGTAACCGTCTCGCAATAAACAAGATCCAGATATAATGTTCATGCTTAACGCAGGCACCAAATAACATTTATTCAGGTTCATCACTAATCCCGATGGTAATCGAAGAGCGAGCGTGCCGACGGCGATCACATCAACCTTGGAACCATTTCCCACGCGCATCGTCACTTCGTCCTTTGCCAGCCTCCGTCTATTCTGCAGTTCCTGTTTTGAGTTGCAAATATGAGCAACTGCACCGGTATCAAATACCCAGGCACTACAACGAGAGTTGGTAAGGTACACATCAATAACATGTATATCATATATACCTTGTTTGTTGTTGGCCGCCTTCTTGTCAGCCAAATACTTGGGGCAGTTCCGCTTCCAGTGTCCAGTTCCCTTGTAATGAAAGCACTCAGTTTCTGGTTTGGGTCCAGCCTTGGGTTTCTTCACGGGAGGAGCAACTGCTTTGCCACTCCTTTTGGAGTTACCCTTCTTACCCTTGCCATTTTTCTTGAAACTAGTGGTTTTATTGAACATCAACACTTGATGCTCCTTCTGAATTTCAGACTCAGCGGCTTTTAGCATCGCAAACAGCTCGGCGACTGACTTGTTCATCCCGTGCATGTTATAGTTCAACACGAAGCTCTTGTAGCTAGGTGGCAATGATTGAAGAACTCTGTCAGTGATAGCCTCTGGCGGAAGGGGCATCCCCAATTCAGCCAGACGGGTGGAGTACCCAGACATTCTGAGTACGTAATCACTGATAGACCCGTTCTCCTCCATCTTGCAAGCATAGAACTTATCGGAGATCTCATATCTCTCGATCCGGGCATTCTTCTGAAAGATAAACTTCAACTCCTGGAACATCTCATATGCTCCATGACGTTCAAAACGTCTTTGAAGTCCCGGTTCTAAGCCATACAATATTGCACATTGAACTATTGAGTAATCTTCAGAACGAGCCTTCCAGGTGTTCACAACGTCTAGAGACTCAACTGGAGCGGGTGGATCACCAAGCGGTGCAGCAAGGACATAAGCCTTCTGGGAAGCCGTAAGGATAATCCTTAGATTATGGGCCCAGTCCACAAAGTTACTTCCATCATCTTTCAACTTAGCTTTCTCTAGGAACGCATTAAAATTTAGGGGTGCTACTGCGCGAGCCATGATCTACAACATAAATATTGCAAAGACAACTTAGACTATTGTTCTAGATAATGAGTTTAGTTAATCATATTACTTAAAAACTCCCACTCAAATTGACATCCCTCCGGTCATTCGAGTGTAACATGATCCAAATCCACCAACTCAAGTCCGATCATCACGTGAGTTGAGGTGGTTTCAATGGTGAACATCTTCATGTTGATCATATCTACTATATGACTCATGTTCGACCTTTCGGTCTCTTGTGTTCCGAGGCCATGTCTGTACATGCTAGGCTTGTCAAGTTTAACCCGAGTGTTCCGCATGTGCTACACTGGCTTGCACCCGTTGTATGTGAACGTAGAGTCTATCACACCGGATCATCACGTGGTGTCTCGAAACGACGAACTTTCGCAACGGTGCACACTCGGGGAGAACACAATTTTATCTTGAAATTTAAGTGAGGGATCACCTTATAATGCTACCGTCGTCCTAAGCAAAATAAGATGCATAAAAGGATTAACATCACATGCAAATCATAAGTGACATGATATGGCCATGAACTTGTGCTTTTGATCTCCATCTCCAAAGCACCGGCATGATCTCCATCGTCACCGGCATGTCACCATGATCTCCATCATCTTGATCTCCATCAACGTGTCGCCATGAGGTTGTCGCGCCGACTGTTGCTTCCACGACTATTGCTAACTCATAGCGATAAAGTAAAGCAAAACGGCGAAAATAATTAAAGACAACTCTATGGCTCCTGCCAGTTGCCGTACTCATCGACATGCAAGTCGTGATATTCTATACAACACATGATCATCTCATACATCACATATATCTCATCATGTAATTGGCCATATCACATCACAACATACCCTGCAATAACAAGTTAGACGTCCTCTAATTGTTGTTGCAAATTTTACGTGGCTGCTACGGGTTTGCAAGAACCGTTCTTACCTACGCAAAACCACAACGTGGTGTAGTGATTGCTTTTTGATCTTCTAAAAGAACCCTCTTCATTGAAATTGATTCAACTAAAGTGAGAGAGACAGACACCCGCTAGCCATCTTTATGCAACGAAGTTCCATGTCAGTTGAAGGAACCGGTCTCTTGTAAGCGTACGAGTAATGTTGGTCCGGGCCGCTTCATCTCACAATACCGCCGAATCAAGTATCAACTAGTAACGGCAAGCAATATGTATACAGCCACGCCCACAACTCGTTTGTGTTCTACTCGAGATCTCATCTACGCATAGACCTAGCTCAGATGCCACTGTTGGGGAACGTTGCATGGGAAACAAAAATTTTCCTACGCACACACAAGATCTATCCATGGTGATGAGCATCTACGAGAGGGAGAGTGAATCTACATACCCTTGTAGATCGCTAAGCGGAAGCGTTAAGAAACGCGGTTGATGTAGTCGAACGTCTCCGTGATCCAAATCGCAAGTCGTCCCTCGATCCGATCACGAACTAGTGCCGAACGGACGGCACCTCCGCGTTCAACACACGTACGGCTTGATGACGCCTTCACCTCCTCGATCCAGCGAGCGATGATGAAGTAGTAGATGAGTTCCGGCAGCACGACGGCGTGGTGATGGTGGTGAGGAACAATCTCTGCAGGGCTTCGCCAAGCACTACGGAGATTATGACGGGAGAACTAGAGGGTTAGGGTTGCCGACACACGGCTTGGGAAATCTTAATGTGTCCCGTGTGCTAGCCCTGCCCCTCTATTTATATGTTGAGCCCTGGGGTCTAAACTTGGAGAGAAAACCTCCACAAGGTTGGTTTTGCCCGCACAAGGTCGGTTTGGCCCGCACGGAAAGAGTCCAACTCGGATTCCAGCAGTACCGCGTACAAGCGGTAGTACCGCTTGAGCGGTAGTACCGCTTCACACAAGCGGTAGTACCGCTTACACGGTAGTACTGCCTTACCAGCGGTAGTACCGCTTAAGGCAGCAGCAAAACTTCCTTTTGCACTTTCCAATACCTCGTGGGCTTTACCCCTTTGGCTCATATAAAGTGTTGCTGCACCCGAACACTTCGGTAAACACCCGGAACCCCTTCCGGTGAATTCCGGAACCCTTCCGGAGATCAAAACACTATTATCACATATATCAATCTTTACCTCCAGACTCTTCCGGAGATCCTCGTCATGTCCGGGATCTTATCCGGGACTCCGAACAACCTTCGGTCACCAACAAAATAACTCAACTATACTAATCGTCACCAAACGTTAAGTGTGTAGACCCTGCGGGTTCGAGAACTATGTAGACATGATCGAGACACCTCTACGATCAATAACCAATAGCGGGACCTGGATGCCCATATTGGCTCCTACATATTCTACGATCTTTATCGGTCGAACCTCCATGTCAAGGATTCAGTTAATCCCGTATGCTGTTCCCTTTGTTCTTCGGTATGTTACTTGCCCGAGATTCGATCGTCGGTATCTCTATACCTAGTTCAATCTCGTTACCGGCAAGTCTCTTTACTCGTTCCGTAATACAAGATCTCGTGGCTAACACTTTAGTCACATTGCTTGCAAGGCTCATTGTGATGTTGTATTACCGAGTGGGCCCTGAGATACCTCTCCGTCACACGGAGTAACAAATCCCAGTCTTGATCCATGCCAACCCAACAGACACCCTCGGAGATACCTGTAGAGCACCTTTATAGTCACCCAGTTACGTTGCGACGTTTGATACACACAAGGTACTCCTCCGATGTCAGGGAGTTGCATGATCTCATGGTCATAGGAACAGATACTTTGACATGCAGAAAACAATAGCAATAAACTGACACGATCATATGCTACGTTCGTAGTTTGGGTCTTGTCCATCACATCATTCTCCTAATGATGTGATCCCGTTATCAAATGACATCTCATGTCCATGGCTAGGAAACCTTCACCATCTTTTGATCAACGAGCTAGTCAACTAGAGGCTTACTAGGGACACAGTGTTGTCTATGTACCCACACATGTATTTGAGTTTCCAATCAATACAATTATAGCATGGATAATAAACGATTATCATGAACAAGGAAATATAATAATAACCAATTTATTATTGCCTCTAGGGCACATTTCCAACACCCACTTCCTATGCATAGGGATTTTGTGAGCAAATAGTTTATGGGAGCAAGAATCAACTAGCATAGGAAGGCAAAACAAGCATGACTTCAAAACTTTCAACACATAGAGAGGAAACTTGATATTATTGAAATATGTAAAAGCATATATTCCTCTCTCAAAATAATTTTCAGTAGCATCATGAAGAAATTCAACAATATATCCATCACACAAAGCATTCTTGTCATGATACATAAGCATAGAAATTTTACTACTCTCCACATAAGCAATTTTCTTCTCATTCATAATAGTGGGGGCAAACTCAACAAAATAACTATCATGAGATACTTGATTGGCATAATCCAATTAAAAATTAAAATCATGATGACAAGTTTCATGGTTATCACTATTCTTTATAGCATACATGTCATCGCAATAATCATCATAGATAGGAGGCATGCAGTCATCATAATAAATTTTCTCATCAAAACTTGGGGGACTAAAAATATCATCTTCATCAAACATAGCATCCCCAAGCTTGTGGCTTTGCATATCATTAGCATCATGGATATTCAAAGAATTCATACTAATTTCATTGCAATCATGCTCATCCTTCAAAGATTTTATGCCAAACATTTTATTGAATTCTTCTTCTATCAATTGAGCACAATTTTCCGATCCATCATTTTCAAGAAAGACATGATAAAGACGAATAATATGAGGCAATCTCAATTCCATTTTTTTGTAGTTTTGTTTTATAAACCAAACTAGTGATAAAACAAGAAACTAAAAGATTCGATTGCAAGATCTAATGATATACCTTCAAGCACTCACCTCCCCAGCAACGGCGCCAGAAAAGAGCTTGATGTCTACTACACAACTTATTCTTGTAGACTCGTGTTGGGCCTCAAAGCGCAGAGTTTTGTAGGACAGTAGCAATTTTTCCTCAAGTGGATGACCTAAGGTTTATCAATCCGTGGGAGGCGTAGGTTGAAGATGGTATCTCTCAAACAACCCTGCAACCAAATACAAGAAATCTCTTGTGTCCCCAACACACCCAATACAATGGTAAATTGTATAGGTGCACTAGTTCGGCGAAGAGATGGTGATAAAAGTGTAGTAAGGATAGTAGATATAGATTTTTATAGTGCGAACAATAAAAAAACAGCAAGGTAGCAAGTAACAAAAGCAAGCATAAACGGTATTGCAATGCTTAGAAACAAGGCCTAGGGTCCATACTTTCACTAGTGCAATCTCTCAACAATGCTAATATAATTGGATCATATAACAATCCCTCAACGTGCGATAAAGAATCACTCCCATGTTCCTATTAGCGGAGAAGATAAGATATAAATTGTTTTTGTAGGGTACGAAACCACCTCAAAGTTATCCTTTCCGATCGATCTATTGAGCTATTCCTATAAGTGTCACAAACAGCCCTAGAGTTCGTACTAAAATAACATCATATGATACACATCAACCAACTCTAATGTCACCTAGATACTCCAATGTCACCACAAGTATCCGTGAGTTGATTATACGACATGCATCAAACAACTTCATAATCATAATATTCAATCCACACAAAGAACTCGAAGGAGCACCCCAAAGTTTCTATCGGAGAAAAGATAATGAAAACATGCATCAACCCATATGCATAGATTACCCCAATGTCACCGCGGGAATCCGCGAGTTGAGTGCCAAAACATATATCAAGTGAATCAATATAATACCCCATTGTCACCACGGGTATTCATATGCAAGACATACATCAAGTGTTCTCAAATCTGAAATATTCAATCCGACAATAACGAAACCTCAAAGGGAAAAGATTCGATTCATCACAACAAGGATAGAGAGGGGAAAAACACCATATGATCCAACTATATTAACAAAGCTCGCAGTACATCAAGATCGTGCCAAATCAAGAACGCGCGCGAGAGAGATAAAACACATAGCTACTGGTACAAACCCTCAGCCCCGAGGGTGAACTACTCCCTCCTCGTCATGGAGGCCGCCGGGATGATGAAGATGGCCTCCGGTGATGATTCCCCCCTCCGGCAGGGTGCCGGAAAAGGGCTCCAGATGGGATCTCCTTGGTACAGAGGCTTGCGGCAGCGTAAAAACTCATCTAGGTTAACTTTCGGGGGTTTCTGAATATATATGATTTTTCAGCGTTGGAATCATGCGAAGAGGGGCCACAGGGGGCCCACGAGGCACCAGGGCGCGCCTGGGGGGGTGGCGCGCCCTGGTGGCTCGTGGGGCCCCTGTGGGTCTTCTGGCCACCTCCCGAAGCTTCCAGTGTCTCTTATGTTCCAGAAAAAATCATCAAAAAGTTTCGCTGCATTTGGACTTCATTTGATATGGATTTTCTGAAAAACCAAAAATAAGCAGAAAACAGCGACTGGCATTGGGCACTAGGTCAATATGTTAGTCCATGAAAATCATATAAAAATCATATAAAAGTGCACCAAAATCATACAAAACTATAATAAACATGGCATGAATACTTCATAAATTATAGATACGTTGGAGACGTATCAGCCGCCGCCCAGCGACGCCGCCGGGAGAAGCCCGACTGGCGGTGGCGGTGGCAGGGCCTCTTCTTCCCCTCCGCTCGTGCCCCACGGCTGGCGCGAGACGGCCGATCGAGCGGCGGCGCGGGGCTGTGGCGGGGTCCCGCTGCGTGCTCTTTGTTCGGCGGCGGGGGAACTATGTGGTGACGCACTGGCGAGCAGGGTGGGGGTCTGTGGTGCGGCGACCGCTGGAGGTACCACTTCGGGCGGAGGCGTGCTGGCGCGAGTCTGGCCAGATCCACCCGGATCTGGCTCCTGGTTAGCGGAGGGCGACACGAGGTGGTGGCAGGGGTCCATCGGGGCCTCTGCATGGGGTGGCCTGTAGCGGCGTGGCTGCGGCCACGGTGGCCGGCCGGGTCGTGTCGCGGCGACGGCGGGATGCAGCTCCGGCATCGGTCTGTCAGCGGCGGGCTCGGGTGAGTCTCTAGCTCCCATTGGCGGCGACTTGGTGGGGCTGGTCCGGTCCCTTGCCTCAGTTGAGTAGATGGCTGGGCTGGCCTGTGCGGATCTGGGCAAGGAGCCATGGAGGGGCGCCACAGGGGGTGGCTTGTGGACTTGTGGTGGGAGGGACGCGTGGCTCCGATGAGGCCGGGCCGCCCGTCGCTGGCACAGGGGGTGCTGATCGTGGACAAGGTCCGCTCCCGCATGTTCACCCTTCCCCCTCCTAGTTGTTCTCGGTCCATGATTGATTGGCTAAGCCGGCTGCTGGCTGCTCTCCGGCGGTCGGGGTCCTGTCTATTGCTTCTCCCTTGGCCGTGGATGGGGATCTAGGATGCTCGATTCCAGGGTGGCGGCCCTGCTGGTGGGAATTGCGGCGTTCTTGGGCGGAACCCGTGATTCGGGTGCGAGCTAGCTACCATGGCCATGGGGGCGGCGTGGGGGCTGGGAGTTGGCGTCCGTGACGGGAGTGCGGCAGACGTCGTTCTTGACGGACCGTGGTCGAAGGTGAAGCGTTCTTGCCGGGGTGTCTGATGGAAATATGCCCTAAAGGCAATAATAAAGTTGTTATTATTTTATATTTCCTTGTTCATGATAAAGGTTTATTATTCATGCTAGAATTGTATTGACCGGAAACTTAAATACATGTGTGAATACATAAACAAATACCGTGTCCCTAGTGAGCCTCTACTAGACTAGCTCGTTGATCAAAGATGGTTAAGGTTTCCTAACCATAGACATGAGTTGTCATTTGATAACGGGATCACATCATTAGGAGAATGATGTGATGGACAAGACCCATCCGTTAGCTTAGCATATGATCGTTCTGTTTATTGCTACTGCTTTCTTGAATGTCAAATACATGTTCCTCAGACCATGAGATCATGCAACTCCCGGATACCGGAGGAATACCTTGTGTGCTATCAAACGTCACAATGTAACTAGGTGATCATAAAGATGCTCTACAGGTATCTCCAAAGGCGTCCGTTGAGTTGGCATGGATCGAGACTGGGATTTGTCACTCCGTGTTTCGGAGAGGTATCTCTGGGCCCTCTCGGTAATGCACATCATAAGAAGCTTGCAAGCAAAGTGACTAAGGAGTTAGTTACGGGATGATGTATTACGGAACGAGTAAAGAGACTTGCCGGTAACGAGATTGAACTAGGTATGGAGATACCGACGATCGAATCTCGGGCAAGTAACATACCGACGGACAAAGGGAATTACGTATGTTGTCATTGCGGTTCGACCGATAAGATCTTCGTGGAATATGTAGGAACCAATATGAGCATCCAGGTTCCGCTATTGGTTATTGACCGGAGAGGCGTCTCAGTCATGTCTACATCATTCCCGAACCCGTAGGGTCCGCACGCTTAACGTTCGTTGACGATATAGTGTTATATGAGTTATGTGAATTGGTAACCGAATATTGTTCGGAGTCCCGGATGAGATCCCGGACGTCACGAGGAGTCTCGGAATGGTCGAGAGGTAAAGATTTATATATGGGAAGTCATATTTTGGGTTCCGAAAAAAGGTGCAGTTTTTTCGGTATTGTACCGGGAAGCTTCCAGAAGGTTCCGGAGGATTCCGGAGGGGTCCGGAAGTCCACAAGTGGGTCCACCACGTACCAAAGGGCTGGCATGGGCTAAGGGGAGGCGCCCTGGCCTTATTGTGCCAGGCGCACCAAGTCCTCAAAAGCTCACGCAGCTAGGGAAGGAAAAAAGGGAGAGTCCTAGTAGGAATAGGATTGGACTTTGGAGTCCAAGTCCACGTGTGTACTATTCACGGTTACTGTTCACGTGGCACTATTCCTTCTACTCCAAGCCCCTACACATATATAAATAGAGGAGAGGGGGCACCCGAAAGTACACAACATTGTCTTAGCCGTGTCGGCGCCCCCCTCCACAGTTCCGTCCCTCGGTCATATTTTCGCAGTGCATGGGCGAAGCCCTGCGGAGATAGCATCACCATCACCGTCACCATGCCGTCGTGCTGCCGGAACTCATCCACTACCTCGCCGTCTTGCTGGATCAAGAAGTCGAGGACGTCCCCGAGCTGAACGTGTGCTGAACGCGGAGGTGCCGTACGTTCGGTGCTCGGTCGGTTGGATCGTGAAGTTGTTCGACGACATCAACCGCGTTGTTCTAACGCTTCCGCTTACGGTCTACGAGGGTACGTAGACACACTCCCCCTCTCATAGCTATGCATCTCCATGGATAGATCTTGCGTGTGCGTATAATTTTTTTTGTTTTCCATGCAACGTTCCCCAACAGTGGCATCATGAGCCAAGTCTATGCGTAGATGATATGCACGAGTAGAACACAAAGAGTTGTGGGCGGTGATCGTCATACTGCTTACCACCAACGTCTTATTTTGATTCGGCGGTATTATAAGATGAAGCGGCCCGGACCAACCTTACATGTCCACGTACATGAGACCGGTTCTACCGACAGACATGCAACTTGTTTTGCATAAAGGTGGCTGGCGGGTGTCTGTTTCTCCTACTTTAGTTGAATCGAATTTGACTGCGGCCGGTCCTTGTTGAAGGTTAAAACAGCAAACTTGATAAATCACCGTTGTGGTTTTGTGCCGTAGGTAAGAACGGTTCTTGCTAGAAGCCCGTAGCAGCCACGTAAAACTTGCAACAACAAAGTAGAGGACGTCTAACTTGTTTTTGCAGGGTATGCTATGATGTGATATGGTCAAGACATGATGTGATATACGTTATTGTATGAGATGATCATGTTTTGTAATTTATCGGCAACCGACAGGAGCCTTATGGTTGTCTCTTTATTGTATGAAATGCAAGCGCCATGTAATTGCTTTACTTTATCGCTATGCGTTAGCAATAGTTGTAGAAGCAATAGTTGGCGAGACGACCACGACACAACGATGTAGATCAAGGTGTCGAGCCGGTGACGATGGACATCATGACGATGCTTTGGAGATGGAGATCAAAAGCACAAGATGATGGCCATATCATGTCACATATTTTGATTGCATGTGATGTTTATCCTTTATGCATCTTATTTTGCTTAGAACGACGGTAGCATTATAAGATGATCCCTTCACTAAATTTCAAGATAAAAGTGTTCTCCCCGAGTATGCACCATTGCTAAAGTTCGTCGTTTCGAAGCACCTCGTGATGATCGAGTGTGATAGATTCTACGTTCACATACAACGGGTGTAAGCCAGTTTTACACAAGCAGAATACTTAGGTTAAACTTGACGAGCCTAGCATGTACAGACATGGTCTCGGAACACTGGAGACCGAAAGGTCGAACATGAGTCATATAGTAGATATGATCAACATGGAGATGTTCACCATTGATGACTATCCCATCTCACGTGATGATCGGACATGGGCTAGTTGATTTGGATCATGTATCACTTAGTTAACTTAAGGGATGTTAATTTAAGTGGGAGTTCATTAGTAATTTGATTAATTGAACTTAATTTATCATGAACTTAGTCTTGATAGTTTCTTTGCATATCTATGTTGTAGATAAATGGCCCGTGCTACTGTTCCATTGAATTTTAATGCGTTCCTAGAGAAAGCTAAGTTGAAAGATGATGGTAGCAAATACACGGACTGGGTCCGTAACTTGAGGATTATCCTCATTGCTGCACAGAAGAATTATGTCCTTGATGCATCGCTAGGTGATGGACCTACTGTAGGAGCTGCTGCAGACGTTGTGAACGCCTGGCAGGCTCGATCTGATGACTACTCGATAGTTCAGTGTGCCATGCTCTACGGCTTAGAACCGGGACTGCAAAAGCGTTTTGAACGCCACGGAGCATATGAGATGTTCCAAGAGCTGAAATTGATATTTCAAGCTAATGCCCGGGTTGAGAGATATGAAGTCTCCAACAAGTTCTTTAGCTGTAAGATGGAGGAGAACAGTTCTGTCAGTGAACACATACTCAGAATGTCTGGGTACCACAACCACTTGACTCAGCTGGGAATTGATCTTCTGGTTGAGAGTGTTATTGACAGAGTTCTTCAGTTACTGCCACCAAGCTATAAAGGCTTCGTGATGAACTATAATATGCAAGGGATGGAGAAGACAATTCCTGAGCTCTTCGCGATGCTGAAATCAGCGGAGGTAGAAATCAAGAAGGAGCATCAAGTGTTGATGGTTAACAAAACCACTAGTTTCAAGAAAAAGGGCAAGGGAAAGAAGGGGAACTTCAAGAAGAACGGCAAGCAAGTTGCCGCTCCCACGAAGAAACCCAAAGCTGGACCCAGGCTTGAAACAGAGTGCTTCTACTGCAAAGGGACTGGTCACTGGAAGCGAAACTGCCCCAAGTATTTGGCGGATAAGAAGGATGGCAAAGTGAGCAAAGGTATATTTGATATACATGTTATTGATGTGTTCCTCACTAATGCTCGCAGTAGCGCCTGGGTATTTGATACTGGTTCGGTTGCTCATATTTGTAACTCAAAACAGGAGCTACGGAATAAGCGAAGATTGGCTAAGGACGAGGTGACGATGCGCGTCGGGAATGGTTCCAAGGTTGATGTGATCGCCGTTGGCACGCTACCTCTACATCTACCTTCGGGATTAGTTTTAGACCTCAATAATTGTTATTTGGTGCCAGCGTTGAGCATGAACATTATATCTGGATCTTGTTTATTGCGAGACGGTTATTCATTTAAGTCAGAGAATAATGGTTGTTCTATTTATATGAGTAACATCTTTTATGGTCACGCACCTTTTGTGAATGGCCTATTCTTATTGAATCTCGATCGTAGTGATACACATATTCATAATATTGATGCCAAAAGATGCAAAGTTGATAATGATAGTGCAACATACTTGTGGCACTGCCGTTTAGGTCATATTGGTGTAAAGCGCATGAAGAAACTCCATGCGGATGGACTTTTGGAATCTCTTGATTATGAATCATTTGATACTTGCGAACCATGCCTCATGGGCAAGATGACTAAAACTCCGTTCTCCGGAACAATGGAGCAAGCTACTGATTTGTTGGACATAATACATACCGATGTATGCGGTCCGATGAATGTTGAAGCACGCGGCGGGTATCGTTATTTTCTAACCTTCACAGATGATTTGAGTAGATATGGGTATATCTACTTGATGAAACACAAGTCTGAAACATTTGAAAAGTTCAAAGAATTTCAGAGTGAAGTAGAGAATCATCATAACAAGAAAATAAAGTTTCTACGATCTGATCGCGGAGGCGAATATTTGAGTTACGAGTTTGGCCTTCATTTAAGAAAATGTGGAATTGTTTCACAACTCACGCCACCTGGAACACCACAGCGCAATGGCGTGTCCGAACGTCGTAACCGTACTTTATTGGATATGGTGCGTTCTATGATGTCTCTTACCGATTTGCCACTATCGTTTTGGGGTTATGCATTAGAGACAGCTGCATTCACGTTAAATAGGGCACCGTCTAAATCCGTTGAGACGATACCGTATGAACTATGGTTTGGCAAGAAACCTAAGTTGTCGTTTCTTAAAGTTTGGGGATGCGATGCTTATGTGAAAAAGTTTCAACCTGATAAGCTCGAACCCAAAGCAGAGAAGTGCGCCTTCATAGGATACCCTAAAGAAACAATTGGGTACACCTTCTACCACAGATCCGAAGGCAATGTCTTTGTTGCCAAGAATGGGTCCTTTCTAGAGAAGGAGTTTCTCTCGAAAGAAGTGAGTGGGAGGAAAGTAGAACTTGATGAGGTAATTGTACCTTCTCTCGAATTGGAAAGTAGCTCATCAGAGAAAACCGTTCCCGTGATGCCTACACCAATAAGAGAGGAACATAATGATAAAGATCATGAAACTTCAGATCAAGTTACTACTGAACTTCGTAGGTCGACCAGAGTACGTTCCGCACCAGAGTGGTACGGTAATCCTGTTCTGGAAGTTATGTTGTTAGACAACAACGAACCTACGGACTATGAAGAAGCTATGATAAGCCCGGATTCCGACAAATGGCTTGAGGCCATGAAATCTGAGATAGGATCCATGTATGAGAACAAAGTGTGGACTTTGGTGGACTTGCCCGATGATCGACAAGCCATTGAAAATAAATGGATTTTTAAGAGGAAGACATATGCTGATGGTAATATCACTGTCTACAAAGTTCAACTTGTCGCGAAAGGTTTTCGACAAGTTCAAGGGGTTGACTACGATGAGACTTTCTCACCCATAGCGATGCTTAAGTCTGTCCGAATCATGTTAGCAATTGCCACATTTTATGATTATGAAATCTGGCAAATGGATGTCAAAACTGCTTTCCTTAATGGTTTTCTCAAAGAAGAGTTGTATATGATGCAACCAGAAGGTTTTGTCGATCCTAAGGGTGCTAACAAAGTGTGCAAGCTCCAGCGATCCATCTATGGACTGGTGCAAGCATCTCGGAGTTGGAATATACGCTTTGATGAGGTGATCAAAGCATATGGTTTTGTACAGACTTACGGTGAAGCCAGTATTTACAAGAAAGTGAGTGGGAGCTCTGTAGCATTTCTAATATTATATGTGGATGACATATTGTTGATTGGAAATGATATAGAATTTCTGGATGGCATAAAGGGATACTTGAATAATAATTTTTCAATGAAAGACCTCGGTGAAGCTGCTTATATATTGGGCATCAAGATCTATAGGGATAGATCAAGACGCTTGATAGGACTTTCACAAAGCACATACCTTGACAAAGTTTTGAAGAAGTTCAAAATGGATCAGTCAAAGAAAGGGTTCTTGCCTGTCTTGCAAGGTGTGAAGTTGAGTCAGACTCAATGCCCGACCACGACAAAAGATATAGAGAAAATGAAAGTCACCCCCTATGCCTCAGCCATAGGTTCTATTATGTATGCCATGCTGTGTACCAGACCTGATGTGTGCCTTGCCATAAGTTTGGTAGGGAGGTACCAGAGTAATCCAGGAGTGGATCACTGGACAGCGGTCAAGAATATCCTGAAGTACCTGAAAAGGACCAAGGACATGTTTCTCGTTTATGGAGGTGACGAAGAGCTCGTCGTAAAGGGTTACGTCGATGCAAGCTTCGACACTGATCCGGATGACTCTAAGTCACAAACCGGATACGTATTTATATTAAATGGTGGAGCTGTCAGTTGGTGCAGTTCCAAGCAGAGCGTCGTGGCGGGATCTACGTGTGAAGTGGAATACATAGCTGCTTCGGAAGCAGCACATGAAGGAGTCTGGATGAAGGAGTTCATATCCGATCTAGGTTTAATACCTAGTGCATCGGGTCCAATGACAATCTTTTGTGACAACACTGGAGCAATTGACATAGCCAAGGAGCCCAGGTTTCACAAGAAGACCAAACACATCAAGAGACGCTTCAACTCCATTCGTGAATATGTCAAGGATGGAGACATAGAAATTTGCAAAGTACACACGGATCTGAATGTGGCAGACCCGTTGACTAAGCCTCTTCCACGAGCAAAACATGATCAGCACCAAGACTCCATGGGTGTTAGATTCATTACTATGTAATCTAGATTATTGACTCTAGTGCTAGTGGGAGACTGATGGAAATATGCCCTAGAGGCAATAATAAAGTTGTTATTATTTTATATTTCCTTGTTCATGATAAAGGTTTATTATTCATGCTAGAATTGTATTGACCGGAAACTTAAATACATGTGTGAATACATAAACAAATACCGTGTCCCTAGTGAGCCTCTACTAGACTAGCTCGTTGATCAAAGATGGTTAAGGTTTCCTAACCATAGACATGAGTTGTCATTTGATAACGGGATCACATCATTAGGAGAATGATGTGATGGACAAGACCCATCCGTTAGCTTAGCATATGATCGTTCTGTTTATTGCTATTGCTTTCTTGAATGTCAAATACATGTTCCTCAGACCATGAGATCATGCAACTCCCGGATACCGGAGGAATACCTTGTTTGCTATCAAACGTCACAACGTAACTGGGTGATCATAAAGATGCTCTATAGGTATCTCCGAAGGCGTCCGTTGAGTTGGCATGGATCGAGACTGGGATTTGTCACTCCGTGTTTCGGAGAGGTATCTCTGGGCCCTCTCGGTAATGCACATCATAAGAAGCTTGCAAGCAAAGTGACTAAGGAGTTAGTTACGGGATGATGTATTACGGAACGAGTAAAGAGACTTGCCGGTAACGAGATTGAACTAGGTATGGAGATACCGACGATCGAATCTCGGGCAAGTAACATACCGACGGACAAAGGGAATTACGTATGTTGTCATTGCGGTTCGACCGATAAGATCTTCGTGGAATATGTAGGAACCAATATGAGCATCCAGGTTCCGCTATTGGTTATTGACCGGAGAGGCGTCTCAGTCATGTCTACATCATTCCCGAACCCGTAGGGTCCGCACGCTTAACGTTCGTTGACGATATAGTGTTATATGAGTTATGTGAATTGGTAACCGAATATTGTTCGGAGTCTCGGATGAGATACCGGACGTCACGAGGAGTCTCGGAATGGACGAGAGGTAAAGATTTATATATGGGAAGTCATATTTTGGGTTCCGAAAAAAGGTGCAGTTTTTTCGGTATTGTACCGGGAAGCTTCCAGAAGGTTCCGGAGGATTTCGGAGGGGTCCGGAAGTCCACAAGTGGGTCCACCATGTCCCAAAGGGCTGGCATGGGCTAAGGGGAGGCGCCCTGGCCTTATTGAGCCAGGCGCACCAAGTCCTCAAAAGCCCACGCAGCTAGGGAAGGAAAAAAGGGAGAGTCCTAGTAGGAATAGGATTGGACTTTGGAGTCCAAGTCCACGTGTGTACTATTCATGGTTACTATTCACGTGGCACTATTCCTTCTACTCCAAGCCCCTACACATATATAAATAGAGGAGAGGGGGCGCCCCAAAGTACACAACATTGTCTTAGCCGTGTGCGGCGCCCCCCTCCACAGTTCCGTCCCTCGGTCATATTTTCGCAGTGCTTGGGCGAAGCCCTGCGGAGATAGCATCACCATCACCGTCACCACGCCGTCGTGCTGCCGGAACTCATCCACTACCTCGCCGTCTTGTTGGATCAAGAAGTCGAGGACGTCACCGAGCTGAACGTGTGCTGAACGCGGAGGTGCCGTACGTTCGGTGCTCGGTCGGTTGGATCGTGAAGTTGTTCGACGACATCAACCGCGTTGTTCTAATGCTTCCGCTTACGGTCTACGAGGGTACGTAGACACACTCCCCCTCTCGTAGCTATGCATCTCCATGGATAGATCTTGCGTGTGCGTAGAATTTTTTTTGTTTTCCATGCAACGTTCCCCAACAGTGTCCACCCTGTCTGGCGTTGGCCAGACCGTCGGAGGCGGCGTCCATGGACGTCGTCAATTTCTTGGAGTTTCCATCGTGGCTGCTTCTTGCCCTTCGTCGTGCTTCAGGTGAAAATCTTGATCCTTTGGATCGGGCGGTGGCGGCACTCCGGTGTCGTAATCTTCCTGAAGACACTGCCTTGGCACTCTCGGTTCGTCGGCTAGCAACTTCGTCTCTTCGCTTCGGTTGAGGGCTCCATCGAGTCCATAGTATTCCTTATTGTTCATCTTTTGTCTTCATGGTGGTGGATGGGGTGCTATAGTTGTTCTCTGGCATCTATGTATCTTGCCTCGGGTGTGTGTGTTTTGGTGTTGTATTGTGTGGTGGGTTGCTTCGAGTTGTAAGTTGATCGTGCTTTATATATAAAGCGGGGCGGAAGCCTTTTTCGTCGAAATTTGATGGACGTGTCGGCGGACATTTGGTGATGTCTGTTTTGGTGATCCGCATTGGAGTCGCCCTAACACATTTCAGGATAGCAGGTTTTAAGGTTGTGTTTGGTTGAGCTGCAGATTCTGTAAAAGCTGCTGTGAGCTGTGAAAAAGCTGTTGTGAACTTTCAGCTGTGGAAAATCTGGAAGCTGTTTGGCTGAAACAGCTGTGAAACTGTAGATTTGACTGTGAATTGTCTGTAATGACCCTGGGCAATGAGGCAATATCTTTATGTGCAACTTGATCTTAAATTAGTGATATGTACATTGGTAGGCAATAGAACGACCGTTTTGCAAAGGAAAATTATGACAATTTTAGATGATTCACAGCTAACACATATGAATTCAACCATTGTACTTTCATGTTGCATATTACATATAAATAGATATTGACCCCCATAATAATATTACAAAAGGCATGCACCATACAATATACATATGGTTCACATGATGACCTCCATCAAGATAGCAACCTATGTTGCTATCGCAAGACAAGCATCGGCTATCCTACTACGAATAGTATCCATGGTACCTTCGTTCTCCTCCTCTTCAACGTGATCCGCTTGTGTTGGTGCTACTTCCCGTCGTAGCACTGGAGGTACATACTCATCATCGGCATCACATTTATCAAAAACTTTATCACTCAACTTGCTACCACGAATGAAGTTGTGCAATGCCATGCAAGCAATGATGATATGCTTTTGCGTACGAGGAGAGAAACTTGGGACCCCTTTCAATATGCGCCATTTCTGCTTGAGCACCCCAAAAGCACGCTCAACGACATTGCGAAGGGACGAATGTGAAAAGTTGAACAACTCATACTTCCCTTGAGGTGGACGGTGACGACGAAGACGAAATTCTGGTAGATGGTATGTACTCCCCTTAAAAGGAGCAAGATATCCTGTTCGGTTTGCATACCCAGAATCCACAAGATAGTATTTCCCTGAAAATGAACACCAAATCACCAAGTGAGCGTCTCACATAAGAATATAATGAATGATGACTTGTTTTTGGTTTCTTCAAAGATGCCAACTTCATTTCATCACTATCATCGGGTTTCTCCAAAAGAGCCGCATTATCATCACTTGATTCTTCAGAGGATATATCTCCAGCACAAGAAGCACTAGCCCCTGTGACATGTACTTTGTCAAAAATGACGTGTAAATCTTCAAGATGCTTTGGTCCCTGCCGTTTGAACTTCAAATGATTGCATTTCTTTCCTGTGCTCTCCTGGCATCTCTGAAAAAGAATATACAAATTAGGTATTGCAATCATTCAAAAGCATGCCAAATAAAAAAGTTGCTACATACACGTACCACAACATGTTCATCCCACCATTCTTGAGAGCAAACAACGGTTCTCTTTGCATCATCCCATCCAAGCCCGGTTGCTTCATTTTTCAACTCCATGAAAAAAATATAGTCACTTTTTATTGCATCCCATTTGTTCTTGAATTTATCCTTGGGATACTTCTTTCCCGTTCTTGCTTCCCATTTCTCCAAAACATTCTTCCAACCCTTCTTATTTAAATAACTTATGGGCCTATTCCCATTTTCAACCTCTTCTCTGAATATTTCTATGAGTTTCTTCAGATTCGCATCATCCCACACCGCTTTTTCAGTCATTCTTCAATCAAGCAAAATAATGACATAGCAATAGATCAATATATATGTTCTAGGACGGAATTACATAGCAATCTGTAGCACGCAATCATCCAATGTACAACAAAATGCAGCAAGTATGCATGAAAAAACAGCCACTGTACAGGAACATACAACAATGTGCAGCAATACTATCAAAATTTCTTCCACTTCACATCAATATACAAAAATATGACAAGCAATATGCATCATCCCATCAAAATTTCATCCACTCTACATCATCAATTGACAACAATATGACAGAGCAAAAAAAATCACCATCTTTCTACTTGTACAGGGGGTGGGAGAGGGGATAGGGAGTGGGAGGAAAGGGGAGAAGCTACCTTGCAGAATGGAGGGAGGAGGTCGCGGCGGGGCGGCTGGAGGAGTCGCCGGCGGCGGGGCGTGCGGCGGTGGAAGGCGGCGGCCCTTCCTGGTCCGGTGGTCCACGTGACCTGTTCAGGCGGGAGGCGGAGGGAAGAGGTCCGATGGGGTGTGGAGGAGGGAGGAGGTCACGACGGGGAGGCGGACGCGGGCGGCGGCGCCGGGGGCCCACGCGCGGCGGTGGAGGGGCCTGGGCGGCGCTGGCGGCGGCTAGGAACCCTAGCTGCCGCTCGGGTCGATGGGGGGATCGAGCAGCCTTTCACGAGGACGGTGCTCCTCTCGTGCGGGCTGGGTTTGACCAGCGCTCGGGGCAAACCGAATCGTTTTCCACTTACGAGTGGCAAAGGTGGGTAAATACTTTGAAACTCTCAGGGGACAGCTAAAAGTGCATCGCTGAAGTTGGGGGTTCACCTGCTTCGAAAATTACACTACGGGGAAGCTGTAGCTTTCACAGATTCTGCTTCACCTTTTACCCCTTTGGTTAGCTTATAGCTTCCAAAAGCCAGAAGTTGGCTGTAAAAGTCCAACCAAACACAGCCTTAGAGTAAGATTGCATTGAATATTTTCAGGCAGTACATCAAGCCATGTCAAGTTCCAAAAACTAAATAATGAAATTTCGAACTGGTTCTTGATCCTTTGTATCCTTCTCTATCAGATGTCCACAGAATAGAAAACAAGTGAAATGGATGTTAGCTGATCAACTACTCACAAGGAAATAAAGTACTGGACGTCACAGATGATTTGGAGCTAGAAGGTGAATGTGTGAAGCATTGAAGCAGATCCAAGACAGATGAAACTGAACAGGACAGAAGATAGAGCCCCAGCGAGACACATGAAACTGAACAGGACCCAAAAGAATAACTCTGTTTCCCAAGGATCCATGTCTCTAAGCTCAGCAATAGTCCTGTGTAGCAGCTCAGCTATATTGTGAGCCACAGCAAAATTCTCAGCACGATCCAGAAGCGGTAAAATCCATATTCACTCCCCATAGGAAAACAGCAATCTTTGCATGACAGCAGTTTTTTTTTACCTAATGTACATGACTGGCAATCTATGAAACATATATATAGCCTGCACCTGCTCACATGGGAACACAACAAAAGCGGGACATGAGGCAAAAGAATGAAATAAGGCAGTAGCAGTTACGCAATGAACTGATGATGTGCGTAACTGCATGTCTAAGAAACTAGTAGCTCAAAGAGGGAAAAAGAGACACTGCGAAAAAAGAAGAGATTAATGTCACATTCATTATAAGGAGAAAAGAGAAGCACCTGTTATGTGTATTAAAAATGAGAGTTGTGCACCATGACCTTATTTAACATGTAGTAGTTATGGTATGAATGAACAACAACTAAGATCTGATAGTCTGATGCAAATGCATTCCCCAGAAACACAAATGGGTAGGTGTGCAACCGACAAGACAAACATATGCATAATATTCCTAGTTAGTGTCTCTTTAGACTTTATGTTAATATAAAAACAAAAAAAAGTAGCAAAACTGCAGCTGTATTTATTACACCTGTTTCCTTTGTTACTGAATTATATTGTTTTGTCATGAAACACTAGACCACCAGAAATTTGCATAGCGCTCAAATGGCTAGCCAAAATCACTCCAAGTAGGGCATCCAACAGTAGGCATGAGAATGGCAACAGTGATAAATCTACTGATCAGATTCAGGGCAGAAGGCACATATTTTTCCTACAACACTATTAAAAACGGTCCGGAATTCGACAGCGGAAGTATGCAACACTCATGTTTGCTTTACCAGAAACCATCACATCAAAGTGCAGTAACAAACTTGATTTTGTTGGCGAGAGAGAAAATCACCTTGATCTTCTTCTTCTTGACCAAACACTTCCCCTAGATTCGTCATCTTCTCTTCCTTCCGAGATCAGCACAAGTCATGCTTATAGCTGGAGATACCAGAGGCAAAAAATGCCACAGCTGATCCTCAACCAGAGGCATGTGAGCAAGCTTCTCGTCTGTGAGGGTGGTCATTATTAAATTACTGTGTGATCCATGCACAACAGTATGCAGCTAGCACAATTTAAATATACAACTTTCTTTATAGAGAAATGTATAATTGTGCATACAACTTACAGCCAAATTTTTTGCAGCCAAATTTTACACAAGGCAACTTTCCCCTGCTAATTGAAATCAGGGTTTGAACAACTAAAACATCAATAGCATGGCTATAAAAATTAGAGACGGGTTCTTAATTAACAAGACATAACACAACTCTCCCATCACCCATCCAACTCACACTACTCTCCCATCATCCATCTAACTTGAAAATCAAACCAAAGCCAACACCAAAACAGCAAACTGAACTTCAATTGCTTGAGAATTATGCTTCCTCATTGCCGTGTCCAGCTTCACTTGATGCTTCAGCCACAACACCAGACGCCGCTAAACAAAGAAACAATTATTCAGTAGGATGAGAAATCATCTTACGGTCTGATTAGACACTCGCTACTTTTATCTGTAACACTAGCTGAAATGTGTTGCAGTAATAAACATTATACACAAATCACAACTAGGAGAGAACATATAAAACATAGTTAAGGTAGTACCTGGCGGATAGTAGAAGCTAACATAGGGAAAGAGGGACCATTTAACATTTGGATGTTGATACAGCTTGCTCGAGAGCATCTTCGAGCTTTGTGACTTGATATCAATCATGTAGGTGCCAACTTTTGAGATTGCAAAAATGACGCCAGTACCCTCGATGGAGCCAACCAACTCTGGTGGTATTGAGAAATTGCCAAGGGGAAAAAGATCAGTCTTGAGGTCGATGTCTATCCGTTGCGTCCACGACGCTACTCCATCAGGATCCAGCTCCCTCCACCAGATGGAGACGCAGTAAAAGAAGAGGTGTGCGATCCCCAGCCTGCCGTCTTCCCCCACCATGAGGATAGGATTGTTGCTGGCACGCTCGACCTCTTCTTCTGGCAGAAGAATCTCCGACAGGCAAGACTTGCCCAGATCGTACTTGAGAATACTATCTTCAGTAACCTCGTCCTCCTACTCCCGGAAAAGGAGGAAATAGAGCGCGTCTCCAACCAGAACACTAGGCGAGCCATAGAAGTTGATTTCTTCCTCAAAAGGAGCAATGGCAGTTATTGCCGGAGAGCACCAAGTACTCGCCTCCGACGAGTACGCGGACGCCGTGACGACCCCCTCTTGTTCGTCAAGGGTGACAAAAACCACGAGGAAGGGACCCGAATGACAGTCACCGAAAACATATTTTAGAGCACCTGCACCCAGCCCCTTCTATCCTAGCCATCCATCCACGCATCGCGATCCGTGCAAATACATTTCTCTTTTTTGTTTCTCTCATATAGAACATGTCTTGAAGTTCAAACCTTTGCAGAACAGCAAAGCTTTCTAACTAGAATCTAGGATAAATTTTTTAGATTTTTTGGTCCAACATAAATATACAAAATAAGTTTTGTTTGATTAAAAAAATCTTATTTTTAGTATTTATGTCGGACAATTTTTTTTGAAAGATTTATCCTAGATTCTAGTTAGAAAGCTTTGCCGCGCTGCAAAGGTTTGAACTTCAAGACATGTTCTATATGAGAGAAACAAAAAAGAGAAACTTTCATGTAAAAAGTTAGTTGTGTTGCACGGATCTTAAAGCGATATTGGAGAGTCAGGATAGAAGGGCCTGGGTGCAGGTGCTCTGAAAATCTGCGTCTTGACAGTCACCATGGCTGCAGCTGTCGGCGGCACAGAGCACCGAGGCCTGCCATGTGCTCGCTCCCGACATTTCGGGGCGGCACAGCACTATTTGGCCGCCCGTCATGGGGTCCCAGACGACGAAGATCGGCTGATTGTCATCCTTGTACGAAAGGAGGACGCGGCCGTGGCGACAATCTTTCACGGAATATTGGTGCTTGTGGTCGGGACCGCGCGCGAGGAAATCCGTGGTGGGGAAGAACTCGGCGCAGGGTTTCGGCCAGTCGTGGAGGAAGCCGAGCATGGAAGGTGTGACGGAAGCCGTGGTCGGCGAGGAGGCCGCGCCATGGCTTGCAGGCGAGGGAGGCGCGGAGGAGATTACCTGGCTCGTCCGGCGGGAGGCGGATGAGGATCTCCTCCACGAGCTCCTCCATCTCGCCCAGCTCCCGCACAAGCTTCGTCGGCATCGTCGCGAGTACCTGCGGCGGCCGCCGAAGAGATTTTGGAGGATTTTTTGGTGTTAGGGTTTCGAGTTGGAGAGGACGAAGAGAAGAGGAGAGAGGAAAAATTCTGGAGGCGTCTCACCCGATCTCGATCTGTCTGCTGACACTCTCTATATTTCTGTTTCTCACTCTAGTCCTTTAACTGTTACATATTTACCGACAGATGCAACTCAGCAGTGAACGCTGCCCCTAAATATGGGATAGATGCGTCGTCTCGGTAGATTAGGAACATATACCAAGGAGAATGTTTTGGACGATTTCTTTTGCGGGGTTTGGATAATTTTACCCATGAGCAGCAATGATTTTTTTTTTTGGAAAATTCACATGCATGAAATGCCCAAGCGCATATCACTCGCACTCCTCCCCCCAACCCAAGCATATCCCTCACGTGCATCCCTTGATTTATCGTTAGACCACGCGTCGTCCCTCATTCATGACTGAAAATGAGAGACTTCACGCCCAAATTTTCTTTGAAATTCCTTTCTCAAGAAACAGAACGCCTTTTTCTTTCTTCTCAAGGTTGCCAGCACTCCACCCGCAGAAAAAAAAAAGGTTGGTAGAGCCCATTTAAAAGTCTACCAGACCATGACAGTGCATGTTGCAGCACCCATATATTTTGTACGATACAATGCTAGGAATTTTCATAAATATATAGTCACAAAACATGCTGATTAAATTTGTCCATACTTAAAGAATAATTTTGATAAAAAGTTTCTCTTGTAGGTGTGTCATCGGATACATAACATAATAGTAACAAAAAAGTAAAATCAAACTTGAATTAGAAAGCCAACATTTGATCAAGCTGAGAAGAGACAAATGCACTGGCCAACAAACCACATGGAATGCCTCTCCACGGGAAAAGACATTTTCCATTTTGCAGAACTATAAAGGTGCAACCCTTAAATTTTTGTTAACTACCAACAACTTGTAGACTTTTTTTAAGCGATGAGGATGAAAGAGCATTGCAGCTATAACAACAAATACAAACTTCCGAAAGATCCATTTGAGAGGGTACTTGGGACTGTCCTAAAATACGTTTTGATGCCTCTTTTCTAACATAGTACAATCTCTCACCGAAGAAGATGATAATTCATGGATGTGATAGAGGGCCAGGAGCCTAAAAGGATTTTTTTTATGAGCTTTCACCATTTCCTTTACTTTCATAACGGAAATACAACAACTAGCAAGAGATATGGCTACAAGAAGCGAGAAGGGGAACAACGCGAGCTCAAGCATCCCTTAGAGTTTCTAAGCTCCCACGAATTCTTGGCCTCTGGTGGTTCCGGGGCTGGGAGCGGTTTTCGGCCCATTTGTCAATGTTTGCCCCATTGATTAGGTGTGTATGGGCCTACTCGCATGATATCATGGCATTCCTGCAAAGCTTTTGCCCTCTCTCCTATTTTTGGTTTTGTGGGCGGCGGCTTTGCGAGGCTATGGTCGGTGGTCTTTTCTGTGAGAGGGGCGACAATTTGATCTTTGCTGGATTACGGGAGATGACTTCTCGCGGAAGGGGAACTGTTTGTGCCGCCCTGTGCTCCGTCTTCCACAACTGTGAGAGGGAGCAGTGAAGGTGTGATTGCTTAGCCTGGTGATTGTCCCTCTGGGTTTGGTAATGTGTGTCACTCCAGTCACCTATCATAGAAAACCTAATTACACAATGCTCTCCTCTAGGCCCTTAAAGGTAGTGATATGCAATCGACGTTCGCACATCACCACTAGAGAATCATACCACAACATAATATCAAAAAATTGAACTTTATTCAATTTCACATGATTAGGAGCAACAAGGTTTCTCCCATGTCCTTAAGAACGTAACAGACTACTCACGAGACATCATATGGATGATGATCAATGGAGGTAATGACATGATTAACAATCTTAGCATACAAATCTCTCACCAATTAAACCTCTAAGCATCAACTACAAGCAGTAATCAACACCAGAAAGTAATCCCAGCAACAGATCCGAGGTAATAGTTCACACATCAAAAAAAATACCCATGGGGGTGGGGGGGTTGGAAAAATGATGGTGTTCATGAAGATGTTGATGGGAATGATGATCCCAATTATGAACGGAGTGTTGGTGATGACGATGACTTTGATTTCCCCCTCCTAGAGGGATGGAATTCCGACTGATCAGTCTCTCAGTGCTTCGCCTTGCAGATGGCGGCGGCAAACCCCGTAAAATCAATCAGGGTTTTTTACAGTAATATTGAACCATGGGTGCCCGAGAGCACCAGGGGGGGGGGGGTTCCTGTGGTCGCCACGCACCCCTGGCTCACGGACTATGGGTTGGCCATGAGCTGGGGCCGCGTGAGCCCCATGGGCAGGTGCCAGACCCCATGTCTCTCTTCCTATGAGAAAAGTCCGAATATATTTTTATTTTATTTATTTGGTCTTCGAAAAAATAATTTCTTCACTAGTCCTTATTTTGCTCCTTTTCTGCAGCTTTCCGGCAACTTTCCTCTTAGTGTGAAACATGCAAGTTAAGAGGAAAAAGGCATTAGAATCAAACAATATGTGAAAAATATTATTCATAAAGAGTAAATAATGATGCAAAATGGACGTGTCAACCCAATGATCTTCCCTCTGTGCATACGGTTATTGTGATTTGCTCCTTTCATGGATGTGTCCTTCTGGCGGTGTGTATAAGCATTAGGGATTAATGAGGGTTCTTTTCATGTTGTCTTGCAGGGCGCCACTTCCCCCTCGAGAATGAATTTTGTTGTTGTTTTTGTAGGCCACCTGCACGGGTCGAGATTGCCAGTCTGCGGGCCCTGCGGTTGATGCCGGTAAACTGGGCATTGGTTCCTGTGCATCGCGGATATTGTGCTAAAGTGGTTGCCGAGGGCAGTGCATGTTCTAGAGTTTGTTGTGCCGAACAACGGTTGATTGGGCGATGAGTTTGGTGGGTTGCGGCTTCTCCGTTGGAGTGCGTCTGGAGGTTTCATTCGCTGCATTGGATTGGCCGTGCTTTTTTTGTGTCGCAACGGTTTTGCTGTGGCGATGTGGCATGGATGGAGATTATGGGTCGTGCAAAGTGTTGGGTCATGCATTTTTGTTATGGAATGTAGAGAACTAAGAGAAGGTATGTTCTGGACTAAGCAATGTTCAAGAAAGTGTTTTTAAGTGACGATTAAGCGATGAACGACGACAAAAATGCTTCGCTTTGACCCTAAGCGGTAGATTAAGCGTTTTTCGATAGTTTGGCCAGAATTTGACTGTTTTTCAACTATCTCTGCTTGGCTTCTTGCGCAAAAATGACAATATGCCATTTAACTTACTATTAGGGTCTGTCTGGGAACTATTTCCTTTAGATTCGGGTCAAATTCTTGCACATGATCTCAATAAGGCTATGTCTGTTTGAACTGAACTGCATTTTAGATGTTATTGTGCTTGCTGTGTGAACATGATGTCCATTTTCTATTGTGTGAACTGCATTTTAGATGCTATTTCAGTTACCTATATTGGATGTTTCCTACTTTCATGTGCATACTATTCAAAAACAGTCAAACTATAGCCAAAATTTTAAAAACGCTTACGCATCCATTGCTCTAATCAACAACCTTTTGCTTCGCTTACGCTTCACACATTTTTGGACATTGGGACTAAGAGAAGATTTGTTCTGGCTAATGATGCTAAGGAATCATATTAAAAGCATTTCATATTTACATTTGTCTGTCAATCGGTAATTATTTAGAATGACACAGGACAATTGACTCTGCAATTGTGTTTTGTCATTCCTAAAGTTAATTTCAAAGAAATGATCATCTTCTTGGATTTCATCAGATGCTCACTATGGTTACCGTAGAGGCCAAAGAAGGAGGGTACTTACATGGTTGATGATGGATGGATGGTATGGTATCAATCTAATGGTGTTAAAATAGTCTTTTCACTTGCCTACTGGTGCAACCATAGTGGTATTTGATTCAGATAAAGTGCCTTTTCAAATTTAATAGGCACTTCAATGTTGGAATGTTAATGCTAACTGCTATATCTTAGAACCTATAATGTATGTTTTCTGCTATCTAGGAAATATTCCAATTTTTTAATCTTCGTTTTTTTGCGGGATTTTTTTTCAATCTTCTACAAATACATCATATATTGTGCTTATCTTTAGTTAATATGGCCTCCCAAAAGTACATAAAAGTGCTTACTTCAATTGTTGTGAAGTTATTTCTCAAGTGAATTTTATGGTTATGCATATTCCTTCAACCTAGCTAAAATTTTGATCAACAAATTTGTCATCCTATTCTTTCCACAATCTTCTGTTTTTCTTTCTACGATTTTATGGCATTGATATCATTTATATTCTCAGATGCACTGAAAAGTTTGTTAATACAAACAAACAATTAACTTCAATCTTGAACATATCTTCTGAGCCATAGATAAGGATCAAAATATATTACTGTTAGCATAAGAAAACAGAGGCAAATGAGTTGCAGATGGGAAAAAAATGAATTCTTCTGATGTAGCATCGGGAAATAAGAGAAATCCTACACATACAGATGCCATCAACTCACTGCAGGTAAATAGATCCTAAAAATGACATGAAAGAATTTCAGGTTTGAACCGTTTAAGAGAGCCTCTATGAACAGAAACCCCTATCTTTCTGGATGGTTTCTACAGTTTTTGCCAGATTACTGAAGGAGTATCTCGTATTACACAAATGCATCTGTATATAGGCTATATATGTAAGTTCTAGAATTGGAGAAGATCTTCATAAAAAAAAAATCAACACATGTAAATGATTAATAGAGCAACACCACATAAGATCTTCATATATATCTGAGTGATATTTTGAACCCAACTTAATGCGAATAGAATCTTGTTGTATATCTATAAGAATAGTCGAATACAACATCAGTAACTTAAAAGAACATCATTTAAGCAGTACCTCAGTCTGTTATCAGTTCATGAGTAATAGCAACACACGGGGAAATTTAACCTACTCACATAATCCAAAGGCATACGTATTCATGTTTTTACCCTGATTATCCGCATGCTTCTGTAACCCATCGCGACAAGCACCTGCAAATTTAATTGTTTGTTAACTTGTCAAAGGGACTGTATTTGAGGATTTCTAAAATTTTATAGGATTTTTGGCAACTAGACAGATCCCACTTAATACTGATAACATCAACTCATTGTCATTCTCTGAGCATCTCCAGATTTCATAGCTATTAAAATTCCAATTGTTAGTGTTTAGTGAAACCCACAGAGAATACTAAAAGTGGTATATTTGGCATGACATTTCTCAAATCATAGATGTGGTGGTAAACTTTTTTTACTTGCTTGTTGGATAGAATTATTTATCGAATTAATTAGTTAATCTGTTATTAACATATTATTCATAGATATCATATCAACCATGTTTCGCTCCCGTGTCACAAGAACTGTTGGGATTCTGGCAAATTTCCAAACAAGAGAATATTAGCTAAATGTTTCTCAGGCACTGCTAGTGGTGTTCACTCTCTTTGCTGATAAATATGTAGTAGTCCAAAAAAGAAATCTCAGGTTGTCCATTTTTATTTCGCCTGGATTGGACGGACCTTATTAGTAGCTTCAATCATCAAGAATTCTGATTGCCATCTTCAGCTAGCCCACCAGGCTAAGTACAAGAGTACCTAAGCCATATGGTTCTACGTACATCTTATGAGATATATTTTTCTCTTTTGTAGGTCTGATGTAAATTACATCACAAAGTACTTAGTTTCTTGCTTCCCCACCAGTCCTGACTATGTAGGATGATTTTGTACGTGATCTGTCTTCTACTTTGTATTATTAACAAGTCAATATAGTTTAATGAACCATTATATTTTTTATTGTTTGGCAATACTGAGATATCTCCTTTCTCGGATAGGCGAGCTATTTGATATCGTGAGATTCATAAGTTCAATATTACAGACCATCTATGTGCAATATTCTGGGAGTCCCTTGCTAACTAATACTCATGCATTACATATTTATCTCTCTTTGATAGCGACAAGATTTATTGACATGAAATGGTTTATATGCTTGATATAATATATAAACTGTAAGTTCTTTGTTTATATGCCTGCGGGTTGCCACCTTGGAACCATATATGTGTGCACGTACGATGGAGCTGACACTTGCGTCGTTGGTAAGCAAAACCACTTTATCTGATGTACAATGACACTCTAAAACTTTATCGGAGGTTCCGAACATGCCATCTCATGAGACCGGCCAATTCATAGTGCTTTCGATAATCATGAGTTCTAACAAACAGCATGTAGAAATAGTTGTTTCAACAATGGTAAGATACAACTGTGCAGCAACACGCGCCTTTGCTTCTAGTTACTAGGAAACCCGCTGCAACATGCCCGTAATCAGCACATGTGTTATGGGGCAAAAACCTGATAACAATATCACTACCCAAGGTTCAGAAGGAGCCTAAAAGCTTATACCATAGTCAGATAATGGCGGTAACCTAACAACACATAAGATATCGAATAGGATTTGCCCAAAAAAACTTTTGGAAACAACATTATGTACACCAAAATAAAATAAAATGCATAGGCAGAATAAGAATCAATCTCTTGCTTTTGTTGTGAAACATTGTCATACCTGCATGTTTTTTTTCAAATAAAAGGGATGGCTATCTTGCTACTACAAAAGACCAAGAAAAGCGTATCTCGTAGAAGATATTAGTAAGAATATGTGGTTATGTACCAACTGATTTGGTGAACATACATATTTTTTCTTTTCGAGGGGATGAGCTCATATACATCATGCAAGTAATTTCGTCATCCAACTTCTCTTTGAAAAAGTGGCAATATATTTCAATGTGCTTTCTTCGTTCATGATGCACAAGTTGTTTGCAATATCAGATTTCTGAAAAATTATTCAGTTTCACATTGTTTTCTCTTTTGTCTTCCATTGCAACAAACTGATAAAACCAACCATGGTGCAAGATATACAACACATACATGTTACTCGACGGCCGCGATGTGCCTCACCTATCAGACGCCACGGTAAGGCATGTGTTGCATACGTTCACGAGCCGGTGCTCAGCTTCGGTTGAGGATGTGACGGCAGGCAGAGGACACCATGATAGCGACTGCCGTGGCTGAAAAGAGCGACAAAGCATGGCAGCAAGGATATGGCGATCATGGACAGGATGTTCGAGTCCTTTTGTGCTTGTAATTGTTCGCTAAAAAATGAGTTTCACTTTATATAAAACGAACAGAATTTAGTGCTAAGGTTTCTATATATTTAGAGCACCCAAAAAAAAATTCTCTTGCGATGGAAACATTTTTTTTGTCTTAAATTACAAGCACATATATCATATGAACATTTAGATTTATGAGAAAAGAACATGTTTCTTTAGAATTCTAAGTATAGTTTGAGTATAAGAGCATATGCTACCAGGAGTCATTTGTCTGTCGATGATCATGTCATTTTCAAATGAAGATAATAATGTTTTTAATAAATTTTAACTTATTTTAACAATTTGGAGGCATGGTGTAACAACCCATAGTTTACGAACAGAACTGAGATTTTTTTACCTGATTGTGCAATGCAATTGATGCATAATTTTTTTGAGGGAATTTAAAACTTCTCCCTTAAAACCACTAAGTCTAGCCAAGTTTGGGTAATTGGGCATGACTTTTGTTCATTTTGCCACATTTGGATCGCCATGCAATTATAATATGATACAGTGACTTGATTGTATAAAGTTATTTGAATTGGAATTCAAACAAAGAACATTGAATAATAAAAAAGAAATACAATCAATGTTGAATACAATGTTACGAAGTTGTATTTGTAAAGTTATACCGATTGGGGGGGGGGGGGGGGGGGGGGGTCATACATTATTACAAAATGAAATGAAATGACAATAGGAAAAAGGAATACAATTGGATAATAAATAACATTTATTGATAATGTGGAAATGTACGAGTATATATTACAAGACATATGAGGAGAAAACAACCTCTTCTTCTCTTCATTTTAACTCACTTTTGGATTAGAACCTGCAGAACAATCATAAAGATAAAATAATCGTGTTAAGGGTTAGGATGTATGCATCTCTAACATGAGATGCAATATTCATGTTTGAGGTCAACCTTTAGGAGACCGGAAATTGGTCTTATTCCAAAGACATAGAGCCCGACAATTATGATCCATTCAAGCCAACAATATTAATAGACATTACTAAAGCCAATCATGAATGGCAACCAAGACAACCAATATTTCCAACTATAGCAAAACCTCCCTTAAGTCAACAGTACTCTCTCTCTCTCTCTCTCTCTCTCTCTCTCTCTCTCTCAGTTTAGATTAGACCTCATTAAGTCAAATCCCATAGTTAAATTAAGTACTGGTTAACCTTTCAGATTAATTAAGTCCAGCCAACCGTTTTCCAATATGCTAATGATCTGAACCACATGTCAATTTTATTAAGAAAATTTCCATTCAAGGAATTCCTCAAGAAGATAATGATACACCATACCAGCGGAAAGGCGTGAGTCTGCCAATAGGCAAGCATTTCCCATAGTGAAATAAACATAGCAAGAATAAGACCAAGCCATCAACCCCATACCAGCCGAAGGGGAGTCTATCTCACCTTAAGAGGCCATCCAGCTGTTTAGAAAGATAAGCATTAAGGAGAGAATGACAGCAAGCTACTATATCCCTGTAATTCTAGCATTGTGCAAGTCTGAGTCAACCACATATGCGTCGTCCATCTAGGCATTGACACTAGTATAAATATGGCACTTCAGCAACAGTAGAGTCATAACACCACCGGTGTCATACGCCAATAGGGAAGAACCACTACCTTGAGAGCCAAGAAGCTAAAAGAGTCACAAGAAGCAAACATGCTTCAGAAGCCCTTAAAGTAAGAAAACATAGGATAAGGGAGAGGGCCGCATGCATATAGGATCTGTTCTTATCAGATTCAGAAAGGAGGGGAAAAAAATTCTGATACAAAGTAAGAAATGGCAGCATATGTTCTTACCAGATTAGAGAAGAAAAGACAAGAAGTATGGACTCATAGGTGTACGTTACCTACACTCTGATCTGCCAAAGTGCAGACCACACGTGCACCACACGTGCACATGGTAATATAGGTTCCGCAGCAGCCCATGCAAGATACTACCCGCAAGAATGAATGGTATTCACTATTCAGTAGAGGCATTCTTTATGCTTCCATGATGATTACATATATTTTGTTCATATATGTTTTCTACAGTATTTCTAGGGCAGCAACCTTCCCGCTGTAAGACCGAAGTCGTCGCGTGGCGAATTAGACAACCATGAATCCGTGAAGATTGTATAACAGCACATTATTGTTCACTTGTTGTTCATTTTTTTAACGTGGGCTTTGACGATTCTTTGCAATGCATCAAACCAATACAACAGTAATGGAATTCACGCCTGACATATATATGAAAGAAGACAGAACAACTTATTACAAATCAAAGAGCATGGGGACAAACCTATAGCAAAACAAATAAGAGGAAAAAAAAAGAGTGATCAATCAACAACAGCCTAAACTTAAACCATTGAACATACTACTCCCTCCGTCCCATAATATAAGAGTGTTTTTGACACTACACTAGTGTCAAAAACGCTCTTACACGGAGTAGCCAAAACCAGAGGACCTAGTTGCATTAGTGCTGGAAGACATCAACATATCAGTAGGCAAGTTGGCTATCAGTTTGTAATGGTGGGAGGCTCATTAGTAGATTATAGTGTGATCCACGCACAACCATATGCAGCTGCCAGCACCATGTTAAAATTGCTTGTATAATTATGCATACAACTTGCAGCCAATTCTTACATAGAAGACAACTTTCCCCTGCTTAATTAAATGGAATCAGGGTTTGAACAACTAAACATCCATAGCATGGCTATAAAAAAATAGAGTGAGGCTCTTAATTAAGAAGACATAACACAATCTTCCAGCAACTTGCAGCCACTTTTACATAAAAGACAACTTTCCCCTGCTTAATTAAATGGAATCAGGGTTTGAACAACTAAACATCCATAGAATGGCTATTAAAAAAAATAGAGACAGGCTCTTAATTAATTAAGAAGACATAACACAATCTTCCAGCACCTATCCAATCATCCATCCAACTTGAAAACCAAACGAAAGCTAACACCAAAACAGCAAACTGAACTTCCATTGCTTGAGACTTATGCTTCCTCATTGCCGTGTCCAGCTTCACTTGATGCTTCAGCCACAACACCAGCCGCCACTGAAGAAAGAAACAATCATGGAAGAACAAGTCAGTATGCTGAGAAAACATCTTAGTGTCTGCTGATAATGTCAGCTCATTGTCCTTCTTTGAACATCTCAAGCATCCCTTAGAGTTTCTAAGCTCCCCTGAATTTTCGGCCTCTGGTGGTTCCAGGGCTGGGGGCGGTTATGGGCCCATTTGTCAATGTGTGCCCCACTGATTAGGTCTGTATGGGCCTACTTGCCGGATATCATGGTGTTCCCACAGAGCTTTCCCCCCTCTCCTATTTTGGTTTTGTGGGCGCACTAGTAGAAAACCTACCTTTGATCCAGAGCATTAGTCCCGGACGGGTTTGGGCTCGGGACTAATGTGAGCATTAGTCCCGGTTCCAACGGCTAGGAGCGGACGGGGGCACGGCCCCCTTTAGTCCCGGTTCAAATGGGACCTCTAGTCCCGGTTGGTGATACCAACCGGGACTAAAGGGGTTGCGGCAGGCTGGGGCCCCTGCGAGCCTCTTTAGTCCCGGTTGGTATCACCCACCGGGACTAAAGATAGACCTTTAGTCCCGGTTGGTATCACCAACCGGGACTAAAGATATCCCTATATAAAGCTGCTTCGTCCAGCCCGAGTCCAAGCTTCTCCTTTCTTTCCTCTCTGTTTCCTTCCCCTAGCTCGAGCTCATCCTCCATTTTTGCCAAGATTGGAGGCACCCCATCTATCCAAGGGTTCTAAAAGGTTAGCAACTTCATCCTTTCATCTCTCATTGCTAGTTTAGCTCGTTTCATGCTCTATAAGTATAGTGATTTGTGGGTTTTAGTTTGGGAGTAATTATGTGGGAGTTTATTTGATTTATATGCAATTTGAGCTCAAATTAACTTCTTAGTTTGGATATGTGTAGGTGTGGTTTACTTAGTGCCTTCCCGTCCCCGTCCTCACCGCCGTCGATCGCCCGCGCCATCCCGTCGCCGGCACCACCTTGGTGAGCCTCTTGTTCTTATCCTTTTTGTAAAAAAAACTTATTTGTATGATTTAGATAATTACTTTATAATTTTCTTACTTGTATGATTATTTGTTATATATAGTGCCATGGTTTTGATATCCGTCCCCGTCGGCCCTCGTCCGGTTTATGATTCGGATGTGGTATATTATCTTTTATAACTATTTGTTTCATTTCGTGTTTATGAAAATTATGCCCATCAAGTTGACATAGATATTTTTATCTAGGAGGTATGTGAACCGGAAATTGCAACCGACCCTCTTGTCGAGAAGTTAAATTTAGTTGAAAAAGAAAACGATTATTTGAAAGAAAAATTGAAAAGAATTGAAGAAGAGAAGATGAAATTGGAGTTGTATGTTGCCGATGTCGTCGATGATCACAAGATCAAGATGGATGCAATGTGCTTGAAGATTAGAAAGATTAGAAAATATGCCATTAATAAAGAGGCTTGGTATCATTATGCTGTTGGATCAATTATTACCTTAGTTGCGATTTTGATCGCATTTGTTGTTGCATTTAAATGCTTTAGTTAGATAGTTGTATGTTGTTTTATGAGAAGTATGTATGAACTTGTATTAATTTGGTCACTTCAATGTTGTGTAATGAAGATGAGCCGACAATGGATGTACGATGACCGACGCTCTCCCGAGTTCATTAATGGCGTGCATAGTTTTCTGCGTGTGGCTGAGGCAAACAAGCGGAATGGTTTTATGTGTTGTCCATGTGGTGTCTGTAAGAATGATAGGGATTACTCTACCTCAAAAATCCTTCACAGCCACCTGCTTCAGTCCGGTTTCATGTCCGGCTATAACTGTTGGACCAAGTACTGAGAAAGAGGGGTTATAATGGAAGACAATGAAGAAGAAGAGGATGATGACAACTATCCTAGGTTCCCTGAATACGATGGTACTACAATGGGGGAAGCTGAAGAAGAGGCATCAGATGAGCCCGCTGATGATCTTGGTCGGGCCATTGCTGATGCAAAGAGAAACTGCGAAAGTGAAAAGGAGAGGTTGAAGTTGGAGCGCATGTTAGAGGATCACAAAAAATTGTTGTACCCAAATTGCGAAGATGACAAGAAAAAGCTGGGTACCACACTGGAATTGCTGCAATGGAAGGCAGAGAATGGTGTATCTGACAAGGGATTTGAAAAGTTGCTGAAACTGATAAAGAAGACGCTTCCAAAGGACAACAAATTGCCCGACAGTACGTACGAAGCAAAGAAGGCTGTCTGTCCTCTAGGATTAGAGGTGCAAAAAATACATGCATGCCCTAATGACTGCATCCTCTACCGCGGTGAGGAGTACGAGAATTTGAATGCATGCCCGGTATGCGGTGCATTGCGCTATAAGATCAGCCGTGATGACCCTGGTGATGTTGAGGGCGAGCGCCACAGGAAGAGGGTTCCTGCCAAGGTGATGTGGTATGCTCCTATAATACCACGGTTGAAACATTTGTTCCAAAACAAAGAGCACGCCAAGTTGTTGTGATGGCACAAAGAAGACCGTAAGAAAGACGGGATGTTGAGAGTACCCACTGATGGGTCGCAGTGGAGAAAAATCGAGAGAAAGTGGCCGGAGTTTGCAGATGACGCAAGGAACTTATGGTTTGGTATAAGTACAGATGGCATGAATCCTTTTGGGGAGCAGAGCAGCAGTCATAGCACCTGGCCTGTGACTCTATGTATCTATAACCTTCATCCTTGGTTGTGCATGAAGCGGAAGTTCATTATGATGCCAGTGCTCATCCAAGGCCCTAAGCAACCCGGCAACAACATTGATGTGTACCTAAGGCCATTAGTTGAAGAACTTTTACAGGTGTGGGATATAAATGGTGTACGTGTGTGGGATGAGCACAAACAGCAGGAATTTAACCTACGAGCATTGCTGTTTGTAACCATCAATGATTGGCCTGCTCTTAGTAACCTTTCAGGACAGACAAACAAGGGATACAATGCATGCATGCACTGTTTAGATGAGACTGAAAGTATATATTTGGATAAATGTAAGAAGAATGTGTACCTGGGACATCGTTGATTTCTTCCGATCAGGCATCTCTTAAGAAAGAAACCGGAGGGAATCTTTGTAAAAAAAATCTTACTTGTATGATTTAGATAGTTACTTGTATAATTTTCTTACTTGTATTGTTGTTTGTTATTATATTGTGCCATGGTTTTGATATCCGCCCCCGTCGGCTCTCGTCCGGTCTATGATTCGGATGTGGTATATTATCTTTCATAACTATTTGTTTCATTTAGTGTTTATGACAATTATGCCGACCAACTTGACATAGATATTTTTTATCTAGGAGGTATGTGAACCGGAAAATCCAACCGACCCTCTCTTCGAGAGGTTAAATTTAGTTGAAAAAGAAAACGATTATTTGAAAGAAAAATTGAAAAGAATTGAAGAAGAGAAGATGAAATTGGAGTTGCATGTTGCCGATGTCGTCGATCTACACAAGATCCAGATGGATGCAATGCGCTTGAAGATTAGAAAGATTAGAAAATATGCCATTGATAAAGAGGCTTGGTATCATTATGTTGTTGGATCAATTGTTACCTTAGTTGCGATTTTGATCGCATTTGTTGTTGCATTTAAATGTTTTACATAGTTGTATGTTAGTTTCAATGTATGTTTTAGATGCTCTAGATAGTTGTATGTTGTTTTATGAGAACTATGTATGAACTTTATATATTTATTTTTACAGTAATAACATTTGATCACTACTGTACTTTGGTTTTAATGTGATGAACTTGTATTAATTTGGTCATTTCTCTATTCATGATGTTCTGTAATGGTTTTTGATATACTTAATTATATAATGTAGATGAACCGGCAATGGATGTACGGTGACCGATGCACTGCCGAGTACATTACGGGCCTGCAAAATTTTATCGGTGTGGCTCAGGCAAACAGTGTGAATGGTTTTATGTGTTGTCCATGTGTTGTCTGTCGGAATGACAAGGATTACTCTTCCTCGAAAATCCTTCACACCCACCTGCTAAAGTCCGGTTTCATGCCCAGCTATAATTGTTGGACCAAGCACGGAGAAAGAGGGGTTATGATGGAAGACAATGAAGAAGAAGAGGATGATGACAACTATCCTATGTTCCCTGAATATGGTGATACTGCAACGGGGGAAACTGAAGATCAAGAGGCACCAGATGTGCCCGCTGATGATCTTCGCCGGGCCATTGTTGATGCACAGAGAGAATGCGAAAGTGAAAAGGAGAAGTTGAAGTTCGAGCGCATCTTAGAGGATCACAAAAAATTGTTGTACCCAAATTGCGAAGATGGCAACACAAAGCTCGGTACCACACTGGAATTGCTGCAATGGAAGGCAGAGAATGGTTTATCTGACAAGGGATTTGAGAAGTTACTGAAAATAATGAAGAAGAAGCTTCCAAAGGATAACGAATTGCCTGACAGTACGTACGAAGCAAAGAAGGTTCTCTGCCCTCAAGGATTAGAGGTGCAGAAGATACATGCATGCCCTAATGACTGCATCCTCTACCGCGGTGAGGAGTACGAGAATTTGAATGCATGCCCGGTATGCGGTGCATTGCGGTATAAGATCAAACGAGATGATCCTGGTGATGTTGAGGGCGAGCGCCCCAGGAAGAGGGTTCCTACCAAGGTGATGTGGTATGCTCCTATAATACCACGGTTGAAATGTCTGTTCAGAAACAAAGAGCATGCCAAGTTGTTGCGATGGCACAAAGAAGACAGTAAGAAAGACGGGATGTTGAGAGTACCTGCTGATGGGTCGCAGTGGAGAAAAATCGAGAGAGAGTTCCCGGAGTTTGCAGATGACGCAAGGAACTTGTGGTTTGGTATACAGATGGCATGAATCCTTTTGGGGAGCAGAGCAGCAGTCATAGCACCTGGCCTGTGACTCTATGTATCTATAACCTTCCTCCTTGGTTGTGCATGAAGCGGAAGTTCATTATGATGCCAGTGCTCATCCAAGGCCCTAAGCAACCCGGCAACGACATTGATGTGTACCTAAGGCCATTAGTTGAAGAACTTTTACAGCTGTGGGATATAAAAGGTGTACGTGTGTGGGATGAGCACAAACAGCAGGAATTTGACCTATGAGCGTTGCTGTTTGTAACCATCAATGATTGGCCTGCTCTTAGTAACCTTTCAGGACAGACAAACAAGGGATACAATGCATGCACGCACTATTTAGATGAGACTGAAAGTATATATTTGGATAAATGTAAGAAGAATGTGTACCCGGGACATCGTCGATTTCTTCCGATCAAGCATCCCTTAACTAAAATAATTTGGATGTTCAGTCCCGGTTGGTGGCTCCAACCGGGACTAAAGGCCTAGCCCATTCGCGCCCTTTCGGCCGCCGCCAAAATAAGCTTTAGTCCCGGTTGGAGGCACCAACCGGGACTAAAGACCCTTTAGTCCCGGTTGGTGGCACCAACCGGGACTAAAGGCCTGGCGGTATTTAAACCGCCCCTTCTCCCTCCCCCAATCTTCCTCCATTCCCTCGCCCGATCGACCGCGCCCTCGACGCGTCCGCTAGCTCCCGCCGCCGGCCTCCACGCGACGCTGTCAGGCTGCCCGCCGCTCTCCTCCACGCGCCGGCGACGTCAGGCTGCCCGCCACCGCTCCTCCACGCGCGCGCGCCCCCTCGACGTCGCCGCTCTCCTCCACGCGCCGCGCGCCCGAGCCCGTGCCGGCCCTCCTCCACGCACGCGCCGTCAGGCTGCCCGAGCCCGCGCTGGCGCTCCTCCACGCTCGCGCCGTCAGGCTGCCCCGACGTCTGGCGTCCAGGTTCGCCTCTCCGTCCCTCAAACATTTGCTTTTAGTTACCTACATTTTTGCTAAGTCCCTGAGATTCCAAATATCATATTGCATTCTTTTGGTGTGTGTAACTTTGTGTATGTTGGTCCTATGAACATGATTTATATATGTAAAATGTGCTACTCTTCGTGCTCTACATGATTGTGTCATTTGCATGCATAATAGAGTTCATATTGATGTGTTAATCTACGTTGCAAAAGTGCATCCTGATGTTAACTCTGAAAAACAGCTTATCTCATGGTTGTATATTGCCTTGATGATTCCCATGAACCTGTTGCTCCTATGTTTATGCCATGTTGTAATATTTGGGCTCCATGATATGTACAAGAACCTTTTGATGCCATCATTTTAACTCTGCTCATGCATATGCCCAGTTTTTCACTAAGTCATGATCTATTTCAGAATGTTACATTTTGCATGGATCATAGTCAATTAATCATGATGTTTATGAACCTGGACCGTAAAGATGAATTGAAGCATGTCATCTCTACTTTAAGTGCATATCAAGTTTGTGCCCATATAGTTCCTGTAGCATGTTGTTTTGATTTACAGTATTTGTGGTGTTGCATCTCCGTGGAGTGATCATCGACGTTGGAGCTGTTGGTCCACGATCGTCCCTCTGCTGATCGACTACGTCCTCTACATCCGAGGGTGAGCTACAATTCCTGATTTGTTTTCATAGGAATTTGTTCTCGGCGACGATGCCCGGCCTGCATCCTTGTCGTCGACTCGGTGGCGACAACCAGTTTGAGAGGCGCCATGTCCGGGACTGGGCTCCGCCGGGCTGGCACTGGGAGGTGCTACCTTCCGGGGCGCGCAGCTTGGTGAGGAATCGGGGTCTCGTCGTTGACCCGGAGCTTCTTTGGTGGCGGTCGCGTGGGCCACTATCGGTGCAGAGGGAGCCGGCCCCCGAGAGGGTGGTACGTCGCCATGTCAGGGAGGAGGACGAGCACGTCCGTCGCTACATGGTTGCGTTGGACGACAGCTTCTCCAATACCTGGCAGTTTCTTCAGGGATCTCACCCGAGCTATGATCCTGTGATGGTTCCTTCTCTTTGGGTGTGCACCGCCCGCGGCTCAGGAACCAGGAGTCGACGTCCAGTTTGATTGGGTGAGATGTTTAGTGATATTATGTGATATTATTGTTGCATTAACTGGATTATTCGAGATGTATTAGTGATATTATATGATAATATTATTGCATTAACTGGATTATTCGAGATGTATTAGTGATATTATGTGAATTTGTTTTAATAATGTGATTTTTTTAATCGAGATGCAAATAGACATGGAAATGTGAATTTGTTTTAATAATTTGTTTATAGCATTGAAATAACTTGCAAGTCTTTGCAGAAACTATGGAACACGGCAGAGACGAAGAACAAGAAGACATGTTGGGGGCAATAATCCGCGACGGAGATGATGATATCACCTCACAGTTTCTGAACGACTCCGGTGAGGGAATAGAGGGAGGAGATGACGGCTCCGGTGAGGGAATGGAGGGAGAAGATGACGGCTCCGGTGTTGGAACCTTAATTATTACAAAGTCCGGCGAGGTATATTAATTAAGCCTCTGTTGACTAGATGCATTAATTGATTTGTATATACATATATTAACGCTTCCTTCTTCTTTTAGCCCTCCGGATCGAGCCAATCTTCTATAAAGAAATGAGGCCCAAAAAAAAGGTTGGGCGAAAATGAAAGGTTCAAGATCGAAGAAGTCCGTGAAGATGGCAAACCGATTGGTCCCGCGCGGAACGCAAACCGATTTGTAAGTCAGTGCGGAGTTATTGTTAGGGACAGCATCCCGATCACCATTCAAGAATGGAATAAGCCAAAGGCGGATGGAGTTACTTATGTCGACGATAGATCCAAAGAAACGCTTTGGAATATGCTCATGACAAATTTCACCCTATCGCCAGAGGTGGATCCAAATAACAAAGTTATAGAGCCAAAAGTCAAGGCGTGGGCTCTTAAGAAGATGGACGCACAATTCTGCAATTGGAAGAAAAGATTGCACCAAGACTATGTCCTGAAAGACAAGACTCCAACATTCACCGGAGCATATGAGAAGATAAAAGATCACTGGGACGCATTTGTGGAGTACAAGACATCGGATGAAGCTAAGAAAAGGTCAAAAATAAATAAGCAAAATGCTGCAAAGAAGGAATATCACCATGTTATGGGGTCAGGTGGCTACAAGGTTGCCAGGCCTAAGTGGGAGAAAACTGAGAACGACCTGATTGATAAAGGGATCGATCCAGAGACATTGGAGTGGGCCGAATGGGCAAAGGCTTGGTTTACAGGCATGAGGGAAAGTTGGACCCAGAAACAGGGAAGTGTATTTTTACAAAAGATCAACTTGCAACACCCCTCAAAGCACTTAAAGCTGCAATGAAGGACGTGCAGGACGGGAAGTTCAATCCCGACAGAGAGAACGACGAGCTGACATGCGCCCTCGGGAATGCTGAACACAGTGGACGAACACGAGGCACATCAGGCTCCGTTCCATGGAAGATTGGGTTTTCCGACTGCAGTGAGACTTATAGAAGTTGAGGGAGAAAAAAGAAACAGCATGCAGACTGGATGCAGAAGATAGAAGAAAAATTAGAGCAGCACCAGAAGCAAATAGAGGCACTTACCAGCCAGCAAGCTACCGGCCCATCTCAGCGGCACGAAGATCCTGCATTCGATACTGCCGGCCCATCATCTCAGCGGAAAAGCAGCGTGGCTTCTACGGAGCTCGTTCGGCCCATAGATGATATCACGGCTCCTCGCTACCCCGTGGATGATATCACGCAGAGGGAAAATTGTGAGCTACATGTGAAATGCATGAACATATCCGTGAAGGTGCGGTCAGCTTTGCCTTACCTCCTGGTAATGGAACTTACCATTGCTCTCTGATTCCAGATGGCTATGCTGTTGTCGGGGTGGATGAAGTTATCAAGGGATTTGAGCAGCTGGAGCTTGACTTCCCTACAGGTGAAGGGGAGACTGAACTGGGAGATGCCAGAAAAACTACCATTCTATGGAAAAAGGAACACATCGTGCTTCCACATTGGACGCCAAGGCTATCGACTCCTCAGAGTAGCAATCCAGCTCTATCTCCGTCACCTCAGCCGTCTCCGCCACCTCAGCAGACTCCGCCGCCTCAGCCGTCTCCGCCGCGTCAGCAGACTCCGCCGCCTCCGCCGCCTCAGCACCGGGTGGATAAGCGGAAGAGAACCGCCGCTCCAGCGGCTAGTATTACAACTGCGAAGAAATCCAGAGCAGGTACAAGGTACAGCGTCAAGGAGGCTCCTGCCAAGTTACCATACGAAATGAGTGATGAGGAAGTCAAGAAGCTCGTGGATGACGATGTGAAACGCCAGCTTGCACCAAAACGGCCCGAGCCAAAGGAGAAAATAGATCCGACAAAAGCGAAGCAGTTTCTGGAAAACCTTACGCGACCACCACCGCCTCCGCTGCCATCAAACTATGACCGCTCTATTATGAAGTCACATAAACAGCAGCGGTCGGGAAGTAGTAGTAGTGCAAGGGGGAAAACAATTCCCCAGCTCGGAGAACAGAAAAACCAATCGTGCCCCCCCCCCCCCCGCTCAACGTGTTTTCCGATAAGGATTATTATCCGGAGGTAGCGGCCACTCTTGCTCAATTCTTAAGTGGGGTAGAGTTCTCCACGGCTGAGTTAGCATACAGATACCAGCAAGGGAAGCCTCTCGTTAGACCTGAGGAGAAATGGCTTCTACCAACACAAATGCGAATATTGCATGAGTGGTACATGGAAGCCTCAAAGGAAGGGAAAGACTCACTCATGGTGGGAATTAAAAATGAGCATTACTTCAGTGGAGACGAGGAGATGTTCATTGAATTTGAGGAATTATTTCAGTTATACAATCAAGACGCCCTCGACAAATCTATCATCAGTTGCTATTGTCTGTAAGTATTATTTCTGTAATTAAGTCTCTAGCTCAGCTCGTTCATTGCATGTATAATTATCCTCACTATATTATGCAGAATAAAGATCCTCGAATGCAAAAGAGGACAAATCTATGACATTGGGTTCATTAACCCAAATAACATACATGAATATACGGTACAAAACAATGCCAAGGAAATAGAGGATAACTTGCTAAAGGCGTTAATTGAACAACAAACCAAAAGGGAAATACTATTTCCTTACAACTTCAAGTGAGTGTTACTGTCTTGTACACATTCTATTTCGCTTACTCGATGTTAAGTGTAATTGATGAGTTATGCGTGCGTAGGTTCCACTTTATTCTGCTAGTCATTCAGTTTGACACAGGAAAAGTACTTGTCATGGACTCGAAACGTAAAGACCCTAAGATGTGGGCGGACCTGAGTGAAATGCTCCAGAGGTAATTTCAATCATTATCGCACTATATCAGCAACTTTCGTTCATTTCCTGATATCAAGTAATTAATAACTCCTTTATTCATTTTCTTTGCCGGGCAGGGTTTGGAAACGGTTCACCAAGAAGGTTAGGGGTGAATGGAAAGATGAGCTGCAATTTCGACAACTCAATGTAAGTAGTACTAGCTAGGTCCGCGCATCTCTTTGATTCTAGCTAGTTTCAATACCATTATCATGCTTGATTATTATTTTGATTGAACTCTATTCTCGTAAAGTGCTCGAGGCAGGGAGACGGGAATAATTTATGTGGATACTACGTTTGCGAGTTCATTCGCCAGACGACCTGTGAGAAGGGCAGAATTTTACAACAACTTGAAGTACGTAAACAATATTCACAATTTTATTTTATTACCCTCAATTGTGTTGAGTTTCATTCATATATATTGACCCCCTTCTTTAAATTAGATCCAACGGATGCGGGACGATCTCCTACCAAAGGATCGCGTACGAGCAATTCAAGAGGAATTGGCGGGATTCTTACTTGAAGAGGTCATATCTAAAACCGGAGAATACCATCGGGAATTGGTAGGGGATTTTGGTAATTAGATATTAGGGATCGTAAGAGATATTATATTGTATATATGCATGAACGTGTACTATATGTAGTAGCGTCGAATATATATACGAAAACTTGTTGTTCGACCAAGCACGGAGAAAGATGTCACTTCTCTATATTCATGACAATGTTGTGTAATGGTTCCTTCATTGCTATATGTAGTAGCGTCGAGTTGAATGGAAAACATAAAATGAAAATGAAAACTCTAAATGAAAAAGAATTGAATGGTAAACACAAAAAGAAAAGGGAAACACAAAATGAAACCCCTAAACCCTCCAAAACCCTAAACCCCTACAAAACCCTAAACCCCAGCTCCTGACGCGTGGCGGCCTTTAGTTCCAGTTGGTGTTACCAACCGGGACTAAAGGTCCTCCTGCCTGAGCGCTACGCAGCGGCCATGTGGAGCTCCTTTAGTCCCGGTTGGTGTTACCAACCGGGACTAAATGTCCTCATGCCTGAGCGCTACGCAGCGGCCATGTGGAGCCCCTTTAGTCCCGGTTCGTAACACAACCGGGACTAAAAAGGGGGGCCTTTAGTCCCGATTCCTTAGTCCCGGTTGCCCAACCGGGACTAAAGGCCCTTACAAACCGGGACTAATGTCCATTTTTCTACTAGTGATACAAAACCACGCCAAAGACTCAGAGGAGAACTTGCTAAGGTTTATGAAGGAACTAAATACAAGAACAAAAATATTTTTTCCTTACAACTTCAAGTGAGTGTTACTGTCTTGTACTACAAATTCTATTTTGCTTACTCGATGTTAAGTGTAGTTGATGAGTTATGCATGCCTGCTTATATAAACGTGTGCGCAGGTTCCACTGGATCCTGCTAATCATTAGAGTTGACGCTGCAACTGTTGAAACCCTGGACTCACTAGGTAAAGACCCTCGAGAATACACCAGCTTGGTTTTGATGCTCGACAGGTAATTTCAATCATTATCGCACTATATCGGCCTCTTTTGTTCATTTCCTGATGTCAAGTAATTAATAACTCCTTTATTCATTTTGTTTGCCGGGCAGGGTTTGGAAACGGTTCATCAAAGAGGTTGTCGGTGAATGGAAACCGAAGCTAAAATGGCGACAGACCAAGGTAATTAAGTAGTACTAGCTAGGTCAGCGCATCTCTTTAATTCTAGTTTCAATACCATTATCATGCTTGATTATTATCTGATTGAATTCTATTCTCGCAAAGTGCATGAGGCAGCAACAGGGGACTAATTTATGTGCATACTACGTTTGCGAGAACATTCGCATTACGACCGAATGGCGCAGAGATGTAAGACAACTTCAGGTACGTAAACACTATTCACAGTTTTTTATGATAATATAATATATATACACACAACTAATATATTCATATTGATCTCCTTCTTTAAAGATTGATGAGATGCGGGATAAGCTCCTACCAGAGAACCGCATACGAGCAATTCAAGAGGAAATTGCGGGATTTTTGCTTACAGAGGTCATATCTGAAAGCGGAGAATACCATTGCACCTAATGCCTACATGTAATGATCTGCAAATTGTAGGAGAAATTGTATATACCAAATTGTATATATATGTATGGTCATACGAGAAATTATATGATATATGTATGGTCGTACGAGAAATTATATTATATATGCATAACGTGTACAGTATGTAGTAGCGGAAAATATGTTTGAAATGAAAAAGAATTGAATGGAAAACACAAAATGAAAAGAAAAAAATAAACCATAAACCCTAAACCCTAAAACCCTAAACCCCAACACAAAATCATTAGTCCCGGTTGGTGTCACCAACCGGGACTACAGGTCCTTCAGCCCCCGGCGCTAGCTCGCGGCCACGTGGAGGGGCCTTAGTCCCAGTTGGTGTCACCAACCAGGACTAAAGGTCCTCCAGCCCCCGGCGCGCGCTCGCGGCCACGTGGAGGGACTTTAGTCCCGGGTCGTGGCCAACCGGGACTAAAGGGTGGGGGCCTTTAGTCCCGATTTAGTGGTCCCGATTGGTGACTCGTGACTAAAGGCCTTTTCCAATCGGGACTAAATCCCGTTTTTCCACTAGTGGCGGTGGCTGTGCGAGGCTATGGTCGGTGGTCTTTTCTTTTGGGGGGCGGGGGGTGTCATCTATGCTGGATTGCGGGTGTTGGAAGGCCTCCCAAAAGTACATAGAAGTGCTCCACAGTTCAATTGTTGTGAGGTTATTTCTCAAGTGAACTTTATGGTTCTGCATATTCCTTCAACCTTGCTAAAATTTTGATCAACAAATTTGTCGTCCTATTTTTTCCACAAACTTCTATTTTTATTTCTACAATTTTATGGCATTGATATCATGTTTATCTCAGATGCACTGAAAAGTTTGTTAATACAAACAAGCAATTAATTTCAATCTTGAACATATCTCCTGAACCATAAGGATCAAAATATATTACTGTTAGCATAAGAATTTAATAATACTTAATTACTCTCGCATTGCGCTAATGATAAGGCCATTGTAGCTAACTACCAGCCTGACAAACATGAGTATTTTCCCTTCATGACAGGGCAAGTATAATGCACATTTTATTAGCAACAGAGGCAAATGAGTTGCAGATGGGGAAAAAGATGAATGTTCTGATATAGCATCAAGCAATAAGAAAAATCCTAAACATACAGATACTATCAACTGACTGTAGGTAAATATATCCTACAATGACATGAAATAATTAGGAACTATTTCAGAGACCCTCTATGAACAGAAACGCTTATCTTTCTGGATGATTTCTACGGTTTTTGCCAGATTACTGAAGGAATATCTCAGATGACACAAATGCATGTATATATAGGCTATGTAAGCTCGAGAATTGTTGACGATCTTCATAAAAATAATTTCAACACATGTGAATCATCAATAGAGCATCCACACCACAGAAGATCTTCATATATATATATATCCGGGTGATATTTTGAACCCAGCTTGTTGCGAATAGAATATTGTTGTAAGAATAGTCGAATACATCATCAGTAATTTAAACGAACATCCTTTAAGCAGTACCTCAGTCTGTTATCAGTTCATGAGTAATAGCAGCACACAGGAAAATTTAGTCTACTCACAAAATCCAAAGGTATACAGATTCCTATTTTAACCCCATATTATCTGCATGCTTATGTAACCCATCCCAAAAAGCACCTGCAAATTTAATTGTTAGTTAACTTGTCAAAGGGATTGTATTTGAGGATTCCTAAAACTTCTAGGCTTTTTCGCAACCACACAGATCTCACTTAAGACTGATAATGTCAGCTCATTGTCCTTCTTTGAACATCTCTAGATTTCATAGCTATTAAAATTCCAATTGTTAGTGTTTAGTCAAACCCGCAGAGAATACTAAAAGTAATATATCTGGCATGACATTTCCCAAATAATAGATATGGTGGTAAATTATTTTTACTTGCTTGTTGCATAGAATTATTTATCGAATTAATTAGTTAATCTATTATTGTACATAGATATCATATCATCTATATTCGCTTCCATGTCACAAGAACTGATGGGATTCTCGCAAATTTGCAAACAAGAGAATTTTAGCTAAATGTTTCTCAGGCACTACTACTGGTTTTCACTCTCTTTGCTGATAAACATGTAGTAGTCCAAAAAATAAATCTCAGATTGTCCAATTTTATTTTTCCTGGTGAAAGTGCATATGGCACTTAATTATATTTTGGTGTGATGATAATGTGGTTAGAGGAACTAATATCGGTTGCTAAAGTTTATCTCAGGATATTGGTTCCATGAAGATTATTATGGAGTTGTGTGACCCCCCCCCCCCAATTCAAAAAGATCAAAGGCGTAGTTTACCGGCGACTCGAAGGTTTTTCGTTTTGGTTCGATTTGAGTTGTAGGAAAAACCGCACTATCAAGAGGGGTCATCGTGGAATGAGTGTCGTGTGGGAATGCCTCCAAAACTTATAGACCAGCCTTCCTACTCCTCCACCAAGTTTCCACTTATTTTGTGCTTTGCCAAGGTGTCCTGTGAGTTTCATCAGAAACCCTCTGGACACCCCGTGTGCACGGGGTCTCTGACCCCCGTGCGCACAGGATGGTCAGAAAGTTTCTAGACACCCCGTGCGCACGGGGTCTCTAACCCCCGTGCGCACGGGGTACCTCGAAACTCTCTGGACACCCCGTGCCCACGGGGTCCTGGACCCCCGTGCACACGGGGTGGTTGGAAAGTCTCTGGACACCCCGTGCGCACGGGGCTGACTTAGCCCGTGCGCACAAGGTCCAACGGGCAGAAATCCCCACCCCGGCCAAGAACACTATATAAACCCTTTCTTCCACCTCCAACCCTGAACCCTAATGTCTTGTTGAGCTCCACCATTGCTACACCTCATTTTGCTCAATACTCTCAATCCCTCCACCCAAAATTGTTGAAACTTTGGGGATTGGGAGAGCAAGACCCGATCTACACTTTGACCAAACCAAATCGTGTTCCCCGCAGCATTCATCCACCATCAACTTGTTACTCTTGGAGCTTGGGCTCCTAGGCGGTTAGAGGTTCCTCCGGAAGCTTCCTTGCCTGTGGTGTGCTCCGGAGAAGTTTGTAAAGGTGTGGTGGTCGCCTTCAAGACCAACCCCGAGTGATTCGAGGCTCATCCGTTGGGGGTGACTCGAAAGAGATTACGGTGAGCCTTCGGTGGCATTCCGCAAGCTTTGGCTCCGGCACCGCTCTAAACGGAGAGTAGCTCTTCCCCAAGGAAGAGTGAACTTCGGGATAAATTCCGCGTCCTCGTCTCACTTGTGGTTAATCCTTTCCCGCACATTACTTTGCTTTGTATGCTTGTTGGCTTGCTAATTAGGTTGTTGCCTAGCATATTTAGCTTGGAGCTTGCTTGTCATATAGGTTGTGTTCACCTAGTTGCATATCTAGTGAACCCTATTTATCCGCTAAACCTTAAAATTGACAAGAAAGATTAAAATTTGTAGTCTCCTATTCACCCCCCTCTAGTCGACCGTATCGATCGTTTCAATTGGTATCAGAGCCTCGTGCTCTAATATAAGGTTTTACAACCTTAGAGGATATGGACGATCTAGGGAATGAGGGAGGTTGCACACCACTTGCGGTGGATGGTCAAAACCTACCCCCCGTCGCGGCCGACGCACTTGTTGGTCCGGTCGTTGCTCCCGTCGCCCCCATTAACCCGGGAGCCCCCTTAACCGCGGACGACATTCTTTCAATGTTTGCGGACCTCAAAACCGCGATGTTGAAAGAAGTTCATTCCGCGGTCAAGGAGGAAATTGATGCTCGCTTAAAGCCCTCGACATCCGCATCAAACTCATTTGATCCAAATGCCGTTCATGATGCGGATGATTTGAGAGAACCCCTTGCATCCCCGGCTCGCACTCAAGTTCCTAAGTACAATGCCGTGGAACCCTTTTACTCTCCTCAACCTTTGCAGCATCCTCGCATTAATCCTGTTGGGCCTCCGCCCCCTTTGAAAGCTAACGCGTTTGCTAAATGGAAGCTAGATATGGAGTCTCACATTCGCAGTGCTTCTACACAACTGTGGTGGATTGTGGTCAACGGTTTCAACCCCAAGGATCCCATGAATCTCACTCCAAGAGAAGCCGTTGATGATCAACTCAATGCTACCACCCACAACATTTTACGCACCGTGGTGACCGATGACTATAGTGACTCCATTGCTCTACTCAAGACCGCCAAGGAAATTTGGGATTTCCTTGAGGAGGCCCTCGAAGGTGGTGAAGCAATTCAAAGATCTCGGTTGGCGTTGCTCAAGCAAGAAGTCAACCTATTTGTGAGGAATGAGGGTGAGACTGCGGAAGAGGTATATCGAAGGTTGAAGTCACTTGTGCTCAACTTGAGGACCTTTGGGTGCACTTGGGAAAATGATGATTTCATTAAGGACAAATTCATTGATGCTATGGTTCTCACAGAACACACCATGGTGATGATGATACATCAACGCCCGGACTACCACAAGTTAACCGCGGCACAAGTTGTATCCACCTTTTCAACTCATGTTCTTTTGGAGACCAAGTCCAAGAAGACCTTTGCCATTGCTCAAGCAACCAAGAAATCAAATCTTGCTTTGAAGGCCAAGAAAGTAATTGCTCAACCCTCAAGGGATGAAGAAGTTGTTGAAGAGACTTGTGAGGAAGATGTTGACACCTCATGCCCGGCAAATGACTTTGCGGAAGACTTGGCTCTCTTGGTAAAGAAATATTCCGGGACCATGGCAAACAAAGGGAAGAACCTTCAAGGAAGATCGTTCGGAAGAAGGAAATGCTACAATTGTGATAGCCCAAGACATTTTGTGCATGATTGTCCATATGAGAGACGTGAAGACAAGTCCGAGAAGCTTGTGCTCAAAAAGAAGAAGTTCACCAAGTTCACCAAGAGGAAAGAAGACAAGGATCTTGTTCATGAGGAGTACATGTCCGGAGATGAAGATGACGGTGATGATGATCATGTGGGCACGGCCGCTATTGCCATGCATGCCACTACTACCTCCTCCTCCACCACCGGCCTCTTCGACTCTCCCAACGAGGACAAGCCTTTCACTCATCGTTGCCTCATGGCCAAAGAGGTTAAAACAAAGTCCATATCTCCAAAACCCTCCATCCACACTTCCAATGTCTCATGTGAGATAGTGGAGGATGAGTGTGATGATGGTGTGGATAAAGATGAGGAATCCTTGATGGCTTTCATGAAAACTCTTCATGGTGAAGCTCGTGCTCGTTTTGGTGATCTCCTTAAGTCACTTGCCGAACGCGATGACTTTATTGAGAACGTTGAAACCCTCCTCATAGAGGAAACAGAGAGAGTCGAACTCCTCGAGCACGAACTACATGAAGAGAGTGTCATGAGAGCATCACTTGAGGAAGCCTTGTCTTCTCATGAAATTGGCTTTGTTAAAACCAATGATGCTTTGCAACTTGCTCTTGAGAACAAAGATGCCCTTAAAGTAAGGGTTGAAAAGCTTCTAGTTGATCACACGAGACTTGTTGAGGAACATGAGCTCCTTGTGACTAGTTCCAAGGTTGTCAAAGGTGACCTCATTGCCCTCACCGAGTCTTATGCTCAACTTAAAGCTACAACCATTAAGGCTCTTACTTCCGTCCCTCATATTGATTTAAATGATGAATCTTGTACGGCTAACTTTGCTCATGATTGCACCTCTCTCCAAGAGGAAAATAAGAAGTTGAAAGCCCAAATTGAGAAAGGGCTTGTGTCGTGCATTCAAGGGGAGAAAAACCTCAATGAACTCTTGAGCAACCAAAAGGAATGTGTTTCCAAGGAGGGAATTGGGTTTGACCCCTCTTCTAAGAAAAAGAAGAACCCGAAGAAGAGCCACAAGAAGAAGATCGGTCCTACTCCTCCTCCTCAACAAAAGGTAGTATTTGTCCACAAAGGGCACAAGGAGTTGGAAAAGAAAAAAGGGAATGTTGGGGATGGCAAGGTCACTAGGGACAAGGCCATTCCCAAAGATTTTGCCGGCAAGAACAACCCATCTTATGTCCTCGTGAGAGGAGATGATGGTTACACCTTTGCTAAATTTGTTGGCACTAACTATGATGATTATACTTCGACTATTTGGGTTCCTAAGACCCTTGCTGCTAACTCTCTAGGACCCATTGCAAAATGGGGACCTAAAATCAAAGCTTGATTCATGTAGGACTATACCTTCGGTGGAACACAATGGGTGATCGATAGTGGATGCACCAATCATATGACCGGAGAGAGGGAGATGCTTGTGGAGTTCGTTGATTCGCTCAAGGCTTCTTCAAACATCACCTTTGGCGACAATAGCAAGGGCAAGGTATTGGGTTTGGGCAAGGTGGTAATCTCTAGTGATACATCACTTAAGAATGTCATGCTTGTTCAATCCCTTCACTATAATCTACTTTCAATAATTCAATTGGCTCGTGCCGGTTATGATTCTCATTTCGGTGAATTTCATGTGACCGTCTTTAAGAGGAGCAATCTCAAAGTGGTCTTTGTTAGGCATGTTGAAGACAACCTTTAAGTGGTTGATTTCTCAAAAGAGAAAACTCATCTTGCAACATGCCTAATGGCCAAGGCCGACGTGGGGTGGCTATGGCACCGACGGCTAGCCCACGTTGGCATGAGAAATTTACAAGCTCTCTTAAAGGGGGAGCACATCCTTGGACTAACCGATGTGTCTTTTGCCAAAGATCGTCCTTGTAGTGCTTGCATTGCCGGAAAACTACATGAAAAACCACATAAGGTGAAGACTATCATTACCACTTTGAGGCCTCTCGAGCTCATCCACTTGGATCTCTTTGGGCCTCCATCTTATGATAGCATGGGAGGGAGTATTGCCTTGTCATTGTCGATGACTATACAAGATATACATGGGTGTTCTTTCTCAAGACAAAAGATGAAACACAAGACACCTTCATCAACTTTGCCAAAGAAGCTCAACGTCAACATAATTGTGAGATCAAGGCAATTCGAAGTGACAACGGCACCGAGTTCAAGAATTATACGATGGACGAGTTCTTGAGTGATGAGGGGATCAAGCACCAATATGCCGCGCCATACACTCGTCAACAAAATGGTGTTGCGGAGAGGAAGAACCGGACTCTCATTGAGATGGCTAAGACCATGCTTGACGAGTACAACTCTCCATACAAGCTTTGGGCCGAAGCCATCAACACCGCGTGCCATGCTTCAAACCGGCTTTATCTTCCCAAGCTCAAGAACAAGACCCACTATGAACTCCTAATCGGGAGGAAGCCTAACGTCAAATACTTTCGGGAATTCGGTTGTAAGTGTTTCATTCTAAACAAAAAATCCCGTCTAGCAAAGTTTGAGCCTAAAACTTATGAGGGCATATTTGTTGAATATTCTTCAAACTCTCACGCTTACCGAGTTCTCAATAAATCCACCGGGTGTATTGAGGAAACGGTAAATGTGGAGTTTGATGAAGATAACGGTTCCCGTGCGGAGCAAATTGTTCCTTGTGTTGTAGGTGATGAGGCTCCTTCACAAGCTATAAGGACTATGGGGATAGGTCACATTCGCCCACAAGAAACACCCCATGTCCAAGTAGAAGAAGAAGGAGTAAGAGCCCCTCTTGTGAATTCACCACAGGGGAAGTCATCACCGCCACCTCAAGTGCAAGATGCTACGGGAGATCATGAACCTATCCAAGAACAAGAACAAGTCCCTCATGTTCCCGAGAAAGATCAAGGGCAAGCTCAACCAAATTTTGAAGAACCAATCCTTGAGGCCCATGATCAAGCTCAAGTTCATGATCAAGATCAAGATCAAACCCAACCTCAAGCATCCTCCACAACGTCACATTCTAGTGATCGAGAGCTTGAGGTTGTGAAGAGAAGGGTGTCTCCAAGGCTAAAGCATTCTCAAGTCCAAGCTTCTTCCACAAGTTCAAAACCAAGTGAAGAAGAGCTTACACTCAAAGAGCAAAAAGCGGCCGCCAAGCTAAAGCATCTTCAACATCTCACCGACAACATTTATGGAAGCATCAACAAGGGGGTAACTACACGTAGACATTTGGCAAACTTTTGTGAACATCACTCGTTTGTCTCTTGTGTTGAGCCCCTTAAGGTTGAAGATGCCCTTGACGACCCGGATTGGGTAGATGCCATGCATGAAGAACTCAACAACTTCACCCGCAACAAAGTATGGACTCTTGTGGAGAGACCCAAAGAACATCATAATGTTATTGGAACAAAGTGGATCTTTAAGAACAAACAAGATGAGCATGGACAAGTCACTAGAAACAAGGCAAGGTTAGTGGCACAAGGGTTCACCCAAGTTGAAGGTTTGGACTTCGGTGAAACCTTTGCCCCCGTTGCCCGTCTTGAGTCCATTCGTATCTTGCTTGCATATGCTTCACATCATGATTTTAAATTGTATCAAATGGATGTAAAGAGTGCATTTCTTAATGGTCCTCTTAAGGAGTTGGTGTATGTCAAACAACCTCCCGGTTTCGAAGATCCCGATCACCCCTCTCACGTTTATGAACTCCATAAGGCGCTCTACGGACTTACACAAGCACCTCGTGCTTGGTATGATCACCTTACGGCGTTCCTAAGCGAGAAGGGGTTCCAGATCGGGTTAATAGATTCCACTCTCTTCACGAAGAGGGTAAAAGGAGAATTGTTTGTGTGCCAAATTTATGTTGATGATATTATTTTTGGTTCCACTAACCATGCTATTAACGTTGAGTTTGAGAATCTTATGACCAAGGAATTTGCTATGAGCATGATGGGAGAGTTGAAGTTCTTCCTCGGATTTCAAGTGAAGCAATTGAGAAGAGGAACCTTCATCAACCAAGCACTTTATATTCAAGACATGCTCAAGAGGTTCAAAATGCTAGATGTCAAGCCCATGAAGACGCCCATGCCCACCAATGGTCAACTTAATCTTGATCCCAATGGTAAAGATGTGGATCAAAAGGTATATCGCTCCATGATCGGTTCTTTGCTTTACCTTTGTGCATCTAGACCGGATATTATGTTGAGTGTATGCATGTGTGCAAGATTTCAATCCGCTCCCAAGGAGAGCCATTTTTCGGCAGTGAAAAGAATCCTTTGATATTTGGTTCATACCCCAAACTTGGGCCTTTGGTATCCCAAAGGAGCAACTTCCAAGTTAATGGGATACTCGGATTCGGATTGGGCCGAAGACAAGGTAGACCGCAAGTCTACTTCCGGCTCATGTCAATTCCTAGGGAGGTCATTGGTAAGTTGGTCTTCAAAGAAGCAGAATTGTGTGTCTCTTTCAACCGCCGAAGACGAGTACATTGCCTCCGGAAGTTGTTGTGCTCAATTATTATGGATGAGGCAAACTTTGATGGATTATGGTGTCAAATGTGACAAAGTGCCTCTTTTCTGTGACAATGAAAGTGCAATCAAGATCGCCAACAATCCGGTGCAACATAGCCGAACCAAACATATTGAGATTCGTCATCACTTCATTCGGGATCATGTGGCCAAGGGAGACATTGATATATTCCATGTCAACACCGAGAAGCAACTTGCCGACATTTTCACCAAGCCACTTGATGAAGCAAGATTCCGCGAGTTAAGGCATAAGCTAAATATCGTGGATATAAGTAACTTGGATTGAGGTTCTTGCATACACACACATGCTCAACTTATATCTTGTTTAGGTGTAGGCACCTATGTAGGGGGGGCTAGCTCAACTCATGAGCTATCTTATCCTACTAGTGCATAAATTGAACAAAATCTTTCACACTAGCCATTTTTAGATGGCACTTGCGCTTCAAAGATGAGTATTGGTCTTGGGCCCAAGGTTCATATCTTCGCGGTGCCATACCAAACAAACTCAAACATGGTGGCTTCGGCCACCGCCCTCCTTTGAAGGTTGGATCCTTTTTTTCGTTTTTGTGTTTTCTTTGGTTTCTTCTTGTCCTTGTGTTCGTTTTCGTGGTGTTTGTGTTTTTCGGTTCTCTTCTAGTGAAAGTGCTACACATACACCTCTCTAGTAGTGTTGGTTCTCTCTTGCGACGTGTTCAGAAGTGAGACGGGAATGCTTTTTTGAGCCTTGGTAAGAATTTGCATTCAGCCATGACCCAACAAGCTTCTTCCTGTCGAAACCCTCTGGATACCCCGTGCCCACGGGCATGTACCGTGCGCACGGAGCCCCCGTGTCCACGGGCTTTGTACCGTGCGCACGGGCCCCCGTGCCCACGGGACCTTTAGCCCGTGCGCACGGGGTATGCGGTTTCCGGCTCCTAAGAGGTGGGTCGCGAGGGGGTTAGGGTTCATTCCCACCCATTCGCCCCCTTCACGCCCCAGGAAGCCTCAAGGGCCGCCGCCGTCGCCTCGGGTCTCTCCGGCGCCTCCTCGCGCCGTGGAGCCATTCCTCTCTGTGGAGCTCTTCCAGGATGGGCTCCTCCTCTGGTATTTGCCCGCATTCCCTTTCCTTTCCATGTATTTCTTCATGGATTGGGTCCCTATGTCCTAGGGTTTTCCAGTCTACTAGATCAGATCTCCATTCGATGATGATTAGAAATATAGACGGCATAGAACCTCTGTAATCGCCTGGCCTCACCCACTCCTCAAATTCATTCTGGAAGTGGCTGACGCCGGACGAACCCCGTGCCCACGGGCTCTGTACCGTGCGCACGGGGTCTACAGGATGGTTCTGGCCTGTCTGTTTTCGCTTGATTCATTCCTTGCCAATTCAATCTAGCACTTGCACTCAGTTTCCTTTCTCTGGTGTGTTGTGTTTGTGCTTTGGTGTTTCAGACTCCGCTGACAAGAGGTCCGAGCTTCGTCGCAAGCGCTCAAAGGCAGGTTCCAGGGAATTCACTATTGCTCATCGTCAGCCGTCAGAAGGAATTGGTCAGAGTTCTGAGCAGGGCTGTGTTCGCCGTGCCGCCACCAAGCAGCCAGTGGTTGAGGCCTCCGAGGATTCAAAAGAGGAGTATGATTCCCAAGAAGATGCTCACTATGATCACACCGCAGATGCAGACATAGAAGCTGAGGATGAGTTTGTTGATGATGATGATGAGGAGGAAGGTGATGAGAGCCCAGAGGAACATGTTCTTCCAGGTGGTCGTAATGTCAAGAATCTTCCTCTCTCTCAGTGGACCAAGCCAGAACTTTGGGCTCGCAGGCAGGATTTCCCCTATGTGCCAAACACTGATCCAGGAGTTGACCCAAGATTCAAGAATGATTTTCAGCACCGTGTGTTCTCTGAGCTGATCATGACCAAGAAGACCAAGTTTGCCCCTCACAAACAAATCAATGTGGAGTCTCTTCGGGACAACGCTCATATCTATCCCGGTTTGATTCCGTTCGTCACTTTCCACCATCCGTTCAATGAAGATCTTGTGATGCGGTTCTTTGCCACCGTATACTTCCACAATGATGTGGCTCGCACTTTGACTTGGATGTCTGGCACACATGAGTGTGGGGCCACCATGGCTAAGTTCTCTGAGATCATTCCGTATCAGTTCTTTGCTGAGGAGCATCCTGAGTATGGTCGTGCTCGTGAGACAGGAAGAGACAAGGATGAGATTGCTTTTGCATACAAGCCAGAGAAGGCCTTCACCACCGGGTCTATCAAACACTTGAAGCCAACCTATGATACTATGCGTCACATTATTAGGTACACACTTAATCCTAAGGCCGGGGACTCTCACAATCTGAGGAGCTCCATGTTGGACATCTTTGTCTACCTTCGTGACAGGAAGAAAGTGGATGTTCTGGACTTCATGTTCTTTGAGATCAGGCAGTGTGTTCAGGAGAACAAGTCATGCATCTATGCTCCGTTCATCCAGGCTTTGATTGAGTCTGTCTGCCCCGCTAGGTACATTACTAAGTACCGCACCTCCATTCCGCAGCGTGATGCCAACTGGCTTCCGGCTGCTCCTCCACCATATGTGCCTTCCAAGAAGGGGCGCAACCCCAGGCCTGAGGATCGTGCTACCTACACTGAGGGCTGTTCATCCTATGCACGGATTCCGCGTGGCAAAGGGAAGCAGGTTGCTGCTGATGCCAGTTTCTCCAGGGAGGAGAAGAAGTCTCTTCTGAAGACCGTGAGCAACATGTTCAAGATGTGTCGGTCCATTCAGCGTCGTCAGATTAAGGAGACCAACAGGGGCAAGCTTGAAAGGCGTCTGAAGAAGGCCGAGCGTGCTGCTGCAGGAGAGGAGGTTGGCCCTGGGTCTGAGGACTATGACAGTGAGGCCACGGCTCGCTATTTTCCGTTGGCAGGATATCGCTTTGATGATGGTGATGATGATGCTGCGAGCGCGCCTCCTCTTGTCTAGGGTCTCGTTAGCATCGCCTTTTCCCTTTTTTGTTGTCTTGATGACAAAGGGGGAGAAGTGTTCTATTAGGAGCGTTTGCAGTTGGTTTTCAGTTGGGTTGAGATCTCAAGGCCTCGTTTTATTTGGTGGTGTTTAATTGGCTTGAGATACTCTTATTTACTTTCGTTGTGTGGTCGTGAGCTACCTAGTCTATGTGAGAGACTATCTACTTTATGGAGTTTATCTATGCTTATGTTGATCTATCTTGTGGAGTTTGATCGAGTTACTTTATGTCATAGTCTCTCTTTGTCTGCTCACCACACTTGCATGTGATCTAGGCACCGTGTAGGTTATTTCTGTTGATCACATGCCTTGACAATATTGATCTAGGGGGAGCCTCGTGTGTGTGCTTGATGCATAGTCAAGCATCTCCTTTTATCCTTGCATACATATAGGAGGAGCTCTCGTGATCAACTATTCTCTCATGGCTATTCACTTTGTTATATCTTTGTTGCCATGTCCTAACCATGTTGTCATCAATGCACCAAAAAGGGGGAGATTGAAAGTGCATATGGCACTTAATTATATTTTGGTGTGATGACAATGTGGTTAGAGGAACTAATATCGGTTGCTAAAGTTTATCTCAGGATATTGGTTCCATGAAGATTATTATGGAGTTGTGTGACCCCGCCCCCCCCCCCAATTCAAAAAGATCAAAGGCGTGGTTTACCGGTGACTCGAAGGTTTTTTGTTTTGGTTCGATTTGAGTCGTAGGAAAAACCGCACTATCAAGAGGGGTCATCGTGGAATGAGTGTCGTGTGGGAATGCCTCCAAAACTTATACACCAGCCCTCCTACTCATCCACCAAGTTTCCACTTATTTTGTGCTTTGCCGAGGTGTCTTGTGAGTTTCATCAGAAACCCTCTGGACACCCCGTGTGCACGGGCTCTCTGACCCCCGTGCGCACGGGGTGGTCAGAAAGTTTCTGGACACCCCGTGCGCACGGGGTCTCTGACCCCCGTGCGCACGGGGTACCTCGAAACTCTCTGGACACCCCGTGCGCACGGGGTCCTGGACCCCCGTGCACACGGGGTGGTTGGAAAGTCTCTGGACACCCCGTGCGCACGGGGCTGACTTAGCCCGTGCGCACGGGGTCCAACGGGCAGAAATCCCCACCCTGGCCAAGAACACTATATAAACCCTTTCTTCCACCTCCAACCCTGAACCCTAATGTCTTGTTGAGCTCCACCATTGCTACACCTCATTTTGCTGAATACTCTCAATCCCTCCGCCCAAACTTGTTGAAACTTTGGGGATTGGGAGAGCAAGAACCGATCTACACTTTGACCAAACCAAATCGTGTTCCCCGCAACATTCATCCACCATTGACTTGTTACTCTTGGATCTTGGGCTCCTAGGCGGTTAGAGGTTCCTCCGGAAGCTTCCTTGCTTGTGGTGTGCTCCGGAGAAGTTTGTAAAGGTGTGGTGGTCGCCTTCAAGACCAACCCCGAGTGATTCGAGGCTCATCCGTTGGGGGTGACTCGAAAGAGATTACGGTGAGCCTTCGGTGGCGTTCCGCAAGCTTTGGCTCCGGCACCGCTCTAAACGGAGAGTAGCTCTTCCCCAAGGAAGAGTGAACTTCGGGATAAATTCCGCGTCCTCGTCTCACTTGTGGTTAATCCTTTCCCGCACATTACTTTGCTTTGTATGCTTGTTGGCTTGCTAATTAGGTTGTTGCCTAGCATATTTAGCTTGGAGCTTGCTTGTCATATAGGTTGTGTTCACCTAGTTGCATATCTAGTGAACCCTATTTATCCGCTAAACCTTAAAATTGACAAGAAAGATTAAAATTTGTAGTCTCCTATTCCCCCCCCCCCCCCCCCCCTCTAGTCGACCGTATGGATCCTTTCACCTGGACTGGACGGAGCTTAGTAATTAGTAGCTTCAATCATCAAGAATTCGGATTGCCATCTTCAGCTAGCCCACCTGGCTTAAGTACAACGAGTACCTAAGCCATATGGTTCTATGTACATCTTACGATATTTTTTTCCTCTTTTGTAGGTCTGATGTAAATTACATCACAAGTAATTAGCTTCTTGCTTACCCTTCAAACTTGACTATGTAGGATGATTTTGTACTTGATCTATCTTCTACTTTGTTTTATTAACAAGTAAATATAGTTTAATGGACCCTTTTTTTTATTTGTTGTCACTACTGAGATATCTCCTTTCTCGGATAGGTGAGCTTTTTGATATCGTGAGATTCATAAGTTCAATTACGGACCATTTATGTGTAATATTCTGGGAGTCCTTGCTAGCTAATACTCATGCATTACATATTTATCTCTCTTTGATAGCCACAAGGGTTATTGACATGAAATGGTTTCGTATGCTTCATATAATATACACACTGTAAGTTCTTTGTTTATATGCCTATGGTTTGCCACCTTGGAACCATATATGTGTGCACGTAAGATGGAGCTGACAATTGCGTCGTTGGTAAGCAAAACCACTTTATCTGATGTCAATGATAATCTACACCTTTATGAGAGGTTCCAAACCTGCAATCTCCATGAGGCCGGCCAATTCATAGTGCTTTAAGATAATCATTAGTTCTAATAAACTGCATGTACAAATAGTTGTTTCAACAATGGTAAGGTACAACTGCGCAGTAACACACGCCTTTGCTTCTAGTTACTAGGATCCTAATAGCACATTTGCTGCAACATGCCCGTAATTGGCACATTTGTATGGGGCAAAAACCTGATAACACTATCCCTACGCAAGGTTCAGAAGGAAACTAATAGCTTATAACATAGTCAGATAATGGTGGTAAACTAACAACACATAAGATATCAAATAGGATTTGCCCAGAAAACTTTTGGAAACAAAAATATGTACACCAAAATGAAATAAAATGCATAAGCGGAATAAAATCAATCTCTTGCTTATGTTGAGAAACATTGTCATACCTGCGTGTGTTTTTTTTCTTCAAAAAGACGGGATGGCTATCCTGCTACTGCAAAAGACCGAAAAAAGTTTATCCGGTAGAAGATATTAGTAAGAATATGTGGTTATGTACCGACTGATTTGATAAGCATACATCTTTTTTCTTTGAGAGGGGATTAGCTCACATACATCATGAAAGTAATTCCTTCATCCAACTTCTCCTTGATGAAGTGGTAATATATTTCAGTGTGCTTTGTTCATTCACGATGCACAAGTTATTTGCAATATAGGATTTCTTCAAAAATATTCAGTTTCACATTATTTTCTCTTTTGTCTTCCATAGCAACAAACTGATAAAACCAGCCATGGTACTAGATATACACCACATGCATGTTCCTCGACGGTCGCGATGTGCCTCACCTATCACACGCCACCCTAAGCCATGTGTTGCATACATTCAGGAGCCGGTGCTCGGTTTTGGTTGAGGATGTGATGCTGAGGGTTTAGGTAGAGGACACCATGATTGCAAAGACCGTGGCTGAGAAGTAGATAGCGACAAAGCATGGCAGCGAGAATGTGGCGATCATGGACAGGATGTTCAAGTCCTTTTGTGCTTGTAATTTTTTGCAAAACAAAGAGTTTTCACTTCATGTAAAATGAACAAAATTTAGTGCTAAGATTTTTATATATTTAGAGCACTAATTTTTTTCTCTTGCGACGGAAACATTTTTTTGTCTTAAATTACAAGCACATATATTATATGAACATTTAGATTATGAAAAAAGAACATGTTTCTTTAGAATTCTAATTAAGTATAGTTTGTGAGTATAAGTGCATATGCTACCGGGAGCCATTTGTCTCTATGGATGATCATGTCATTTTCAAATTAAGATAATAATGTTTACCAATAATTTTAATCTCATGTTCTTTTTAATAAAGATAAAAGAATTGGGTTAAGGGTTAGAATGTATGCATCTCTAACCAGAGATGCAATATTCATATTTGAGGTTAACCTTGACGAAACCGGAAATTGGTCTGATTCCGAAGACATAGAGCCCGACAATTATGACCCATTCAAGCCAACAATAGACATAACTAAAGCCAACCAGGAATGGCAACCAAGACAACCAATATTTCCAACTATAGCATAAAATCCACAACCAAACCAGCCAAACCTCACTTAAGTCAACAGTAGTCTCTCTCTGTAAGTTTAGGTTAAACCTCATTAAGTCAAATCCCACAGTTAAGTATTGGTTAATTTCAGATTAAATTAAGTCCACCCAACCGTTTTCCAATATGCTAATGATCTGAGCCACATGTCTATGTTAAGAAATTTCTTATTCAAGCAAATCCTCAAGAGGATAAGCATACACGAGACCAGCCGAAGGCATAAGTTTGCCAATAGGCAAGCATTACACATAGTGAAATAAACCTACCAAGCAGCGGCGGAGCCACCTTATAAGCGTTGGGTTCAGTTGAACCCAACGAATTTTGCTCCGTGCGTGTATGTAGATGCATGTTTACTAGGTGTGAACCCATTAAAAAGTTGTGACTTGCCCATCAAGGAAAGGTTATCACGTGAGGGCCCAAAAGTGAACAGCCCACGAGGCCACTACGAGTCATTGACTCCTTGCCGTAATGAATTAATCACCGTGATTAGGCATCTACGCAGCCGCACGAGCTGGCGTCTTTTCCTTTTCCAATCTGATCTCTCTCTCATCGGTTCCTGCTCCTGGTGCCTCGCCGCGACGGGCGACTCCGCCTTGGCCGGGCGCAGCCAGATCAACAACAACAACAACTATAACCTAAAATTTGAGGTAATTACATTACATTGTCTCATCTCCTCTCCTCTTTCTCTTATGTATGTTCTATCTAGTGTAATACCCTAGTACGGTAGTGATTTTTTTGCCTTAGTTTGTTGATTTGCTTTTCTCCATGGACTCTGCTTGATCTAAGCTATGGAGCGGTACTTTTCGAAGAAAAATCAGTCACCAGATCGAGATAATGATACAGGCACATCAATGTCACCCATTAGACGCAGTTTTCAATCTTTTTAAGGCGGTGAAAGATAGAAAGGGAACACTCTAAAATGTGAGTGCCTTTACAAGATTATTTCGCTTGATAGTATTTATTCTAAATTTGTCAAACTAACTTGTCATTTTTTAAATGTTCCAGGAAGATGAGAAGCTACACATGGAGCTACAAAGTTATTTGATACTACTTTATTTATAATATGTAAACAAGTGATTTTAAAATTTTATTGAACCGGTATGTCTTGCACTCTTTAATATTTAATGCAACACAATGTGTGATATGTGATAGCATATTTCTATTCATTATACTATTTATGGGTGCTATAATATTGTTGTAAGGTAATTTAAAATTAGACTTTACACTTCACTTTTTTTTTTTGCGAGAAACTTCCAATCTATTCATCTTCAATCATGGCAGTACAAAGAACAACAGAGATAATAAAAATTACAACCATGTCCGTGGACCACCTAGCGACGACTACAAGCACTGGAGCGAGCCGAAGGCGCGCCGCCGTCATCGCCCCTCCCTCACCGGAGCCGGGCAAACCTTGTTGTAGTAAACAGTCGGGAAGTCGTCGTGCTAAGGCCCCATAGGACCAGCGCACCAGAGTAGCAACCATCGCCGATGAAGAAAGTCGTAGATCAGAAGGATCAAACCTGTAAACACCCAAACAAAGACGAACGAAGACCGGATCCAAACAGATCCACCGAAGACCAGCACCGACCGAATCCCGCGAGATCCGACGGAGACAAACCTCCACACGCCCTTCGACGATGCTAGACACACCATCGGGACGGGGATGGAACGTGGGAGACATTATTCCTACTAAGGGATATAGCCGTCGCCACACAGCTCCAACCAAGACGCTGAATCTAACAAGAACGAGAACGGGGTCCCTCCCGCCGGCGGGGGGGGAGATCCTCCGCACCTCCATGGCCTAGAGGCCATCGGAGATGGGGCGGACCGGCGGCGGCGCCGACGGGAGGAGAAGAGCTTTTCTTGTGAAGGAGGAAAGATTAGACTAGATCAGTACACTTCACATATTAATACCAAGTTCTCACAATGAGCTATGGAGTGAACCCAATGGCCAAATTTTCTGGCTCCGCCCCTGCTACCAAGGATAAGACCAAGCCATCAACCATGCCAGCCGAAGGGGGGTGTATGTGTATCTCACCTTAAGAGGCCATCCAGCTGTTTAGAACGGTAAGCATGAAGGAGAGAATGACAGGTGTAATTCTAGCATAAATCGGTAAATAAAATCCCACGCTGCCAAACCACACATCTTACTCATTTGTGCAAAATCTGAGTGAACAACATATGTATCATCCATATACGCATTGACCAATAGTATAAATAGGGCACATCAGCAAGAGTAGAGAGTCACAACACCACTGGTGTCATACACAAACAGAGAAGAACCACGACTGAGCCAAGAAGCTAGGAGGAGCAGGTGTACCACAAGTCACAAGATGCAAACAAGCTTCAGAAGCACTTAAACTAAGAAAACATAGGATATGGGAATTGACCAAGGCGAGTGCTACGAATCAACCGGCTGATGCCGAGAAATTTTAAGCCGCCTCGCTGATCGTTCGATCAGCCTGACTGCACCGTTGGATCCCTTCGTCTCAGCCCGTTCAAATGGTCAACGCACGCACGTCTCCCCCTCGCATCGCACGACCAGCCCTCCTTCTCTGCTTCGATCTCGCAACACCCGAAGCCGCCCGCGAGCGCTGCATCGGAGCACAGGGAGCCACCGGCGACACTTCACTGCAGCGACAACACCGGCGCGGCGGCGCTCATCGCTGCACCCGACACCGCCGACAATGCTTCACTGCAGCTCCGACGCCGGCGCGGAGGTGCTCCATCGCTGCAGCCGACACCGCCGGCAATGCTTCACTGCAGCTCAGACGCCGGCGCGGCGGTGCTCCATCGGTGGTCCATCGCTGCAGCCGACATCGCCGGCAATGCTTCACTGCAGCTCCGACGCCGGCGCGGCGGTGCTCCATCGGTGCTCCATCGCTGCAGCCGACACCGCCGGCAATGCTTCACTGCAGCTCCGACATCGGTGCGGCGGTGCTCCATCGCAGCACCCAACGGTCGCCGGCGATGTTCCACTGCAACACCACACGGGCGCGGTGGTAACCCATCCCAGCACCCCGACGGCACCGGTGAAGCTTCACTGCAGTGCGCCATCGTGCGGGCGGTGCTCCATCGCAGCATTGACTGCCCCCGTCGAAAGCTCCATCACAGCACCCGATGCCCGCCGGCGAAGCTTCATTGGAGCGCCACCACCGGCGGGGCGGAGCTTCATCGCAGCGCGACGGCGACGGGGTGCCGCAACGAAGCAGGCGGCGGCAACGGGTGGATTGCAGCAGCTGCCGTCATCAGCAAACGCCGTTGCTGCAAGGCCGGTGGTGAGTTGCGTGACGCCGAGTCGCCGACCACTGCTGCTGTTGCGGACGGATCGAGAAGCTCCTCCATCCACGGCTGCAACGCAGGCGCCTGAAGCATGGTTGCAGCAGCGGCGGGGTGCTGACGCAGCCTTCACGGTGTGGTGGTCGGAGCTGATGTTGTGGAGGATGGTGAGGAACTGCTGCTCTGAAGGCCCGTGGTGAGCTGGTGTTGTGGAGAGATGTAGAAGACGACCACAATCAAAGAGATAAGGCAGGGAACGAGTGATAGGAACCCAGAGATACACAAGCACACACCAGCCTTGGATTTCTCAGGAACATAAGTATTTTGGTACAGTCTGAGAGAAAAGAGGAAAAGAGGAAACAGAGTTCTTCTAGCCAGCTGTCCGTCCGTGACCAACAAGGTGTCCCATACAGAACGGATGGGAACTAGTTATAAAATAGAAAGTACAGCGTCGCCCGCCTGTCCATGAGAAGAGCAGCTGCAGCCGTTGGATCACTTGACCCAGTCCTTATCAGCATATCGTGTGGCTGCACGTCTCTCCCTCTAGGACCGTCGTGGTTCCGGCGTCAGATGTTCAGGACGCTGCTTGTGGTGCTGGCTCCCTGCACCTGTGCTTGGGTCTGTGACAACGAGTGGCTCTGGAAGCCCGCGGTGCGTGGTCCCACCGGAACGCGTGTCGTCCAGTAGACGCGGATGATTTCTGGAAGAAATCATCGGGATGATTTTAAAGGTTTCCATTGACCAAATAGGATCTGTTTTTATCAGATTTAGAGAGGAGGGGCAGATTTCTAAAACAAAGTAAGAAATGGAGGCATCTGTTCTTACCAGATTGAGGTTTTTTAACATGGTCCCTCTTACCTCCGCTTTTCACATGAGAGGTAAGAAGGTAATATACGTTCCGCAGAAGCCCATGCAAGATACTCCTGCAAGAACAAAATCTTTATGCTTCCCTGATGATTACATATATTTTGTTCATATATATTGTCTACAGTATTTCTGGGGCAGCAACCTTTCCCGCTGTAAGACAGAATTTCTCATCTGGCAAATTAGACAACCGTGAACCCGTGAAGATTGTATAACAGCACAACTTTCTGTAGAGAGAAATGTATAATTATGCATACAACTTGCAGCCAGTTTTTACACAAAAGACAATTAATTTCCCCCTGCCTAAATGGAATCAGGGTTTGAACAACGAAAACATCCATAGCATGGCTATCAAAAACAGAGACAGGATCTTAATGAACAGGACATAAGACAACTCTTCCATCACCCATCAAACTCACACCACTATCCCATCATCCATCCAACTTGAAAACCAAACGAAAGACAAACACCAAAACAGCAAAATGAATTTCCATGCTTGAGACTTATGCTTCCTCATTGCCATGTCCAGCTTCACTTGATTCTTCAGGCACAATACCAGCGGCCGCTGAACAAAGAAACAATCATGGAAGAACAAGTCAGTAGGCTGAGAAAGCATCTTAGTGTCTGCTGATTACACATTCGCTATTTTTATTTGTGCCACTGACTGAAATATATTATTAGGAGTAATTAACATCTATTCCCAAATCAAAACTATATATATATATATATATATATATATATATATATATATATATATATATATATAAAGAAGTTAAGGTACGTACACTACCGGAATTACTGGCTATGCCGACGGCCGGTCCAAATCCCGTCGGGATAGACCTATGCCGACGGCCGCCGTCGGCATAGCCCCGTCGGCATCGTTTGCGTCGGCGTACCTGGGCCTGCCGTAGGCATAGAAAAGCCGTCGGCATAGGTACCTATGCCGTCGGTGTCCGTACGGCCGTCGGCACAGATTGGCCGTCGGCAAACTCGTTCGTATGACGGCGGCAGACGGCGCCACCGTCAAGTTACACCCAGTAAAAACGCGCCATGTGTCAGCACGACGGTTCAGCCGTCGGCATAGCGCTGACACGTGGCACATGCTGGTATTCCCTGGCGCCAGACTATGCCGACGGCTAGGCCGTCAACATATATTTGAATATATGTTGACGCCCTGGCCGTCGGCATAGTCTGGTGCCAGGGAGTACAGTTGGCCGACACGTGTCCCCTATGCCGACGGCTTAGCCGTCGACATAGAGTTAAATATATGCCGACGGCAAGCCCGTCGGCATAGGGGACACGTGGCAGCCACTGGTAGCTCGGCCTTGCCCTATGCCGACAGCCGTCGGCATAGTTTCTTTCTGAATTTTTTTTCTTTTCTCTGTTTTAATTCAAATCAATTCAATTCAAATAGACAGCAGATATATATGATGAAATAGACATACACAGCAGATATAAGTATCATCCTCACAACCAACATCACAAGAACGAAACGATGACGAAGTGGAGCATCATCCTCATATAAGTATCGATCCACTTCATCACAAGAACCAACATCACAAGAACATAAATATCATCACACGTCCACCACCACCGCCAAGGTCGTCACCGCCAAAGCCCAGGGCGTCACTGCTAGCGGCAGCGCTACCGCCACCGCCACCTCCTCGGTGGATGGGAGTGACCGGGCTCCGTGACTCGGGAGTCATGCGAAGACCGGCACCACCACCAACGGATGATCCACCGGTTCCCTGGATGTTCGAAAAGACATGTTAAGGGGATATATGATTGTGTTGAATAAACGGTAAGCAGTGGCTGATGAGAACAATATTGCTTGATTTATACAATGGTTACTTGGAATGTTGGTTTTCCTCTTTGCATATGTTAGATGATAAGATAATGGGATTGATATCTTTAATTCCTTTATGGAATATGTTACATTGAATATCTTTAGGGCGACGTGCTGTTGTAATATGTTGATTGTAAGAACAAATTGTTTTCATGCCATTTGAATGGAACATGCCATTGGATTTTGACATGCATGGTTGTATGTTAAACCTTAAGGATTTCATACACCCGTCAAAGTAGATGATTTATTTCTGATATATAACTTGAAAGCCCTTATCTTGGTGCCTCTTAATACATATATACACCTAATAATCAAGAGAAAATGATGCTTCTTTTGCCATATGTTTACAAATTTCTAAACTAAATCTAGAAATTTGACTAATGGTGAAGTGAGTGTTTTTCAGCGAGGAAGTGAGTGTTGTGTTCATGACTAATGCTGAAGCTGTGACATTCTAAGTTTCACAGTTATCTGTCAAAGCATCAATGGCAACCAGAGGGTTTGAATAAACGGTAAGCAGTGGTTGATGAGTTTGGGGAAGTACTAACCGCAGCCTCCATGTTCTGTGCCAGAAACTCCTCAAAGGTAAGGAGCACTGGTGCAGGTCCAGCAGGTGGTGGTGGTGGTTCCATTACAGGAACCGTGCCGGCCGCCATGCTCTCAAAAACGCGCTGCATGTGAATTGACCAAGCAAACACGAAGGTCAGAAGAAATGAAAGTGCAAATATGGAAGTGAAATGAAAGAGGCTAAACTAACCGTCATCATGCGAGTGCTGTGCTCCTGGACTGCTGCAACTCTCGCCTGCCACGCCATGGTCTCCTGGCGTGTGTACTCCATGTAGGCCTACGATATGACATGATGAACTCATAAAACATCTCAATGCGGAAAATAAAGTGAGCAAAAAGGAAGATAAGAGGGAAAATACTTACGCTGGTCTGCTGGGCCAGGAGGGAGTGTGACTATGCACTGGTCGTGCTCGTGCGCTGGCTCAGGCTCGGGTCGGTAGATCGGAGCCGTGTGAAGGAGATAGAAGGAGTACACACGGCATCCAGAACCGCCTGCCGACCATGAAGCTTCGGCCCTATGCCCACCACTGCCCTCTCGTCCGTAGCCTGCTTTAAGGGGTCAGGTGTGCCAGGATTTACCTTCAGATACACCTCCTCGTAGGCCTTCAGGTTCTCCCCGCTATTGTCGTAGTAGTCGCCCTTGCCCTCCTTGGATTTACTCCGCGTATGGGCGATCTGCCACGCCTCTATGTCAGAGAGCGGCCGCTTCAGTTTCTCCTCCTGCACCACCAAACAGAGGCTAGTGATACATAAGAAAGTGACGGTAAATAGAAGAAGAAGAATGTTTCATGTAAATAGATATACCTGAACTTTCTTGTGGCTAAAGTGGTTCCGGTTTCCCTGACCATGTGTTCCGTCGGTCCCTCGGTTAGCCTGGTTTTTCTTGCTCTTAGCAGCCCACTCTGCATCCTGACCGAGCCACAGATCCACCAATGCCGCCCATCCATCGGCCTTTCCATAACACCAACCAGGACACACCTACATAATGAAAGCATAATGGCATGTCAACACGAAACGATGAAATTTAGCACAAACGCCGGAATGAAAAGTCTGTTATACTTACGGCCAAGTACTCCTCCCTCTCCAAGGTAACATGCATCCTCCGCGCGTCTTCCTTGGTCATCTTCGTCTCAAGAGCGTCGTGATGATATTGCGAGATGGCCACCCAGCGCACCTCGTACTGCATCTGACGGGCCTTCTTCCTCGCTTGGCGCAGCACGATCTCGTCAGCAATGGACTTGTGCTCCTCAAGAACTCAATAGTATCTCTACAATCATTCAGAAAACCAGAATGGAAGAAGCCATGAGTTAAACCATTCGATGATAAACTAAGAACGAAACTCAAGACTCGTGCTTCTGAAGAGAACTTACAAAGCCTGTAAATTTTACCGACAAAACAACTTAGATCATCACATCAAATTGCAAGATATGCTTCATCTCATCAAGTTGACACTATTTTCACCTCATCAAGTTGACACTATTAAATCATCAACAAAACAATCTATCTAACTATCATCTATCTAACTACCATCTATCTATATAACTATCAAATTAAGCACACTACTATCCTCTGCAAAATCATGAAAAAAACAGAAAAAATATGCCTAAGGGAGGGAAGGAGGGAGGAGGCCGTACCGAACGGGGAGCGGCCGGAGGACCGCAGGGGGGCGGGGGAGGTGGTGATGGAGGCGGTGTCGGAGGGGCCGGGCCGGCGACGAAGCGGGCGGCGGCGACGGAGGGCGCGGAGAGGGTTCGACCACAAAGACTATAAATTCCACCGAGTGGAAATTTTAGAACCTCACATCTCATATAGCATTTTAACAACATCTCAAATTAGAGGATAGGATTCATGTAATATACTTTCAAAGTAAATAAAGTGAACAACTTAGATGATCATTATACTTCAAATTAATTTTTTACCGCATTGGTGAAAAAAAAATTCTTCACAACTTAAAATATATCTATCTATCTATCCATCCATTCATCTAGCTAGCTATTTATCTAGTCATCTATCCATTTCATCCAACTATCAAAAATTTAACATTTGTCTATTTATCTACTAAAATTGCACTAAACATACAAAAAAATCTATCTATCTATCTAGTCATCCTTTCATCTAGCACAGCAGCGGCAGGGGAGCAGCGGCAGCACAGCAGCGGCAGGGGAGCAGCGGCAGCGGCAGGGGAGCAGCAGTGGGAGGGGAGCAGCAGCGGGAGGGGAGCGACAGGGTGGCGGGGGAGCAGCGGCAGGGGAGCAGCAGCGGGAGGGGAGCAGGGGAGCAGCGGCAGGGGAGCAGCAGCGGGAGGGGAGCGGCAGGGTGGCGGGGGAGCTCACCGAGGGGAGGCAGCAGGGGAGCGGCAGGACCGCAGGGGGGCGGGGGAGGTGGTGGCGGAGGCGGTGTCGAAGGGGCCGGCGGAGCGCGGGCGGCCCGGACGCCGGCAGGACGAAGAGGGTGGCGGCGGCAGCGGCGATTGAGGGTCGAGAGAGGGTGGTGGCGGCAGCGGTGAGTGGAGAGGACGGCCGCGGCGGGCGTGGGCGTCCGCGGCGGTGGTGGGCGGTGGCGCAACGAGGTGGCGGAGGCAGCGGCGCGGCTGGTCGGGGTCGGGAAAGGGTGGCGGCGGCGCGGAGAGAGATGGGGATGGGAGAGAGCAAGAGGAATGAGCGGTCGGGAGAAACCACGGGTGGGTAAGGTCACCCTATGTCGACGGCTTAGGTATTTTCTTTTTTTTCTCACAATTTCTTTAGCACGGGCCACGTCATCGATCCGGGGCACCTATGCCGACGGCTTAGCCGTCGGCATAGGTATTTTCTTTTCTGTTTCCTTTTTTCTCACAATTTCATTAGCACGGGCCACGTCATCGATCCGGGGCACCTATGCCGACGGCTTAGCCGTCGGCATAGGTTTTTTCTTTTTTTTCTTTTTTTCATCATCCAGGGCATAGCTATGCTAGCTCGGTCTCTCAGAAAACTTTTAGTACCACCTCGCCCAAAGACAAGCAACATGACCAGTTTAAATAGTCGGATAATCCAGACGTAGTAAGCTTCGGTCTTCATTACACTCTTGTTAAGGAGTTGAACCATTACTGTGAATCTTCACCTCTTCCGGGCACTGAAGATTCACAGTGACGGTTCATCTTCCTAATGATGGATGCCGGTGCTTTTTATTAATTCAATTATTACTATTTTTGAGTTTGCCGTCTGTGTGAGAACAATGATATAACCGCTTATAAACCGCACCATCTCCGAGCTAGTCTCTGGGTATCGAGAGGGAACGTGTCCGGTTTGTGCAGGAAGTGCGGGTCCTGTTGCTCCGTTGGCCTTGAAACTTCTCGTGCTCACAAAGATGGCCATCGCATGACAAGTGCCAGGCCCCCGCATTTTTCGGACCCGCGTGGAATATTCGAGAAATTTATTGCTCTGCTAGGGTTTCATCGCCGGAAATTGCAGATCTGCAAGGCGGCGCATGAAATCATGCCCAGAAGCGGCATGGAAAATACTTTGTGGTGTCCTTGCGGCATGCGTAGGCCATGTGCAGAGGAGGGAGGGGCATGCCCTCCCACCGGGGGCCGAAAGTACCTCGGTGCCATGCCTGATACAACCGTTTAAATCCTCGGAAAATCGTACGATGCCAGAATTCCTCGAGAGCTGGCACGGTGTCATCACATGGCCCCTGTAGGGTGTGGTAAAAGTTTGGACGCGTTTCGAATAAGCCCCCCCCTGAGGCGCTTGTACACCGCACCATCTCCGAGCTAGTCTCTGGGTATCGAGAGGGAACGTGTCCGGTTTGTGCAGGAAGTGTGGGGCATGTTGCTCCGTTGGCCTCACAACTTCCCGTGCTCACAAAGGAGGCCATCGCAAGGTCCGGGCACAACCCACCGCAAGATTCCCTCTGTGTCTGCCCGACGTGGCCGTTTCCCCCTCCGTGCGACGGCGGCAGCGACGTCCGTGAGGGGGGTCACACTACGGAGCCGCGTGCCGGGTGCTTGCACCTGCCACCACACTTCCAGACGTGTAAGAGGGCCCAGCGCAAGACATGGCGTCATAGCTACCCCCCCCCCCCAAGTACCCTGCCCCGTCTAACCCTGGCACTGTTGACCGGCGGATCTAGGCCTTTGACTTTCGCCGGACGGGGTTTGACCGATGGACATTTTCACCTGGCTATGATAGGCCAGCCCATAGGTACACTTCGGATCAAGGTCCGGGCACAACCCACCGCAATATTCCCTCCGTGTCTGCCCGATGTGGCCGTTTCCCCCCTCCGTGCGACGGCGGCAGCGACGTCCGTGAGGGGGGTCACACTACGGAGCCGCGTGCCGGGTGCTTGCACCTGCCACCACACTTCCAGATGTGTAAGAGGGCCCAGCGCAAGACCTGGCGGCATAGCTACCCCCCCCCCAAGTACCCCGTCCCGTCTAATCCAGGCACTGTTGACCGGGCGGATCTAGGCCTTTGACTTTCGCCAGACGGGGTTTGACCGACGGACATTTTCACCTGGCTGTGATAGGCCAGCCCGTAGGTACACTTCGGATCAAGGTCCGGGCACAACCCACCACAATATTCCTTCCGTGTCTGCCCGACGTGGCCGTTTCCCCCCCTCCGTGCGACGGTGGCAGCGACGTCCGTGAGGGGGGTCACACTACGGAGCCGCGTGCCGGGTGCTTGCACCTGCCACCACACTTCCAGATGTGTAAGAGGGCCCAGCGCAAGACCTGGCGGCATAGCTACCCCCCCAAGTACCCCGTCCCGTCTAACCCAGGCACTGTTGACCGGGCGGCAAACTGGGCCCAACAGACACGCGTGGTGTATCTATGTATGTTTATGTTTAGATAAGGCACATTTAAATTAATTATATTTCAATTTAGAAAAAAAATAAAAAATATATAAAAAATAATACATAGATATGCCGACGGCAATGCCGTCGGCATAGCTATACCACGGATCGATGACGTGGCACGGTGCCGTGGATCGATGACGTGGCCAAATCTATGTCGACGGCTTAGCCGTCGGCATAGCTATGCCGACGGCCCCCGTTAGGGCCGTCGGCATATATTTGACGGCGTCAAACGGCAGTTAACCACCGGGTGGCCGGGCCCACATATATGCCGACAGCCTGGCTATGCCGACGGCCACCGTAGGCATAGCACGACATATGCCGACGGTTTCGTTACGCCGACGGCCCCCGTCGGTATAGACGGTGGTATGCCGACGGCCTAACTACGCCGACGGTTTGCCTTAGGCCGTCGGCATACCTCCATCTATGCCGACGGCCCCCGTCGGCATAGTATGGGCCGTCGGGAACGTGGCTTATTCTGGTAGTGGTACCTGGAGGATAGTAGAAGCTAACGTAGGGAAAGAGGGTCCATTTGATATTTAGATGTTGATAGAGCTTGCTCGAGAGCTTCTTTGAACTTTGTGACTTGAGATCAATCATGTAGGTGCCAACTTTTGAGATTGCAAAGATGATGCCAGTGCCCTCGACGGAACCAACCAACTCTGGTGATATCAAAGAATTGCCAAGGGGAAAAAATCAGTCTTGAGGTCGATGTCTCTCCGTTGCGTCCATGATGCAACTCCATGGGGATCCACCTCCCTCCACCAGACGGAGAGGCAGAAAAAGTACAGGTTTGCGATCCCCAGCCTGCCATCTTCCCCCACCATGAGCATAGGGTTGTTGATGGCATCCTCCATCTCCTCCGGCAGATGAATCTCTGACAGACAAGAGGTTCCCAAGTTGTACTCGAGAATACTGTCAACAACCTGGTCCCGAAAAAGGAGGAAATAGAGAGCGTCTCCTGCGAGTACACTAGGCATGGAGAACTCCATTTCATCCTCAAACATATCAACGTCGGTGTCGGCCGGAGAGATCCAACTTGCCATCTCCGACGAGTACACGAACGCTGTAGCGACCTGCTCTTCCTGGTCAAGGTAGACGAAAACAACACAGAGTTAAAAAAGATAGAATATGTTTGCCGTAGATTGCCCCATCACTACCGGAATAAGGCACGTTCCCGACGGCCCCGACTATACCGACGGGGGCCGTCGGCATAGATGACGTTATACCGACGGACTAAGGAAAACCGTCGGCGTACTTCGGCCGTCGGCATATCACTAGCTATGCCGACGGCGGCCGTCGGCGTCAAGAAGCCGTTGGCAAGGGTAATGATATGCCGACGGTCGCCGTCGGCATACATAGACCGTCGGCATATATGTGGGCCCGGCCATCCGGTGGTTAACTATCGTTTGCCGCCGTCAAATCTATGCCGACGGTCCTAACGGCGGCCGTCGGCATAGCGAAGCCGTCGGCATATATTTTGCCACGTCATCGATCCGCGGCACGAGCCACGCCATGGATCCGTGGCATAGCTATGTATTTTTTTATTATTATTATTTTTTTTATAAATTAAAATTTGATTAATTTAAATGTGCCTTATCTAAACATAAACATACATAGATACACCACGCGTGTCTATTAGGCCCAGTTTGCCGCCCGGTCAACAGTGCCAGGGTTAGACGGGACGGGGTACTTGGGGGGTAGCTATGCCGCCAGGTCTTGCGCTGGGCCCTCTTACACGTCTGGAAGTGTGGTGGCAGGTGCAAGCACCCGGCATGCGGCTCTGTAGTGTGCCCCCCCTCACGGATGTCGCTGGCGCCATCGCACGGAGGGGGGAAACGACCACGTCGGGCAGACACGGAGGGAATCTTCCGGTGGGTTGTGCCCGGACCTTGATCCGAAGTGTGCCTATGGGCTGGCCTATCCCAGCCAGGTGAAAATGTCCATCGGTCAAACCCCGTCCGGCGAAAGTCAAAGGCCTAGATCCACCGGTCAACAGTGTCAGGGTTAGACGAGACGGGGTACTTGGGGGGGGGGGTAGCTATGCCGCCAGGTCTTGCGCTGGGCCCTCTTACACTTCTGGAAGTGTGGTGGCAGGTGCAAGCACCCGACACACGGTTCCGTAGAGTGACCCCCCTCATGGACGTCGCTGCCGCCGTCGCACGGAGGGGGGAAACGGCCACGTCGGGCAGACACGGAGGGAATCTTGCGGTGGGTTGTTCCCAGACCTTGCGATGGCCTCCTTTGTGAGCACGGGAAGTTTCGAGGCCAACGGAGCAACAGGCCCCACACTTCCTGCACAAATTGGACACGTTCCCTCTCGATACCCAGAGACTAGCTCGGAGATGGTGCGGTGTACAAGCGGCCTCAGGGAAGGCTTATTCGAAACGCGTCCAAACTTTTACCACACCCTACAGGGGCCATGTAATGACACCGTGCCAGTTCTCGTGGAATTCCGGCATCGTACGATTTTCCGAGGATTTAAACGGTTGTATCAGGCATGGCACCGAGGTACTTTCGGCCCCCGGTGGGAGGGCATGCCCCTCCCTCCTCTGCACATGGCCTACGCATGCCGCAAGGACACCACAAAGTATTTTCCATGCCGCTTCTGGGCATGATTTCATGCGCCGCCTTGCAGATCTGCAATTTCCGGCGATGAAACCCTAGCAGAGCAATAAATTTCTCAAATATTCCACGCGGGTCCGAAAAATGCGGGGGCCTGGCACTTGTCATGCGACGGCCTCCTTTGTGAGCGCGAGAACTTTCAAGGCCAACGGAGCAACAGAACCCGCACTTCCTGCACAAACCGGACACGTTCCCTCTCGATACCCAGAGACTAGCTCGGAGATGGTGCGGTTTATAAGCGGTTATATCATTGTTCTCACACAGACGGCAAACTCAAAAATAGTAATAATTGAATTAATAAAAAGCACCGGCATCCATCATTAGGAAGATGGACTGTCACTGTGAATCTTCAGTGCCCGGAAGGGGTGAAGATTCACAGTAATGGTTCATCTCCTTAACAGTAGTGTAATGAAGACCGAAGCTTACTACGTCTGGATTATTCGACTATTTAAACTGGTCATGTTGCTTGTCTCTGGGCGAGGTGGTACTAAAAGTTTTCTGAGAGACCGAGCTATGCCGACGACAAAGCCGTCGGCATATCTATGCCCCGGATCGATGACGTGGGACGTGGTAAAGAAATTGTGAGAAAAAAGAAAAAAAAAGAAAATACCTATGCCGACGGCTAAGCCGTCGGCATAGGTGCCCCGGATCGATAACGTGGCCCGTGCTAAATAAATTGTGAGGTAAAAAAGGAAAAAAAAAGAAAATACCTATGACGACGGCTTTGCCGTCGGCATAGGCCCCTTTATCCATTCGCGGGCCTCCTCCTCCACTCACTCTCTCTCTCTCTCTCCCCGATCCAATCTCTCTCCCTCGACCGGCCTTCGCCGCCGCCCCCTCCTCATCCCGCCGCGGCCGCCCCCTCCTCGTCCCGCCACAGCCGTCGCCACACCACCACCGCCGCGGTCGCCCCCTCCTCGTCCCGCCGCCGCCGTCCTAGGGTTCCTCCAGCTACCGCCGCCGCCGCCGGTCCTCGGGTCCTCTCCGGCGACATGGCCCGCGGGTAGGCCTGCATCTCCCGCCCCAGCTCCCTCGGGCGCGTCCCCTCTCTCCCCCGGTGTCCAGCCGAAGCTCCTGGCCCGGTCCGGCCAGGGCTCGACTCCGGCGGCTGGCGCCCCACACCGGCCGACGTCCTACTCCGTCGAAGGACCGCCCTCCTCCCGGTCCGGCTTGTCGTCCGCCAAGGTGAGCAGCTCCTGTGAATTTTTTTTTTTGCAAAATTTTCATGTAGATTTGCTGTGATATGGATGTGTTGATTGGATGTGGTGATTGTGCACAAATAGTAGTACAAGATGTAGATTGTGCCATGTAGTAGTACAAAATTTTCAGAATTTGAGAGATAGAATTTGGCTGATGTGTTTGTCCTGCTATTGCTATTGTTGATTGTGCCATGTAGGTTGGGCATTACGGACTTTTCGACTTGTGCTGAATACTATAATTGATGCTCTTGCTATGACCTCTGGATATTGGAATTGCACTCAATAATCTCTTCCAGGTTAATTTTACATGTAAATGTGAGATATGTCGTCCTTTTGCATGGTCATATCGCGTTTGGTCCTGCTGCATGATGCGTGTGCGGTTCCTGATTGACATGTACTAGATAATTAAGCTTGCTGTTTTGCTACTGAGTAAATGGTGCACGTGATGGACACATACTGTTATGTTCCATGAATGAATTGTGCTGCTTCTTTCTATCCTGTGATTGTTGTTTATCTTTTAGATAGCTTGTCTTTTCTTCTTTTGAGAATCAGATTTGGACAGATTGTTTGTGCTGTCAATCAGGTGAAGGGATGAATGAATGTTATTAGATGGATTGATGAATGTATGAATGGATGTTGTTAGATGGATTGATGAATGGATGAATGGCTGTATAAATTGATGATTGATACTATATTCACTGTTGTATGAATGTGAAGAAAAATGTTTGACACTTGACAAAAGTAAGGATTTGAAATATCATGATGATCTAAATTGTTCACTCTATCTTGTTTGAATTTACAGACTTTCTTGTGTTGCATCTCCGTGGAGTCATCGTCGTCGGAGCTGTTGGTCCCTGATCATCCCGCCGTTGTTCGACTTCATCCTCTAAAGCCGAGGGTGAGCTACAAATCCATCTCCTCCGTTTTATTTTCATGTCACTAGATTTTATTTTCACGTTAAGTCGCGTAACCTAGGCGTCTCCCGTCCGAAAGGGTTGCATCGATAAATATGCATTCAATTGCATATTTATCACCGCAACTTTTTCGGATTGTCCAGCGTTTTCCACGGACAGCCCGAGGATGTGTAGATTGGGTACGTTTTCCATGCCCTACCCCGTTTCGAGACAGGATTTCGGCGGCGCCTCCCCGTTGTTCTCCGGATGCACATTCTCTCGGCTTATTGCCGAGACGTGTATCTGGAGAACAGCGGGGAGGTGCTGCCGAAATTTTGTCTCGAAACGGGGTAGAGCATGGAGAACGTACTCAATCTACACATCCTCGGGTGGGATTAGGACCTATCTTTACCTATTAGAGATGTAGGTGGATTCGATGCCGTCAACGCGGTAGAAAATAAAAATTTGATGTGATTAATTTAAATGAATACTTAATTTTGTTGTGTGGCTCCCAATAAAGCAGAGGATGGCAGATAATCTATGGATGTACAGTGGTTTTATCCGCTGGAATCGAGTTACACCAGAGTGGGTCGCGAGAACCGATGTGTATTTGAAGGAGATATTCCATCGTCCAATGAGAATTATCCCACAATGCCCCTGTGCTAAATGTGAAAGACGTCTCCGTAAAAATCAGACGGACATGTCTGAGCACCTTCGCACGCACGGATATATGCCAAACTTTGACATGCCGCCGATAAACTTTGCCGAGCGGGACCGTGGTAGAGAGGAGGTGATGCGACAACGCATCGGTGGTTATGCGGACGACGGGGTCAGAGACATGCTAGATGATGTCATTGCTGCGGAGATGGCACATGCGACACCTTCAGAGAATGAACTGGAGGAGCCGGAGGCAACCGCAAAGGCCTTCTTGGAGATCTTGGCCTCGTCAAAGAAACCTCTTTATGCGGGTGCCAAAGTCTCTCAGCTGGATGCCATCTCGCAACTGATGGCAGTCAAGGCTGAGTACGGCTGTAGCCAGAAATGCTTCGAAGCATTTCTGGGAGTATGGGTTAATAGCCTCCCCGAGGGGCATGAACTGCCGAAAAGCATGTATGCCACGAAGAAACTCATGAAGGCACTCTCTATGGATTATGAGAAAATACATGTTTGTCCGAAGAATTGCCTTTTGTTTAGGCACGAGTATGCGGATGACAAGTACTGTAGGGAGTGCGGTTCCTCTCGGTACCTTGAGGTGGTCGGTGAGGATGGTGAGAAGAGGCAGCTAGGCATCCCTACAAAGGTTCTTCGGTATCTGCATTTCATAGAAAGACTGCAGCGCCTTTTCATCACGGGGGAGTCTGCCAAAATGATGAAGTGGCACAAGGAAGGTATAAGGTACCATCCAAATAAAATCGTACATCCATCAGAAGGCGAAGCATGGAAGTCGTTCGATGAAGAATACCCTGAGGAAGCAGCCGAGGTTGAGAATGTCAGAATTGCCATATCAGGTGATGGGTTCAATCCATATGGTATGTCGTCCAATGCATACAGCTGCTGGCCCGTGTTTGTTATTCCTCTCAATCTCCCTCCCGGTGCCCTAATGCAACGCAATACCATGTTCTTGTCGCTCATCATTCCGGGGCCTGAATACCCGGGGAAGAATTTGGGTGTGTTTATGCAGCCGCTGGTGGATGATTTGCACCATTCTTGGTACTTCCCGAGGTTGACATACGACCGAGATCTGCAGAGAAATTTCTTGATGAAAGTTTGGTTGCACTATTGCATGCATGACTTTCCCGGTTATGCCCTTTTCTGCGGATGGTGTACAAGTGGGAAGATGCCATGCCCAGTGTGCATGCAGGCTCTACATTTAATTTGGCTGAAGAAGGGTGGCAAGTATGTAGCATTTGACCTGCATCGACAGTTCCTCCCTCCAGACCATCCAGACAGGGAAGACAAGAAGAACTTCACGAAAGGCCGGGTTGTCCATGAAGTAAACGAGATTCCAACGTTTTCGGGGGCAGATGTTCTTGCTCAGCTAAAAGCTCTCAAGCCTGAAGGCGAAGGCAAAGGCAAAGCCAAAGCCAAAGCCAAAGCCAAAGGCGAAGGCGAAGGCCAAGGCCAAGGCAAAGGCAAAGCCAAAGCCAAAGGCTTCGAGGGATATGGTGAGACGCACAACTGGACTCACATTACCCCCTTCACGAAGCTTCCCTATTTCAAGGACCTCAAACTTCCTTACAACATCGATGTGATGCACACCGAAAAGAATGTCGCAGAGTCCCTTTTCCGCACGATCCTCAACATTCCTGATCAGACGAAGGATAACGTTAAAGCTAGAGCCGATCAACAGAAAATTTGTGATAGACCACGTCTAAACATGAAGCCTCCCACAGGCGGTCGAAGAAACTGGTTCAAGCCAGATGCTGACTTCATACTTAAAAAACCAGAAAATATGGAGGTATTGAAGTGGCTCAAACAAATAGTGAAGTTCACTGATGGTTATGCATCGAATATAAGTAAGGGAGTCAATCTTTCAAGGGGCAAAGTGACCGGGCTCAAGAGTCATGACTATCATGTATGGATTGAGCGGATAATGCCGGTGATGGTTCGAGGTTATGTCCCCGAGCATGTCTGGCGAGTGCTTGCGGAGCTAAGCCATTTCTTCCGCACGCTCTGTGCTAAAGAAGTATGTCCCGAGGTGATTAGACAATTGCATAAGAAGGCACCGGAGTTCATATGCAAGCTAGAGAATATCTTTCTGCCAGGCTTCTTTACTCCGATGACACATCTCATTTTGCACCTCGCGAACAAGGTATTGTTGGGGGGGGCTATGCAGAATCGTTGGCAGTACGGCCCTGAGAGACAGAACAAGCATCTCCGACACAAATGTGGAAACAAAGCTAAGATTGAAGCTTCCATAGCTGAGGCAGTTATCCTAGAGGAGGTGTCAGACCTCAGGACATCGTACTATCCAGACCACGTTTCCACTCTGCATAATAAGGTGCCTCGATACAATATAGAACAACCCAAGTATAAAGCCAAGCTCCATCTATTCAGCGGGCAAGGTGGCAGGGCTAGGGGCTCGAAATCTTATAACATGCCACAACAAGAGTGGGAGGACCTCATGTTCTATGTCTTGCACAACATCAAGGAAGTTGAGGATGTGTGGATGAGGTAATACCACTACACCATTCCTTTATGTCTTGCACAACATCATGTTCTATGTTCACTTAGTCCCGTTCTAACACCGCTTTTCTTCTTTTAGTCAATTCGTTCGTGAGGAGTGGACGGGAATGATTCCTCCTACTGAGGCGGAGGAACTTACTCTTCTCCAGCATGGAAACCCTGGAAGGAAAAATTTTGTTGCTTGGTTCATGGAGAAAGTAAACTTTCACATTCCCCTATTAAATACCTAGTTCAACATTTATTAGTTTACCGAACTAATGCACCCAACAATTTCAATTAAACATGTAGGGACAAGATCCGAACATATCCATGGATGACGAATTGAGATGGGTTTCCATGGGTTTTGACCCTCGGGTCAAGACATGTGAAAAGTATGATGTGAATGGGTATCGCTTCCATACAGAGGAGCACCAGAACAGCCGACCTGATCCCAAGACTATAAATACCGGAGTGTACACGCAATGTGTTTTTTATTCCTTATTATTATGCTTTTTTCTTCATTATTAATGTACTAATTGTTTATTCTCTTTTCAATGCAGGTTCGCTAAACATGGGCAAGGGGAAGGCCGACGACACAGGTTTCCTATCGAAGCTCACCAGGATGACTAGTCGGAGTGGTCGACCCCGTACTCTTCCCTCCCGACTACTTGAGGATGACTCCTCACAGGAAGGTCGAGGGAGAGGTGCCCCTAGAGGTGGAGGGGGTGGGGGGAGCCCCTAGAGGAGGACAGGGTCGGGGCCAGAAACAGCGCTCCCTCACCGACTTAGGGGTGTCCTCTTCGAGGCCCTCCTCTACCGAGGAGGAGGAGGAGGAGGTTCGCGAGGAGGAGGAGGTTCAGGAGGAGGAGGAGGAGGAGGTTGGGGAGGGGCGAGGAGGAGGAGGATGGTGGTGGCAGCGAGGGGGTTGCCCACAACAAGGGGTGGCTGCGTGGTAATGCAAAGCTCCCTCCCCTTCCTGCTACCGAGGAGCAGAAGTGGCTCATTGAGCCCAAGGGGAAAGAGTAAGTGCCACTTAATCATAATTTAATTCTTTTGCTTGTACACATGCTAATATTTTCATTCTTTTGATTGTACACATGCTCATATTTTCATTCTTTCTATCTTTTGCAGCAACTGGATAATTCCTAAAGGGGCCCGTCTTCCAAACGGCGTCATCACCGTTTTGCTGAAGGAACACTGGCCGGCTGTTCTGTCCGGATCCAGTCAAGCAGCCTGAGCACCGGGTTTTGGCCACGAGCTGGGACCACTGGGAAGCGGCCCCCCACCCGGACCATACCACGTATGCTAATGCCGTGATCAAATTTTTTTGGGTAAGTTCTCTTCAGAAGCACGAGTCTTGAGTTTCGTTCGTAGTTTATCATCGAATGGTTTAACTCATGGCTTCTTCCATTCTGGTTTTCTGAATGATTGTAGAGATACTATCGAGTTCTTGAGGAGCACAAGTCCACTGCCGACGAGATCGTGCTGCGCCAAGCGAGGAAGAAGGCCCGTCAGATGCAGTACGATGTGCGCTGGGTGGCCATCTCGCAATATCATCACGATGCTCTTGAGACGAAGATGACCAAGGAAGACGCGTGGAGGATGCATGTTACCTTGGAGAGGGAGGAGTACTTGGCCGTAAGTATAACAGACTTTTCATTCTGGCGTTTGTGCTAAATTTCATCGTTTCGTGTTGACATGCCATTATGCTTTCATTATGTAGGTGTGTCCTGGTTGGTGTTATGGAAAGGCCGATGGATGGGCGGCATTGGTGGATCTGTGGCTCGGTCAGGATGCAGAGTGGGCTGCTAAGAGCAAGAAAAACCGGGCTAACCGAGGGACCGACGGAACACATGGTCAGGGAAACCGGAACCACTTTAGCCACAAGAAAGTTCAGGTATATCTATTTACATGAAACATTCTTCTTCTTCTATTTACCGTCACTTTCTTATGTATCACTAACCTATGTTTGGTGGTGCAGGAGGAGAAACTGAAGCGGCCGCTCTTTGACATAGAGGCGTGGCAGATCGCCCATACGCGGAGTAAGTCCAAGGAGGGCAAGGGCGACTACTACGGCAATAGCGGGGAGAACCTGAAGGCCTACGAGGAGGTGTATCTAAAGGTAAATCCTGGCACTCCTAATCCCTTAAAGAAGGCTATGGACGAGAGGGCGGTGGTGGGCATAGGGCTGAAGCTTCATGGTCGGCAGGCGGTTCTGGATGCCGTGTGTACTCCTTCTATCTCCTTCACACGGCTCCGAGCTACAGACCCGAGCCTGAGCCAGCGCACGAGCACGACCAGTTCACAGTCACACTCCCTCCTAGCCCAGCAGACCAGCGTAAGTATTTTCCCTCTTATCTTCCTTTTTGCTCACTTTATTTTCCGCATTGAGATGTTTTATGAGTTCATCATGTCATATCGTAGGCCTACATGGAGTACACACGCCAGGAGACCATGGCGTGGCAGGCGAGAGTTGCAGCAGTCCAGGAGCACAGCACTCGCATGATGACGGTTAGTTTAGCCTCTTTCACTTCACTTCCATATTTGCACTTTCATTTCTTCTGACCTTCGTGTTTGCTTGGTCAATTCACATGCAGCGCGTTTTTGAGAGCATGGCGGCCGGCACGGTTCCTGTAATGGAACCACCACCTGCTGGACCTGCACCAGTGCTCCTTACCTTTGAGGAGTTTCTGGCACAGAACATGGAGGCTGCGGTTAGTACTTCCCCAAACTCATCAACCACTACTTACCGTTTATTCAAACCCTCTGGTTGCCATTGATGCTTTGACAGATAACTGTGAAACTTAGAATGTCACAGCTTCACCATTAGTCATGAACACAACACTCACTTCCTTGCTGAAAAACACTCACTTCACCATTAGTCAAATTTCTAGATTTAGTTTAGAAATTTGTAAACATTTGGCAAAAGAAGCATCATTTTCTCTTGATTATTAAGTGTATATATGTATTAAGAGGCACCAAGATAAGGGCTTTCAAGTTATATATCAGAAATAAATCATCTACTTTGACGGGTGTATGAAATCCTTAAGGTTTAACATACAACCATGCATGTCAAAATCCAATGGCATGTTCCATTCAAATGGCATGAAAACAATTTGTTCTTACAATCAACATATTACAACAGCACGTCGCCCTAAAGATATTCAATGTAACATATTCCATAAAGGAATTAAAGATATCAATCCCATTATCTTATCAGCAATATTGTTCTCATCAGCCACTGCTTACCGTTTATTCAACACAATCATATATCCCCTTACCATGTCTTTTCGAACATCCAGGGAACCGGTGGATCATCCGTTGGTGGTGGTGCCGGTCTTCGCATAACTCCCGAGTCACGGAGCCCGGTCACTCCCATCCACCGAGGAGGTGGCGGTGGCGGTAGCGCTGCCGCTAGCAGTGACGACCTGGGCTTTGGCGGTGACGACCTTGGCGGTGGTGGTGGACGTCCTGGCGCTTAAGCATGTGGGTCTTTAGATGACTTCTGGTCTTTTATGCTCCTCTAGATGACTTGTGTGCTCCTTTAGATGACTTGCGATGATGCTTATGTTGTTTGCGATGATGCTTATGTTTGTGATGATATTTATGTTCTTGTGATGAAGTGGATCGATGCTTATATGAGGATGATGCTCCACTTCGTCATCGTTTCGTTCTTGTGATGTTGGTTGTGAGGATGATACTTATATCTGCTGTGTATGTCTATTTCATCATATATATCTGTTGTCTATTTGAATTGAATTGATTTGAATTAAAACAGAGAAAAGAAAAAAAATCAGAAAGAAACTATGCCGACGGCCTTGCCGTCGGCATAGGGCAAGGCCGAGCTACCAGTGCCTGCCACGTGTCCCCTATGCCGACGGCCTTGCCGTCGGCATCTATTTAACTCTATGCCGCCACGTGTCGGCCAACTGTACTCCCTAGCACCAGACTATGCCGACGGCCAGGTCGTCGGCATATATTCAAATATATGCCGACGGCTTAGCCGTCGGCATAAACTGGAGCCAGGGAATACCAGCATGTGCCACGTGTCAGTACTATGCCGACGGCTGAACCGTCGGCATATATTTAAACATATGCCGACGGCTTAGCCGTCGGCATAGTGCTGACACGTGGCGCATTTTTACTGGGTGTAACTTGACGGTGCGCCGTCTGCCGCCGTCATACGAACTAGTTTGCCGACGGCCAATCTGTGCCGACGGCCGTACGGACACCGTCGGCATAGGTACCTATGCCGACGGCTTTTCTATGCCTACGGCAGGCCCAGGTACGCCGACGCAAACGATGCTGACAGGGCTATGCCGACGGCGGCCGTCGGCATAGGTCTATCCCGACGGGATTTGGTCGGCATAGCCAGTAATTCCGGTAGTGCATGGGCTGCACCTCTATTTAATCAGATACACCTTGTACAACAAGGATACAATCAATCTGATCCTAATCAGATCGTAGACTACCATACACAGCAGATTACAATTGCTACATAATATCTAATCATAATTATGGGAGATATGGCTGATACTATTCTATGTATGTTAACATTCCCCCTCAATCTCAACCGGCCACAAGGTTGAGATTGTGTCTTAATTTCTCCAGCACGATCTTTGTAGCAGGTTTAGTGAAGGCGTCTGCTACTTGATCACCAGAAGACACAAAACGTACATTCAATGCTCCTTGTGCCACCTTTTCTCTGATGAAGTGGAAGTCCACCTCAATATGCTTCGTCCTTGCATGGAACACCGGATTTGCACTTAAGTATGTGGCACCCAAATTATCACACCATAAAACTGGTGGTCGTGGCTGAGATACTCCCACGTCTCTAAGCACAGACTGCACCCATGTGACTTCAGCTGCACCATTTGCAAGGGCCTTGTACTCCGCCTCGGTACTAGATCATGACACTGTTGGCTGTTTTCTGGTACTCCAAGAAATCAGATTGGGTCCGAGGAAGACCACAAAACCACCTGTGGAGCGTCTATCATCGGCACATCCCGCCCAGTCAGCATCAGTGAAAACACTCAGAAGTGTGGAGCGTGACTGACGAATGTGAAGACCAGTAGCCACAGTACCTTTAACATATCTTAGTATGCGCTTCACGGCCTCCCAATGCACATCAGTGGGTTTGGACAGATATTGGCACACTTTGTTTACAGCAAAAGAAATATCCGGACGGGTAAGCGTGAGATACTGCAACCCTCCGACCATACTGCGATAGTTGAAGGCGTCATCACCATTGAGAGGAGTGCCAAGGTTTGCTGCCAACTTATCGGTGATGGACATAGGAGTGGAAACCACCTTGCAATTCTCCATATCTGCACGGTGAAGTAGGTCATCGGCATACTTACGCTGAGAGAGCACCATTCCCCCTGAATTGTAGGTGGCTTCAATCCCAAGGAAATAAGCGAGACGACCAACATCTCGGGAGATATAGATGCGACCAGTGGACTTGTCAAGACACTTATAACCTTTATGAAACGGACTATATCCGAGAAAAACGCACATCTTGGATCGGAACTCAAGTTTTCGGGAGTTGTATTTGCGAAGACTAGGCCAACACACACATCCGAATATACGAAGAAAAGAGTAATCGGGAGTGATGTGAAGAAGGCGTGTGAGTGGTGGCATATTTTGAAGGGTCCGGCTGGGCATGCGGTTGATCAAATAACATGCGGTGAGAAAAGCTTCATCCCAATAACGCAAAGGAAGATTGGAGTGAGCGAGGAGAGCAAGCCCGGTTTCAACCAAGTGACGGTGCTTCCGTTCAGCTATATCGTTTTGTTGGGATGTATGTGGACAGGATATGCGATGAGAAATACCAACACGCTGAAAAAATTTATGCAAGCGGTGGTATTCGCCCCCCCCCCCCCCAATCAGATTGAATCGCACGGATTTTTGTGTTGAGGAGTCATTCGACATGGGCCTGAAAATTGTAGAAAACTTGTTCGACATCAGATTTATGTTTAAGAAGATAAATCCACGTAAAACGGCTAAAGTCATCAACAAAGCTAACATAAAATTTGAAACCTCCAAAGGAGGCAAGGGCAGGACCCAACACATCGGTATGAATAAGCTCAAGTGGTTTCGAAGAAACACGGGAAGAATTATTGTAAGGTAATTGATGACTTTTGGCGCGTTGACATGCATCACAAACGAAAGTATCATGACTCGACGAACAAGGGAGTTTATTTGACCGAACGACAGACTCAACTACATTATTTGAAGGGTGACCCAAGCGATGATGCCACTGACTCGATGAAGACCTAACTCCGGAAAACGCTCGACATGAAGATGACGATGATGGCCGACCGTACGGGATAGGATGGAGACCATGGCGACTTCTATCGTGAAGAAGAACCCTCCTCGTGATTTTGTCCTTCACACAAAAAAAATTGTGAAATTCCACAAACACTCGGTTATCCGAAACAAGACGGTAAACAGAAAGAAGGTGTTTGTGAATTTCAGGAACATGCAACACATTATTAAGATGGATGGGATCACGTGAGCCAGCTAGTTTAGTATGACCAATGTGAGAAATTTCCAAACCTGCACCGTTTGCGACTTGAACTTGATCCTTCCCACCGTAGCGCTCATGCATCGTCAAGCGGTAGAGGTCGCTGGTGAGGTGGTCGGTAGCACCGGTATCGAGGTACCAGTTGTTGTCGCGATGACCGTACGTCATCATGTTGCCGCTGCGATGATCATCCGACTAGTAGGCGTGGTTGTAGCGCTCGCGACAGTCGATGGCGTAGTGCCCCTCCAGGCAGCAAATCTGGCACCGGGGTGGGCGACGGTTTCAGCTGCCACCGCCGCCGTTGTGGCATCCACCGTTGTTGCCACGGTTGCCGCCGTTGCCATGGCGGCCGCCATTGCCACCATTGTGGCCGCCGTTCCTACTCCCATGACTGCCGTTGCTATTGCGGCTGCCATCACGGGACCCGTTGCCATTGCCATGGCGCATGGCGTTGTTGGCGGATGAAGAAAAGTTGCCGCTGTTGGCTGCATGCTGTTCTCGACGAGCTTCAAAACTGAGAAGGTAAGAATAAAACTCGGAGAGGCTCACTTGGCCGGTGAAGACAGAAAGCGCTGTCATGAGCGGGTCGTACTCCTGTCCCAGCCCCCCGATGATGTGCCCAATGATCTCGTCATCGGACAGTACCTCGCCGACGGTGGCCAGCGCGTCCGCATAGCCCGTCATCTTGTGGAAGAACTCTGCAGCGGACATGTCGTTCTTCTTCGTCTGCGACAGCTGCGTGCGAAGTTGACGTACGCTGGCCCGGTTTTGAGCGGCGAACATGGCGCCGAGGGAGGACCACACGGCCGCCGAGGAGGTCGCTCGCGTCATCTGGGCGAGCACTTCCTCCGTCATGGAAGACAGGAGTGCGCCGAGCACGGCCTAGTCAGTGCGCCGCCATGGCTCGTACTCGGGGTTGGGCACTGAGTGTGCAGCGTTGCCGGTGCCCTGGACGATCGTCTTTGGTGGCGCAGGAATGGACCCGTTGAGGTAGCCGAAGAGGCCGGCGCCGGTGAGGTTAGGTATAACCTGCGCTTTCCACAGCAGGAAATTGGCGCGAGTGAGCCGGACGGTGATGAGTCCGGCGAGCGACGGCATGGTGGTGGTGGAGCCGGAGACGATCGCGCCGGCGGTGGTGCCGACCATGGCGAGAAGATGGGATCGGGCTCTGGTTACCAAGTTAAAAAAGATAAAATATGTTTGCCGTAGATTGCCCCATGGGCTGCACCTCTATTTAATCAGATACACCTTGTACAACAAGGATACAATCAATCTGATCCTAATCAGATCGTAGACTACCATATACAGCAGATTACAATTGCTACATAATATCTAATCATAATTACGGGAGATATGGCTGATACTATTCTATCTCTACTCCTAATGGAAGAGTCCGTTGGTTTCGTCTCGTCACCCCCCCATCGAACGATACCTTCAACCCACCGATTTTTTCCTCTCCCCTGCAAAACCGGTGGGCATAAAACCAGGGAGAAAAAGACTGTCGGACCGATTTTTTTCCTATCCTCAGAACGAATCGCTCCACCCGAATCCTCTCTCCCTCGATCTCTCTCGGCCCTGTCTTCTAGGGTTCCCACACCGCCGCCCCCGTTGCCTCCATGCCACAATCGCCGCCGCCCTCGTTGCCTCCTACATCGTCGCCCCTCGCCGCTGCCAACCATCCATCCGTCGTCCAGCTACACGTCCTAGAGCCATAGCCCTCACCCGGTCATGGCTCCTTCTCTTCCGCCGCTAGGGCATGCGTGCCGCGGCTTGCCAGTGGCAGGTGGTAGCGCTGCCCCAGTCTTCCGCTCGACGATGTGGCCGTCAAACAGATCGACACGGCACGCTGCGGCGGAGAGGGTGACGAAGCGGGAGTCCAAGTACCGGACCGGCGTAAGGCCAGGGCAGGGAGGTGCCCAATGCACCTCGCGCTTTGACTCCATCCTCATGCTCCGAACGACCAAAGGGATTTGGGTGGTCAACTCTGAAACTTGGAATTGTCGTTTCTTTTCTGAAAATCTGAACTTTGCCACTTGATTGTGCCCAGTTAAAATGGATGAGCAGGCCGGCTAGGTGGAGTCGTGCGACATGTGTATGACTAGCAAAATTTGATTTTTTGTGTGGTCTCTTTACTCCCCCGCTTACCACAACGATAGCTACAGGCTGATGTGAAGAAGCAACTAAAATAAGATGTACTTGGACGCGTCAAGTCAGACCTGTAATGGTCGGCTGTGTGTAGAACCACCTCTAGCCATCAAGGTAAAGAACTCCAGATCCATTGATTCTTTTGTATTTATTTCTGTAAATACTTAGTAGTATAAAAAATGGATCAAAGATAGTTTCAGAGTTTTTTTGTGGCTTGGCGAATAACACAACTGCATGGTACTGAAGACGATATAGCAAAGGAGCGAAAACTTGCAGCAGCACTCCATCACCCTCTCGACGAGCTGCAGGTAGATCGTAGCTGAGGATGCGGCGCTGACCACCGAGGTATGCGCTTCTCTCCTTGCCCTTCATGCTGGCATCAACAAGGCCGAAAGATCTTCATGCTGGCAACCTGCTAGCGACAGTAGAAATTAACAATCCTCTGTTTGTGTTTCTACATGGTGGGAGATATACGCACAGGACCGGAGTGCATGCCCGGCCACAGAAGCATCAGGGTGCTCCACGCTCGAGACTAGCAGTCGGACTCAAAAAGTCACAACATTCTGCAGGTACAGCAACCACTTGACGCCGAACCTTAATGTGTTCGCTTTAGCTTCAGCGGCACCATTAACTAATCTCTCATGTTATATGAACAGGTTCTAAATGTTTAGCAACGCAATTCACAGTAGTTTCAGAAGCACAAATTGATGTCTATAACTTATTTAGGATAACGTTTTGCTCCACTTGGTAGATATATAACAAGACAATAGAGAGGGATGTAGAGAGCTATTTTTTCAATACTCTCAATATTTTCATTCATGACTGAACATGCCAGAGTATGACAGTATGCTTCCTTTTTTCACTACATAATACATTCTAATTCAGATAATGCAATAATGCATGCTGAACTCACTCATTTCAGCTGAGTGCATGTTGTCTATATCTCTTAATTGTTGTAGGCCAAGATGAATTCCTGAAGTGTTAGATTCTTTAAGATGCCGGTGCATAGAGCTTTTAGCATTTAGCCTATCATATTTTTTTGTTAAAATAAGAAGTGGAAATGGTCAGCTTTAATCAGATATGTCTGCTGAAAGCCACATTTGGATAATCTTTTCTCTTTTCTTAGTTTGGTCGCCCATGGATCAGCTTAGTGTGTTTGCCTTTTTCACTAAAAGCATTTATACTTGGGAAAAATCCATCGCCACTAGCTCTGAAACATCAACAATGTTAGCCTCTCATAAAGAGAACTCATCGATATGATTGAACATGATACATTTGCCGGTGGTTGACTATGTATTGATCCGGAAATAAGTGGATCTGCAATAGGAAATGATACTTTTATCTTCTTGATGGTGATTAATTTTTGTGTATGAGAAATTACAATCGACAATCTGGCATAGTATGATCTGGATAGCTTCAAACATAGAAGTAGACATCTCATGACCTTGTTTTATATTACTGAAGTGTGGATATTTATGTATAGAGTAAAACGTGTCCATGCTATTTATTTTCCATAGTCATTGTTGCCTATACCCTATTTAAATTGCTGCCTTTATTGTCCTTATTATTATCTGATGATAGCCCATTGGGAAATAAAAGAAAGTGAGTTAACTACTTTGTTCCTTATTTCAAGTACCAAATTTACATTCATCATTTAGTGGTTTGTCGAAATTCTTCTGCCTATGACTTTGAAATTGGCCAGTAGAAGCCAACATGCCACCCTCTTCACCACCACAGCCTCAGTCAAAGATTTGTTCATTTTAGTGGGAGTAAGGATGGGAACATTGATTTATATATGGTAATGTTTCATGCTCATTTCATTGATCATCAGCGTTACTCCTTTGATAAATGATATTTACAGTACTTCTGGATGACAAAGAGCTTGAGTTGTGTGTGAAGCTCCAAAAGGAATACCTGTAAGACTCCTTCAACTTAGTAAGATTGCATATGTCCTTTGCGCATATAGGGACATTCAGCTGACAATCCTACACTAGGTTCACACATATAGGGACATTCAGCTGACAATCCTACACCAGGTTCACATATATACGAACCTGAATCTGTATGCTTAAAACCGGATGTGGCGGTAATCCACTTATCAAGCAGAGCAAAAAAATCTTAGCTATACTCAACATAGCAGAATGTTAAGCTTGGCACTGATGCATTGCTACGGAAACATAGCTTTACTGATATAGCTGAATGTTCAGCTTGGCACTGATAATAGCTGAATGTTATTTGAATTTCAGCTATACAAGATTAAAGAAAAACTCAATCACATCAGGCATTGCTACGGGAAAAAATTGCACCGATTTACAAATAAGCACATTATATTATTGTCAATGTCTGGCCGCTTTTGTTCTCCCTAACAAAGATGACACATCCTCTCAGACTCAGAACAGTAAGTTGGCTGAAAATTCAAAGGTACCTACTATGCGACAATGTTTAATCTCTACTATTAAAGGGGAGTTAGTAGTCTCACCTCACCGGTTTAATCTCACAAATTCAGTTGTGGTCCATTTGATACTGATTTGGTTGGCTTCATACCTGCACAAAACTTCACAAAAAAAGATTACCAGCTTGTGTTTGCTGGATCTTTTTTTAATCAATCAGCTGTAATGAAAGGATACACTGTAGAATCTAGATTATTTATTGGTTCTAATTTTATAGGGTACTGTAATTAGTGGTAGAGAAATGTTTGCTGATATTTTTTTACCAGCAAGACCATAGTAAACTTTCCTGTTTTTCTTTCTGTAAGTACGAGATACCAACAATAACAATATATTAGTGTTTATTCATGGATGAACATTCATGGTTCTCTTCCTAATATGCCTTTGGTGCAAGTCATAACCTAATTAATCATCAACTTTTAGGCGATCCTTCGGCTCTGTATGTGGTATTTTGGTCAGTTGAGATGAATTGGCTGAACCTTAAATAGATGTTCATCAGGATCCATTGTTGTGCTTTCATTGCATATATGTATGTCTTGGTCTGTCGTTGTGTTACTATGCAAATGTAAAACCTGAGCCTTTATGGCCTTGGGCATTGATAAGTAGCATGCTCTTCATGCCTTCCTGTTCTAGACCAATGCAAATTACAAAACAAATGGGATTAAATGGATGTTGAGATACTCCACTTATTGTCTTCTGAATAAAATATCTGCTACATACAAGTGTTAGAATTTCATTCCTTTCGAGCAAGTGGCAAGATCAGATGTGGTGCTTATGTTTCATTTACTTTTTTACATTGCACATGTGAGCTTCCATCCTTCAGAAAGTTACCCTCTTATATTTGTAGTTGATTTTGACCCTTGACAGGTCATCTCCCGAAAGGTTTTCTGAAAAAAACTTCCCTTCCAAAGATAAATAGTGCTTCATTTGGATTTGGGAGGTTTTGGTCGTAGTTACTTAGATTTTTAGACCAATGCATGATGGATTAATACGATTTTCTTAATTGGTTGTAGATGTAGAACTGACAAACATGGTAGGCGCAGATGGAGCTAGCCATTGAGGAGGTTGCACAGATGGAGTTGACCGTGGAGGAGCTTACCCAAGGGTTAACGGAGCCGGAGGACGAATATCAGCACGCCATGGACATGTTCTTACATGGCGCTGGCCGTGGCCATGGGGATGCCTAGGGCCATGTCCGTGGCGTTGGCTGTGGGCGTGGCTGTGCCAGTGGCCGAGGCGTCGGAGGTGCCCATGGACATCCCAGGGGTGGTCCCCACGGGCGTGGCCGCAATTAGTCCTCGCCGCGGACGTGCCTATAGTTATAATTAGTTGTAGCTGTTCCATGAATGTAGGTCATAGTGCGACAAATTTTCTGCTTTTGTTTATCGGAATGAAATCGAAACATCTGGATTTGTTGTTCGTGTGGGTTCTTTGATTTTGCCGCGGAGGCTCCATACGGACCACCAACCAGCCACAAAGAGTCACCATGGGGTAGGCCGCGGAGGCTCCATACGGACCACCGACGAGCCACAAAGAGTCACCACGGGGTAGGCCGCGAAGGCTCCATACGGACCACCGACGAGCCACAAAGAGTCACCACGGGGTAGGCGTTAGAGTTTCGCGTGGAGGAGGCATGATGCAAGCAATCTTGTGTGTGTGTCTGCGCTGATGGGTGCCAGTGCTGAGCAACTGTCTGCACCGACTCAAAGAGTTGTGTCGGTGCTTGAAATAGCTATTGGTTTTGCTTCTACTCTGCCCGACTAAATTGACATAACCCCATTTGGAAGATTGCCTAGCTGATGTAGAGTCCCTTTTTAGTTACGGCTGTCTGAGCGGAATAATTTTCCTACTTTAGAACATGTGGCAAATTGCATTTCATTAGAGGTGGCTTTGCAGCAAATTGCATGAGTGGGTGGCTCATATTTCATTTCAGCAAGTCATACATTTATTTGGTTAAGATAGAAGGGTAAATGCATTGATTGATTGCTTCAAGAGTTAATAATAGACACGGTGGCGTATCAGTTGCATGCCCAACAACAAACATCATATTTTTGTTTCGTGGTAATACAGGACATTCAACTATATGTTACAACGTGGCAATGACTTAGGAGACATCGGATCTGACTTCTTGGCTCAGGGGTGTCACGGGGGGCGCACGCCTCCTCCCCCTTGATGGCGGTGGTGGATCGACACGAACACGGGGGAGAGGTTCAAGGTGGAGAGCGGGGCGGTTGGCGGGTGACTCCTACTTGGCAGTCCGTGGGGAAGTATGGTGTGAAAGAGAGATGGCGTATGGTGATGGTGAGGTGGGCGTCATGCGGTTTTAAAGGAGAGGGCTCCAGCAAGAAATGTCCGGCTACGGCGGGAAATCGGGCGAGAAGGGGAGGGTCCGACAGGAAATGGGAAGGGTCCGTCGTTGGGTGGATTTTTTGTGTTGGGACTTTGTGTTGCAGATAACATGGTGGATAGTCCGAACAAGCACATTTCTCCCCCACATATGGTCTGGATTTGGGGGAGCCCGAACTGTCCATACGGTTAAATTTTGAGGAGCCCGTGGGGAGTACGTTTGATGTCCAAACATGCCCATGTATGAGGAAGAAATGAGCTTCGACCTTAAAGTTCAACTTAACATTTGTCTGATTTATTTATATGCATTGTAGTTGCTACGGGCATTCTCCCGGTGTATGTTAACACACGGAATGGACCCGAATGGCAGCCACCGTGGCGGCAGCTGTCCGCAGCATAGAGCACCGAGGCACACCAGCTTCCCGTTCCCAAGATTTCGAGGCTGCCAAGCACTGTTTCGGTGCCCGTCATGGGGTCCCAGACGACCAGTAACGGCGTATTCAAATGCTTATTGAAGTACCGAAGGAGGACGCGGCCGTGGCGACAATCTTTCACGGCATATTGGCGCTGGGGTTCGGGACCGCGCGCGAGGAAATCGGTGGTGGGGAAGAACTCGGCGCAGGATTCCGGCCAGTCGTGGAGGAAGCCAAGCATCGGAGGTGTTCGGTGGAAGTCGCCGTGGCGGCGACGGAAGCCGTCGCCGGCGAGGAGGTCGCGCCATGGCTTGCAGGCGAGGGAGGAGCGGAGGAGATTACCGGGCTCGTCCTTAGGGAGGCGGATGTGGATCTCCTCCACGAGCTCCTCCATCTCGCCCAGCTCCCGCACAAGCTTAGCCGGCATCGTCGCCTGTGCCTGCGGGCTGCGGCGGCTGAATGGATTTTGGAGGATTTTTTGGTGTTAGGGTTTCGAGTTGGAGAGGACGAAGAGAAGAGGAGTGAGGAAAAATTCTGGAGATCTGTCCGCTGACAGTTTTGAGATTTCCATTTCACACTCCAGTCCGTTAACTTTTTTTTTTTTGAGTAATCTCTAGTCCTTTAACTGTAACATATTTACTGACATATGCAATTCAGCGGCCCAGTGTATCTCGGACAGGCCCATCTTGCTATGGTCGAAAAAAAGTTCTTCCTCTAACTACTCCCTCTATTATATTTCATGTAGCTTACCAGATTAGGAACATATACCAAGGAGGACTAAAAGAGGCATTTTTGGACCATTTCTTCTGGGGTTTGGATGTTTTTACCCATGGGTGAACATCCAAAAATAATATTGTCGACGCCTCGCGCGCGCAAACATGCGCTTTTAATTCACATGCATGCAATGCCCAAGCGCATCACTCCCACGTCATCACCCCTCCCCCCGCTCCCGACCCACACATATCCCTCACGTGCTTCTCTCGATTTATTGCTCTCGTTACCCACGCGCCATCGCTCATTCATGAATCGAAATGAGAGTATTCACGTCCAAGTTTTCTTTGAAATTCCTTTCTCAAGTAACGGAGCGCTTTTTTCATCGTTCTCAAGTTTGTCGGCGCCCATTTTAAAGTCTAGCATATCATGGCAGGTGTTGCGGCACCCATATATTTTTTACGATACAATGGTAGGAATTTTAATAAATATATAGTCACAAAACATGTTGATTAAATGTGTCCATCCTTAAAGCGTATTTTTTATGATTTTTTTCTCTTGTACGTGTGTCATGGGATACATAACATAATAGTAGCAACAAAATTAAAAACAAACTTGAATTGGAAAGCCCACATTTGATCAAGCTGGGAGGAGACAAATCCATTGGCCAGCAAACCACATGGAATGCCTCTCCACGGGAAAATACATTTTTTTTATTTTGCAGAACTATAAAGGTGCAACCCTTAAATTATTGTTAACTATCAACAACTTCATTGACTTTTTTTTAGCGATGAGTAAGAAAGAGGATTGCAAACTTGAGAAAGATCCATTCGAGAGGGTACTTGGGACTGTCCTAAAATAGATTTGGGTTTTGATGCCTCTTTTATAGCATGGTACAATCTCTCACCCAAAAAGACAACAATTCATCGATGTGATAGACACACCATGATCCTAATAAGATATTTTAATGGTCTTTACCCTTTCCATTACTTCCATAACGAAAATACAACATTCAGCAAGAGATATGGACACAAGAAATGAGAAAGGAAACTAAGCGAGCTCAAGCATCGCTTAGAGTTTCTAAGCTCCCACAAATTCTCGGCCTCTGGTGGTTGGGGTCTGAGGAGGTTTTGTGCCCATTTGTCAATGTGTGCCCCGCTGATTAGGTGTGTATGGGCCTACTTGTAGGATATCATGGCGTTCCTACAGAGATTTTGCCCTCTCGCCACTCTTTGGGTTTTGTGGGTGGCGGTTGTGCGAGGCTATGGTCGGTGGTATTTCCTGTCATCCTGTGAGAGGGGTGGTGGTATGATCTGTACTAGATTGCAGGCATTGACTTCTCGCGGAGGGGGAGTTGTCTGCAGCGCCCTAGGCTCCATCTTCTGCGGATGTGGGAGGGGGCGGCGAAGGGGGTTTCCCGCCTTGGTGAGTTCCCCTCTGATAACCCATAAGTGTAGAAAATCTGTTGTAGCCCCATTAGATAAGTAAGAGTGTCTAAACCCACGAGGGGCTGAAGAAATTGGTTGATGAAAACTAGTAAGGAGTCACTAAAAAAAGCTGCAAAGATTGGTTGATGCTTTGTTTGATCACAACAATAATTGTAAGAACTTAACTTGTAAGAAAAGTGCAATGGTGCAGCAAGTGGCACAATCCTTTTTTGTGCTAAGGGGAAGACGGTTGTCTTATTTATAGCGATCAAATCGCTCTCGGGGACATACAAGAATTTCACCAAGTTGTTTCCATCTAGTTTCACTGAGTTAACTTTCAGTGCCTTGATAATTGTTTTGTGGTGGAACCTATGCAAATATTGTTCTTACTTGAACATAATACATACTTATGATTGTACCCTTAATTACATCAGCAGATACACAAGAGTAATTAAGATACCATCTAACCATAGCATTAAACTCTAGGGTTCCAACAACCCCTTATGCAATAGTTTATAAATTCAAGGATTGGTAATTTCTGTCACTCCAGCCACCCATCATAGACAACTAATCACACAATGATCTCCTCTAGGCCCTTAAAGGTTAAGTGATATGTAATCGACGCTTGCACATCACCACTAGATATCAAACCACAACATAATATCAAAACATTAAACTTTATTCGATTTCACATGATTAATAGCAACAAGGTCACATGTTCCCAAAAACATAACAGACTACTCATGAGACATCAAATGGATCATGATGAGTGGGGTAATGATATGATTACAAATCTGAACATACAAATCTCTCACCAATTAAACCTCTAAACATCAACTACGAGCAGTAAGCAACACCACAAAGTAATCTCGTCAACAAATCTGAGTGTTGGTGATGACATTGACTCTGATTTCCCCCTTCCGCATTCCCACAGATCAGCCTGCCGAAGGTGCAAAGTGCTCCACCTCACAGATAGTAGTGAAAAAACACCGTAAAATCAATCTGGATATTTTAAGGTAATATAGGACCATGGACATGCCAGAGAGCACCCGAGGGATGCCTATGGGCCCTACGCGCCCCTGGCTTGCGGCTCAGCCTGGACGTGGCGAGCGGGCTTTTGTCTCGCGGCCCATTATGGACCAGACCGAACGGTCCTGGGCCGGTAAAAAAACCGGCCCAGGCTGCAGATTTCGGCTTGAAACTTCGTCGGTCCTGTCCGGTCTTTAACCCGGACCGCTCGCAGGACTGGGAAAATGACGCATCGTCACCTTTACTCGCTCCGCCGTCGTCTCCTCTACACGCGCCACCATCTTCTCCAATGCCCTCACGCCTCCTGCTCTCCAAGGCCATATCCTCTCCAGCACGGCTAGTGCACGCACACACCAGCACATGCAACAGCAGCGCGCAGCACCAGCAAGCACACGCAGGGCACCACCACATAGCACCCATGGACATCGGTCTCCCCATGATGAACCATCCTGTCTAGGAGGTCCTCCGTCGTGAGGTCTTCATCACAGTGCAAGGGATCGTCCGGATTCGTCCTGAAGCCAACGCCATGGTCCTCCTTCCCCGACTCCGTCTGCCATCGTTCGTCGTCGATTATGTCGCCATCGCTGCTTCCCCGGCCTCCCCGACGCCTGCATCGAGTTCTCCGTCAGCCACCACCCATTTCCCCTCAGCCCCCTCATCTGATTAGGTCCCCCAGCCATCTCTCGTCGACGGCATTGTCACCACCTTGCGGCCGGTGGTTGTTGGTCGGTCCTCTCGGTCCGGCTCGGACTTCGCGACTGCCGGTCTGGTCCCTGAAAACAGGACCGCCCGGTTGCTCGGTCCGGTCCGGACCGCCGGCGGCCGGTCCAAACATTGGATCGGTGAGGGCCCGGGCCGGCCCGGACTGTGTCCACCCTGACTCGCGGCCCAGGGTTGGTCGTGAGATGGGGCCGCATGGGCCTCACGGGCACCTCCTCTGGAGGTGCCAGTCCCCTGGCTCTCGCCCCGTGAGAAAACTCCCAATATTTCTTTATTTGATTTATTTGGTCTTCAAAAATAATAATTTCTTCACTAGTCCTAATTTTGCTCCTTTTCTGTAGCTTTCCGGCAACTTCACTCTCATGGTGAAACATGCAAATTAAGAGGAAAAAGGAATTAGAATGGTACAAATATGTGAAAATATCACTGATAAAGAGTAATTTATGATAAAAAAATTAGTGATGCGAAATGGAGGTGTCACTGTCCTCCTCTTGCCTCCGTGAGTAAAGTTATTGTGATTTTCTCCTTTCATGGATGTGTCCTGCTGGTGGTGGTGTGTATAGGCATTGGGGATGAATGAGGATTCTTTTCGTTTTGTCTTGCAGGGGCACCATTTTCCCCCTCGAAACTGGATTTTCTATTGTTTTTGTAGGTTGCCCCTACTGCACGGGTTCGGGATTGCCGGTCTGTGGAGGATGGCGGTAAATTGGGCATTGGTTCATGTCCGTTGTGGATGTGCTAAAGTGGTTGTGGAGGGCGGTGTGTGTTCTAGAGTTTGGTGTGCGGACGGTAGTTGATTGGGCGCTGAGTTTGGTGGGTTGCGGCTTCTCCGCTAGAGTGCGTGTCGAGGTTTCATTCGCTGCATTGGATTGGCCGTGCTTTTTCTGTATCGTGGTGGTTTTGTTGTGGTGATGTAGCGTGGATGGGGGTTTTGTGTCATGCGAAGGGTTGGGTTGTAAATTTTTGTTATGGAATGTAGAGAACTAAGATAAGGTATGTTCTAGACTAAGCAGTGTTCAAGAAAGAGTTTTAAGGGTTGCTTAAGCATTGAGCGATGGCAAAACACTTCGCTTTAGCCCTAAGTGATATATTAAGCGTTTTTTTAAAATTGGCTAGGATTTGCCTGTTTTTGAACTACTTTTGCTTGGCTGCTTGTGCAACAATGGCAATATGCCATTTATCTTATTATTAGGGTCTTTTCGGGAACTATTTCCTTCATATTATGGCCAAATTCTGGTGCATGATCTCAATTAGGCTATGTCTATTTGAACTGAACTCCAGTTTAGTTGTTATTGTGCTTGCTGTGTGAACATGATGTCTATTTTCTATGGTGTGAACTGTATTTTAGATGCTATTTCAATGCCCTATATGTTTCCTACCTTCATGTGCATACTATTCAAAAACAGTCAAACTCTGGCTAATTTTTTTAAAACGCTTAAGCAGCCATTGCTCTAATCAACAACCTTTCGCTTCACTTACGCTTCACGTTGGGACTAAGAGAATGTATATTCTGGCTAATGATGCTAATTTATCATATTAAAAGCAATTTCATATTTACTTTTGTTTGTCAATTGGTAATTATTTAGAATGTTACCAAACAATTGACTCTGCAATTGTGGTTTGTCATTACTGTAGTTATTTTCAAAGAAATGATCATCTGCTTGGATTTTATGCAGATGCTCACTATAGTTCACATAGAGGCCAAAGAAAGAGGGTCCTTGCATGGTGGATGATGGATTGATGGTATGGTACCAATCTAATGGTTGGGAAACAATATTTTATTTGGCCTGCTGATGCAGCCATAGTGGTATTTGGTTCAAATAATTAAAGTGCCTTTTCAATTTTAATGCGTACTTCAATGTTGGATGTTAATGCTAACTGATATACCTTTGAAGCCATATTGTATGTTTTCTTCTTTGTAGGAATTATTCCAAAATTTTCAATATTCTACAAATACATCATATAATGCTTATCTTTAGTTAATAAGGCATCCAGGAAGTACATAAAAGTGCTCCACACTTCCATTGTTGTGTGATTATTTCTCAAGTGAATTTTATGGTTATGCAGATTCTTACATCCTAGCTAAAATTTGGATCAAAAAATTTGCTATCCTATTCTTTGCACAAACTTTTGTTTTTCTTTCTGAAGTTTTATATTATGGCATTGATATCATGTATATTATCAAATGCACTGAAAAGTTTGTTAATACAAACAAGCAATTAAATTCAATCTTGATATCTGTTGAACCAGAGATAAGGGTCAAATTATATTACTGTTACCATAAGAATTTAAGAATACTTACTCTCGCACTTTGCTAATGCTAAGGCCTTTGTAGCTAACTATCAGCCTGACAGTCAAGAATATTTTCCCTGCATAAAAGGGAAAGCATAATGCAAATTTTATTAGCAACAAAGTCAAATGAGTTGGAGATGGGGAAAAATGAATGCTTCTGATGTAGCATCAGGCAATAATTAAGAAAAATCCTACATGTCATCAAAACTTAAAAGCCTACAACATCTTGCAGATGTCATCAACTGACTGCACGTAAATAGAATGTCCTAAAAATGACATGAAAGAATTGCAGGTTTGGAACCATTTCAAAGAGCCTCTATGAACAGAAATGCTTATCTTTTTGGATGATTTCTATAGTTTTTGCCAGATTACCGAAGGAGTATCATAGCTTAGACAAATGCATGTATATATGCCATGTAAGCTCAAGAATTGGGGAAGATCTTCATAAAAAGAATTTCAAAACATATAAATGATCAATAGAGCATTCAAACCACATAAGATCTTCATAGATATCCAGGTGATACTTTGAACCCAGCTTGCTGCAAATAGAATCTTGTTTTATATCTATAAGAATAGTCTAATACAACATCAGTAACTTAGACGAACATCAAGCAGTAACGGTTCATGAGTAATAGCAGGATACGGGAAAATTTAGTCCACTCACATAATCCAAAGGCATACAGATTCATGTTTTGACCCTGATTATTCGCACGCTTCTGTAAACCCATCCCGACAAGCACCTGCAAATTTAATTTTTGTTAACTTGTCAAAGGGATTGTATTTGAGGATTTCTACAGTCTTCTAGGCTTTTAGCAACCACACGGATCCCACTTAGGCCCCGTTCGGAAGCTCTCCAGGAGCCAGCTTCTCGTGGAGCCGAGAGAAGCCACACCGAACGCGTTAGCTCCGAGAAGCCCGCTCCTGGAGAACGTGAGCGCTGCAGTTCAATTTTCAGAAGCAGCCGAAGCGTAGCTTCTCTAAAACGAGAAGTGGGAGTTGGTAGAAATTACAGCAGAGTGCCCTTCCGAAGTGGCTCACGAAACGTTTTCTGTCGCTACAACCTGCCTTCACCACTGAACCGGGCCAACTATCTGCCAATCCGAATGGGCTTCATCCTCCTTTCCTAGGCCGCCAGCTCATGCAGACGCAGCTCCTCCAGCAGCGCTGCCGAACGATGGTGAATCCTATTTAGCGCTGCAGGCGCCGGTTGGGAGTCCCTAACCAGCGCCTTAAGCGCCCGATTAGCCAACTGGCGCTCATGTGCTGCTCGCATGGGCCGGCCCAAGAACTAGCTCATTTTCGCTCGATCGGTTTGTCGCTGGCTCCCTGCTCGCTCGCTCGAGTTGACTCGCTCGATCGGGTTTCCTAGCTCGCTCGATCGGCTCTCTGCTGTTGACCCATTGACCAGCTGAACAGTTGCTTTTCCAAAAAAAAATTCATGAAAATTAAAAAAACGAATTTGAAAAAGTTCATCGAATTTGAAAAAAGTTCGTCGAATTTGAAAAAAGTTCGTCGAATTTGAAAAAAAGTTCATCGTATTTGAAAAAAGTTCACCGAATTTGAAAAAAGTTCATCGAACTTGAAAAAAAAGTTCATCGAATTTGGAAAAAGTTCATCGAATTTGAAAAAAAGTTCATCGAATTTGAAAAAAACATTCATTGATGAACTTTTTTCAAGTTTGATGAACTTGAAAAAAAAGTTCATCGAATTTGGAAAAAGTTCATCGAATTTGAAAAAAAAATCATCGAATTTGAAAAAAACATTCATCGATATCAAAATCAGTGAACTATTTTTTCAAGTTTGATGAACTTTTTGTTAAAAATCAGTGAAAGTTTTTCAAAATCGATGAAGTTTTTTCAAAGTTGTGAACTTTTTTCGATATCGATGAACTTTTTTTTTGAAAATCAATGAAATTTTTTCAGTTTTGTGAACTTTTCTTCCAAAATGAAGAACTTTTTTCTAAATCACGTTTTTTCCCAAAAAATTTAAGTGGTACATCGAGTTCGCTGCTCTGCTCGCTTCGTGGACCGGCCCACTCGCGTCGTCTTCGGGCGCCACGACGCGAACGGGCGCCTGCAGCGCCGTACAGGAGCTCCCCGAACGATCGCTGGCTCCACGAGAAGCTAGCTCGCACTGGCTCCACGAGAAGCTGGCTCGTTCGGGAAGCCAGAGAGCTTCCGAACGGGGCCTTAATAGTGATAACGTCAGCTCATTGTCGTTCTTTTTGGTAGTATGCCAATGGTGGCCGCTGGTTCCCCTTCCGCAGGACGCAGTGCCCCAACCTCAAATCCTAGCTCCGCTCAATGTAGTCGTCCACCGCGTCGTCGTAGACCAAGCCCGTGTCCGTCGAGGAGTAGGGATGCACTAGGTCAGCGCCAGCCACCACGAACAGGCTGGCGGTCACCGCGTCCGCGTTCGGCGTCGGCCCGTCGTCTTGTACTTCATCTCATCTGCTGTCCAACATGGATGCCCGTGTGATGATCGCAGACCGCACCATGGCGGGAGTCCAATCGCGGTGCCTGCTGCGTATTACGCCAACTCCAACGCACGACCCCAAATGGACGTCCGTTTCGTCCGGATTTCGTCCGTTTGGGACAGGAAAACGGACACGGTCGTCCGTTTGCGGTCGTGCGGCCGTCGGTGCGCCCAACGGCCGACCGCATCTCAAACTGTCCGTTTTTTCAGACTTGAATTTAAACCCCCAAATAAACATTGCAAATAACTCAAAAACATTAAAATAAACATTAAAACGTCCACATTAGACAAGTTCAGCACATTAATATAAACAAAAACACTAAAAACATTAAAAAAAACTAGATAAGGCCGTCGTCGCCGCCGTGGCCGCCCCGTCTTCCGTAGCCGCCGTCTACTCGTCGTCGTCGTCGCCGGTGAGGTCGACGTATGGAGGTGGCTGCCAGAGGTGGGATGGCGGCCCCTACCAGGCCGGAGGCGCCTGTTGTGCAGGCTGCGGTGGCGCCTGCACGACCTCTTCGCGCGGCGGGGATGGTGACCACTGGCCGGCGTCCACCTCGGGCGTGCACGGCACGGTCTCCGTTCACGTCCAGGACTGCCCGACCAAGGCCGGGTTCCATCCCGTCGGCTCCTCCTTCGGTGCCTCTGCCCGCACCTCCTCCATGGCCTCCTCCTTGACGTAGGCGTCGAGCTCGGGGAAGGCGACGTCGCCGGCCGCTGACAGGGACATCATCTCCTCGAGGCCCTGCCATTGGCGCTCGTCGTGGGTGTGGAGGGAGTCCTCCATCACCTGCCTCATGAGTTCCTCCTCCTCCCCGGCCGTCATTTGGCTCGAGTGGTGGCGGGGACGGAGACGGTGACGGCGTAGGAGTCAGGCCGCGAACCAGCCTGCGCCCGCGCGGCTGGGGCGGGCTGGGAGCGCGCCCGCCGCGGGCTCGGTGGACGGCCTGCAAAGAACGACTGCCGCCGGATGTCGTGCTCGTCGCAGAGCCACGTATCCCAGAGTGGCGAGTCGACGGCGTACCTCCAGTCGTCGATGAGGTCCGGCGGCAGGCGGGCGCGGCGACGGTTGATCTCCTCCCGGCGGGCGCTGCTGCTCACCGGGACAGGCGGGATGGGCACCCGATCCGCGGAGAGGTGCCAGTTGTTGGGGATGTGCACGTCGCTCCACGGCAGCGGCGTGCCCGTCTCCCAGTACCTCTTGCAGATCTCGGCCTTGACGTACGGCCGCTGGCGAGGCGGGGCGCCGTCCGGCGAGATGTGGAACGCGCGTGGTGGAGGCGGAGGTGGAGGTGGAGGCGGAGTAGTGGAGCGGAGACGGCGGCCGAACGACGACCCGGCCTCGTGGTCATGCCTCGTCTTGCGGAAGGGGAACCAGCGGCCACCATTGTCGCCGGCGGGGAGGTGGAGGAGCGGCGGGCTAGGGTTTGGTTGTCAGGCTACGAGGAGGCACGCGTCGCCGGAGTGGGGAAGTGGAAGTGTGGACTCCCACCGGTACACGGCTTCCACATTGAAGAAGGACGGCGACCGCTCGGCCGGGGTGGCTGCCAGGTGGGGCCGCCCGTGCGTGCGCCGTAACTGTGGACGGTGGGTGGCTGCCACGCGGGCCCGAGACGGGCGCGGAGCGGGCGCGTGGGCGTCTGTTCGTCGTCCGTGTGGACGCAAAGCAGGCGCAAGTTTGAGCAAGAAATGGGGCAGGCCAGACGTGAAACGGACAGAAAATGGGGATGGGGTCGCCGGTGCGTTTGACGCGGACAGGATGGGGTCGTGCGTTGGAGTTGACCTTAGTGCGGCCACCCCGGCCACATGAGCGCACGCAACCGAGGTGCCGGACATCATGTGGAACTCGCAACATTGCCGGGCCACGCCGCGACTATGTTGAGGCCCGGCGTGACGACGTCCGGCTTCAGAATCTCGGGGGCAGCCCAGTTGGGCCCCCGGAAGGAGAACCCCGCCACGATCGGCGCGCGGTTCTCCGCCGTGATTGTCTCGCAGCTGATGGAGAAGGACGACGTCGGGTTGGGGACGGAGGCCATGTAGGAAACCAGCCTGTCCGCCTCGCTCTTGCCGACGGTGAGGTCCGGAATGCCGATTGCCCCGACTGCCACGCAATCGGAGCTCCGTTCGCGCCCCTCCACTGCGACGATGCCTGCTCTGCCGGAACTCTACACTAGAAGGACGAAGCCCTCTGTTACGTAGCACGGGCAGACAACCACCTTGCCGGTCACGAGGTCCGGGGTCACGTCCCCGGCGTGCTGGCATTGACTGTGCACCAGCCCCGTCGGGGGCGTGCCCTTGGCCCTGGCCTTGTAGAGCGACTGGCCGGTGAGGACTTCGCCGTTGCCGAGCGTGAGTTTCGTCAGGAACATCCGGTCCTGGTTAGCCGCGCCCATGGTCACCATCCAGGGCGCGGCGTTGTTCACTGTCGAAGCCGCCGGCCCGCCGTTTCCACCGGAGACGGCGACGGGGATTCACATCCGCTCAGCGCTGAACGTGGCGACGGCGACCGGATCCTCGTATAGCGGCACGGCCCGACTGTCGCCGCCAACGGGCATGCACAGGACATCCACGCCGTCTTTGACCGCCGCCTCAATTGCGGCGACCACTGTCGCCGTGCTGCAGGAGCCGTTGGTGCAGGCCCTGTAGACCGAGAACCGGGCCCTTGGCGCGACGCCGCTGGTCAACATGGCAATGGGTACCCGCTACCCGCGAACCCGACGGGTAAAAACCCTATTAGAGTAAGGGTATGGGAAATTAAAATACCCATGGGTTTCTAAATGGGAAAAAATCATACCCAACGGGTAAGGCGGGTACGGGTATGGGAAGGCAATACCCATACCCGCGAACCCTCAAACCCGTCTAGTAATAACCCTGTCAAGTAGGTCCCATGTGTCATTGACTTGTTAGATGAAAAAACCCTAAGCTAGCACTGCAGCAGCCACCAGCCGCGCCCCACGCCCCCACCCCTTCCAAATTCCCCCACCCCTTGCGCCGTCACACACACCACCAAATCCAAATCGCGCCCACCTGCTAACCCTAGGCGGTTGGCGCCACGCCGCGGCCACGCCGCCGCCGCCAGCCGTCGCCGTTCCCTCGCACCCGCACCACTGGCCTCCTTCTTCTACCCCGCACAGGAACGGCCGCACCACCGGGCCTTCCTCGCAACGACGCGGCCAGCGGCTACCGCCGGCCTCGTGCACGCGACCCCCGCCGGGTGGCCGGAACTCGTCCGCCGAACCACGCGCCATGGAGACTCGCCAAGCAGACATCCAGGAGGCGCAGCAGTCCGACGCCGGCAAGCTTCCTTGCGCTGGTCCCGTTGATGGCGTCGACGGGAGTAGTTCTCACGGGACGACATGGTCGTCAAAGTGCACTTCTTCGCCTTCCTCCTCGCGCCTCCAGCCACCTTCAAAAGGGCAGATGCCCGGGCGCGGTCGTGGTCGTGGTGGCTACAAGGTGGGGCGTGGTCGTGGCCGTGGCTCCGCTACAGAACGTCCGGCTGCTCCTACGAGGAAGACATTTGCTCCACCAACGAAAAAGGCAAAAAATTGGTGAATAGTTCTGCCCATCACATTGACACTTTTTTTATTTTCTTTGATGCATGAATGTGTTTATGACTGATCTATTGATAAATGTATATGATGTATGAGTTGATTCTTCTAACATCTTGATGGCTGTTTAGTCAATATTGAACATGCTCTTGTATATTATCCTTGATTGTTTAGTCAATCTTGAACATGTGTAAGTTTCCGATTAGATGATTTGTTTTGTGGCATGTACAAGTTTCCAATTTGTTGATGTCAATTTTTTTGTGCAGTGATACACCTAGCAATGGCCAAAGCCAAGAGGATGGTCCCATCGAGTCCGTCGATGAAGATGGAAATACTATTTATGTTTCCGATGGAGAAGAAGATGATGTCGAAGAGACAGAGATTCAACCTTCTACGCGCAAGCTCACGTCTAAGGTTTGGTTGGAAATGGAGAAGGTGAGGATCAATGGAGAATGGAAGGCCAAATGTAATTGGTGTCATAAGATACTCACCGCAGGATTGAGGAATGGAACTAAGCATCTTGGGATACATCTTAAGATTTGCACTCAAAAGAAGTTGAAGACCAAGGGTGGTAAAACTTTGAGTCAGTCCTCATTGAAGGTGAGTGCCAATGAGGATGGGAAAGTGAGCATGGAGAGCTACACTTTTGATCAAGAGTATGCTAGAGCGGAGCTTGGGAACATGTTGGTGTTGCATGATTATCCTTTGTCTATGGTGGACCATGTTGGTTTTAGGAGATTTGTTGCCGCACTTCAGCCATTATTCAAGTTGCATACAAGAAATACTAGTAGGTAATTTTATATGTCTTCCTTTGTTTTACTTCTTCATGTTTCTTCTTTGTCATGACTAAATAACATTCCTTTTCTTTTGTTTTGTAGAAGTGACATTGTGGAAAGGTATAAAATAGAAAGGAAGAAGGCCATCGAGTACATGACTATGGTCCAATCAAGGGTTGCAGTGACCACTGATATGTGGACCTCTGATAGCCAAAAGAAGGGGTATATGGCAATTACAGCCCATTTCATTGACATTTCTCTACTTTTGTAGATGCTCACACAGGAGAAGCTAGCTTTTGGACTTGCCTTCAGGACATTCAAGAAGGGATACAGGTTAGTGCTTAAGAATTGCAAACATATCTTGTATACATAAAGCTCTCAAGTTCTCATGTCTCACAATTCCCAAATTAGGATTTGGCGGTTTGAGATGCGAAGGCTCATGAAGTGAGTACAAGATGAAATCTACTCAAGTTGGCTTGGTGTCATGTTGGAGAGGTTCAAGTGGCTACAATGACTATGTGTCCAACTTATTTGTGTGTTGAACCTACTTTTGTGTTGAGGTTGAACTTATTTGTGTGTCGAACTTATTTGTGTCTTGAACCAACTTGTGTGTCGAACTTAAGTGGCTAAAATGACTTATGTGTGTGTGCTGAAATGCTGAAATTTATGTTTGAAATGCTGAAATGAGATATGTCTATGTGCTGAAATGCTGAAATAGATGTGCTGAAATGTTATCTAATGTGCTGAAATGTTATATATATATATATATATATATGTATTGAAATGCTGTATAAATGTGCTGAAATGTTATATATGTATTGAAATGCTGTATAAATGTGTTGAAATGTTATATATGTGCTGAAATGTTGTATATATGTGCTGAAATGTTGAAATGTAAATGCTCAAGTATACACGCCTACCTGGGTATTTTTACCCGCGGGTATTACCCGTACCCAGCAGGATACGGGTATGGGAACGGTTTGAAACCCGGGGTGCGGGTATGGGTACGAGTATGGGCGGAAAATTTTGAGACGGGTGCGGGTATGGACACGTAATACCCATACCCAAACCCTGCGGGTGCCATGTTGAGCCGCTGGCGTCACCGCGGGCAAACGCTCCGACGCCGGCGTCCCTCACCCTTGCGCCTGTTAGAGTTAACCTTGTTGTCTAGGTGTTCATCATGTTTATTTCGTTGCATTAGTTCGTTCATGCATGTAGTTGAGTTGAAGGCTTGAGGCTGCGGCAGTGAGTGTGCTCGTAGAAGTGTGGGGACGAGTACACATGCAAGCTAATAGTGCCTAGCTAGTTAGTTGAGTTAGCATCTGCTGAGTACGCGTACGTCTAGTTTGAATGGATATAGTAACGGCATGAACCAGTGTTGCGTGGAGTCCAAGCGGCCAAGTCGAGTAAATTGCAAAAAACCATCATAATTGGGGACCCTAATTCAAAAAACCATCACCTTTCGTTTTTTTTCAAAAATCATCTGGTATTCGGTAATTATTTTGCAAAAAACACTGATAGTACTCCCTCCGTCCGAAAATACTTGTCGAGGAAATGGATAAAAAGGAATGTATCTAGAACTAAGATATGTCTAGATACATCCATTTCTCCGACAAGTATTTCCGGACGGAGGGAGTATGATTTACAGCGTTAACGCTAAATCTGACAAGTAGGGCCCACTGCATCTGATGACGCGGCGTGACGGTGACGGACATGGGAGACGGAAGTTGTTGCGGTCAAAACGACCCGCATCTCTCTCTCTCTCTCTCATCCGGTCGTGCCCCACATCGTCGGCTGGCCAAGGTGCCGGTGGTGGCCAACGCCGCCGGGGTGTCAGAGCTGCTTTGCAGTGACCGCAGAGTGGACTTCGCAGAGGCAGCCATGGACGGCGTCGAGCTGCGGGAGGTGGAGGAGGGGAAGAGGCACCGGAGATGGGCGGGGACGCCCACCAGCAGTCGGCGGCGGCGGCCAAGCCGCGTAGTCCTGCTCTCCTCCGGTGAAGATCTAACGGATGTGGTGCCGGGTGGACGCCGGATCTCGGCCGCGGGCATCGGAGCCAGCCCGTGCGCGGGAGGCGGCGGGCGCAGATGGACCAAGAAGCCGGCGTTGCGCCCTGGATTCGGCCGCGAATTCGCCCGATGCGGTTCCTGAGCGCCAGATCCAGCGGCAGCCGGCGTCGCTGCCTCTTCTCTCCCCCCCTCTCATTCCGTCCCTGACAGAGCCTCACCCAGCCGCCGCCGCGGTCGACAGCACCGTGAGCCGCCACCGTCCCTTCCGACGCCGGCGGATCCAGGGGCGCAGTGAGGTAAGGGAATGGAGGATCCCGGGGTGCAGCGACACCGGCGTGCGGTCGCCGGAACACCTGGGTGCAGGGTAGGCCGCAACCGGCAGCGGTGGAGGTCAGCACCCCAAATCCCCAATGGCGACTCCGTGTGCATTCCGCTGCTGTAGCCCGGGACGGTTGAGGAAGAACCGAAGAAGGGGAGGAGGGGCCGGCGTCGATCCGCCGGTGAAGGTCGGAAGTCGGCGCTTGCCGGAGCTGGAGGGCCCCTTGCTGCTCGCCGTTGACCTGGCCTGGCTCCCTCGCCGAGCAGCAGTGTCTATGCCGTGAGACGCGGGAGACACTGACGGGTGGTCCCCTTGTTCTAGTTTAACGGCCAGGTGAACGCTGTCAAGTTTCTTTTGCCACATCGGCACTTACAGTGGGCTCCATCCGTCAGAAATGATGTCAACATGCTTTTAGTAACAGATCAGTGTTTTCTGAAAACTGTCAGCACAATGGTGGCGGGTTTTTTTTCTCTGATAACTACCAAGTGAGGGGTCGGCTGTTTCAAAAAACCCAAAACTCGAGTGACTAGCGTTTTAACCGTTTTTCTGACGAACTGGGCCCACTGGTCAGGCCACGTGGCCCAGGGCGCTCACGGCACGGCCGTTAACGGCCGTTACGCCGACCGGCCCGGTCGGATCTGGGTGTTAAATACCCAGGTGCCGGTCGGTCGCTCTCTCCCCTGCCCTGCCCGTGCTCACTCCTTCTCCCCTGCTCCAGTCCCTTTGCTGCTAGCTCGCCGCCGTCGAGATCCTAGGTCGCCGCGTTGCCTGCCGCCGCGATGCCTTCCTGGAACGACGGGGAAACGAGCTCCGACGATGACTGCGAGGTCGTCAGCATGGACATGGGGCTTATGGTAAGTTTTTCTTCCCCACACCTAGGGTTAGGGTTAGAAACTCAGAGTACTGCCATGGATCTAGCTAATTTAGGATTATTGTTGTATCATTGATATGGATCTTGGTTAGGTAGGTCTCTTGGTTGCTATTGATTTAGGTTTTAGCTTAGTTTTGGCTAGGGTTCATGATTATGCTTCAGTAGGGTTAGGGTTCATGCTTGGTTCTTGCTCACTTGGTGATTAAATAATTTTGTTGTTGATTATGTGGATGCAGGAGGAACCTGACACCATTGTAGAGCCCCTTTTTTGTGGGCAACTTGAGTTGTCTGAACCCAAATGCTTTCTGCACCACATGAGGCCTATTAAGTGTGTGGCTTTTGAAGGAACTTTAACTGGCAGGCGTTTCTATGGCTGCCCAGTGCAGGTGATATGCCAATCTCATCTTGTATATGGTTGCAGCACTCTGAGTTTGTTACATGTGGATGTCTAGTGTAGCACATGAGGCAACATTTTCAGTAACTGAACTGTCATATTTACCTAATTTCCAAACCTAAACATAGCAACTGTTTCCTCAAAGTTGTTCATTCTTAGTACTGGATCTTGTTATAGTGACTAAATGTGCTATCTATAGTAACCACTGATATTTCAGAATTTCCAATAGTGACTGAATAATAGTAACAGAATTATATGAACTGATCTTGTTATAGTACCTGTATTATAGGAACTGAACTTGTTATAGTGTCAAATTTATAGTTCAGAGAAGTAACTTGTTATCTTAATTATTATAGTTACAGAAGCTGGATTAGTAATTTGATTGTTATCATAATCATTGTTACTTTCCAAGCTTGGTGTAATAAGTTTTATAATTCTGAAATTCCAAATGCAGGAAAATGGTGTGAATTGTGGTGTTGTAGAGTGGGTTGACAAGCCTTGGCCTCCTGTTCTTCAAAGATGTTTGTCCAAGCTATGGGAAATGTTCCATGAGCAGAATTGTGGAAGGGTACTTGACAAGCAGCAGTTTGAGAATCAGTTGGCCAAACTTAAGACTGAAAATGACAAGCTGTGTACTGAGTACACCAAGCTGGTTGAAGATGTAGCCAAGATGTTTGATTGGCAAGATGGTAGGGTGGACCACATGGAGTACCAGAAAGTAGTGGAGGCTGAAGAGTTTGAAAAGAAGAAGAAGGAGCTAGAGGAGAAAGCTAGGTTGGAGGTGCAGATGGAAAAGCTTAAACTTGCCAAGGAGCAGAGTAATTAGCTCTATTTTCCTACACATGAATGAACAATGAAATGAATGTAACAATGAAATGAATGTAACAATGAAATGAATGAACAATGAAATTACCTGGTGCTTGTTCATCCTCATCTACAACTTAGGCTTCAAGGGGTCACCACAATTGTTGAACATGTGCCCTTGCTTCTTGCAGTTGCTGCAAGTCACAGTACCAATCCTAGTACTATCCTTTTTAGCTGGCACCTCAAATATGCATTTCCTCCTGGCAGTTTGTTTTTTACCTTTCTTTTCTCTAAAAACATGTGGAGAAATAACATCTCTAGGTGTATGAGGCCAATGGTCAGGACCTGGCACATGGAATATTATGTGCGTATATGTTTCACAATACATGGGCTTCTTGAAGAAATCACTGACAAAGTCTTCAGGATGTATCTTCACCTTCTGCATTGCAGCAATGGAATGACTACAGGGCACAGCAGTGATACGTCTCCAACGTATCTATAATTTATGAAGTATTCATGCCATGTTTATTATAGTTTTGTATGATTTTGGTGCTCTTTTATATGGCTTTTATATGATTTTCATGGACTAACATATTGACCTAGTGCCCAGTGCCAGTTGCTGTTTTCTGCTTGTTTTTGGTTTTCCAGAAAATCTATATCAAATGAAGTCCAAATGCAGCAAAACTTTTTGACGATTTTTTCTGGAACATAAGAGACACTAGAAGCTTTGGGAGGAGGCCAGAAGACCCACAGTGGCCCCACGAGACACCAGGGCGCGCCACCCCCCCAGGCGCGGCCTGGTGCCTCGTGGGGCCCCTGTGGCCCTTCTTCGCGTGATTCCAACGCCAAAAAATCATATATATTCAGAAACCCCCGAAAGTTAACCTAGATGAGTTTTTACGCCGCCGCAAGCCTCTGTACCTCCACGATCTCATCTACGGCCCTTTTTCGGCACCCTGCCGGAGGGGGGAAAGCATCATCGGAGGCCATCTTCATCATCCCGGCGGTCTCCATGACGAGGAGGGAGTTGTTCACCCTCGGGGCTGAGGGTATGTACTAGTAGCTATGTGTTTGATCTCTCTCTCTCTCTCTCTCTCTCTCTCTCTCTCTCTCTCGTGTTCTTGATATGGCACGATCTTGATGTATCGCGAGCTTTGTTAATATAGTTGGATCATATGGTGTTTCTTCCCTCTCTATCTTTGTTGTGATGAATCGAATCTTTTCCCTTTGAGGTTTCGTTATTGTCGGATTGAATATTCAGATTTGAGAACACTTGATGTATGTCATGCATATGAATACCCGTGGTGATAATGGGGTATTATATTGATTCACTTGATGTATGTTTTGGCACTCAACTCGCGGATTCCCGAGGTGACATTGGGGTAATCTATGCATAGGGGTTGATGCACGTTTTCATTATCTTTTCTCCGATAGAAACTTTGGGGTGCTCCTTGGAGTTCTTTGTGTGGATTGAATATTATGATTATGAAGTTGTTTGATGCATATCGTATAATCAACTCACGGATACTTGTGGTGACATTGGAGTATCTAGGTGACATTAGAGTGTAGGAGATATGCCCTAGAGGCAGTAACAACAGTTATTTTGTATCTCCAAGTTTGTAATGAATGTTTATGTTCCATGCTATAACTGCAATGATTCTCGAGTCTGCAATATCCACGAGGCTCGGAGGGAAACTCATGTGCACGTGTGGTATACTAAACGGTAAAATGTATTCCTAGTCTTGCCTCTAAGACTGGCTCAAGTATTGCATGATGATCCTATTTTCCTGATCATGGGCATGTCTATGCCAGCAATTTTTGAGGGCACAATGTTAGGAGAACACTTGTGTTGAATCGACCCGAATTGATGTTATGCTATGAGATACATTCGTCACAAGTTAATGGTTAATAACACAGAGAAAGTTAATGTTTGCATTATTCCTTAGACCATGAGAGTATCGAGTTCCTTCGTACTTGCTTCGCGAACTTTGGGGTTAGTTAAACGTCATCCGTAACTGGGTGGCTATTACGGCGGCTTACGGGTTCACGGAAAAGTATGACAAGAAACGAGATAGCTCAAGATTGGGATTTGCTCCTCCGGCGATGGAGAGATATTCTCGGGCCCTCTCGGTGTTACGGTATCCATCATCGTCTGGCCGGACAAAGGGTGATTTGATCACAGGGATGCCGGAACACGAAAACGAGAAAAGAGAACAAAACCGGTAACGAGGTAACTGGCATAGTGGACAAGTTGTTGATCCACGGGGATGCAGAAAATCTCACCTCGGGTGTTTGTAACATATCGCGAAGCAATAGGAATAGCACACGGCAACTGGAGGTTCACTCGAATATTTATTCGTGTGGGTATAGGGGTCAATATGGGTGTCCACGGCTCCGATGTTGATCATTGATCGGAAAGTATTCTGGGTCATGTCTATACTTCACCGAACCTATAGGGTCACACGCTTAAGGGTCATCTATCTGCTAAATACTAGACAGGGAGTGTGAGAGAAAGTCACCGGAAAAGTTTCGGAGACAACGGAAACGTTCCGGAGAGAACACCGGAATAGTTTCGGTAAAACTGAAAAGTTGTTTCGGGGTATACCATTAAGTCAAATTGGTTTTGGCACACGCTTGGAAATTCTTGGAGGGTGCCAGAATTGTTCTGGAAACTTCTGGGATTTTTCCGGGATAAAAACCGGAAATGTTCCGGAGCTGCCGGAACCGGTTTGGTTGCTTTTTGCAGATGAAAATCACTAATCCGGAATTGTTTCGGAACACATCCAAAATCATTTTAGTGGGTACTGGAATTATTCTAAGACCCACAGAAATATTTTCGGATTTAACGGTTGCGGAAAATTGGTTCCGTGAATAGTGAAAATCACTTTACGGTTAATTTTTTGGAAAGCCTCCTTTTGGGATTTTTCCCAAAAGGCTTCTGGAAAGACTTAGGCACTAAGGAACGCCCTTTGGGGGGGGCATGAGGGTGGCCGGCCAAGGTGGAGCTCCTCCATGGAGCTCCACATGCCATTCTTTTTTGCCTTTTATTCCCTTTATGTGTGACATAAAGTGGGGGTACTTTGGTATTTTGTGTGCCAATCCTACCCCTTGGATTTCCTATAAATAGAGGTGGAGAGGTGCTCTCCACACTCATCCCTTGCTCTCATACACATGCCATGCTTTGTCTGGTTTTCTCTCTCCCTCCCACGAAATAGTTTCGTAGAGCCGAAAGGTTGTCTGGGTTCCGGCAGGAACTAGTTCTGGATGGCGAAGCCCTGCCGGATAGCTGACACCGTATGTGTACAACCCCGTAGAGAGGTCGTAGGTTCTATATTTTGCCCGAGGGGCTGTTCGAGGGTCCTCCCGAAGGGCTGTCCGAGTTACCGTTCGAGCTTCGAGGGTCCTCCCGAAGGGCTGTCCGCGACATCGTCCGAGGGACTGTCCGACCGCCTCCCGAAGGGCTGTCCGACGAGGGAGTACATCCTCGCGGTTAGGAGGTTGTAAATCCTAGCTGCGGGGATGTGCACCGACGATCTACATCGACTCTACTTCCGCTGCGCTACGAGTCGGTAATGATCAGATCAAACCCTGTATGCGGTCTCCATAGTGGTCCTGGGCGTGCTCGCTGTACCAATTTTTTTTGTTTTATGTCGCGTTCCCCTACAGTGGCATCAAGAGCCGTGCTATGCGTAGATGCAGGTTACGATCTAGAATACATGGAGATGTATGGGTATTGCATAATATAATTTTGGAGTAGATGAGATCTATTGCTGAAAATTATTTATGCGGGTGGCAGATGAAATCTGTTACCCGATGTTCTTGTTGCTTCCCTACAATTTGCGTATTTCTGATCTTGAAACGGCATGGTGGAATTTCACAAAGTTCTGGCAATCCGCGATCCTGATTGATCAACGAAATGCTATCAGTTCTTTGGGTTCCACCATAGTTGAGAGAAAGATGAAATTTCGCAGACGAAAGGGCAATGCAGATATGATCTGCACGGGGGTCATGCGTATGATGAAGTTTAGTATGGGGCTCGAGATTTTAGTATCTCGTGTTTCATACACCCCGCGATGTTAATTTAGCGACTTGAATAATCATACTGTTGGGGAACGTTGCATGGAAAACAAAAAAAATTCTACGCACACGCAAGATCTATCCATGGAGATGCATAGCTACGAGAGGGGGAGTATGTCTACGTACCCTCGTAGACCGTAAGCGGAAGCGTTAGAACAACGCGGTTGATGTCGTCGAACAACTTCACGATCCAACCGACCGAGCACCGAACGTACGGCACCTCCGCGTTCAGCACACGTTCACCTCGGTGACGTCCTCGACTTCTTGATCCAGCAAGACGGCAAGGTAGTGGATGAGTTCCGGCAGCACGACGGCGTGGTGACGGTGATGGTGATGCTATCTCCGCAGGGCTTCGCCCAAGCACTGCGAAAATATGACCGAGGGACGGAACTGTGGAGGGGGGCGCCGCACACGGCTAAGACAATGTTGTGGCTTGTTTGGGGCGCCCCCTCTCCTCTATTTATATATGTGTAGGGGCTTGGAGTAGAAGGAATAGTGCCACGTGAACAGTACCACGTGAATAGTACACACGTGGACTTGGACTCCAAAGTCCAATCCTATTCCTACTAGGACTCTCCTTTTTTCCTTCCCTAGCTGCGTGGGCTTTTGAGGACTTGGTGCGCCTGGCCCAATAAGGCCAGGGCGCCTCCCCTTAGCCCATGCCAGCCCTTGGGACGTGGTGGACCCACTTGTGGACTTTCGGACCCCTCCGGAATCCTCCGGAACCTTCTGGAAGCTTCCCGGTACAATACCGAAAAAACTGCACCTTTTTCCGGAACCAAAAATATGACTTCCCATATATAAATCTTTACCTCTCGACCATTCCGAGACTCCTCGTGACGTCCGGGATCTCATCCGGGACTCCGAACAACATTCGGTTACGAATTCACATAACTCATATAACACTATATCGTCAACGAACGTTAAGCGTGCGGACCCTACGGGTTCGGGAATGATGTAGACATGACCGAGACGCCTCTCCGGTCAATAATCAATAGCGGAACCTGGATGCCCATATTGGTTCCTACATATTCCACAAAGATCTTATCGGTCGAACCGCAATGACAACATACGTAATTCCCTTTGTCCGTCGGTATGTTACTTGCCCGAGATTCGATCGTCGGTATCTCCATACCTAGTTCAATCTCGTTACGGGCAAGTCTCTTTACTCGTTCCGTAATACATCATCCCGTAACTAACTCCTTAGTCACTTTGCTTGCAATCTTCTTATGATGTGCATTACCGAGAGGGCCCCGAGATACCTCTCCGAAACACGGAGTGACAAATCCCAGTCTCGATCCATGCCAACTCAACGGACACCTTCGGAGATACGTGTAGAGCATCTTTATGATCACCCAGTTATGTTGTGACGTTTGATAGCACACAAGGTATTCCTACGGTATCCGGGAGTTGCATGATCTCATGGTCTGAGGAACATGTATTTGACATTCAAGAAAGCAGTAGCAATAAACAGAACGATCATATGCTAAGCTAACGGATGGGTCTTGTCCATCACATCATTCTCCTAATGATGTGATCCCGTTATCAAATGACAACTCATGTCTATGGTTAGGAAACCTTAACCATCTTTGATCAACGAGCTAGTCTAGTAGAGGCTCACTAGGGACACGGTATTTGTTTATGTATTCACACATGTATTTAAGTTTCCGGTCAATACAATTCTAGCATGAATAATAAACCTTTATCATGAACAAGGAAATATAAAATAATAACAACTTTATTTCCATCAGTCTCCCACTTGCACTAGAGTCAATAATCTAGATTACATAGTAATGAATCTAACACCCATGGAGTCTTGGTGCTGATCATGTTTTGCTCGTGGAAGAGGCTTAGTCAACGGGTCTGCCACATTCAGATCCGTGTGTACTTTGCAAATTTCTATGTCTACATCCTTGACATATTCATGAATGGAGTTGAAGCGTCTCTTGATGTGTTTGGTCTTCTTGTGAAACCTGGGCTCCTTGGCTATGGCAATTGCTCCAGTGTTGTCACAAAAGATTGTCATTGGACCCGATGCACTAGGTATTACACCTAGATCGGATATGAACTCCTTCATCCAGACTCCTTCATGTGCTGCTTCCGAAGCAGCTATGTATTCCGCTTCACACGTAGATCCCGCCACGACGCTCTGCTTGGAACTGCACCAACTGACAGCTCCACCATTTAATATAAATACGTATCCGGTTTGTGACTTAGAGTCATCCGGATCAGTGTCGAAGCTTGCATCGACGTAACCCTTTACGATGAGCTCTTTGTCACCTCCATGAACGAGAAACATGTCCTTGGTCCTTTTCAGGTACTTCAGGATATTCTTGACCGCTGTCCAGTGATCCACTCCTGGATTACTCTGGTACCTCCCTGCCAAACTTATGGCAAGGCACACATCAGGTCTGGTACACAGCATGGCATACATAATAGAACCTATGGCTGAGGCATAGGGAATGACTTTCATTTTCTCTATATCTTCTGCCGTGGTCGGGCATTGAGTCTGACTCAACTTCACACCTTGCAAGACAGGCAAGAACCCTTTCTTTGACTGATCCATTTTGAACTTCTTCAAAACTTTGTCAAGGTATGTGCTTTGTGAAAGTCCTATCAAGCGTCTTGATCTATCCCTATAGATCTTGATGCCCAATATATAAGCGGCTTCACCGAGGTCTTTCATTGAAAAATTCTTATTCAAGTATCCCTTTATGCCATCCAGAAATTCTATATCATTTCCAATCAACAATATGTCATCCACATATAATATTAGAAATGCTACAGAGCTCCCACTCACTTTCTTGTAAATACAGGCTTCACCGTAAGTCTGTACAAAACCATATGCTTTGATCACCTCATCAAAGTGTATATTCCAACTCCGAGATGCTTGCACCAGTCCATAGATGGATCGCTGGAGCTTGCACACTTTGTTAGCACCCTTAGGATCGACAAAACCTTCTGGTTGCATCATATACAACTCTTCTTTGAGAAAACCATTAAGGAATGCAGTTTTGACATCCATTTGCCAGATTTCATAATCATAAAATGCGGCAATTGCTAACATGATTCGGACAGACTTAAGCATCGCTACGGGTGAGAAAGTCTCATCGTAGTCAACCCCTTGAACTTGTCGAAAACCTTTCGCGACAAGTCGAGCTTTGTAGACAGTGATATTACCATCAGCATCTGTCTTCCTCTTAAAAATCCATTTATTCTCAATGGCTTGCCGATCATCGGGCAAGTCCACCAAAGTCCACACTTTGTTCTCATACATGGATCCTATCTCAGATTTCATGGCCTCAAGCCATTTTCAGAATCCGGGCTTATCATAGCTTCTTCATTAGTCGTAGGTTCGCTGTTGTCTAACAACATAACTTCCAGAATAGGATTACCGTACCACTCTGGTGCGGAACGTACTCTGGTCGACCTACGAAGTTCAGTAGTAACTTGATCTGAAGTTTCATGATCTTTATCGTTATCTTCCTCTCTTATTGGTGTAGGCATCACGGGAATGGTTTTCTCTGATGAGCTACTTTCCAATTCGAGAGAAGGTACAATTACCTCATCAAGCTCTACTTTCCTCCCACTCACTTCTTTCGAGAGAAACTCCTTCTCTAGAAAGGACCCATTCTTGGCAACAAAGACCTTGCCTTCAGATCTGTGGTAGAAGGTGTACCCAATTGTTTCTTTAGGGTATCCTATGAAGATGCACTTCTCCGCTTTGGGTTCGAGCTTATCAGGTTGAAGCTTTTTCACATAAGCATCGCATCCCCAAACTTTAAGAAATGACAGCTTAGGTTTCTTGCCAAACCATAGTTCATATGGTGTCGTCTCAACGGATTTAGACGGTGCCCTATTTAACGTGAATGCAGCTGTCTCTAATGCATAACCCCAAAACGATAGTGGCAAATCGGTAAGAGACATCATAGAATGCACCATATCCAATAAAGTACGGTTACGATGTTCGGACACACCATTGCGCTGTGGTGTTCCAGGTGGCGTGAGTTGTGAAACAATTCCACATTTAAATGAAGGCCAAACTCGTAACTCAAATATTCACCTCCGCGATCAGATCGTAGAAACTTTATTTTCTTGTTACGATGATTCTCTACTTCACTCTGAAATTCTTTGAACTTTTCAAATGTTTCAGACTTGTGTTTCATCAAGTAGATATACCCATATCTACTCAAATCATCTGTGAAGGTTAGAAAATAACGATACCTGCCGCGTGCTTCAACATTCATCGGACCGCATACATCGGTATGTATTATGTCCAACAAATCAGTAGCTCGCTCCATTGTTCCGGAGAACGGAGTTTTAGTCATCTTGCCCATGAGGCATGGTTCGCAAGTATCAAATGATTCATAATCAAGAGATTCCAAAAGTCCATCCGCATGGAGTTTCTTCATGCGCTTTACACCAATATGACCTAAACGGCAGTGCCACAAGTATGTTGCACTATCATTATCAACTTTGCATCTTTTGGCATCAATATTATGAATATGTGTATCACTACGATCGAGATTCAACAAGAATAGACCATTCACAAAAGGTGCGTGACCATAAAAGATGTTACTCATATAAATAGAACAACCATTATTCTCTGACTTAAATGAATAACCGTCTCGCAATAAACATGATCCAGATATAATGTTCATGCTCAACGCTGGCACCAAATAACAATTATTGAGGTCTAAAACTAATCCCGAAGCTAGATGTAGAGGTAGCGTGCCGACGGCGATCACATCAACCTTGGAACCATTCCCGACGTGCATCGTCACCTCGTCCTTAGCCAATCTTCGCTTATTCCGTAGCTCCTGTTTTGAGTTACAAATATGAGCAACCGAACCAGTATCAAATACCCAGGCGCTACTGCGAGCATTAGTGAGGAACACATCAATAACATGTATATCAAATATACCTTTGCTCACTTTGCCATCCTTCTTATCCGCCAAATACTTGGGGCAGTTCCGCTTCCAGTGACCAGTCCCTTTGCAGTAGAAGCACTCTGTTTCAGGCCTGGGTCCAGCTTTGAGTTTTTTCGTGGGAGCGGCAACTTGCTTGTCGTTCTTCTTGAAGTTCCCCTTCTTTCCCTTGCCCTTTTTCTTGAAACTAGTGGTTTTGTTAACCATCAACACTTGATGCTCCTTCTTGATTTCTACCTCCGCTGATTTCAGCATCGCGAAGAGCTCGGGAATTGTCTTCTCCATCCCTTGCATATTATAGTTCATCACGAAGCCTTTATAGCTTGGTGGCAGTGACTGAAGAACTCTGTCAATAACACTCTCAACCGGAAGATCAATTCCCAGATGAGTCAAGTGGTTGTGGTACCCAGACATTCTGAGTATGTGTTCATTGACAGAACTATTCTCCTCCATCTTACAGCTAAAGAACTTGTTGGAGACTTCATATCTCTCAACCCGGGCATTAGCTTGAAATATCAATTTCAGCTCTTGGAACATCTCATATGCTCCGTGGCGTTCAAAACACTTTTGCAGTCCCGGTTCTAAGCCGTAGAGCATGGCACACTGAACTATCGAGTAGTCATCAGATCGAGCCTGCCAGGCGTTCACAATGTCTGCAGCAGCTCCTGCAGCAGGTCCATCACCTAGCGGTGCATCAAGGACATAATTCTTCTGTGCAGCAATGAGGATAATCCTCAAGTTACGGACCCAGTCCGTGTAGTTGCTACCATCATCTTTCAACTTAGCATTCTCTAGGAACGCATTAAAATACAACGGAACAGTAGCACGGGCCATTTATCTACAACATAGATATGCAAAGAAACTATCAAGACTAAGTTCATGATAAATTAAGTTCAATTAATCAAATTACTAATGAACTCCCACTTAAATTAACATCGCTTAAGTTAACTAAGTGATACATGATCCAAATCAACTAGCCCATGTCCGATCATCACGTGAGATGGGATAGTCATCAATGGTGAACATCTCCATGTTGATCATATCTACTATATGACTCATTTTCGACCTTTCGGTCTCCAGTGTTCCGAGACCATGTCTGTACATGCTAGGCTCGTCAAGTTTAACCTAAGTATTCTGCTTGTGTAAAACTGGCATACACCCGTTGTATGTGAACGTAGAATATATCACACCCGATCATCACGAGGTGCTTCGAAACGACGAACTTTAGCAACGGTGCATACTCGGGGAGAACACTTTTATCTTGAAATTTAGTGAAGGGATCATCTTATAATGCTACCGTCGTTCTAAGCAAAATAAGATGCATAAAGGATAAACATCACATGCAATCAAAATATGTGACATGATATGGCCATCATCTTGTGCTTTTGATCTCCATCTCCAAAGCATCGTCATGATCTCCATCGTCACTGGCTCGACACCTTGATCTCCATCGTTGTGTCATGGTCGTCTCGCCAACTATTGCTTCTACAACTATTGCTAACGCATAGCGATAAAGTAAAGCAATTACATGGCGCTTGCATTTCATACAATAAAGAGACAACCATAAGGCTCCAGTCGGTTGCCGATAAATTACAAAACAGGATCATCTCATACAATAACGTATATCACATCATGTCTTGACCATATCACATCACAGCATTCCCTGCAAAAACAAGTTAGACGTCCTCTACTTTGTTGTTGCAAGTTTTACGTGGCTGCTACGGGCTTCTAGCAAGAACCGTTCTTACCTACGGCACAAAACCACAACGGTGATTTATCAAGTTTGCTGTTTTAACCTTCAACAAGGACCGGCCGCAGTCAAATTCGATTCAACTAAAGTAGGAGAAACAGACACCCGCCAGCCACCTTTATGCAAAACAAGTTGCATGTCTGTCGGTGGAACCGGTCTCATGTACGTGGACATGTAAGGTTCGTCCGGGCCGCTTCATATTACAATACCGCCGAATCAAAATAAGACGTTGGTGGTAAGCAGTATGACGATCACCGCCCACAACTCTTTGTGTTCTACTCGTGCATATCATCTACGCATAGACCTGGCTCATGATGCCACTGTTGGGGAACGTTGCATGGAAAACAAAAAAAATTCTACGCACACGCAAGATCTATCCATGGAGATGCATAGCTACGAGAGGGGGAGTATGTCTACGTACCCTCGTAGACCGTAAGCGGAAGCGTTAGAACAACGCGGTTGATGTCGTCGAACAACTTCTCGATCCAACCGACCGAGCACCGCACGTACGGCACCTCCGCGTTCAGCACACGTTCAGCTCGGTGACGTCCTCGACTTCTTGATCTAGCAAGACGGCAAGGTAGTGGATGAGTTCCGGCAGCACGACGGCGTGGTGACGGTGATGGTGATGCTATCTCCGCAGGGCTTCGCCCAAGCACTGCAAAAATATAACCGAGGGACAGAAATGTGGAGGGGGGCGCCGCACACGGCTAAGACAATGTTGTGGCTTGTTTGGGGCGCCCCCTCTCCTCTATTTATATATGTGTAGGGGCTTGGAGTAGAAGGAATAGTGCCACGTGAACAGTACCACGTGAATAGTACACACGTGGACTTGGACTCCAAAGTCCAATCCTATTCCTACTAGGACTCTCCTTTTTTCCTTCCCTAGCTGCGTGGGCTTTTGAGGACTTGGTGCGCCTGGCCCAATAAGGCCAGGGCGCCTCCCCTTAGCCCATGCCAGCCCTTGGGACGTGGTGGACCCACTTGTGGACTTCCGGACCCCTCCGGAATCCTCTGGAACCTTCTGGAAGCTTCCCGGTACAATACCGAAAAAACTGCACCTTTTTCCGGAACCCAAAATATGACTTCCCATATATAAATCTTTACCTCTCGACCATTCCGAGACTCCTCGTGACCTCCGGGATCTCATCCGGGACTCCGAACAACATTCGGTTACCAATTCACATAACTCATATAACACTATATCGTCAACGAACGTTAAGCGTGCGGACCCTACGGGTTCGGGAATGATGTAGACATGACCGAGACGCCTCTCCGGTCAATAATCAATAGCGGAACCTGGATGCCCATATTGGTTCCTACATATTCCACGAAGATCTTATCGGTCGAACCGCAATGACAACATACGTAATTCCCTTTGTCCGTCGGTATGTTACTTGCCCGAGATTCTATCGTCGGTATCTCCATACCTAGTTCAATCTCGTTACCGGCAAGTCGCTTTACTCGTTCCGTAATACATCATCCCATAACTAACTCCTTAGTCACTTTGCTTGCAAGCTTCTTGTGATGTGCATTACTGAGAGGGCCCAGAGATACCTCTCCGAAACACGGAGTGACAAATCCCAGTCTCGATCCATGCCAACTCAACGGACACCTTCGGAGATACCTGTAGAGCATCTTTATGATCACCCAGTTACGTTGTGACGTTTGATAGCACACAAGGTATTCCTCCGGTATCCGGGAGTTGCATGATCTCATGGTCTGAGGAACATGTATTTGACATTCAAGAAAGCAGTAGCAATAAACAGAACGATCATATGCTAAGCTAACGGATGGGTCTTGTCCATCACATCATTCTCCTAATGATGTGATCCCGTTATCAAATGACAACTCATGTCTATGGTCAGGAAACCTTAACCATCTTTGATCAACGAGCTAGTCTAGTAGAGGCTCACTAGGGACACGGTGTTTGTTTATGTATTCACACATGTATTTAAGTTTCCGGTCAATACAATTCTAGCATGAATAATAAAACTTTATCATGAACAAGGAAATATAAAATAATAACAACTTTATTATTGCCTCTAGGGCATATTTCCATCACATACATGATGATAAACGTTGGTAGCTGCGGTTTAAGTCAAAACCTTAGAAGCCACGTAAAATAAAATTTTGCATAAACCGATTAGAGGCGTCTAACTTGGTTTTGCAGGATGTGCATGTGATGTGGTATATCAGTGCTCATATTAATTCGATTATGTATGAGATGACTATATGATGTAAATTTACTAAACATGACCGGCGTGTCATGATTCGACATGATGGCTGGAGCCATATGATTGTCACTTTAATTACCTGTGTGTCAACCTTAAGTAATGCACTTATTTTATTAGCTATAGAGATAGCAATATTATCTGGTGCATCGACAAGGTGGTGGCAATCTTCGCGAAGGTGAACACCGACGCAAATGCCGAAGACGAAGAAATTAAAGACTTCTTCGTCAAAAAGGGCTATACCATATCATGCTATTATGAATTGCCTGAGATGTTTATACCTTATGATGCACCCTTTTGATTGCGCGGTAGTCGCTTTTTATTAGGGTGATCTCTCACTCAAAATATCAAGTAGTTAGTGTTCTCCCAAGTATAGCACCGTCACGGCACCTATCTTTTCGGAGTGCGTCATGTTTCCATGAGTACAAACGATTAGAGAAGTGTGAGGCGGGTGAGTTGAGACCTCGCAGCGAGATCACCTGGTTGTCTTGACGTTCAGGCAAGAAAGTCCTGAGCTCGGAACACGCCCATCGAAAGATGAACAAGAATCACATTGAGATGTGATCGGCAAGTTGGCCTACCGATTGAAGTTCCCGTCATCAGTGATGTTCCCATCAATGGCGTGGAATTGAAATATGGATCTTGAATCACTCATAATCAATTTTGAGATATATTGATTTGAGTGGGAGCACACTTTAGAATAAAATTGTTTATTCACTAGTGCAAAAATCATTATGGACATAGTCTAAGTGAAACTTGTGTTTACCGTTGTAGATCAAATGGCTCGCAATGCCGCGTTCAACTTAGGCCCGATGTTAGAGAAAGAGAAGTTAGATGCGACTTGAAACAACTATGCGGACTGGGTCCATAACCTCAGGATTGTCCTCAGGAGCGCTAAGAGAATGTATGTGCTTGAAAATTCTCTTCCAGCTAGACCAGGCGGCAACTGCCCCGGAAGATGAACAAAATGTCTGGGCCACTAAGGATGATGATTACAACTTAGTGCAGTGCCTCATGCTAGCTTGCATGAGTCCAGAGCTTCAAAAACGTTTTGAATTCCATAATGCCCGTGATATGATCCGGGAATTGGATGCTCTGTACAAGGAAACTGCACGGTCTGAACGATTTGATATCATGAAGGCCGTGATGGATTGCAGGATGGCTGAGGGCAGTTCAGTTGGCGAACACGTGGTCAAAATGATTGGCTACGCTGAAAGGCTTAAAACCCTGGAATTTCCAATTCCACCAGCCCATATGATGGACATGTTGCTTGCTTCACTCCCCCCGTCTTACGACGGTTTTACCATGAACTACAATATGAGTGGGATGGAGAAGACACCGGAAGAGGTGCTTGCCATGCTGAAAACTGCGGAAGGAGGACTGCGGAAAAATCGCAAGCAAGTGTTGCTTGTGAATAAAACCGCCAGTTTCAAAAAGAAAGGCAAGCCAAAGAAGGGCAAGGGCGCCGGTAAGACCAGCTCCCAAAGCAACTCTAAGGGCGGAGCCAAGAATGAAACTGAGTGCTTCTACTACAAGGGCACAGGACACTGGAAGAGAAACTGCAAGAAGTATCTGGAAGATAAGAAGTCCGGGAAAACCGGAAAAGGTATAATTATTATACAAGTTAATGTCATTGATGTTTTGCTTGCTAGCGAAAATTCTAAGTCTTGGGTATTTGATACCGGATCGGTTGCTCACATTTGCAACTCGATACAGGGCCTGCAGAAGGTGCGCAAGCTAGCAAAGAATGAAGTCATGATGCGCGTCGGGAACGGCGCTGGGATCGCCGCTCAAGCCGTCGGCATTATGCCTCTACGTCTCCCTTCAGGATTTATCTTAGAACTAAGTAACTGTTATTTTGTTCTACTATTGTGTAGAAACATTATCTCCAGATCATGTTTAGTACACGATGGGTATTCGTACAAGTCTGAGAACAATGGTTGTTCACTTTATTGTAAGGATATGTTTTATGGATTTGCACCCATTGTTGGGGGCCTTTTCATACTAAATCTTGAATGTGGAAATGATGTCTTTAACGTGAATGCTAAACGCCTTAAGAAGGCTGATACCACCACCACTTTCATGTGGCACTGTCGGCTTGGCCACATCGGAAAGAAACGCATGCAAAGACACCATAAAGATGGAGTTTCACCGTCCTTTGATTTTGAATCATTTGACACATGTGAAGCTTGCTTGATAGGGAAAATGACCAAGACGCCGTTCACGGGTCATCCTGAACAGACGAGTGAATTGTTGGAAATAATACATAGTGATGTATGTGGTCCAATGAGCACAATCGCACGAGGTGGGTATTTCTACTTCGTGACTTTTACTGATGATTTGAGTTGGTATGGATATATCTACTTGATGAAGCATAAGTCGGAAACCTTTGAAAAGTTCAAAGAATTTCAGAATGAGGTAGAAAATCATCGTAACAAAAGGATTAAGTTTCTGCGGTCTGATTGCGGGGGCGAATATCTTAGTCATGAGTTTAGCCAACATATGAGTGATCGTGGAATCGTTTCACAGCTTACGCCTCCCGGAACTCCACAGTGAAACGGAGTGTCGAAAAGATGTAACCAAACCCTATTAGACATGGTAAGGTCGATGATGTCTCTTATAGATCTGTCAATATCTTTTTGGGGTCACGCACTAGAAACTGCCGGTCACACATTAAACAGAGCACCGTCTAAGTCTGTTGAGACGACACCATACGAGTTATGGCATGGGAAGAAACCCAGTTTGTCGCATCTTAAAATTTGGGGATGTGAAGCTTATGTAAAACGTTTACAACCAAGCAAACTCGATCCTAGATCAGACAAATGTTACTTTGTAGGTTATCCCAAGGAAACAGTTGGGTATTCTTTCTACCACCCCTCCAATAACAAAGTGTTTGTTGCAAGGTATGGGGTTTTTCTTGAGAAAGAGTTTCTCGCAAAAGAATTAAGTGGGAGGACAGTACAGCTTGATGAGATTAGTGAATCTTCGGCAACCGTTGTTGTGGCTGAGGAAACGGAAGAAATTCCGCAAATTATCCCTACAACCGAGCCGGAAGTTGTCGCATGTGATGCGGAAACTTCAGACAATGTTGTAACTGAACCGCGCAGATCAGGTAGGGCTATCCAGCCACCTGAGTGGTTTCATAACGAAATCATCATTCTTGAAGACAATGAACCTGCGCACTACAAGGAAGCGATGACGGGGCCCAGTTCAAGGGAATGGCACAAGGCCATGAAATCCGAGATGGAATCCATGTACGAAAACCAAGTTTGGAACTTGGAAGAACTTCCAGATGGCGTAAAACCCATTGGTTGTAAATGGATTTTCAAAAGAAAGACAGATGCAGATGGTAACATTACTATCCACAAAGCTAGACTTGTCGCGAAAGGGTTCACGCAAGTTCCAGGAGTGGACTACGATGAGACTTTCTCGCCCGTAGCTATGCTTAGGTCTGTTCGGATATTACTAGCAATTGCTGCTTATTTCGATTATGAAATATGGCAGATGGACGTCAAAACGGCTTTCCTAAATGGAAATCTCAAATAAGATGTATACATGATACAACCTGAAGGTTTTGTCGTTCATAAGCAAGCTAGAAAGGTATGCAAACTTCAGAAAGCCATTTATGGTCTGAAGCAAGCATCAAGGAGCTGGAACATTCGTTTTGATGAAGTGGTCAAACAGTTTGGCTTCATCAGGAATGACGAAGAATCTTGTGTTTACAAGAAGTTTAGTGGGAGCGCAAAAGCATTTCTAATCTTGTATGTGGATGACATATTGTTGATTGGAAATGACGTGAATTTTCTTAGCAAAATAAAAGACTCATTGAAGAAGAGTTTTTCAATGAAAGACTTAGGCGAAGCGACATATGTATTGGGCATCAGAATCTATAGAGATAGATCAAAACGCCTGGTAGCGCTTAGCCAAAGCACGTACATTGACAAGGTGTTGAAAAGGTTCAACATGGAGAACTCCAAGAAAGGCCTACTCCCCATGTCACCTGGCACAGTGCTTTGCAAGAATCAGTGTCCTCGGACTCTCGATGAGCGAGTACAGATGAATGATGTTCCATATGCTTTGGCAGTTGGTTCTATTATGTATGCCATGCTATGTACAAGACCGGACGTTTCCTATGCGCTAAGTGTTAGCAGCCGGTACCAAAGTGATCCAGGATTGGAACACTGGGCCGCAGTCAAGGGTATTCTTAAGTACCTCAGAAGGACCAAGGATTTACTCCTTGTGTACGGAGGTGATGAAGAGCTCATTGTAAGTGATTACACTGATGCAGGCTTCATGACTGACCCAGATGACTTCAAATCTCAATCAGGCTATGTTTTCATATTGAACGGCGGTGCAGTTGATTGGAAAAAGTTCCAAACAAAAGACTGTGGCGGATTCTACGACAGAGGCGGAATATGTTGCAGCTTCAGAAGCCTCCAAGGAGGCGGTATGGATCAAGCAATTTCTTGAAGACCTTGGTGTGGTTCCAAGTGCTCTGGACTCGGTGGAGATCTATTGTGATAATAGTGGCGCCGTGGCTCAGGCAAGGGAGCCAAGTTCGCACCATAAGACAAGACATATTGAACGCAAATATAAACTCATTCGACATCATGTCGAAGCGGGTTTAGTGAAAGTACGCAAGGTTCACACGGATCTGAACGTGTCAGACCCGATGACAACGCCTCTACCACGAGCAAAGCATGAGCAGCACCAGATAGCCATTGGTGTTAGGTAAGCCATGTAACTGGATTATGACTCTAGTGCAAGTGGGAGTCTGTAGGAGATATGCCCTAGAGGCAGTAACAACAATTATTTTGTATCTCCAAGTTTGTAATGAATGTTTATGTTCCATGCTATAACTGCACTGATTCTCGAGTCTGCAATATCCACGAGGCTCTGAGGGAAACTAATGTGCACGTGTGGTATACTAAACGGTAAAATGTATTCGTAGTCTTGCCTCTAAGACTGGCTCAAGTATTGCATGATGATCCTGTTTTCCTGATCATGGGCATGTCTATGCCAGCAATTTTTTAGGGCACAATGTTAGGAGAACACTTGTGTTGAATCGACCCGAATTGATGTTATGCTATGAGATACATTCGTCACAAGTTAATGGTTAATAACACAGAGAAAGTTAATGTTTGCATTATTCCTTAGACCATGAGAGTATCGAGTTCCTTCGAACTTGCTTCGTGAACTTTGGGGTTTGTTAAACGTCATCCGTAACTGGGTGGCTATTACGGCGGCTTACGGGTTCATGGAAAAGTATGACAAGAAACGAGATAGCTCAAGATTGGGATTTGCTCCTCCGACGATGGAGAGATATTCTCGGGCCCTCTCGGTGTTACGGTATCCATCATCGTCTGGCCAGACAAAGGGTGATTTGATCACAGGGATGCCGGAACACGGAAATGAGAAAAGAGAACAAAACCGGTAACGAGGTAACTGGCATAGTGGACAAGTTGTTGATCCATGGGGATGCAGAAAATCTCACCTCGGGTGTTTGTAACATATCGCGAAGCAACAGGAATAGCACATGGCAACTCGAGGTTCACTCGAATATTTATTCGTGTGGGTATAGGGGTCAATATGGGTGTCCACGGCTCTGATGTTGATCATTGATCGGAAAGTATTCCGGGTCATGTCTATACTTCACCGAACCTATAGGGTCACACGCTTAAGGGTCATCTATCTGCTGAATACAAGACGGGGTGTGAGAGAAAGTCACCGGAAAAGTTTCGGAGACAACGGAAACGTTCCGGAGAGAACACCGGAATAGTTTCGGTAAAACTGAAAAGTTGTTTCGGGGTATACCATTAAGTCAAATTGGTTTTGGCACACGCCTGGAAATTCTTGGAGGGTGCCAGAATTGTTCTGGAAACTTCTGGGATTTTTCCGGGATAAAAACCGGAAATGTTCCGGAGCTGCCGGAACCGGTTTGGTTGCTTTTCGCAGATGAAAATCACTAATCCAGAATTGTTTCAGAACGCATCCAAAATCGTTTTAGTGGGTACTGGAATTATTCTAAGACCCACAGAAATATTTTCGGATTTAACGGTCGTGGAAAATTGGTTTCGTGAATAGTGAAAATCACTTTATGGTTAATTTTTTGGAAAGCCACCTTTTGGGATTTTTCCCAAAAGGCTTCTAGAAAGACTTAGGGACTAAGGAACCCCCTTTGGGGGGGCCCTATAAGGGTGGCTGGCCAAGGTGGAGCTCCTCCATGGAGCTCCACATGCCATTCTTTTTTGCCTTTTATTCCCTTTATGTGTGACATAAAGTGGGGGTACTTTGGTATTTTGTGTGCCAATCCGACCCCTTGGGTTTCCTATAAATAGAGGTGGAGAGGTGATATCCACACTCATCCCTTGCTCTCATACACATGCCATGCTTTGTCTGGTTTTCTCTCTCCCTCCCGCGAAATAGTTTCGTAGAGCCGAAAGGCTGTCTGGGTTCCGGCAGGAACTAGTTCTGGACGGTGAAGCCCTGCCGGATAGCTGACACCGTATGTGTGCAACCCCGTAGAGAGGTCGTAGGTTCGATCTTTTGCCCGAGGGGCTGTTCGAGGGTCCTCCCGAAGGGCTGTCCGAGTTACCGTTCGAGCTTCGAGGGTCCTCCCGAAGGGCTGTCTGCGACATCGTCCGAGGAACTGTCCGACCGCCTCCCGAAGGGCTATCCGACGAGGGAGTACATCCTCGCGGTTGGGAGTTTGTAAATCCTAGCTGCAGGGATCTGCACCGACGATCTACATCGACTCTACTTCCGCTGCGCTACGAGTCGGTAATGATCAGATCAAACCCTGTATGCGGTCTCCATAGTGGTCCTGGGCGTGCTCGCTGTACCGAAATTTTTTGTTTTCTATCGCGTTCCCCTAAATAGAGTTGGTTGATGTGTGTCATATGGTGTTATTTTAGTATGAACTCTAGGGCTGTTTGTGACACTTATAGGAAAAGCTCAATAGATCGATCGGAAAGGATAACTTTGAGCTGGTTTCGTACCCTACAAACAATTTCTATCTTATGTTCTCCGCTAATAGGAACTTGGGAGTGATTCTTTATCGCACGTTGAGGGATGGTTATATGATCCAATTATATTAGCATTGTTGAGAGATTGCACTAGTGAAAGTATGAACCCTAGGCCTTGTTTTTAAGCATTACAATACCGTTTGTGCTCACTTTTGTTACTTGCTACCTTGCTGTTTTTATATTTTTAGATTACAAAAACCTATATCTACTATCCATACTACACTTTTATCACCATCTCTTTGCCGAACTAGTGCACCTATACAATTTACCATTGTATTGGGTGTGTTGGGGACACAAGAGATTTCTTGTATTTGGTTGCAGGGTTGTTTGAGAGATACCATCTTCAACCTACGCCTCCCATGGATTGATAAACCTTAGGTCATCCCTTGAGGGAAAATTGCTACTGTCCTACAAAACTCTGCGCTTGGAGGCCCAACACGAGTCTACAAGAATAGGTTGTGTAGTAGACATCAAGCAGTCATGTCCCACCTCCTACAGTCACAGGTCTGGTTGTTCAAATTAACACAATATGTGTTTTCAGAGCTACTTGTCACTTGCCATATGCCTGGACCTGCCATGTATGCTTCACAGTACTTAGCCCACTTCTTCCCCTCTTCTAAAATTTCTGAGTAGGTGGGTGTGATCTCCCATCTGCATGTCTCTGTCTTCTCTCTGATCTTCTGAAACTTGATCATCAACTTTGTTCTTATGCCCTCCAACATAGTCTTGATTGGCTTGTTCCTAACATCCAATATCATTATGTTGAAAACTTCACTAAGGTTGTTCACAACCAGGTCTGTTTTGCAGACAGTGTCCATATTATATCTGGCCCATGTATGGTCTGGTATCTATGACAACCACTCCCAAGCTTCCAAACTTTCCTTTTTCAAATTTTCCATGCCTATATCATGACCATGCTTAGTGAAGGAATAGGCTGCCTGATCAAAATGTTTCTTGAGTTCCTCTCCTCTAAAACCAGCTGATTGGAAGTTGGCATAAATATGTCTAAGACAAAACCTTTGTGGGGAGTCAGGGAATACATCATTGATTGCATTCAACAGTCCCTGTTAAGAGATGGCCCAGTCATGAAAAAGTTCTAAAGTATGGTAAATGTACAGTATGGTCATGAATTGTTGTAGCACATACCTTTTGCATGTCAGACATAATTGTGTATTTGCCAAACTTGTTACCAGTCCCAATAACTGTTCTGAGCTGTGTGAGAAACCATGTCCAGCTGCCAATAAGTTGCTTCCTTGCCCTATATGCCAAACTTTTAGGAACATGCGCACCAAACTTTTTCTTTGTGTATGTCATAATTGTTTCAACACCAGCTCCAGGGTTGGATCTCACTGTATCCTCACAAACCTTGGCCACCCAATTGACTGTAACCTTGGTGTTCTTTCCACTAGCTCCACAAGTGTGATCCAAGTTCATCTTCTTGATGCTGTAAGTTGCCTCATGAGCTATCCTAGAGGCAACTATGTAAAACTCACAACCTTGCTTTCTCTCAGAGCACCAAGCAATAACCTTAGTTGGTTCATTTCTGTGGTACTCAAAATTCCTAAGAGTCCTAACTTGGAAATTTCTAAGTGCTTCCCTGAACTCCACAACATTTAGGAAGCATAAATGCATTGAAAACTGCTCATGTGCATCAAGCAGTGATGGATCATACCATCTCCTCTCCTTCTTCTTCTTCACCCTACTCTTCCTTCCAGAAGGCAACCTTGGAACTTCTTCATCACTAAGGCCAAAATCACCTGCAAAGCATTATTCATCAGGTTCAGACACATAATCTTCAAACTTGATGTGTTCAGGCTCACTATGTGACTTGCTAGTTGGGCCTAGTTTTCTGACTGGCTTAAGCTTCTTTGCTCCTTTCTGAGGTTCAACTGAAGGTTCCTCTACTTCTTCCTCAGAAAGGATTTGATCTTCCTCCCAAAGCTCAGAAGGTTCTGAGTTAGCTCCAGAATAGTGCTCTGCAGTATCTTCCTCTTCCCTCTGCTTGTCCCAGTGCCAGCCTCATCTTCACCCCTAGCCCAAGCCTTGTATGATATAGTCTAGCCTCTGTAATCACCCCTAAAAAACTCAAAATCCGAAGAGGATTTTTCCATCTCATCCTCATCTTCGTCTTCTACTTCTACATCTTGTTCTTCTTCTTCCACAACATTTTTTCCCTTGTTGAAATTACAGCTTTGTGATACGTCTCCAACGTATCTATAATTTTTGATTGTTCCATGCTATTATAGTATCAATCTTGGATGTTTTATATACACTTACAAGCAATTATATATCATTTTTTGGGACTAACCTATTAACTTAGTGCCTAGTGCCAGTTGCTGTTATTTTTTGCCTATTTTTGGTTTTTCAGAATATGAGTACCAAACGAAGTCCAAATGCCACGAAACTTTTTGAAGATTTTTTCTGGACATAAGAGACACTAGAAGCTTCGGGAGAGGGCCAGAAGACAGAGGAGGTGGCCACGAGCCACCAGGGCGCGCCCCAGGGGGGTGGCGCGCCCTGGTGCCTCGTGGGCCCACCTCTGCTCCCTTTGACCTAATTCCACCACTATAAATTCTCTAAAATCGGGAAACCAATAGGGGAGTCCATGAAATACTTTTTCCACCGCCGCAAGTTCCTGTTCTCGAGAGATCCCATCTGGAGGCCTTTTCCGGCACTCTGCCGGAGGGGGATTCGATCACGGAGGGGCTCTACATCAACCTTGCTGCCCTTCTGATGATGCGTGAGTAGTTTACCATAGACCTTCGGCTCCATAGTTAGTAGCTAGATGGCTTCTTCTCTCTTTTTGATCTTCAATACAATGTTCTCCTCGATGTTCTTGGAGTTCTATCCGATGTAATCATTTTTTGCGGTGTGTTTGTTGGGATCCGATGAATTGTGAGTTTATGATCAGATTATCCATGAATATTATTTGAGTTTTCTCTGAACTCTTTTATGCAAGATTGTTATAGCTTCGTATTTCTCTCTGATCTATTGATTTGGTTTGGCCAACTAGATTGATTTATCTTGCAATGGGAGAGGTGTGTTGTAATGGGTTCGATCTTGCGGTGCTCAATCCCAGTGATAGAAAGGGACATGACATGTATGTATCGTTGCTATTAAGGGTAAAAAGATGGGGTTTATTCATGCATGAGTTTACTTTGTCTACATCATGTCATCTTGCTTAAGGCGTTACTCCGTTCTTTATGAACTTAATACTCTAGATGCATGCTGGATAGCGGTCGATGTGTGGAGTAATAGTACTAGATGCAGAATCGTTTCGGTCTACTTGTCTCGGACGTGATGTCTATATACATGATCATTGTCTTGGATATCGTCATGATTATTTGCTTTTCTATCAATTGCCCAATAGTAATTTGTTCACCCAACGTATGCTATTTTCAAGAGAGAAGCCTCTAGTGAAAACTATGGCCCCCGGGTCTACCTTAATCATATATTAAAAATCCTAAAAATACCTTGCTGCAATTTTACTTTATTTATTTTATTTTTTATTTTTGTTCGATCTATCTATCTATCACCATACAATTTAATCTTGCAATTAACCGCCAAGGGATTGACAACCCCTTGTTTGCGTTGGGTGCGAGGATTTGTTATTTTGTGTGCAGGTACTGCTAATGAGTTGTTGCGTGATTCTCCTACTGGATTGATAACCTTGGTTTCATAACTGAGGGAAATACTTATCTCTACTGTACTGCATCATCCACTCCTCTTCGGCGAAATCCCAACGCAGCTCACAAGTAGCAGGAAGAATTTCTGGCGCCGTTGCCGGGGAGACATCATCAACATGTATCAAGTACCTACGCATAAATTTTTCATCTCCTTGCATTTATTTTATTTGCCTTTGCCTCTCGTTTTCATCTCCCCCACTTCTAAAAAGTTTTTACAAAAAAATACAAATATATTTTCCGTTTGCCTTTTTCTTGTTTGCTTCTTTGCTTGCTTGTTTGCATAGCTACGATGTCTCAAGAAAATACAAAATTGTGTGATTTTTCCAAAACTAATAATAATGATTTTATTAGTACTCCGATTCCACCTCCCGCCGCTAGTGCGGAGACTTGTGATATTAATGCCGCTTTGTTAAATCTTGTCATGAAAGAACAATTTTCTGGTAGTCCTAATGAAGATGATGCATCCCATCTTAACACTTTCGTAGAATTGTGTGATATGCAAAATAAAAAAGATGTGGATAATGATATTGTGAAATTAAAATTATTCCCGTTCTCATTGCGGGATCGTGCAAAAATTTGGTTTTCATCTTTACCACGAAATAGTATCCATTCTTGGGATAGGTGTAAAGATGCTTTTATTACCAAGTATTTTCCTCCCGCGAAAATTATTTCCCTTAGAAATCAAATTATGAATTTCAAGCAACTTGATCATGAACATGTTGCCCAATCTTGGGAAAGGATGAAATTAATGATAAGAAATTGCCCTACTCATGGTTTAAATTTGTGGATGATCATACAAAAAATTTATGCGGGATTAAATTTTGTTTCTAGAAATCTTTTAGATTCCGCCGTGGGTGGTACTTTTATGGAGATTACATTGGGCGAAGCTACTAAATTGCTTGATAATATTATGGAAAATTATTCACAATGGCATACTGAAAGAGTTGCTACTAGTAAAAAAGTGAATTATGTTGAAGAAATTAGTACTTTGAGTGATAAAGTTGATGCGCTTATGAAATTGGTTGCTAGAAAAAATACTCGTATTGATACTAATGATGTGCCTTTATCCACCTTGATTGAGCAAAATAATGATCCCGTAGATGTGAATTTTGTCTCGCGAAACAATTTTAATAGTAATGCTTATAGAGGTAATTTTAATCCTAGGCCGTTTCCTGGAAATTCCTCTAATAATTATGGCAATTCCTATGGTAATCCTTATAATAATAATAATAGGATGCCCTCTGATCTTGAAAATAATATTAAAGAATTTATTAATGCTCAAAAAGTTTTCAACACTTAGATAGAAGAAAAATTAAGTAAACTTGATGATATGTCTATGAGCATTGATAGAATCATTCATGATGTGGAAAATCTTAAGACTAAAATTTTGCCACCCAAAATTGATATTAATGAATCAATTAAAGCTTTATATGTCTCCATGGATGAGACTAAGAAAAGAACCGCTATGCTAAAGGCTAAACGAGATTTTTAAAAAAAGTGATTCCTCCCGGTTTCTATCGTAATGATGAGGATATTAAAATGATTGGTGTTTCATCTATTGATTCCTTGTTTAGCAATATAAAACTTGATGAAAAGGGGACTGAAGTAGAGTCAACTTTAGCTAGAAGGCGTCCCCATAATTCGGAGGGTGAAAATCTTGATGAAAAAATGGATAAAAGTGGGTCTGGAGAGGTAAAAACTTTAACTAGTGACGTGCCCACTCTCTTGGATTACAAAGACTTTAATTATGATAGTTGTTCTTTGATTGAGTGTATTTCTTTGTTACAATCCATGCTAAATTCACCCAACGCTTATGAACAAAATAAGGCTTTTACTAAACACATCGTAGAAGCGATGATGAAAGCGTTAGAAGAAAAGCTAGAACTAGAAATTTCAATTCCTAGAAAATTATATGATGAGTGGAAACCCACCATTAAAGTTAAAATTAAAAATTATGAGTGCAATGCTTTATGTGATTTGGGTGCTAGCGTTTCCACAATTACAAAATCTCTATGTGATGTGCTAGGTTTTACCAATATAGATGAATGTTCTCTTAATTTGCATCTTGCGGATTCTACTATTAAAAAGCCATTGGGTATAATTAATGATGTTCTTATTCTTGCAAATAGAAACTATGTGCCCGTTGATTTTATTGTACTTGACATTGATTGCAATCCGTCTTGCCCCATAATACTTGGTAGACCGTTCTTACGAACTATTAGTGCTATTATTGATATGAAAGAAGGTAATATAAGATTTCAATTTCCACTAAAGAAAGGGATGGAACACTTCCCAAGGAAAATAATTAAAGCACCCTATGAATCCATTATGAGGGCCACTTATGGAATCAACTTGAAGGATCACAACACTTGAAACTATGCATTATGCCTAGCTAGGGGCATAAAACAATAGCGCTTGTTGGGAGGCAACCCAATGAATAAAATAAATTTGTACTTTTTATTTCTGTTCTTGTGTGTTTTCAAAATTATTCTACTGTTATGATTGTGTTTTTATGTTTTAATTAGTGTTTGTGCCAAGTAAAGCCTTTGGGATGATTTGGAAGATAGTATAATTGATGCTGTTTGGAAAACAGAAAGTTTTGCGTCCAGTGCTGGAATTTTATTTCTGTACTGGAGCGTCCGAAAAATCTGAAATTTTTACACAGTATTGGTATATGAATTTTCCATGTTTTACTAATTTTTCAGAATTTTTGGAGTTACAGAAGTATAGCTTTTAAATAGATCTTTACATACTGTTCTGTTTTAGACAGATTCTGTTTTTGTTGCATAGTTTGCTTATTTTGATGAATCTATGGATCGTATCGGGGGGTATGAGTCATGGAGAAGTTGGAGTATAGTAGCATTATGCCAACATTAAATATGAATCAATTTACTATAGTACTTAAAGTTAAAGATTTATTTGTTATACTAACGGATCTCACGAAGGTTTTGTTGAGTTTTGTGTGATTGAAGTTTTGAAGTTTTGGGTGAGATCACGATAGATGAAGGAATAAGGAGTGGCAAGAACTTAAGCTTGGGGATGCCCAAGGCACCGCAAGGTAATATTCAAGGAAGACTCAAGCGTCTAAGCTTGGGGATGCCCCGGAAGGCATCCCCTCTTTCTTCTACCAACTATCGGTAATTTTATTTGGAGCTATATTTTTATTCATCACATGATATGTGTTTTACTTGGAGCATCGTGTATTATATGAGTCTTTGCATTGTTTGCTTTTTAGTTTGTCACAATCATCTTTGCTGGACACACCTATTTGAGAGAGCCACACATTTATCATGATTTGTTAGAATACTCTATGTGCTTCACTTAAATCTTTTGAACTAGGCAGTTGCTCTAGTACTTCACTTAAATCTTTTTTAGCACGGTGGTGGCTATATTTTGAAGAAATATTTGAACTCTCATGCTTCACTTATATTATTTTGAGATTTGATAAGATTAAATTTTGAAGAAATATTTGCACTCTCGTGCTTCACTTATATCTTTTTGAGAGTTGATAATAGTAATGGTAATTTGCACAAGATATGAATTTGGTCCCAAAGTGATGAATATTCAAGAGGGATATAATAAAAACTTTCATGAAAGATCATTGGATATGATAAGTTTGATTCCTTGCAATAGTTTTGCGATATGGAGATGATAATATGTGAGTCATGTTAGTGAGTAATTGTGATTTAGTAAGAATATTGGTGTTAAGGTTTGTGATTCGCTATGCATGCACATAAAGTCAATAGTTATGCAACGAAATTATATCCTACTTATGGTGCATTATTCGGTGTTAGTTATGTTCAATGCATGTTTATGACCGTTTTCGCTTTTTGGTTGGTCGCTTCTCAATCTATTTGCTAGCCTTCATTTGTACTAAGAGGGAATACTGCTTGTGCATCCAACTCCTTAAACCCAAGTTGTGCCAAATGAGTCCACCATACCTACCTATATGTGGTATTTCCATGCCGTTCCAAGTAAATTTGCATGTTCCAACTCTAAATTTTCAAAAAAAAAATCCGTTTTGTGTGCCCGTACCGCTCATGAAGCGGCAGGGGGTGGCCAATATTTTCCATGCTAGGTGTGTTATTCTCACGATGAGTGTTTATTCACTTGTCATTGCACGAGAGAGTGGCAAGTAATAGGGATGCCCAGTCCCGAAATGAAAATAATAATAATATGATGATAATAATAAATTCCTTAGAAAGTGTTGGTATGGAGGGCACCCGTGAATACGGCTAGCCATGGATTGTGAAAGAATGGTGGAAAGGAAATAAACTTTATTTTCTGTTTGGGAACCGCCTATAATGTGTCTAGCATGGAAGATATTGGGAATTCTCGGTCGTTTTCGTTGACAGGAAAAGCATGCCTCTCAAAATAATTTTATCTCTCTAATTTAAGCCTTGAGCTCTGGCACATTTGCAAATCTATGATTCCCTCTGCGAAGGGCCTATCTATTTACTTTTATGCAATTTTTATTTTTATTTTGAGTCTCCATCTTCTCTTACAAAGCACCAACTATAGAGCACTATTGTCATACTTGTGCATTGTGTGTAGCTAATATTGAGTGTGTTTCATGAATGGATCAATGATTGAGCATAATGGGCTATGGATAACTTTCTTTAGCGTTGATATTCTGAAAGGCATGGTTGCTTGTTAGTATGCTTGAGTATTGCTTCTGGCTTGTCCCAGTGCCAGCCTCATCTTCACCCCTAGCCCAAGCCTTGTATGATATAGTCTGTCCTCTGTAATCACCCCTGAAAAACTCAAAATCTGAAGAGGATTTGTCCATCTCATCCTCATCTTCATCTTCTACTTCTACATCTTGTTCTTCTTCTTCCACAACATTTTTTCCCTTGTTGAAATTGCAGCTTTGTGATACGTCTCCAACGTATCTATAATTTTTAATTGTTCCATGCTATTATAGTATCAATCTTGGATGTTTTATATACACTTATGATGTCTACTACACAACTTGTTCTTGTAGACTCGTGTTGGGCCTCCAAGCGCAGAGGTTTGTAGGACAGTAGCAATTTTCCCTCAAGTGGATGACCTAAGGTTTATCAATCCGTGGGAGGCGTAGGATGAAGATGGTCTCTCTCAAACAACCCTGCAACCAAATAACAAAGAGTCTCTTGTGTCCCCAACACACCCAATACAATGGTAAATTGTATAGGTGCACTAGTTCGGCGAAGAGATGGTGATACAAGTGTAGTATGGATAGTAGATATAGGTTTTTGTAGTGCGAACAATAAAAAACAGCAAGGTAGCAAGTAACAAAAGTGAGCATAAATGGTATTGCAATGCTTAGAAACAAGGCCTAGGGTTCATACTTTCGCTAGTGCAATCTCTCAACAATGCTAATATAATTGGATCATATAACAATCCCTCAACGTGCGATAAAGAATCACTCCAAAGTTCCTATTAGCGGAGAACATAAGATAGAAATTGTTTGTAGGGTACGAAACCACCTCAAAGTTATCCTTTCTGACCGATCTATTGAGCTATTCCTATAAGTGTCACAAACAGCCCTAGAGTTCGTACTAAAATAACACCATATGACACACATCAACCAACTCTAATGTCACCTAGATACTCCAATGTCACCACAAGTATCCGTGAGTTCATCATACGATATGCATCAAACAACTTCATAATCATAATATTCAATCCACACAAAGAACTTTAAGGAGCACCCCAAATTTTCTATCGGAGAAAAGATAATGAAAACGTGCATCAACCCCTATGCATAGATTACCCCAATGTCACCTCGGGAATCCGCGAGTTGAGTGCCAAAACATACATCAAGTGAATCAATATAATACCCCATTGTCAACACGGGTATTCATATGCAAGACATACATCAAGTGTTCTCAAATCTGAATATTCAATCCGACAATAACGAAACCTCAATGGGAAAAGATTCGATTCATCACAACAAAGATAGAGAGGGAAGAAACACCATATGATCCAACTATATTAACAAAGCTCGCGATACATCAAGATCGTGCCAAATCAAGAACACGAGAGAGAGATAAAACACATAGCTACTGGTACAAATCCTCAGCCCCGAGGGTGAACTACTCCCTCCTCGTCATGGAGACCGTCGGGATGATGAAGATGGCCTTCGGTGATGATTCCCCCCTCCGGTAGGGTACCGGAAAAGGGCTGTAGATTAGATCGTGGAGGTACAGAGGCTTGCGGCGGCGTAAAAACTCATCTAGGTTAACTTTCGGGGGTTTCTGAATATATAGGATTTTTTAGCGTTGGAATCACGCAAAGAGGTGCCACAGGGGGCCCACGAGGCACCAGGGCACGCCCGGGGGGGCAGGCGTGCCCAGGTGGCTCGTGGGGCCCCTGTGGCTCTTTTGTTGCTTCCCCGAAGCTTCCTGGGTCCGTTTCCTTCCAGAAAAAATCGGCAAAAAGTTTCGCTGCATTTGGACTTCATTTGATATGGATTTTCTGGAAAACCAAAAACAAGCAGAAAACAGCAACTGGCACTGGGCACTAGGTCAATATGTTAGTCCATAAAAATCATATAAAAGCCATATAAAAGTGCACCAAATTCATACAAAACTATAATAAACATGGCATGAATACTTCATAAATTATAGATACGTTGGAGATGTATCAGCATCTCCAAGCTTAATTCTTGCTCGTCCTCGAGTAGGTAAATGATAATAGAAATAATTTATGAAGTGTGAATGCTAGCATAGTGCATAAGTTTGATCAATGATAATTTCAATCACTTTTCCTTGCATCATAACAGCAACTCTTTCTCATAAAACTCATCATGATAAAGTAGAAATCAATTAACATGTTATGGTTCAAACAATGCAATCTCTTGAAACTTAACAACCTATGTTCTTAGTCACCAAACAATTGCAATTCAACTTAATTTCAACAAAGTCTAAGTAAGAGCTCCACATACTCAATTATCATATAGTCTTCTATGATTGCTAGTACTCAAAGCATATTTTTAGAACAAATGGCATCCATCGATCACAGAGAAAGATAGGGGCTTAATGTTTCGCCTCCCAACTTATTTATCATAGAGATAATTGTCAACAATAATAATTGATGATCAAATATATTTGACTGGCCATATGTGCCTGGATCTTTCCCCACCACATGATGCTTGCCAACTAGAGAATACTTGAGGTTGAAATGCGAATGAATACTTATTGACTCTTGCATAAAATTAAATACATAAAAGTAAATACATGAAAGTAAAATATAGGCCCTTCGCAGAGGGAAGCAGAGGTTGTCATGCGCTTTTTATTTTTGGATGCACAAGCCCTTAATGCAAAGGAACGTCACGTTATATTGCCCCTTGTGATAGCAACCTTTATTATGCAGTCTGTCGCTTTTATTTCTTTACCATCACAAGTTCGTACAACGCTTATTTTCCCTTGCAATAAAAGATCATACATATTTAGGAGCAATTTTTATTGCTTTTTGCACCGATGACAACTTACTTGAAGGATCTTATTCAATCCATAGGTAGATATGCTGGACACGCATGGGAAGAAACTGGGTTTAAGGGTTTTTGGATGCACAAGTAGTATCTCTACTTAGTATGAATTTTTGGCTAGCAAAAGATCCTAAGCAAGCACCACATGTTGGAGGATCCATAACAATATAACTTCTATGCAAATATACCCAAACATAACTCATTACGTTGTCTTCCTTGTCCAACTTCAACTAATTTGCTCAAGTTTGAAAATAATTAATGGGTATTCACAATCATAAAAGATGTCCAAGATAATATATTTATATGTGAAAGTTCTCTTCCTTATACTAATCATTCATGAATTGCTTGTATGACCAATATTGTGATTGTCAAGCTTCAATAGATTTTACCTTCTGAACCCAATGTGAAGCTACTACTAGGCATGATACAAGCATATGAAGCTCATATTATTTCAACTTTATGATATTCAATTCATTCAACAATTTACTCTTAGGATATAAGTGAAGCACGAGAGTAAATGACAAACTACTTCAAAAGGTATAAGTGAAGATCAATGAGTAGGCAAACAATTAAGTAGCTATGTGAAGACTCTCTCTCAATAAAGATTTAAGATCTTGATAATTTTATTCAAACAGCAAAAAAAATGAAAATAAAAGTACACTCCAAGAATAGCACATATCATGTGAACTAGTAAAAACGTAGGCTAACCGATAGGTGTTGATGAAGAAAGGTGGGATGCCTACCGGGGCATCCCCAAGCTTATTGCTTGAGACTTCTTGGAATCTTATCTTGGGGTGCCTTGGGCATCCCCAAGCTTGGGCTTTTGTGTCTCCTTAATTCCTCTCATATCATGGCTTCTCCTAAATCTTAAAAACTTCATCCACACAAAACTCAACAAGAACTCGTGAGATAGGTTAGTATAAATCAACTCAAAACCTCAACATTCTCTACTGTAGCAAATCAAAAAAATTATAATTAAACATTTCATACTAAATGCCTCTTCATATTTAATACTCCTATCCAAAAATAGAAACATTAAACAAGCAACATATGCAAACAATGCAACTATAACCGAAATCTGCCAAAACAGAACAGTCTGTAAAAGGGGAATAAGAATCCATACTTCCCTAACTCCAAAAATTCTGAAAAATTACCACGTGACAGAGAACTCATGCATTCTTAATGTGTAAAAATTTCAGATTTTCATCATGTTCTGACTATTCAGGAATATTCTGGACATAACAGAAAACTTTCTGTTTTCAAACAGCAACACATGAACTTTCAAACTGAGCATGGTAAAGGCTATAATTGGCATTTTATTGAAATAAGATATACAAAACATGTTTATTGGTAATAGCAAGCAAATATCAACAGAATAAAATGACGCTCCAAGCGAAACTCATATTATGTGACGAATAAAAATATAGCTCCAAGTGAGGTTACCGATAATGTTGAAGACGAAAGAGGGGATGCCTTCCGGGGCATCCCCAAGCTTAGTTGCTTGGGTATTCCTTGAATATTACCTTGGGGTGACTTGGGCATCCCCAAGCTTAGGGTCTTGCCGCTCCTTATTCTCCTCATATCAATATCTCACCCAAAACTTGAAAACTTCAATCACACAAAACTTAACGGAACTTCGTGAGATAGGTTAGTATGATAAAAATAAATCATCCACTTAGGTACTGCCAAGACAAGATTCATAATTGTTCTCACATAATTCCTACCGTATTCTATCATTTCCACAATTTATATTACTCAATATAAGCTATGGAAACACTAAAACAAGCAAACTATGCACTAGAAACAGAATCTATCAAAAACAGAACAGCATGTAGTGAGCGATTTAAAAACCATACTTCTGTACCTCCAAAAATTCTGAAAAATTAGGAAAAAGTAAAAAATTTGTAACCCAATAATGTGTAAACATTTCAGAATTTTCTCACGCTCCAGTACAGAATAGAAATTCCAGCACTGGATGCAAAAGTTTCTGTTTTTGCACAGAATCAAATCTACAAGCATCCACACTATCCCAAAGGCTTTACTTGGCACATTATTGAAAGAAAACATATGAAACAAGATTAGTACAGTAGATTAATCTTGTGAACACACAAAAATAGTAGGTATAAATATTGGGTTGTCTCCCAACAAGCGCTTTTCTTTAATGCCTTTTTAGCTAGGCATGATGATTTCAATGATGCTCACATAAAAGTAAAGAATCGAAACACAAAGAGAGCATCATGAAGCATATGTAGCACATTTAAGCCTAACCCACTTCTTATGCATAGGGATTTTGTGAGCAAATACTTTATGGGAGCAAGAATCAACTAGCATAGGAAGGCAAAACAAGTATTCAAAACTTTCAACACATAGAGAGGAAACTTGATATTATTGAAATATGTAAAAGCATATCTTCCCCTCTCATAATAATTTTCAGTAGCATCATGAATGAATTCAACAATATAGCTATCACATAAAGCATTCTTTTCATGATCCACAAGCATAGAAATTTTATTGCTCTCCACATAAGCAAATTTCTTCTCATCAATAATAGTGGGAGCAAACACAACAAAATAACTATCATGTGATACTTGATTGGCATAATCAATTGAAACCTCTTCCAAAATAGTGGATTCATCATTAAATAAAGTCATGACCTCACCAAATCCACTTTCATCAATATAATCATCATCAATAGGAGGCATGCAATCATCATAATAAATTTTCTCATCAAAACTTGGGGGAGTAAAAAGATCATCTTCATCAAACATAGCATCCCCAAGCTTATGGCTTTGCATATCATTAGCATCATGGATATTCAAAGAATTCTTACTAGCAACACTGCAATCATGCTCATCATTCAAATATTTTATGCCAAACATTTTATTGAATTCTTCTTCTATCATTTGAGCACAATTTTCCGCTTCATCATTTTCAAGAAAGACATTATAAAGACGAATAATATGAGGCAACCTCAATTCCATTTTTTGTAGTTTTCTTTTTATAAGCCAAACTAGTGATAAACAAGAAACTAAAAGATTCAATTGCAAAATCTAAAGATATACCTTCATGCACTCACCTCCCCGGCAACGGCGCCAGAAAAGAGCTTGATGTCTACTACACAACTTGTTCTTGTAGACTCGTCTTGGGCCTCCAAGCGCAGAGGTTTGTAGGACAGTAGCAATTTTCCCTCAAGTGGATGACCTAAGGTTTATCAATCCGTGGGAGGCGTAGGATGAAGATGGTCTCTCTCAAACAACCCTGCAACCAAATAACAAAGAGTCTCTTATGTCCCCAACACACCCAATACAATGGTAAATTGTATAGGTGCACTAGTTCGGCGAAGAGATGGTGATACAAGTGTAGTATGGATAGTAGATATAGGTTTTTGTAGTGCGAACAATAAAAAACAGCAAGGTAGCAAGTAACAAAAGTGAGCATAAACGGTATTGCAATGCTTAGAAACAAGGCCTAGGGTTCATACTTTCGCTAGTGCAATCTCTCAACAATGCTAATATAATTGGATCATATAACAATCCCTCAACGTGCGATAAAGAATCACTCCAAAGTTCCTATTAGCGGAGAACATAAGATAGAAATTGTTTGTAGGGTACAAAACCACCTCAAAGTTATCCTTTCCGATCGATCTATTGAGCTATTCCTATAAGTGTCACAAACAGCCCTAGAGTTCCTACTAAAATAACACCATATGACACACATCAACCAACTCTAATGTCACCTAGATACTCCAATGTCACCACAAGTATCCGTGAGTTGATTATACGATATGCATCAAACAACTTCATAATCATAATATTCAATCCACACAAAGAACTTCAAGGAGCACCCCAAAGTTTCTATCGGAGAAAAGATAATGAAAACGTGCATCAACCCCTATGCATAGATTACCCCAATGTCACCTCGGGAATCCGCGAGTTGAGTGCCAAAACATACATCAAGTGAATCAATATAATACCACATTGTCACCACGGGTATTCATATGCAAGACATACATCAAGTGTTCTCAAATCTGAATATTCAATCCGACAATAACGAAACCTCAAAGGGAAAAGATTCGATTCATCACAACAAAGATAGAGAGGGAAGAAACACCATATGATCCAACTATATTAACAAAGCTCGCGATACATCAAGATCGTGCCAAATCAAGAACACGAGAGAGAGAGAGATAAAACACATAGCTACTGGTACAAACCCTCAGCCCCGAGGGTGAACTACTCCCTCCTCGTCATGGAGACCGCCGGGATGATGAAGATGGCCTCCGGTGATGATTCCCCCCCTCCGGCAGGGTGCCGGAAAAGGGCTGTAGATTAGATCGTGGAGGTACAGAGGCTTGCGGCGGCGTAAAAACTCATGTAGGTTAACTTTCGGGGGTTTCTGAATATATAGGATTTTTCAGCGTTGGAATCACGCAAAGAGGTGCCACAGGGGCCCACGAGGCACCAGGGCGCGCTTGGGGGGCAAGCGCGTCCAGGTGGCTCGTGGGGCCCCTGTGGCTCTTTTGCTGCTTCCCCGAAGCTTTCTGGGTCCGTTTCCTTCCAGAAAAAATTGTCAAAAAGTTTCGCTGCATTTGGACTTCATTTGATACAGATTTTCTGGAAAACCAAAAACAAGCAGAAAACAGCAACTGGCACTGGGCACTAGGTCAATATGTTAGTCCATAAAAATCATATAAAAGCCATATAAAAGTGCACCAAAATCATACAAAACTATAATAAACATGGCATGAATACTTCATAAATTATAGATACGTTGGAGACGTATCAACTTACAAGCAATTATATATCATTTTTTGGGACTAACCTATTAACTTAGTGCCCAGTTCCAATTTCTGTTTTTTTGCCTGTTTTTGGTTTTTCAGAATATCAGTACCAAACGAAGTCCAAATGCCACAAAACTTTTTGGAGATTTTTTCTGGACATAAGAGACACTAGAAGCTTTGGGAGAGGGCCAGAAGACAGAGGCGGTGGCCACGAGCTACCAGGGCGCGCCCTGGTGCCTTGTGGGCCCACCTCTTCTCCGTTTGACCTAATTCCACCACTATAAATTCTCTAAAATCGGGAAACCAACAGGGGAGTCCACAAAATACTTTTTCCCCCGCCGCAAGTTCTTGTTCTCGAGATATCCGATTTGGAGGCCTTTTCCGGCACTCTGCCGAAGGGGGATTCGATCACGGAGGGGCTCTACATCAACCTTGCTGCCCTTCCGATGATGCATGAGTAGTTTAACACAGAACTTCGGGTCCATAGTTAGTAGCTAGATGGCTTCTTCTCTCTTTTTTATCTTCAATACAATGTTCTCCTCGGTGTTCTTGGAGTTCTATCCAATGTAATCACTTTTTGCGGCGTGTTTGTTGGGATCCGATGAATTGTGAGTTTATGATCAGATTATCCATGAATATTATTTGAGTTTTCTCCAAACTCTTTTATGCATGATTGTTATAGCTTTGTATTTATCTCCGATCTATTGATTTGGTTTGGCCAACTAGATTGATTTATCTTACAATGGGAGAGGTGCTTTGTAATGGGTTCAATCTTGCGGTGCTCAATCCCACTGATAGAAAGGGACATGCCACGTATGTATCGTTGCTATTAAGGGTAAAAAGATGGGGTTTATTCATGCGTGAGTTTACTTTGTCTACATCATGTCATCTTGCTTAAGGCGTTACTCCGTTCTTTATGAACTTAATACTCTAGATGCATGCTGGATAGCGGTCGATGTGTGGAGTAATAGTAGTAGATGCAGAATCGTTTCGGTCTACTTGTCTCGGACGTGATGCCTATATACATGATCATTGCCTTGGATATCGTCATGATTATTTGCTTTTCTATCAATTGCCAAACAGTAATTTGTTCACCCACCGTATGCTATTTTCAAGAGAGAAGCCTCTAGTGAAAACTATGGCCCCCGGGTCTAGCTTAATCATATATTAAAAATCCTAAAAATACCTTGCTGCAATTTTACTTTTTTTATTTTATTTTGTATTTTTGTTCGATCTATCTATCTATCACCATACAATTTAATCTTGCAATTAACCGCCAAGGGATTGACAACCCGTTGTTTGCGTTTGATACGTCTCCAACGTATCTATAATTTTTTATTGTTCCATGCTATTATAGTATCAATCTTGGATGTTTTATATACATTTACAAGCAATTTTATATCATTTTTTGGGACTAACCTATTAACTTAGTGCCCAGTGCCAGTTGTTGTTTTTTGCCTGTTTTTGGTTTTCCAGAATATCAGTACCAAACGAAGTCCAAATGCCACGAAACATTTTGCAGATTTTTTTCTGGACATAAGAGACACTAGAAGCTTCGGGAGAGGGCCAGAAGACAGAGGAGTGGCCACGAGCCACCAGGTCGCGCCCCAGGGGGGTGGCGCGCCCTGGTGCCTCATGAGCCCACCTGTGCTCCGTTTGACCTAATTCCACCTCTATAAATTCTCTAAAATCGGGAAACCAACAGAGGAGTCCACGAAATACTTTTTCCGCCGCCGCAAGTTCCTGTTCTCGAGAGATCCCATCTGGAGGCCTTTTCCGGCACTCTGCCGGAGGGGGATTCGATCACGGAGGGGCTCTACATCAACCTTGCTGCCCTTCCGATGATGCGTGAGTAGTTTACCACAGACCTTCGGGTCCATACACTACAGGAATCAGGCACTTTGTCGTCTGCCATGGCAGACGGCAAAGGAATATCTGGCGGACGGCAAAGCCCTTTGCCGTCAGCCAGCAGACGGCCCCACGTCCGGCTGAATGGACTACGGCAGAGGGCTGCTTTGCCGTCTGCTTAAATAAAGCGGACGGCAAAGAAGTTTGCCGTCAGCCATACTAAGCAAGCAGACGGCAAATCCCTTGGACGGCAGAGGGATAGGGTTAGGCCCGTTAGGTGGCTAACGGCGTACTTTGCCGTCTGCCAGCAGACGGCAAAGGCGCAAAGTTCTTTGCCGTCTGCCAGCTGACGTCAGCTGACGTTAGGCGTCAGCTGGGGCAAATGCATGCCCTTTGCCGTCTGCCGGCAGACGGCAAAGCACACCAGCCTTTGCCGTCTGCTGGCAGACGGCAAAGTGCCCAAATAGGCCAGCCCAGGTGCCCCCCAGGTTGCACAGGTAGCTGTCACATGGCAGCTTTGCCGTCCGCTGGCAGACGGCAAATCTCTTTGCCGTCTGCTGGCAGACGGCAAACTGCCTGTATTGCCCCTGTTAATTCTGTTTTTTCTTAAATTCAATCAATTTCACAGATATATATATATATATATATTCATTTGAAAATACTTTCAACAAGCATACATATCCCTGCCATATGGATATGATCATCCAACACATATATATACCAAATCAAAAGTCCATATCCAACATATATATAGCCAACATATCCAACAATTAAGCAAAAAGTCCATATACAATGGTTTCATCCATACATACATATATAGGTAGCAAGTTTCACATTGTTCATCCTACAAAATCAAAACAAAAAGGAAGGACAAGGAGAAGAGTAGACTCCATCAACGCAAGCTTCCGTGATCTGAAGCAAATCTGCAAAATGGGAAAGAAGAAAGTTAGAAGAAGAAGACTAGAAGAAGAAGAAGAAGAAGAAGAAGACTAGAAGAAGAAGAAGAAGAAGAAAAAGAAGAAGAAGAAGAAGAAGAATTTTTCTTCTCTTTCTTTTTCTCCTCTTCTTTTTCTAATTCTTATTGCTTACTTGTGTCATTTTAGAGCTAACCTAGGTAAATAGGTCATTTTGGAGCTAAGTAAGGTTATTATGTCATTTTCGAGGAAAATAAGCTAAGTATATGACATTTTGGAGGTAACCAAGGTTATTATGCCATTTTTGACCTAAGTATGCTAAGTATGTCATAAATGAACTAAATAAGCTAAGTATAGGTCATTATTGAGCTAACCTAGGTAATTATGCTATTTTTTAGCTAACTAAGCATATTAAGTCATTTTGGAGGAAAAAATGCTAAGTGTAGGTCATTTTAGAGCTAACCTAGGTAAATAGGTCATTTTGGAGCTAAACCAAGGTTATTATGCCATTTTTTACCTAAGTAAGCTAATTATGTCATAAATGAACTAGCTAAGTTAAGTATAGGTCATTATTGAGCTATCTTAGATAGTTATGCCATTTTTTAGCTAACTAAGCATATTAAGTCATTTTGGAGAAAAAATGCTAAGTATAGGTCATTTTAGAGCTATCCTAGGTAAAATAGGTCATTTTGGAGCTAAGTAAGGTTATTATGTCATTTTCGAGGAAAATAAGCTAAGTATATGACATTTTGGAGCTAAACCAAGGTTATTATGCCATTTTTTACCTAAGTAAGCTAATTATGTCATAAATGAACTAGCTAAGCTAAGTATAGGTCATTTGAGAGCTAACCTAGGTAAAATAGGTCATTTTGGAGCTAAGTAAGGTTATTATGTCATTTTCGAGGAAAATAAGCTAAGTATATGACATTTTGGAGCTAAACCAAGGTTATTATGTCATTTTTGACCTAAGTAAGCTAATTATGTCATAAATGAACTAGCTAAGCTAAGTATAGGTCATTTTTGAGCTAGCCTAGGTAGTTATGCCATTTTTGAGCTAACTAAGCATATTAAGTCATTTTGGAGGAAAAAATGCTAAGTGTAGGTCATTTTAGAGCTATCCTAGGTAAAATAGGTCATTTTTGAGCTAAGTAAGGTTATTATGTCATTTTCGAGGAAAATAAGCTAAGTGTCGTGGTATTTTCACGGCAGATGTCCTCATAGGACTTAATCTCGAAGCCATCGCGTAAGTAGCAGATCGAAGGGGTCAAACGAGGAACACGGAAGGCAAGATTTACCCAGGTTCGGCCCCTCTCGAGGAGGTAAAGCCTACTCCTGCTAGATGTATTTGAAGATCTTGATTACAAGGGTTTTGAGACTTGTCTAGCCCTAGCTCTCGAAAGATTTTCCCCCCCTCCTTCTATCCCCGGGGGCTCCCCTTTATATACAGGCGGGGCCCCGGGGCTCACATAAGAGTCCGGGCCGGGATAACAATCCGAGCCCAACTCCCCTTACTTGTTTCCTAAGTTATACCTTAAGGCGGTTTGCACTTACCGCCTCTCTCGGCGGGTCTTGGGCCGGCCCCTCAATGGGCGGCTCTCCTTCTGGGCCTCCATAGAAGACACTACGGCCCACCTAGCCCTTCATGGTTTTACTCCTCGAGACCCGGCCCTGAACGGGCGGGTTTCACCCAAAGATATTTCCCTGACATTAGCCCTCAGGTTGGCTTGAACTGGTTCCAGACAACCTCGTCCTTTTCAAACTTAACCTTGATATTTTGGCGAGTCTTCAGCAGAACCCGCCTCTTCTGAATATTTCAACTGCCTTTCCTTCAGTCCTGCTCTTCTTGTGACGTCACCGAATCTCCAGAACGAATCTTTCCATGACATCACCAATATCTCAAATGAATTCATTAGGCGCGAAAATCGGGGCGTCGGATTACTGTAGATCCTTAAATCTCGCCCCGACCCTTCGGTGTCTCGCCCCCTTATAAATACCCTTTTCAGGTCCTTTTCCTCATTTTATCCATCTTCTTCCTCCTGCCGCCCGAGCTTATGCCTCCTCGCGACACACCTTCGAGCTCGCCGGCCATCGGAAGGAGAAACAGTCCCGACGCACCGCCGTCACCTGTCTGCAACCGCGCCGCGCGGCCATCCGATCCAGGTATTCCCAGTTCTTCTCACCCTTCTTAGGGTTCCGCCATTGTCGGGCTCGAGCTCCGCCTCGGCCTCTCCGCGGCTACTGTCGCCGGCCGCACCTTGGTACTCTTACATCATGGAAATAGCGCCGTTGCTATCCCTCCAATGATCAGGAATTAAATCTTGTATCAAGATAGATCTGAGAAACCCCATCTGTAAAAACCTGCCGCGGCTTAACAAACAGTAGCAAGAACTGCTTTTTTCCTTATTTTATAGAGCTGTTTGATCCAAAAAATTTACCGCGTTGGCAGAAATCTGTTGTTACACACTTAGCGAAATTTTCACTTGTGCTGAACATCCTTCACTCGTGGCGGCTTAAGGAAAGTCGCCATCCTTGCTTTAATAATTTTTTCTTTTCCGACTTATGAAAGCCGCTGACTTAATCCTTCTCCCCATTTACTAGGATGACAAAGAAAGCAATAGAATGCAACTGGGTACGCTCCGCGGTTACCACCAAACATGTCACAAGACTCATAGACAACGGTCTCCTATCCAAAACAGAAAACTGCCGGGTCTCCAAGAAGGACTGTCCTCCCAAGCCGAAGGAGGGGGAAGTCATTATTTTTACCGATCACGTTGAGAGAGGGTTTGATCCACCCGGCTCTAAATTTTTCCGAGACCTTTTACACTTCTATCGTCTGCATCCTCAAGACCTTGGCTCCAACTCTATTGTTAATATAAGCTCTTTCGTAGTAGTTTGTGAAGCTTATCTCCGGATAGAGCCAACGATCTTGTTATTTCGAAATTTATTCTATGTGAACAAGCAAACTGAAGTCGCCGGAGGCCGCCATCAAGAGCTTGGCGGCATATCCTTTCAGATACGGCGGTTTACTTATTTTCCTAGTGCAGAGCTCTTGAGCCACCCAAAGGGCATGCCGGAGACTTGGTTTTACGTGAAGACCAAGGTGCCTGAAGGGCAACACCCATTGCCGGGTTTTAGACCTGACCGCCTGGATCATAAAAAAGAATATCCTCCCAGGCCCACAGAAACAGAACGGATCCAGCTTCAGCCTCTGATGGACAAGATAGCCGCTTTGATGGCCAGTGGTCTTACAGGAGCTGACTTGATCCTTTGCTGGCTTTCCTGGAGGATCCAGCCATTGAGCCTTCGAGACCGGCTTATGTATGAATACTCCGGTTTAGAAGATCCTCAGAGGTATAATAATACGCCTGCTCTTGTGTCAGACGTGGTGAAACAGATGAGGATAATCGTCAACTTACCCGGCGACTATACTGGCGAGTTTTCTCTGAAGCCCTTCACTGAAGCCAATCCACCACCGGCTGTAAGCAAATCTCCTTTAGGCTTCTGTTTTATTGTTTACATTCTTGAGGCTTACCCCTTGCGACTTTCAGGATGATGATCCCTTTTGGGAAGCTCGGCCACAGGTGAAAGAAAAAGAACCCAAAGGCCAGAAGCCGGGCAAACAGGCCGGCTCTCGAGGAGGAAAGAAAAAGAAGGAGACCATCAACCCTTTGGACGCGGATCCTGCTGTCTTAGAATCCTCCAAAGATGAAACATCGGTAAGTTCATAATTTACACCCACCTTTTTCCTTTTTATTAGCGGCTTATGCTTAATAATTTTACCTTGACACCTTCCAGGGTGAAGAAGAAGAAGACGAACAGGGAGAAACTGAGGTAACTTCCACTCCGTTCAACAATCATTTTTCTAGGAAACCCAGAATTACTGTGAGGAAATATCCTTTCTCACATCCTTTTGCTCGCCTGGATCCCAACTATTCGTTAAAAACAATTCAGCATGCCGCCTTTCTCCAATCTGATTGTGGCGGCTCTAACACTGGCGCCAGCGGTTCTGTCGTTAATAAAAGCGACTCTCATAAGCGCCCGCGTGAGGTGCTTCTCCATCCAACACCTCTGCTCCCTAAAGCTGGTTTGTTTAAACATCCACTTAATCCCTCTGATTCGGACTATCAGGTTTCATCTTCCTCTGATGACGCCTCAGAGTCGCCATAGGATTTCGTTATCAAACCAGGGTAAGATTATGATCGCTCTTATTATCACACCCTTGTGTGATCTCAAAGCTATCAGTTTATTTAAAATCTCAATAAATATGCAGAGTTACCTCCAAGAGACTGAAGCCCTCAACTTCCTCTTCACCTCCGGCGGGCTCCGGAGACCCAGCCAAGGACTCTGAAGAAATAACCAATGACCCTCCAGAAACTCAGGTATCTTTAGAGCCAGAGATGGAAGCACCGGCTGATAACATCGACCAACAGCCGGATGCAACGATATCTTCACCGATTCAGGAAGTGCGACTTTCAGAAGCCGCTGTTATTCCGCCCTCGCACAATATTGAGGAGGGTACTGTTGCTGCTGCTATTGCCACCGCCGCAGACTCGCCGGCGGCTTTGGGCAAATCTTCCCTTGAAGCCATGTCTTCTCAAGGGAAAGACAAGTTAAACCTCTCCTCCTTAGAGAATGCTGATTTAGATGGCCTTCATGAAGCTCTTCAGACTCGATTATTTGAGAGTCAGGAGATCGCCAAAACCTTGGTTAATAAACCAAAGGTGAGATAAACATCATTTTTATTCATAATCCTTATTAGTCGCCCAAACCTGCATATTACTGATTTCATAGTTTTATGGAGGTTTACCAATTTATATTTTAAAAATGCGTAAATGTACACATGTAGTCCCCAAGAACCGGCTGTCTTCTTGAAACAGCCAGGTCTTAAAACAAAGAACCACATGCGTTTTAAATACAGCAAAGAACCACATGTAGTCCCCAAGAACCGGCTGTCTTCTTGAAACAGCCGGGTCTTAGAACAAAGAACCACATGTGTTTTAAATAGAGCAAAGAACCACATGTAGTCCCCAAGAGCCGGCTGTCTTCTTGAAACAGCCGGGTCTTAGATCAAAGAACCACATGTAGTTAAAAGAACCTCATGGGTTTCAGAAAAAATTTCTTTGTAAAAACTTAGGGTTTGCATTAGCCCCCAAGTGCCATGTGGATTACTTGTAATCGGTATGGAACTTTATCTGCATAAGTAATTTGATCCTTCCTTTTTCTTTCAGGCTCAATTGTCTTCATTAGAGACCCAGCTGGCCGACTCTCAGAGGAAACTGAAATCTGAACAGGAAATGAGAGCCGCCGCAGAAGAGCGGGTTACATCCTTAGAAAAGGCTGCGTCTGAGGCAGCCGCCAAGTTGGTCACCCTGACCTCTGAACATGCGAAAGAGAAACAGCTTCTTGTTCAACGCGCCGAAGAAGCTGAAAAACGCCTTCTGCCTATCTCTGCAGAGCTCGGCGGCCTTAAACTTCACATCCGTCAAATGAGCCATGCAATCTTCGGTAAGCCGCCAGATTTCCTGAAGCTTTTTACACAAGTCTCCTAAATAATTTTTAAATTCTGACGTTTTCTTTGCAGGTCCCAGAAGCAATAAGCTGGAGAAGGATCCAGCCACACAGCTCAAAGCAGCTTATACTTTCCTCGAGCAACTTTATACTGGAAGCCGTCGCGCAATCCATGCTGCTTTTTATGGGAAGGAAAAACCTTCCGCCATAAAGGGAGTTCTGGAGGCCTTGTCAACTCTTCCTGCTCAACTGAAGTTTGTGAAGGAATCCAGCGCCCGTATCGCCACGATGCACACTATGTCCCGCGCAAAAGCTCATTATGAGGACTTGGAGCTGCAGACTCTTGTTGGCGGCTTTCCCGAAACTTACAAAGGGAAAAAGATCGATCAGGCGACTTACAACGCTCTGAGGAAAGAAACTTTCATCCCCGCAAGTCTGTTGGTGAAAGAAATGAAGCTTGCAAGAGTTCAGCCGTCTTATGGCGAAGATGGAAAGAAGGAAAAACTCGACCCTCTGCCGCCTCTCACATTATCTCCTAAAGGCCGTAAGGACGAATTCGCTCCTGCTATTGACTCTTCAAACCTTATAGACGCTGAAGAGATCTTCGAGGCTTTTGCCGACGTTGACTGGGATGCTGATCATGACCAGATAAATCCTTCAGCAGACGCGGACCGAGCCGGAGGCGACAAGACCCAGGAGTAAAGCTGGAACCTTGAAAGTCACCAGCTGCCGAACCTCTTGTAATATATGATCTGAACCTCTAGTGGCCTTTTGTAATAGACTTTAGAAAGATCTTGGCCTCTTGCTTTTAAATGCACACTGGCTTCCTTGGGAAGCAAGCCTAATACCTTGGCATGAAGCTTCCTTATAAAAAATTACTCTGGCTGCTTCTGAAAGAAATTGAATCCTTCGTGGACGCTGGCGGCTCTTAGCCAAATATCAAGATAATCATAATACTTTGATAAGAGGTATGCATCATTTGAAACAAGTATTTAACCAAAAACTAATTAGTCATGGCGGCTTATAACCAGCAAACTTGCATAAACATGCTGTAAACAGCGCAATAAACTGGCGGCTCTTGGCCAAATACGAACTTTTAGAACAGTTCATAAAAATCGTAAGACTCGCAAAGGCAATAAATCTCAAGAAAGTTTTGTCAAACTTGTAAAGACGTAAGAAAGGATGCGAAAGCCCCCAGTATGATGGCGGCTCTTGGATTACCAATAACCCCAACCAAACCAGTTCTTTTCTTCCCGTATGGTGGCGACTTCCATGAAGTTCGGCCCATAAGGTTATTGATTTTAAGATGGTGAAGGCTTCTGGATTACCAGTAGCATCGTCACATCTAAGTTTTTCCCCCGTACACGGATGAAGGTTCTGGATTACCAGTAACGCGACCCGTTTATTAGGTGCCTGTACACGGATGAAGGTTCTGGATTACCAGTAACACGACCCGCTTATTAGGACTTTAACCCAATATGGCGACTTCTGGATTACCAGTAAGTTCAGCCTCATAAGGGTTGAAGGTCCCAGGATGGTGAAGGCTTCTGGATTACCAGTAAGCATCATCCCATCTGAGTCTTTTAAGCCCGTACACGGATGAAGGTTCTGGACTACCAGTAACACGACCCGCTTATTGGGTGCCTGTACACGGATGAAGGTTCTGGATTACCAGTAACACGACCCGTTTATTAGGACTTTAACCCAATATGGTGGCGACTTCTGGACTACCAGTAAGTTCGGCCCATAGGGTGGAAGGTCCCAAGATGGTGAAGGCTTCTGGATTACCAGTAAGCACAGCCCATATGGGTCTTTTTTATTCGACTAAGTGCAAGGTCCTCCATATGATGGATGGAAAACGACAGATACCCCGAGTTTCAGGGCCTCCAGCTTTTATTCATTATTGATAATATATACATGAGAGGTATGTACATGATCCCCAGAGCCGGAACTCTAGATGTAGTAGGGTCTTAGATGAGCTATGTTCCAGGGCCTGCTGGTCTCTTCTTCAGATGTTCGAGACTCCTTTCCAGGCCAGAGATCAATCAGATAATAAGACCCGTTATAAAGATTTTTGCTGACAACGAAGGGCCCTTCCCAGGGAGGCGAAAGCTTATGCATGCCTGACTGGTCTTGAATTAAACGAAGCACCAAGTCCCCTTCCTGGAAAGTCCGGCTTCTGATCCTACGGCTATGATAGCGACGCAGGTCCTGCTGGTAGATAGCAGATCGGGCGGCTGCCAAGTCCCGCTCCTCTTCCAAGGCATCCAGATAGTCTTGACGAGCCAACTCATTGTCCTCTTCAACGTATGCTGAGACCCGGGGCGAGTCGTGGCGGATGTCGCTCGGTAAGACGGCCTCTGCTCCATAAACCATGAAGAAAGGCGTGAAACCCGTCGATCTGTTGGGAGTTGTTCGTATGCTCCATAAGACGGAGGGAAGTTCTTCTACCCAACAGCCGGGTGTGCGCTGAAGAGGAACCATAAGCCGGGGTTTTATACCACGAAGGATCTCCTGATTGGCGCGTTCAGCTTGCCCATTAGATTGCGGGTGCGCAACAGCCGCCACATCAAGTCTGATATGCTCCTGATCACAAAACTGCTTCATGGCGCCTTTTGAAAGGTTCGTGCCGTTGTCAGTAATGATGCTGTGCGGGTATCCGAAACGGAAGATTAACTTTTTGACAAACTTAACAGCCGTCTCTGCATCCAAATTACTGATGGGCTCTGCCTCCACCCACTTGGTAAACTTGTCAACCGCCACCAAGAGATGAGTCTTTTTGTCACTAGAAGCTTTGAAAGGCCCCACCATATCTAGCCCCCAGACCGCAAAGGGCCATGTGACAGGGATCATACGAAGTTCCTGAGCCGGCACATGAGCTTGGCGGGCAAACCTCTGACAGCCGTCACACTTCCTAACTATATTCTTCGCATCAGCATGAGCTGTGAGCCAAAAGAAACCGTGGCGGAAAGCCTTCGCCACCAATGACTTAGAGCCGGCATGATGACTACAGTCACCAGAGTGTATCTCATTGAGAATATTCCGGCCTTCATCAGGTGATACACAGCGCTGAAAGACGCCTGTGGCACTTCTGTGGTGTAACTCGCCATTGACAATGGTCATAGATTTGGACCTTCTCACGATCAGACGGGCTTCGATTTCATCAGCCGGCAGGACGCCTCGAGTCAGATAATCCAAGTATGGGACAGTCCAATCCGGGATCTCATGGAGAGCCGCCACCAGCTGGGCCTCCGGGTCTGGGACAGCAAGGTCCTCCTCCGTTGGCAACTTAACTGACGGGTTATGGAGCACATCCAGGAAAACATTCGGAGGCACCGGCTTTCGCTGTGATCCAAGTCGTCACAAGGCATCAGCCGCCTCGTTCTGCCGCCGATCAATGTGATCCACCTGATAACCTTTGAAGCAACCAGCCACATTAGTAACAGCTTGTCTGTAAGCCGCCATGAGCGGGTCTTTAGAATCCCAAGTCCCTGAAACTTGCTGTGCCACCAGATCAGAGTCGCCCAGGCACCTAACCCGGCTGAGATTTATCTCCTTTGCAATCCGAAGCCCATGGAGAAGGGCCTCATACTCCGCAGCGTTGTTAGTGCAAGGAAACATAAGCCGTAAAACATAGCAAAACTTGTCACCTCGAGGGGAAGATATTATAACTCCAGCCCCCGAGCCTTCCAGCTGCCTAGACCCATCAAAATGTATGGTCCAATATGTATTGTCTGGCTTTTCCTCCGGGGCTTGAAGCTCTGTCCAGTCATTGATGAAGTCCACTAAAGCCTGAGACTTTATAGCTGTTCGAGGTACATATCTGATATCATGGGGTCCAAGTTCAATGGCCCACTTTGCAATCCTGCCTGTAGCCTCTCTGTTATGAATTATATCCCCCAAAGGAGCTGAAGAGACCACTGTGATAGGATGCTCTAGAAAATAATGCCTCAGCTTCCGGCTTGCCATGAATACTCCAACAACCAGCTTCTGCCAGTGTGGGTAACGCTGCTTGGACAAAGTCAGGACCTCACTAACATAGTAGACCGGCCTCTGGACAGGATACTCCCGGTTTGCCTCCTTTCTTTCCACCACCATTGCAACACTAACAGCTTTGTTATTTGCTGCAATATACAGGAGCATTGGTTCCTTGGTGACAGGAGCTGCCAGTATGGGCGGCTCTGCCAGCTGCTTCTTTAAAGCCTCAAAAGCTTCTGCGGCGGCTTTCGTCCACTTGAACTCATCTGCTTTCTTCACAGCTGATACAGAGGAATAGCTTTCTCCCCCAGGCGGCTTATGAAACGACTCAGAGCCGCCACGCGACCCGCCAAGCGTTGGACATCATTGATACACTTAGGCTCGGCCAGAGAGGTGATGGCCTTGATTTTCTCCGCTGTAACCTGTGTGGCCATCAATGTCGTCAACGTGGTCGCCAGCCCCACCAGAGCCTGCGCTGGCGAGACTCTTGGCATCGCATTAGAAGTTCCAGCATCTGCCGCCGGGTCTGGCATGTCAGCCGCCCCTGCCATGTAGACAACAGGGCGAGCGGGCGGGCCTAAAGAATCCTGCGACGGCGAGTTCTGCTGAAAGCCCCCAAGACCCTCCTGATGAAGAGAATAAAGCGACTCTCCACCAGAGGAATAGCCACCATCATCGTAAGTCGCCGAGCCTTCTGTGGAAGCCGACGATCCAGAGTACTCCACCCCTTGAGTGAAGCCAATGAAGACGTGCCTCTGCCTGGCGGGCTGCGTGTCCTGGACCGGCTTGAAGGTGTTGGCGAAGATATCCGGCCCAGATCCAGATCCGCCGGCGTGCACAGGAGCCGGAAGCCGAGGGGCGGCTCTCGCCACGGCGGGTTGCGCGCGGCGGGCCGTCTCAACGACCTCCGTGGAGGTGACTGGCTTAGAACCGCCAGCCTTCCCAATGAAAACATGAATTCCGCCAAAGGGGACCCGGAAACCGTACTCCAGAGAGTCGGCCTCGGGGCCCCAGTCTGAGTCGTCGACGAGCAGATTGCAGCGCCGACTCCTGGTCATCCGGCCAATCACGTATCCCTCGAGTCCTCGGGGAGGACCCTTCGAATACTCAACACCACCATGCGATAGCCCCACGGTGGGCGCCAACTGTCGTGGTATTTTCACGGCAGATGTCCTCATAGGACTTAATCTCGAAGCCATCGCGTAAGTAGCAGATCGAAGGGGTCAAACGAGGAACACGGAAGGCAAGATTTACCCAGGTTCGGCCCCTCTCGAGGAGGTAAAGCCTACTCCTGCTAGATGTATTTGAAGATCTTGATTACAAGGGTTTTGAGACTTGTCTAGCCCTAGCTCTCGAAAGATTTCCCCCCCCCTCCTTCTATCCCCGGGGGCTCCCCTTTATATACAGGCGGGGCCCCGGGGCTCACATAAGAGTCCGGGCCGGGATAACAATCCGAGCCCAACTCCCCTTACTTGTTTCCTAAGTTATACCTTAAGGCGGTTTGCACTTACCGCCTCTCTCGGCGGGTCTTGGGCCGGCCCCTCAATGGGCGGCTCTCCTTCTGGGCCTCCATAGAAGACACTACGGCCCACCTGGCCCTTCATGGTTTTACTCCTCGAGACCCGGCCCTGAACGGGCGGGTTTCACCCAAAGATATTTCCCTGACACTAAGTATATGACATTTTGGAGCTAAACCAAGGTTATTATGCCATTTTTGACCTAAGTAAGCTAATTATGTCATAAATGAACTAATTAAGCTAAGTATAGGTCATTATTGAGCTAGCCTAGGTAAAATAGGTCATTTTGGAGCTAAGTAAGGTTATTATGTCATTTTCGAGGAAAATAAGCTAACTATATGACATTTTGGAGCTAAATAGGTCATTTCTTAAGCTAAGTATGCATTTGTTAAGCAAAACAATAGGGAAAACGTACCGTCATCATGGAGGTGAAGGACCGGCCGCGTCAGTGGCAGACGCAGAAGGATCGGTCGATGCTTGTCGGGAGTTACGCTGCACCAAAGATCATTTGCAATGTCTCGTTAGCATGATGCAACTCAAATGTGAAGACTAGTAACTAATGACCATTCAAATGAAACTCACCGTGCGCGCCGGAGCAATGACTGGCATCGGCGGAGGGGTCTGACCGTTGCTCTGGCACATGGTCTGCACATTTGGTTTTCACGAGTCAGTCATATTAGTTAGTAATGAAACGAACATTACGTGCATGATTTGGCTAATATACAGAAGAAACTTACCACGAAGAGCTCGTATAAGGCCCGGTGAGACACGTCGTTCCGGTTCCTCTCCTCCTCCAACAGCGTAGCAGTCCTCTCCTCCAACTCCCTCTCCCTCTCCACCGCCTGCCTCTTTGCCTCCGCCAGAAGCTCCTGGGTCTTCGCTCTCTCTTTCTCAAGAGCAGCCTGCAACACCACTCCTCGTTAGCATTGTAATCATCGACGGCCGCACACACAATGTAATGGAGGAAAGGTATCTGAGTCCGTATAAGTAACCTCAATTTGGAGCTCCATTGGCCGTGGACGAGTCCTTATCTCAGGATCGGAGCTCGTCTGGCGCTTCTTGATCTCCGGGAGAGTGCTAGGACAACGTATCAGTCCATCCGCAATGGCTATCGAGCCATGGGGCCTCCCACCACCAGATATCATCACCAGCTCTGGATCAAGAGGTTGCCGGCTCGGGTTAAAGTCCTCCCCTTTCCTCGCCTTCCCCTCGTCTCTGTACCTCACGAGCTTGTTGTGGGAGGAGATGTTGGTGAAGCACTCTGGATGATCAAGGTCAGACTCAGAGAATGCCTTGGCCTTCTTGTACTTTGCAGTATGGGCCATGGCATAGAGGTCGAACACCTCTGGCACCTCCGTCTTGTTGTGTCGTGCCTAAAAGAGAGGAACAAAGTATTAGTTAAGGGCTCAAGCTAGCATGAAGAATGAAATTGCATGAATCATGAAGCAAACCACATACCCAGTTATTCCCGAACTCATATAGGTTGGCGCTCCCTTGATGGTGTGGCACACCAACCATTTTGGCACGCCACTCCTTGTCATTGTTGTGGACGGCTAGCCATTGGGGAGAGCACCACTCATCCACCAACGCCTCCCAACAGTCCATCCTATCCGCACACCATCTCGGGGGCACCTAAGTTAGTCAAGAGAAATTTCAGCGCTACGCCTACGAATCAAATCAAGGAAACTAAGTACAAGGCCTTAAGAATAGGTATTTACCTTCATGTACTTCTCCTTACTCAGAAACTTGCCGCGGCACTTCGTCTTGGACCTCTTAATACCAGTCGAGGCGTAGTAGTCTCGAACAGCCTGCACCCGAGCCTCGTGCCGTAAGTTCTGAAGTAGGCGCCTGCACTCGGCTTCGATAACCATAGCCGCGGCCTCCTCCTCTCCCTCAAGACACCTGTAGAAGGTCTGCAATCAAACAAGACAACACTGGTTAGTACAATAACTCGGTACTGTTGATTTTTAATTCTGTAAAGGAGAAATTACCCAAAACATCTGGATCACCATCTCGGCCCTCGTGCAGCACAAGACACCGTCGATCCTCTCCTGCGGCGGGGCCGGGGCAGCCAAGTACAGCTCCCAGCTCAGTCCGAGCTGTCGAACTTGACCCTCACCGGGCAACGTGACCCACCCCGGGAAGTTCTGCCGGCAAAGCACACCAAGGACGAAGTTGGGCTTGCGGATACCAGGGCCGTGTATCCAACCCCTGCAGTATTAAAAGGCTAACGCATTAAATTTTGAAGAAACGTGAAGGCAAAAAGTTAAAAAAGAGTAAATGCACTTACTTCTCCCCATTAGGCGCAATCAACCACCTCTGCTCGCGGGTCGCCGGAACGGGCGGGAGCTTTGTACCACCACGCTGGTAGACGTTGCCCCCCTCAACCAGCTCGCCCTCGCTATAGCTATCATCCGAAAAGCGATCCTCGCCACCATCAGCATGGCCACTCGCCTCCGGCGGCCAGTCCCCCCATCGGGTCAACTGCGACGTAGCCTGATCCGTGCTCTGCTCCGGAGTCTCGTGGGACGAAGCCTCTGGGACCGGAGTCTCGTGGGGCGAAGGCTCGGCGGCCCGAGGCTTGTGGACCGGAGTCTCGTGGGGCGAAGGCTCGGCGACCCGAGGCTCGTCGGCCCGTGGCTCATGGACCGGAGTCCGAGACGGGTCCACCTCAGACGGAGCAGTCCTGTGGTCGGGTGAAACAGCTGGGGGTGGCGGCGAGGAAGGCGTAGCATCCTTCCTATCTCTCCCGCCGCCACGGCCACCTCTAGTACCCCTCTTCTTCCCCCGACCTCTCTCGGCCGAAGAAGAAGCGCCCGCCGGTGGTGTCTGCATACTGAGATGCAGCACTCTCCGGAGGTGCTGGGGTGGAATGGAAGCACCCCTCCCACCACGCGCCGAGGAAGGAGCCTCGGAGCGCTCTGGACCCGCGCCCACCATCTGTCAACATCTGCAATGACAAAGAGTAAACGAAATTAGTACAACATAAAAAAATTGAATACCTGACATGAATAATAATATGTATATAATTTAAGTGTATCATCATCATGAACATAATAAAAAATGGAATACCTAACATGAACTAATTAATAATATATATGTACATAATAATAATTGAATATCTGACATGAACTAATATTAATCTTCATCGTCTATATATGCTCCGGGGTCAATAAATGCATCATCATCATCACTATCAGTAATGACGTACTCATCATCATCATCAATAAATGCATCAATATGTGGAAGGCCTCCTTTACGTAATCGGTCAAGCATTGACAGGTCATCCGCAGCAGTAACCTCTTCTAGTTCCGGCTCTTCTTGTTTCGGCTCTTCTTGTTCCGGCTCAGGGGTAAAGTCGGATTCACTGTCGCTGTCTACTTCAATGTTCTGGGGTGAAGTAGAGCGGTTCTTGAAACGTTTTTTGGAAAGACGTGTTTCTTGGAAGAATTCTCCTTCATATGTGTCTGGGTTAATGTGAGGTTCATAATCCTCTTCATTGGGGGGAGGTGGTCTAACATGTGGCGGCACTTCATAAACGACATCCCAACCATTGAGATTTGGATCACTTTGACAGGCCCACGGTAGATAGAAAACTTGGGTTGCCTGTTGAGCCGTAATATAGACATCGGGAACATCCAAATGGGTGCTTTGTTTGATTTCGACTAGCCCTATATGTTCATGAGTCCTTCTAGTCTCCTTCGGCTGGAATCAAAAACATTTGAAGACTACGACGTTCGGTGGGTTTGCACCATAGAATAGAAGTTCATAAATTGCTTCAACTCTTCCATAATACTCGGTATCTCCTTCGCCGATAGCAGAGACACAACAATTTGTAGACTTTCGGTCGGCCATAGATAGCTCTTTGCCATAGGTACGAAAGCGATACCCGTTGATGTCGTATTTGTCAAATGAACGGACCTTATAGTCAAAACCATTAGCGACTTGTCTCAATTCTGCGTCCATAGACTCTGAATTAGCCTACAAGTTTAATACGAAAGGATTGTTGCATTAGCCGCAATTTAGACGAAGAAATGAAATGGTCTAATGGAAATTACCGTTTGTTTGAACCAAGAGATGAAACCGGGATAGCCGCCTCCATGCTTTGCCAGAAGCTCATACTCTTCGACGGAATCCTTTTGGATCACCGCTCCATACGAGAATTTGGCGACGTATCGACTGTATCAAATATCCGGGAATAAGAGCAGTTCAAAGTAATTAGAAGTTGCGAAACAATGTACCGAGAACTTACTCGATGTACGGCCGCACTTCTGTTAGGTTGTTGAAGATATACAACGAAATGGTCCGCCATTCTTTGACATCCAACGATAAGGAATTAGAAGCACCAGCTGGTGCGAGCTTCCCTTTGAATAGGCTGAGGTTGGATCCACCCTTTTTAGGGTCGCCAGCATTGTACCGAGGCTTCGGATTATGCAAATGACGATTTTTGGCTTCGTAGTGTGCTGTCACGAAGTTTGCCGCCTCCTCAGCAATGAATGCCTCGGCCATCGATGCTTCAATTCTATGTTTATTTTTACATTTTGCTCGAAGCGTCTTCTGCATCCTCTCAGTTGCGTAGCACCAACGATTCTGCACGGGCCCCCCCAATCGTGCCTCGGTCGGGAGATGCAAAATCAAATGCTGCATTGGATTAAAGAAGCCCGGTGGGAAGATCTTCTCTAACTTGCAGATCAACTCCGGCGCCAACTCTTCCATTTCTTCTAGCAAGCCAGGCGATAGTTCTTTCGCACAAAGAACACGGAAGAAATAGCTCAGCTCTGCCAGTACTAGCCATTCATCCTCAGGGATAAAGCCACGCAACATCACCGGCATTACCCGCTCAAGCCATATGTGCCAATCATGACTCTTGAGACCAAATATTTTCAATTTTTCAAGACTCGCTCCCCTCTTTAGATTCGCCGCATACCCATCGGGGAACATCAACTCCTTTTTCACCCACAGGATAATTTCCCTCATATCTGGCCTTCCAAGATTGAACCATGCCTTTGGCTTCGTCCAGTTCTGCTTTCCTTTCGGTTGTCGCATGTTTTGTAACAGTCTATCACATAGAGCCTCCTGATCGACTCTAGCCTTAGGATTATCCTTTGACTTCCCCTCTATGCCGAACAATGTACCAAAGAGGGCCTCGGCGACATTCTTTTCAGTGTGCATCACGTCGATGTTGTGTGGGCAAAGGAGGTCTGTGAAGTAAGGCAGATCCCACAAGCATGTCTTGTGAGTCCAGGCGTGTTCCGAATTATACCCCTTGAAATACCCTGGACGCTCTGGATCCGGCTCGAGAGCGTTTAACTGATCCAGGGTCTGTTGGCCTGTCAACGCAGGTGGTGCAGAGTTTCTGACAACTCTACCTTTGATGAATTTCTTCTTGTCTTTTCTGAACTTATGGCGAGGATCCAGGAACTGTCTATGCAAGTCGAAGCAAGAATACTTGCGACCCGCATCCAGCCAACGAAACTCAAGAGCTGCCTTGCATGTGGGGCACGGGAACCTTCCATGCACACACCAGCCAATGAATAGTGCATACGCCGGCAAGTCATGCATCGAGTACATGTACCACACATGCATTAGGAAGTTTTTTTTTGTAGCGGCGTCGTATGTCTTGATCCCATTATCCCAAGCTTCTTGCAATTCATCCTTAAGCGGCTGCATGTACACATTCATACTCTTCCCCGGATAGTTGGGCCCCGGAATTATCAATGTCAGGAAAATGTTCTTTCTTTGCATAATCTGTCCGGGGGGGGGAGATTGAGTGGAATGACAAATACAGGCCAACAACTGTATTGGGCTGCCATCATACCAAACACATTGAACCCATCCGTGCTGATGGCGACTCGAGGATGCCTTGGATCTGCCGCTTTATCATGATGTATTGCATCGAAGTGCTTCCACGCAAAAGCGTCCGATGTGTGTACCCACATCTGATTCCCATCTGCATCTAGTTCGGTTCTTTTGCCCAATTTGTGCCATGTCATCTGTCTGGCCGTCTCTTCGACCATGAAAAGACGTTGAAGTCTTGGTATGATTGACATATACCGAAGAACATTAACTGGGATTTTTGTCTGACTCTTCTCACCCATACCGTTGTCTACCACAACATACCTGGAAGACTTGCAAATGGGACAATAGTTCAAGTCCGCATACTCAAGCCTAAATAAGGCACATCCATTCTCACAGGCATCTATCTTCTCATAGGGCATCTTAAGTACACGGAGGATTTTGTCTGACTGGTACAGGTTTGCAGGCATTACATGGCCTATGGGTAGAAAGCGTCCAAATAGTGTCATCATCGCGTCGTAGCATTCTCTGCCCAAGTTGAATTGAGCCTTCAGAGCCATTACTTGTGCGATGGCATCTAGCTGACAAAGCTCAGTGTGCTCGTGGAGAGGACGTTTTGAAGACTCCAACATATCATTGAAGGCCTTTGCAGATTCCTCCATCTCATCGTCCGAATCCCGAGCATCATCAAAGTCTTCCACCATGTCTTCGATTCTGGTACCATGCTCGTCGGTGCGACGACGGCCCACCTCAGCTCTGGCACGTTGGGCAGACTCACCATGAAATGTCCAGACCGTATAAGCAGGCATAAAACCCCACTTCTGCAGGTGTTTACTCATTTCAAGCTCTGTCCTCTTATGATAGTTGTCGCACCGGACACAGGGGCACCAGGTTTTTCTCTGGCCATTTGCAAATGCGGCTCTCACAAACCCCTTGGTTTTTGTTAACCATTCATCGGTCATGTCTTTCTGACTAGTGTGACCGGTGTACATCCACGCACGATCACTCATCTTGCCTAGCTACTGGACACACAAGAAATATATACATAATTCAGCAAACCATATTCATCAGTTAATGGAGTTTGTCAGTTTTATTACGTCCATGCAACCTAGACACTAATAGGTAAAGATAGGTCCTAATCCCACCCGAGTATGTGTAGATTGGGTTCGTTTTCCCATGCTCTGCTCCGGATCCGACGCAAAATTTCGGCAGCACCTCCCTGCTGTTCTCCTGATACACGTTTCAGCAATAAACAGAGAGGATGTGTACCCGGAGAACAACAAGGAGGCACTGACGAAATTATGCGTCGGATCCAGAGCAGAGCATATGGGAAAACGAACCCAATCTACACATACTCGGGCTGTCCATGGATAACGTTGGACAATTCGAAAGAATCACGGTTATAAATGTGCAAATGCATGCATATTTATAACTGTAACCCTTTCGAACGGGAGACGCATACTGGTCACGCATACGTAGCTAGCAAGTTTCATCGGCACGAAGACCGGAACAGAGCAAATAATGAAGGGGGGAGGATGAGATGTCATTTGTGCTCACCCACGAACGCAGGGGCGGAGCTCGTCGAACACCAGACCCTCGCAGCGACGAAACAACTGCACATTTAAATCCAAAGATGAGTAACATAGCACTATTGTTTTTTCCGTCAACCTAACTAAATATTTACAACAGGATGCCACCGCCAAGTTGTAAAAAAACGATTCGCACTGCTCGTTCCCCGCAACAACCCCTAACCTAAAGAGTTATCATTTAGGGTTTTTTCGTCGACACCGAGGCACCCGCTAACCTAAACAGCTGCCATTTATTGTTCCATCGACGCCGAGGCACCCCCTAACCTAAATAGCCGTCATTTAGGGTTCCATCGACGCCGAGGTACGCCCTAACCATAATTGACGTTATTTAAGGTTCCGTCCACGCGAAGGCACCCCTACCCGAAATATATGTCATCCAGGGTTCCGTCGACGTCGAGGCACCCCTAACCTATATAGATGTCATTTAGGCTTTCGTCGACGCCAAGGCACCCCCTAACCTAAATAGCCATCATTTAGGGTTCCATCGACGCCGAGGAACCCCCTAACCCGCTCGTCCCCGGGCGCCCTCAGCTATGGCGATGCACGGTCGACGGGTCAGCACGCCATCTCTTCCGGTCAACCCGTCATTTAGGCTTTCGTCGACGCAGACCACCTCGCCCTCTCTTCCCTATCCTCCTCCTCCTCTTCTTCTTCTTCTTCTTCTTCCTTCTTTTCCTTTTTCCTCTTCTTCTTCTCCTCTTCTCCTTTTCTTCTTCTTCTTCTTCTTCTTCTTCTTCTTCTTCTTCTTCTTCTTCTTCTTCTTCTTCTCCTCCTCCTCCTCTTCTAGCTAGCACTAACCTAAACCAAACACTAATTAACCTAAACCTAAACAGTGAAAACAGAAAAAAAAACTCACCTTGAGGGCCGGTGGAGGAGGGCCGGCGCGGTGGTGGAGGAGGGTCGGCGCAGGGGGGGGAAGACCGCGGGGAGGGGGGCTGCGCCGCGGCCTGCTCCGGCTGTGGGGCGTCGCGGGGAGGGGGGCTGCGCCGCGGCCTGCTCCGGCTGTGGGGCGTCGCGGGGAGGCGCCGCGGCTCCGAGGTCGTCGGGGGGGGGGAGGGCGCAGGGGCCGGGGAGCGGGGCGGCGGGTGAGGTCGTCGGGGGAGGGGCGGCGGGTGAGGTCGTCGGGGGAGGGGCGGCGGGTGAGGTTGTCGGGGGAGGGGCGGCGGCGGGTGAGATCGTCGGGGGAGGAGCGGCGGCGGGTGAGGTCGTGGGGGGGAGAGAGAGAGAGGAACAGAGAGAGAGGGGGTGGGGCCGGGGGGTGCACGGCCGTTAGTTAGGCAAACCTCTTTGTCGTCTGCTAGCGGACTTCTTTGTCGTCCGCTACCAGATGGCAAAGAGGGGGTGGGGCCGGGGGGCACGGCCGTTAGTTAGGCAAATTCTTTGTCGTCCGCTAGCGGACGGCAAAGACAAGAAAGCGGACGACAAAGATTTGGCGGACGGCATCCAGGCCGTCCATTTGACCTAGCCAGCTCCATGCCTCAGTGGGGCCCAGCTGGTCTCTTTGCCGTCTGCCTTTGGGCCCTTTGCCGTCTGCTGGCCGACGGCAAAGAAATGGCAGACGGCAAACTGTATCTTTGCCATCAGCCAGTTCTTTGCCGTCTGTTTTTTGAAAGCGGACGGCAAAGACCTTCTTTGCCATCCGCTAGCAGACGGCAAAGAACTGGCTGACGGCAAATTCCCTGATTCCAGTAGTGATAGTTAGTAGCTAGATGGCTTCTTCTCTCTTTTTGATCTTCAATACAATGTTCTCCTCGATGTTCTTGGAGTTCTATCCGATGTAATCACTTTTTGCGGTGTGTTTGTTGGGATCTGATGAATTGTGAGTTTATGATCAGATTATCCATGAATATTATTTGTGTTTTCTCTGAACTCTTTTATGCATGATTGTTATAGCTTTGTATTTTTCTCCGATCTATTGATTTGGTTTGGCCAACTAGATTGATTTATCTTACAATGGGAGAGGTGCTTTGTAATGGGTTCGATCTTGCGGTGCTCAATCCCACTGACAGAAAGGGACATGACACGTATGTATCGTTGCTATTAAGGTTAAAAAGATGGGGTTTATTCATGCGTGAGTTTACTTTGTCTACATCATGTCATCTTGCTTAAGGCGTTACTCCGTTCTTTATGAACTTAATACTCTAGATGCATGCTGGATAACGGTCGATATGTGGAGTAATAGTAGTAGATGGAGAATTGTTTCGGTCTACCTGTCTCGGACGTGATGCCTATATACATGATCATTGCCTTGGATATCGTCATGATTATTTGCTTTTCTATCAATTGCCCAACAGCAATTTGTTCACCCACCGTATGCTATTTTCAAGAGAGAAGCCTCTAGTGAAAACTATGGCCCCCGGGTCTACCTTAATCATATATTGAAAATCCTAAAAATACCTTGCTACAATTTTACTTTATTTATTTTATTTTGTATTTTTGTTCGATCTATCTATCTATCACCATACAATTTAATCTTGCAATTAACCGCCAAGGGATTGACAACCCCTTGTTCGCGTTGGGTGCAAGGATTTGTTATTTTGTGTGCAGGTACTGCTAACGAGTTCTTGCGTGATTCTCCTACTGGATTGATAATCTTGGTTTCATAACTGAGGGAAATACTTATCTCTACTGTACTGCATCATCCCCTCCTCTTCGGGGAAATCCCAACGCAGCTCACAAGTAGCAGCGTTGGGTGCGAGGATTTGTTATTTTGTGTGCAGGTACTGCTAACGAGTTGTTGCGTGATTCTCCTACTGGATTGATAACCTTGGTTTCATAACTGAGTGAAATACTTATCTCTACTGTACTGCATCATCCCCTCCTCTTCGGGGAAATCCCAACGCAGCTCACAAGCAGCACTTTGTTGTGTGTTAAGATAGGGCTCATCAGGGTTTACTGCTGGCAAAGTTGAATCAGAGGCTGGATAGAGGACACCTTGTTGGGAGACCCTGTAAACAACTGGCTCACCAACTTTACTAATAGGAATCTGTTCCTCAAGCAAGGTGTGATCCATATCAACATCTGCTGGGCTAGGATCAGTAGCTTTTCTGACAGAGATATTGAGGACCTTCTTATCAACAAATAGGTCAAGCATTTCCTCTAATTTCTCCTCACTATCCAGGACCTCCACCCCCTCCAAGCCATTTCCCTCTTCCTTTACATAAGTCAGAAAAGCATCCATTCCATATCAATCCAACTCAACCAGTGCTAATATGGTCAGATAACTAATATCTGAAGAAACTGAATACTTTCTCTCCATAGAATATGTTCCTTGAAAATGTAGCCTCATGTCCCAAATCTCATCATCTAAGCTGTTGGAGATTAAATTGACAAATAGAAGCAGATTAATTATAAAGCAATGAAACTCTATAACAACTAGTTACTATAAGTTAAAACACTGACCAAATGCACTGAACATTTCTAAAAAAAGGTACTAAATACAGTGACATACCCCAAAATATGCACTGCCATGCCAACAAACAATTACACTACTCATTTGCAATATTGCACTAACTTCTAACCCTGATTACAGTACTTTTTTCCTACTAAATCTCTGTCCTCTAACCCTAATTATGAAATTTGAACTAAAACTATGAATGGTACTGAAAATACTTACCTCACTCCACCAAACGACGACGCCCACCTGTGGTCACTCTCCGGATCCGCGTGAATGCACTTCGCCACTGCCCTAGCCGCGTGGAATTCCGGATCTAGCTGGACCTCGGGCGGTGATGGCTGCGGCGACCGCTGCGTTGGGAAACTAGAGCTGCCCAGCCATTTGTCAACCTCTTCATGCCCACCGCCCTCATCGCCGGTGCCGCCTTGGACCAGAGGCTCGCCACTGACGACATTGGGCTGCGCCGCCGCCATCGCACCTAGGTCACAAAGCGGGGGCGGGGGTGAGGAGGGGGAGAGTGAGACAGAGGGGAGTGCGGCCCGACCGGCTTCTTTGGTTCCGACCGGGCCGGTCGGCGTAACGGCCGTTAACGGCCACGCCGTGAGCGCCCTGGGCCACGTGGACTGACCAGTGGGCCCAGTTCGTCAGAAAAACGGTTAAAACGCTAGTCACTCGAGTTTTGGCTTTTTTGAAATAGCCGACCCCTCACTTGGTAGTTATTAGAGAGAAAAATTGGTAGTTTTTTGGAACCCTAACCCGTAAAGTAGTAGTTTTATGCTATTTACTCCCGGGTCTTGGATCAATTCCTGAAGAAAAAAAAAGAAAGGCCTAGATTATAATTTTTTAGCATTTGCCCCCTCAAAAACTGATGATTTGTATTTCGCCCCCAGTGATTTTCGGCTAGCTCCGCCACTGCTTGAGGTAACATGCATTTGCCTTCCAAGCACCACAAGTCATCACACGATTGCAACATTACACTACTGCGTCGTTGCCGCATGTAGCCAACAAAAATCAACTAAGCATCATCATTAAAGAAGGACATTCTAATTCCCTTAAAAAACAAAAAAAGTGTTTCCTTGCAGTGTGAGATCACTGCAGCTTCGCACGAAAAACGGCGGTTCCACAGGGCTTGCAGCTCCGATCTGGCAAGGTTTCTGCCTCTCCGCACGCGGCTTCGGGTGGGGGTGGTGGTTGTGGAGTGCAGGGGCACGAATCGAGGGAGACGATGACTTCCCTTCCCACGCGGTTGCACATCGGTGTGTGTACCATAACGTTTTTGGGAGCGTCTAAATGTCAAACGATTCGATCAGTCACTTCGTTTTATGTACGTCGGATATAAATTCAACCGTCCACACTTCGTCTTCCTCCTCCCAACCTTCTTCCTCCTCAGATCCCGATCCACTTTTGTGCAACCGTCGGCCCTACCCTGCCCCCATCCGCCTGCCTCCTTCCCCCGCAGCCGGCGGGTGCTACCACGTACCGCCTCGCCGCCCCGCCCTTCTCCCACCGTGACCATCCCTCTAAGCCTCACCACAACGGAGAAGAACTCCAGCGATCTCCTGCACCCCCTTCCACCCCTAAGATAGATAATGGGGCAATGTCATCCCCCTAAGATAGATGGTGGGCTGTCATCTCCGAAGAGGTCCAGCATGAAAGGAAGGAAGAAGAAGGTGACCGACGTGGGAAGAAAACCAATCGTTTTTACGGTATGGAGCGGGTTTCAGCCCGTAACTGATTTACAACAGGGTTTCTGAAAAATAGCACAAAGCACCCGAAAAGCATAAAATAGATTACAATTGGGCAACGGGGGGGGGGGGATGAGAGTCAAACAACCTAGTCGCCCAGGCCGCCGTCTGCGGACTGGACGTGGAGCTCAAGAGGCGCCAGGAGGGACACGGTGCGGCGCCGCCACCGTAGGAGGTCGGCTACTGAACACACCAGCGGGGTAGCGGCCTTCGCGGGAGAAGAGGCCAATGTCGGGGCCTTCGTGCACGACGCAAAGGCGAGCTCGACGTATATGGCGGCGTGAGGAGGAGGAGGTCATCCAGCAGCAGCTCGGCCCACGGCCGAGGTGGCCCACGCCATTGCCGATCCACGCCAGAATCAACTAATTAGAAGCAGTGCGACCTTGGGATGGACGTCGGGGGCCTCCGGCGGCTCCATGGTGACGCATGGGCGACGGGGGGTGGTGGGACGGGCCGGCGAATGCGAGATTGGCGTCGGCAAAGGCGCGGGAGCAGGAAGGGCGGCGGCTGAAACTTAACTCCCGCCAAGCCCGTGCCGGTATTGCATATGCACACAGAAAAAAAAAGGCCGCCAATACATTAGATATGAGGTGCGGGAGCCATGTTTTTGAGTTTATTGCAAAAAAGATTTGAGGACGACCAAATTTACAGTATCCTCTGTCCGGGTCATTTTTTGCCCCCAAAACAACTAAAAGGCTAGTTATTATTTTTGAGGTACAAGCCCTTTTAGGTATCTGCTAGAGTTGCTCTTAGAGCATATCCTTCTTCTCAAGGGACACACTATACATCCGCAGTTGCCTGAAATTTTTCTTTTGTTCAGTCACTTTTTACTTAACCACCACTTACATGGATTCACTCTCTCTTTACACAAATCTAAAGAACCATGAATGTTTTTGGTAAACTTGCGGTTTCACTACACGTCCACAAAGCCATTGCATATGCAAAAGTTGCAATCGATCGAGGATCACTATGCTTTCACATAACACAAACTGTAACCTCTTATCTTGCTTGTCATAAGGGCATCTCCAACGGCGACCCGCATACGTCCGGACCACGAAAGCCATCCAATGCAGGCCTGTATCGGTCTGTAGGGCGGTCCGGATGGGTTTTCTCCCGCAAACCGAAGACAAACATGGGGGGGGGCTTTGCGGGAGTCCGGACCGCTGCCACTCCCTCTTCTGACCGCCCTGGCCTACCCAAACCCCCACCCGCACTTTCCTTTCGATGCACGCGCCGCTTACCGCGCCGCATTCATGTCGGCTCAAAGCACGCAGCAGCCGGCATGCATTGATGCCGCGATGTGACCGGAGGAAGGGAGGGCCGGCATTGCAAGGATTAATTCTGATAATGGTAGATAGATAAATTGCAAAAGTAAATAAATTGCAGCAAGGTATTTAGTGTTTTAGTAATATGAAGTGAATGGACCCGGGGACCATAGCTTTCACTAGAGGCATCTCTCTCAAGATCATAGCAAACGGTGGGTACACAAATTACTTTTGGGCAAAGTATAGAAAATCGCATAGTTATGATGTTATTCATGACATGATCAATACATAGGCATTACGTCCGTGACAGGTAGACCGAAACGATTCTGCATCTACTACTATTACTCCACCCCTCGACCGCTATCCAGCATGCATCTTAAGGTATTAAGTTCATAACAAACAGGGTAATGCTTGGAGCATGATGACATAATGTAGACAAAATAAGACTAATCAATATGATCGAACCCCGTCATTTTACCCTTAGTAGCAACAATACAAATACGTGCCTCGCTACTCCTCCTGTCACAGAGTGAGGACACCGCACGATTGAACCTACTACTATGCACCACTTCCACTGGAGATCTACTCATCAACTTGGCCAAAGATAACTCATAGATCGGAAAGCATTACACAGCTATGAAAATCACACATAATAAAGTTTAGAAATAAATCAATTACTTTCAATGAACAATCTGATCATAAACCCACAATTCATCGGATCTCAACAAACACACCGCACAAAAGGATTACATCATATAGATCTCTGAAGAGAACATTGTATTGAAGATCAGAGAGAGAGAGAGAGAGAGAGAGAGAGAGAGAGAGAGAGAGAGAGCCATTTAGCTACTACTATGGACCCATAGGTCCTGTGAGGAACTACTTACACATCATCGGAGAGGAGGCAAGGTTGATGTAGAGGCCCTCCGTGGCCGATCCCCCCTCCGGCAGAGTACCGACGGAGGCCTCCAGATGGGATCGCGGAAGAACATAGACTTGTAGCGATGGAATAATTGTTTCGAGTCTCGCTCTGGGGGTTTTGGAATATTTGGAAATTTATAGCGCTGGAATTAGGTCAGACGGAGCCACGAAGGGCCGCGCCCTGATGCCTTGCCGTCTCCTCGTCTGGCATCTGGTCCTTCCCCGAAGCTTCTAGGGTCCCTCCTTGTCCAGAAAAAATCATCAAAAAGTTTCGTCGCATTTGGACTTTGTTTGGTAGGGATTTTCTATAAAACCAAAAACATGCAGAAAACAACAACTGGCACTAGACACTAGGTTAATAGGTTAGTTCCCAAAAATGATATAATTGCATATAAAGCATACAAGATTGATAATATAATAGCATGAAACAATAAAAAATTATAGATACGTTGGAGACGTATCACACACCACTCCCTTTATAATAAATACTAATCAAGAAATCACAACAAAATACAATATTGTGTGTCACAGGGTGATATATACTATCGCCACGGTTATGGAATCCTTTCCACCGAATGTGACGTTCAGGAGAGATTTAATTGGTTCTAGACTTGAATCATGGAACACTTTGGTACATCGCCTGTCCACGATGTAATTGTCGCAAGGGACCGATGTATTTCGTTGGAACTTACACGCGAGTGGTAATTTCTCGGTGGAGTCCATGTATAGAGCGTTGATCAAGTCAGATGTGCGAGTTGATAATAATAAAAAGATTTGGAAGATGAAGATACCACTCAAGAATAAAATATTTGTGTGGTATCTTCGTCGAGGAGTCATTCTAACCAAAGTTAACCTTATTAAGAGGGATTGGCATGGAAGTGCGCAATGTGTTTTTTGTCACTATAATGAGACCATAAAACACGTGTTCTTCCAATGCAAATTGTCTCATTCTATATGGTCAGTCATCCAAGTAGCTTCTGGCTTGTATCCTCCAAGTAGTGTTGCTAATATTTTTGGCGACTGGTTACATGAGATCAATAACAAGTTTAGAATTCTTCTCAGGGTGGGAGTGCTTGCCGTGATTTGGTCGCTTTGGCTATGTAGAAATGATAAGGTTTTTAACGATAAAAGTTCTTCTCTTCTGCAGGTTATCTATAGATGTACCGGTACGCTCCATTTATGGTTGTCTCTACAACATGTGGAGAATCAAGACCTGTTTACGGAGGTGTGTACACGCTTGAAGGCCATGACGCGGGATACTTTTACCCGACATGGATGGCATCATGATCTTCGGATTGGCCCTCCTACGTCTTAGGCGTTATATAGTCTCCACATGATTATTCGTATTCTGCTTTTTGATTTTTTAGAACTTGGACTTGGTTATGGTTGTGTGCATCTCAGTTATGCAGAGGCCGGGTGTAATGCTTAAACCTTTTAAGTAATAAAGTGCCCTTTATCGAAAAAAATAAAATGTCCATGTATTTTTAGAAATATATAAAAAGCGTTTGAATATATTTAAAATTTTGTTAGGCTTGGTGATGCCCTTCGACTACGACTACACCGGTGCCCTGGTGTCGTCTAGGCCTGGCATGACGTTTAGAATGTACCCCATGACACAGGTGGTGTCGCGGTGTTGTGCAGTCTTGGTTGCCCGGCGCCTTTTGATTGCGTCGATGATGCAGTGTCAAGGTTTGGTCTCGGCTGGCCATCATGGTTCGAGCGCCCAGAGGTGCCCCTGTTGTGTTGTGTCCCCCTTGCCATGTGTTGTTTTGCTTTATCTCTTCTACTTGTGCCCCTGTATTTCTAGTTCACTTGAACCCTATCTTGTATTAGGATGCAAAGCCTATAGGCAAAATGAATACAATTCAAACGGGGAGGATTACTTCTCCCCCAGGTGAAAATTCAAAAAAAAATGTTAAGCCTCTGTTCCATAACTCTTGTCATGGTTTTAGTTCAAATTAATTTGAACTAAAGCCACGACAAGAATTATGGAATGGAGGGAGTACCAAATTAAAAATAATAATTTTATATTTCACAAAAATAGTTTCATATTTTTTCGATGTGTAGTTCATGTTTTGAGACAGAAAACATTTATGTTGTTTAAGAATTTATGGAGACAATCGTTAAAAAATGGATGCTAATAGGGAGCTAACATTCCTTATAAGAGGACCTTGGCACAAACGAACATTCCCTCGGTAGGCTCATTTGATTGAGTGAACGACGGCACTAGAGAATGTTCCCTCAGAAAGCCATTTCGGGAGAAATGTTCAAGAATTACCATGCTATAATATAGAGATTTGTCGTGCTATTACATAGAGATTTTCCATGCTAAGAAAAAATAAGTGTCATGTTACATCAGAAAGAATTGTCATGCGTTTTGGAGATTTGTCACACCACCGCGAAGAGAATTGCCATGCCACGCTAGAGAGAAATTGTTAGGCTATGACAAAGGCGAAGTTGTCCACATGTTTAAGAATTCCATGCTATACAGAGTACTTGCCATACATACTTCCAGTCATTTCCATGCTACATCATATGAGGGTGTTATACTACAGACAGGTCATTCCCTCGGGAGGGTGTATGGAAACAAACGATTGAGTTGTTTCCTGGGAGGGGGCATGAGAGCGAACAGTGTGCAGCATGGAAATTGTCATGTGTCACCATTTTAAGATTCACTTACGGAATCAAAAGCACCGGAGAGCGTTCCCTAAAAAACCACTCCTATGAAACGTCAGTTCTATAGTTTTTTCCTTAAAAATTATGGAGGCTTCAAAGTCTGCGCGTAAACTAAGAATGGATGTAATACAACCTGCAAAATTTCCTTGCATGTGGCACCCATATGTCATTGGCTAACTATTTCTTCTTTAATTCCCCACCCAAGCACAACATGCAAATTCATTCAAATATAACTAAAAATGATTCACTGAACTATAACTACCAACGATTCATCAACCTACATTTCATTTATATATAGGGGCGGAAAATGAGTCGCACTACGACTTAATACATATACAAAATAACTAAAGCGGGAGTAGTTGGCGGCGGCAGGACTTGCCGGTGCAAGACGCGTCGACGCAGGCATCGGCAGGGACCGCGACGGCAACCTCCGCCGCCAGTGGCCACGGCTTCCTCCTCCAGGGCACCCTCAAGTTCTACTCCAGGGTTCACCCGCTCTCCGGCCTGGACCTTCCGGTCGAGGTGCTCCTCGGAATGAGATCCTCTACCGTGCCTTGTGGCACGGCAGGGTGCTACAGTGCCCTACCTTTGGGCCTTTATCAGCCGTCAGATCTAGTATGAATGTCTCAGATCTCTTGCTACAGAGAGCAAAACAGTGCATGCGCTACAGTTCAGGAACAGTGAACTTTAGCACAGTATTCGAACGGTGAACTTGCTACAGTGCCCCCTGCCGTGCCTTCTGTTCCCTCCACTACGCGAGCACTGTAGGCACGGTAGAGGAGCCGGTTGCTCCTCAAGGTCGCCCCTTTGGAGCTCGTCTACCGCAAGTTAACGCGCTTCATCTGCAACCCCGTCTCGGGCCAGCTGTTCCGCCTTCCGGAGTTCGAGGAGTCCACGGACGGATGCATTTGCGGGTCAGCATTGGAGATGCCGTGAGCCCCTTCTCCCCGATTTGAATCTTTCCTTCGACTACCACGACGAGATGGGGATTGTGGGAAGGAAGCATTGCCGGTCCATAAAGTTGGGCAGTTGGGATACACCACGCGACGAACCAATAGCCAATAGGCCGTCTCACTGACAGTGGAAAAGAAAGCCTGATTGTCAGAGGGAGGTCAGAGCTGCGGGAACCAGTGCCCGTGAACCAGCCAGGCAGAGCTGCCTCGCCTCGCCTTCTCTCTCGGCCTCTCCGATTGCACACGACAGAAGTACTCCTCCCCCTCCCTTTCCCCCACCAAATCCGCCGCCGCCAAAATGTTGTCCCTTCTCCGCGCCGTCGTCTCCGGCCGCCTTCGCCGCTCCCTGTCCACCGCCGCCGCGCGCCCTCCCTGGGCGATGATGTACCGGGTCTCCCAGGGGTCCAACTCCACGGGAAGCGTGTCGCCCTCGCTCGCCCCGCCGCCGTCCGTCTCCTTCATCTCCATGCCCAGCCACGCCCTCGACATCGACCCCTTTCCGCCCCAACCCAAATGCGTCAGCCTGTTTCGCGGCCTCGTCCTCGCCGCCAGCGGCCACGGCTTCCTCCTCCTGGACACCCACATGAGCCGCCTCCAGGCTCATGACCTGAAGCTCCGCTACCGGAGGTTCGCGCGCTTTGTCTGCAACCCGGTCACCGGCCAGCTGCTCCGCCTCCCGGACTTCGACGGCGCCGACGAGACCTTGACGGACGGCATGGGCCTCCTCACCCAGGCCTACGCCGCCAACGGGCCGCCCAAGAGGTATGCCGCTGCTCAGCTCACCGAGGTCGACGGCGGGCGGCGCTTCCTGCTGCGCCGGTTCTCCTCGGAGACAGGGGAATGGGACGAGCTGGTCCTGCCTTCCCCGATGCCGCCTCATCGGCGAATGCACATGATTCACGAGGTGCTGGACTTCGGAGGCCGGCTCTGGTGGGTGGACGTGAGCTGGGGCGCCGTCGCCGTCGACCCCTTCAGCGACCGGCCTGAGCTCTGCCCCGTCGAGCTGCCGGCACACAGCATGCTTCCTGACCAACTGGACGAGAACGAAATGAGGCAGCTTATCAAGCACCGCCACATGGCGGTCAGCGCCGGCAGGCTGCTCTATGCCGAGGTCGACCCGTTCCATATCAGATCCTTCACGCTCGACGACGAGAGCGGCCGCTGGACGCTGCAGCACCAGGTGTCGGTTGATCTTTTGCCCAAAGGAGGTAATGCCAAGGAGATGGCTTTGGTTGCTGCTGTCGATCCACTGGACACCAACCTGCTGCATCTCAACGTGGACAGAGTTAATTTCAGCATCGACATGTCCAGGAAGAGGATTATTGAGAGTACTGCGATACCTACAGACATGTCTCCTCCGAGCGAGTCCGCAACGACTTCCTATCTACCATGTGTGCTCCCCTCATTTCTTCGATCAAGCCCAATTCCAGGTGACCACCCGTGACACATTTCTCATGAGCTGTGTTGATGAAACTCCACATATATGCTTAGTCTAATTCATGTGTGTTTGGCCCCTTGTGTTCCACATTTGTTGTGTTCTTGAGCATGCCTCTAGTTTGTCCAAATGTTTCTTCAAGCATTTCAACCTGTTGGTTTTCCAATCATGTTAGCTATTGCCTTGGTCATAGAGAAATTATCTGGAAACATGTATGCAGTAGTATGAGTGATTTAGCTTTTGAACAGCAATTTTTAGAGCTATGTTCCCTGTCCTGGTACACTGTAGCATAGGTTAATCCTATAATAGTCAACGTATTCTCAGTTATGAAGCTGTCCACTTCTTTTCTGTAACTATTTCTCAAAATGGAGTTCATGTGGGGATTTTCATGGGAAAAATCCAACATGTCTTTGGCAATAGCTTTGATCTAAAGTTCTTAACAATTGAATCATTAGTTGACTGCTAGTTAACGCTGAGAAGTAGCAGCAGCCTTCTTTGGTGATTTGTTTCAATTCTCCAGGCTAAAACTTGATTAGAGTTATCTGTTGTATATAAATTTCTAATACACTGCATGTTCTATGTTTGACATTCTAATAAAGTTAGGTATTGTCTTAGTCAGACAGAGTTTCTTGACAAATATTTACGTGGTAATTTGTACGATTTTAGCTTCTGTTGCTAGCTTAATTCTTATATAAAATGCAGAGCTGTATTGTACGTATAAATTGTTTCGTGTTACTATTATGTTCAAATTCTTGTACCTTGATGAAAGGAACCTTTTTTTCAGGTACGAAATCTGTCACGAAAAACAAGACTTTGGCAGATGTTCTGGTTCGTTCAGACAGACATCATGCTAAATGAAGCGTGCCAAGTTACCAGTCAATGTGTCTCTGGGTACTAACTATCTCTTAGCTCATGTTTAGGATATTGAATTTTCTTAGATATATCTCTTACTCACTCCATGCAGTTTATGATCTGGCGATAATGTTCTGCTCCTTTTGCCAATTACAATTAGTATATGTGTTGCCTTATATAGTTATGTATCATCATCCTCCAGTAAAAAAATGTCGTCGTCATTGAAGTTAGCCTGTAATTGGTAAAGTTCTAGTTAGTGTTGCAGTGGAACTAGTAGTATTTATTTGCTAAATACACACGCTCAAAATTTTAATTGGCGCAGATCTCTGTAGAATGTTAGCTACTTGAATTTGCTCCTCCAGTTGTACAGTCTTGTGCTACCAATTTGTAATCCTGCTAAAAACTATCAACATGTTTTTTAGCATGGACTGTTCATCTAGGAGTGTAGTGTTTTCTGAACTAGCTTCCATTATCTGGAAGAAGTAGTTTTGTACTCGCGGGCATGATTAGCTGATAAAGTGCAGAACTATAAATTGGGCAATACATTGTTTTGAGACCTGAAGTGTCATCCTAATGTCCAATTGACCATTTTCTTCGCAGCAATCCCACTGTCAAGACATGAATGTCATCCAGATGATAACTCAGTTATTCATTTCAATTTTGAAAAGGACATGCTTTGGTTTTCTATCTCTTTTTTTTTCTCCATGACGCATTCTTTTACATATACAAACATGTGGCTAATCTCTTGTCTTTATCTTCAGGTTTCTAACAATCAAGTAGTAGCTGATGGTGGGTGATGGTGGGACTCTGATTTTGCGGAAAATCTGGAGATGTTTGGGTTTTCGGATTTTGCTGTTGGTTCAGACTCATACAAAGGCAGCCCACCCTCATCCCTTCGTAGCAAAAGATGGATGCATCCACATGTTTAACTCCCTTGTGAAACTTATTTGTATGAGACATGTGGAGGTTTGTGCACCTATATATTAAGATAGAGAGAACATAAGTTAATTACAAGAGTCTGTGCCTGGCGCAACAATGCCGCAGGCAAAACACCAAGGATCCACCCCTTGAAATTCAATTTACTGATACTATGTTGTCAAATTAGTATAATAAACTTTCCTTTAAAAAATGCTGATAATAAGTGAGAAGTTATGAGAAAACAATCTGAATCAATCCAATCTGCTATTTGTGACTACAAGTTGATCTGAACTCTGAACTGTATCTGAATAATCACAGTGAATTAACTTGTGTCCATATATGTATGAAGCACACGTTGGGCTGAACTGTATACCTGCATACTCTAGTAATCCTGGAGTATCTACGAGCATAACTTCTCTATCTAAGCTGCAGAACTAGCATATCTAACTAATTGTTGGTGTACTTTGAGAAGTGCTTTATTTTCATTTAAGAAATGTTCCCAAATTTAAAAAAAAAATTGTTCACAAGTTTCATATAATATTCAGAATTTTAGAAATGTTCACACTGAAAAAAAAAGAACATATTTTCAAAAATGTTCGCAAAAGTCTTGCAAATATTTTTTTAGAATGCATGTGGAACCTTTTCGGAAGCATGATGAACATTTTCTTAAAATCGCAGTTAATATTTCTTAAATACACCTGGGAACATATTTTACAAATACACTATGAACAATTTTAAAATGCGCGATGAATAATTTTCATACACGATGAACAATTTTTCCAAATACACAATATTTTCTTAAAAAATACATGATGAATGCATTTTGAAAAAATGATGAACGTTTTATAAATTCATGACTATATTTTTAAGAAAATATAATGAACATTTTTCAAATATACTCCTGAACTTTTTGCAGAATAGGTGTTGAACATTTTAAAATGCACGATGAACCTTTTCTGAAAATCACGATGAACATTTTATTTTACACGATGTACATTATTTTCAAGTCCTTGATGATCATTTTTGAAAAATTACGATGAACACTTCAATAAATACACAATGAACATTAAAAAAAGTGGATAACTAAGAAAATTGTGTGCACATTGTTTAAAACACAGTGAACAAAAATAGTAATAACCAGAAGAAAAAGGAAAAGTGAACAAACACTAAAGGTAAATTGAACTAAGAAAAGAAAAGAAAAGGAAGCAAAAAGGATCATGTATTTAAAATGAAAGGAAAAAATGTAACATAAAATAAAATTGAAAAATGAAATATTTATATAACAAAAAAATGTTCGGCATATTTTACCAAAATGTTCTTACATTTAAGAAAAAACGGAGACAAAATAGAAAACATGAAACATACAAAGAAGAAAAACAAAAGAAATGGGAAAATGGAAAAGGAAAACTAAAAAAAAAGAGAGGAAAAACTAATAAAATAATAAAAATAGCAATAAAACCAATATGATCGGCATAGGTTTTTTTTTTTGCGAGAAAACTTCTGATCTATTCATCTTCAATCATGGCAGTACAACGAACACCGGAAATAATAAAAATTACATAAAGATCCATAGACCACCTAGCGACGACTATCAGCACTGAAGCGAGCCGAAGGCGCGCCGCCATCACGGAGTCAGGCACAACTTGTTGTAGTAGACAGTCGGGAAGTCGTCGTGCTAAGGCCTCATAGGACCAGCGCACCAGAACAGTAACCGCCGCCGATGAAGAATAACGTAGATCAGAAGGATCCAACCCAAAGACACATGAACATAGACAAACAACGACGAGATCCGAGCAAATCCACCAAAGATAGATCCGCCGGAGACACACCTCCACACGCCCACCAACGATGCTAGACGCACCGCCGGAACGGGGGCTAGGCGGGGAGACCTTTATTCCATCTTCAGGGAGCCGCTGCCGTCTCGCCTTCCTGAGCAGGACACAAACCCTAACAAAACTGAAAGAAACGACTAAAATCGGAGCCCTCCCGCCGGCCCTTGCCAGGATCCACCGCGCCCCCATGGCCCTAGGGCCACCGGAGACGAGGCGGACCTGCGGCGGCGCCGGCGAGAGGCAGGAACCCTAGCTTTTTTTGGAGGAGGCGTCACGGCATAGGTTTCTTTTTAACACTGATCGATCTAGGTTGGTAGCACATTGTGCCTTGTGAAGAAAAGAAGAAAAACGGTCGACGCTTGTGAAGAAAATCCGCATATATGGGCTGGCCTAGGCGTGGCCGCGTAGGAATCTGTGGCCGTGGTGTATCTATGACTTACAAAAAGCAAGATATAACTTTTCTTCACGTTTGTACCTGCGCTTTTGTTGATTTTTTATAAGAAAAATATGTAATGAATAGTTATGTGATATAAAATAAAATGTCTATGTATTTTTGGAAACATATAAAAAGTGTTTGAATATATTTTAAAATTTGTTATGCCGATCTAATTAGAACTAAAACCACGACAAGAATTGTGGAACAGATGGAGTACCAAATTAAAAATAATAATTTTATACTATTTCACAAAAATAGTTGCATATCTTTTCCATGTGTAGTTCAGGTTTTGAGACAGAAAACGTTTATGTTATTTAAGAATTTAAGAAATAATTGTCATGTTACATCAGAAAGAATTTCCATACGTTTCGGAGATTTGTCACACCGCAGCGGAGAGAATTGCCATGTTTTTTAGGGATTTGCCATGCCGCGGTAGAGAGAAATTGTTAGGCTATGAAAAACACGAAGTTGTCCACATGTTTAAGAATTTCATGCTATACAGAGTATGTCATACATGCTTCCAGTAATTGTCATGCTACATCATATGAGGGTGTCATGCTACAGATGGGTCATTCCCACGTGAGGGTGTATGGAAACGAAAGATTGAGTTGTTCCCTCGGAGGGTGCATGAGAGCGAATAATGTGTGCCATGGAAATTGCCATATGTCACCATTTGAAGATTCAAGCACGGAACCGGACGCACCAGAGAGCGTTCCCTAAAAAACCACTCCTATGGAACATCAGTTCTATTCGTTAAAAATTATGGAGGCTTCAAAGTCTATGCGCAAACTAAGAATCGATGTAATACAACCACCCAAATTTCCTTGCATGTGGCACCCGTATGTCATTGGCTAATTCCCCACCCAAGCACAGCATGCAAATTCATTCAAATATAACTAAAAATGATTCACTGAACTAGAACTACAAACGATTCATCGAACTACATTTCATTCATATATAGGGGCGGAAAATGAGTCACACTACGACTTAATACATATACAAAATAACTAAAGCGGGACTAGTTGCGGCGGCGGGACTTGTCGGTGCAGGACGCGTCGACGCAAGCATCGGCACGGAACGCGACATTGCGGGCCTCGATGGTGTGGAAATGAGGCAGGGCGACCTCGTCCCACTCCGGTCATCCATGGGAAACATTGTAGGCCTCTATGGCATGGAAATGGGCCACGGCGGTCTTGTTCCACTCCGGCCATGTGCCATTGTCGATGAAGGTCCCAAATTTGACACTCTCTCTTGGGTCCATCTTCCGAGCAGCCTCCATGGCGAGCTTGAATTCAGCCCACTCTGCTTCCTCTTCATACACCACTCCTCCTCTTGCTTGATAGGGGAGGGGGCTTGCTTGATGCTTGAGGCCATGAGGTCCGACCTTCGGCGATTCACCATTGAGGGGAGTGGAGAAGTGGAGGGGAGGCATCGGCCTTTTATAGCCGAGACGTGGCGGGAAAAGGCACAGACCGGGGAAATGGGGGCGGGAACGGACACTACCATTTATTGGTAGTTGGGCAGGCGGCAACGACGAGCAGACATTTAGGGGCATGTTTCATGGTGGGAAACACGATTGTAACATTGGCACTGGACGGAAAAAAGAGGAAGACAAGGTGAAATTTCCCTCATACGTGAACGATTGGATTTGGAGTGAGCTCTGCATACTCGGTCCAACCTTCAAATATGCAGGATCGAAAACTAATATGGAGTGCCTTCTAATTATTTTTGTCGATAGCGGTATATATGATGCATCTGCTAGATTAATTATTATTATTTTGATAAAGGGTGGATTTTATTACTCAAAATGAAGCATCAAGAAGATACAACCACAATGAGCACACACCCGGCCTTTGCATAGCTAGGATGCACACAGCCAACACCAACGCAACACACACAAAAACGCCGGTAAATAGCAAAGTCATATAAGACCAAAGCTATGCCTAAGCGAGAAAAAGAAAAACCCTGAAGCGATCAAATTCACGACCGACAAACTACAACAATGACCATATCCGCACCAACGATCTCAGGACACCACAAAGACAACGAAATTCTTCAACAGCAACGCCTTCAGGAAGGGAGCAACGCTCGAGCGCCGCCGTCACTGGAACCAACCACCAAAGGCCGGAGTCTAGGTTTTCACCCCGAAGAAACAATCCGAGCATATCCGAGCAATGCTTTCAACAAGGTAACGATGCAAAAACGTCATCATTGCCAGGTATAACCAACATGGGCTAGACCTAGGTTTTCACCCTGGAGCTCGAGACCGGGTACTCAAAAAGCACCACCATCGGAGTCAAGCATGTGTTGTCGCCACCGCTTTTCCACGATCCTAGCAGCTGCATGTGCTGGGCTAGAAAACCGATAGCCGCCGCTGCACCACCATACCCTCTGCGTCAAGTCATCATCCATAGATTGCATCTCACCACCGAAGGCAACCACCGGATCTTGGGAGAGTATCACTCGCAAAGACCTTTTAGTGGCCATCGCAATCCGCCGTGAGGACTGCCATGCCGGAGTGTTCATCATGGACCAACACCGACGATGGAGCACCTAACCGCCGACTGCCACCTTGTCGCCTCTGAGCACCAGCGTGCAGAGCCGGCCGAGCCCACCGGACCCTCGCACACACCGGTCTTGCCGCAAACCGTGCCACACCTGTCGATCTGGACGATTTTGTGCCGGAAGCCTTGCGAAGCGCAACGGAGAATCCCGATCCATCTAGGACATTAGGGCCTCTCGCTGCCAGCCCCTCATGGCCAGATCCGCGCAAGACGGGCCACGCCGGCGACTCACTGCACGAGGCACCCAACAAGCGACAGCTAAAGATCTGAGACCAGCCGGTCGGATTTGTGTTGGGCGCTACCAGACAGCCAGCCACGGACGAACGACCATGAATCGATCTGCTATATTAAGAAAAAATGTTATGCTCACGACTATATTAATGTTATGCTCACGACTATATTAATGTTATTATGCGATCGATCACATGTACAACACGAATCATGCCACACAAGACGCGCGTATCCACCCCGTAGTCCATTTGAATCTTTGAGCCCCTTCTCCCACGTTAATAAAAATATATAAGAGTTTTTAGATCACTACTTTAGTAATCTAAAACGCTCTTATATTTCTTTACAGGGGAAGTACCTAGCTAGTAGCCCACTTGAATGTCTCCGCCCCTTCTCCTCAATTTGAATCTTTCAGGTAGCTACCTCGACGAGATGGGCGATGGTGGGAGCGATCGTGTTTGGTCCAGGTGTACTGGTGTAGGATTAGGAATAACAAACTACTCTAGCTACAATGCACTCAAAAAAGAGGTACATTTGAATCTTTGAGCCCCTTCTCACCGATTTGAATCTTTCGTTCAACTATCACGATGAGCTGGGGATTGTGGGAAGGAAGGATTGCCGGTCCATAAAGTTGGCCAGTTGGGATACACCACGCCAGGAAGCTAAGCTAAACTGACAATGGAAAAGAAAGCCTGATTGTCAGAGGAACCAGTGCTCGTGAACCAGCCACAGCCAGGCAGAGCTGCCTCGCCTTCTCTCTCTCTAGGCCTCTCCGATTGCACACGACAGAGTAGTAGTACCACCCCACCAAATCGGCCGCCGCCGCCGCCTCCGCCAAAATGCTGCCGCTCCTCCGCGGCGTCGTGTCCGGTCGCCTCCGCCGCTCCCTCTGCACCGCCGCCGCCGCGAGCCCTCCGTGGGCGATGGTGGACCGGGGCTTGCTGGTGAAGAACTCCGAGGGGAGCGTCTCCTTCTCCTTCGCCCGGCCCCCCGCCGTCTCCTACGTCACCATCCCCGTCTTCGGCCGGGCCTTCAGGTCGCAGCCTCCCCCGGACGGCCGCATGTACTCCGACATGCTCCGCGGCCGCGTCCTCGCCGCCAGCGGCCACGGCTTCCTCCTCCTGGGCACCCTCAAGTCCCGCTACAGGGCTCACCCGCTCTCGGGCCTGGACCTCCCCGTCGAGGTGCTCCTCAAGGTCGCCCCTTTGGAGCTCGTCTACCGCAAGTTCGCGCGCTTCGTATGCAACCCCGTCTCCGGCCAGCTGTTCCGCCTCCCGGACTTCGACGAAGCGGAGAAGACCTTGACGTTTACAGACGGCATGGCGGGCATGGGCCTCCTCACCCAAGCCGACGGCGATGGACTCAACGGGCGGCCCAAGAGGTATGCCGCTGCTCAGCTCACTGAGGTCGACGGCGGGCGGCGCCTCCTGCTGCGCCGGTTCTCCTCCGAGACAGGGGATTGGGACGAGCTGGTGCTGCCGTCCCCGCTGCCGCCTCAGCGGCGGATGCACCTGGGCCACGAGGTGCTGGACTTCGGAGGCCGCCTCTGGTGGGTGGACGTGAGCTGGGGCGCCGTCTGCGTGGACCCTTTCAGCGACCGGCCCGAGCTCTGCCCCGTCGAGCTCCCTCCTGACAGCATGCTTCTGGACCAACAGGGCGAGGCAGAGATGGAGCAGGGGAGATTTGATGATACCCCCCCCCCCCCCCCCCCCCCCCTTGTTGGTTGACTTTGATCATATGCCCCTTTTGTGTCTTGCCCCAAACAGCGCCGGCACATGGGGGTCAGCGCCGGCCGGCTGTGCTACGCCGAGGTCCACCCCTTACACATCAGGTCCTTCGTGCTCGACAACGACCAGAGCGGCCGCTGGACACTTGAGCACCAGGTGTCAGTTCCCGATCTTTGGCGCAATGGGGGCAATGCCAAGGCGACGCCTTCGATGGCTGCTATCGACCCACTCAACACTGATGCTCTCCATCTCAGCGTGGACAAAATTCATGTCAATGTGGACATGCGCAAGAGTATGATCGGAAGTTCCGTGTTTCTTGATGAAAACCAGTTGGCGTCAGGTTCCTATGTGCCATGTTTGCTCCCGTCGTTTCTCTGGTCAAGCCCAATTCCAGGTGATACATTTTGTGTTACTGTTGTACGTAGATGCATTGTAGTAGTATCGGATAAGTTAGTTATGTTCCAAGTTCTTATATCTTGATCAAAGGAACTTTATATGCAGGCAAGAACAAGACTTTGGACATGACGAAAAACAACTTTGGCAGATGTTTTGGTTCGTTCAGACAGACAGCAGGCGAAATGAAGGTGACAAAGCTACCATCCAATGTGTATCTGTGTACTGTTTCCTATCTCATCATGCTTATATATTGCTCTGCTATTAGATGCATGTCATCTGTTCACATGTTTAGGATGTTGTATTTTCTTAGATATATCTCTTACTCAGTCTATATGCAGTTTATGATCTGTTGAAATAATGTTCTGCTCCTTTTGCCAATTACAACTAGTATGTATTGCTTATATATCATCATCCTCCAGTAAATTAAAGTTAGCCTGTAATTGGTTAAGTTGTATCTAGAGTTGCAGTGGAACTAGTAATATTTATTTAATATAAGCATGCTCGAACAAATAATCGGCAAAGGCCGCTTTGTATAATGCTAGCAACTTGAACTTGTTCCTCCAGTCGTAGTCTTGTGGTAGCAACTTGTAATTCTGCTAAAACTATCAACATGTCTTTTAGCATGGACCCTTCATCTAGTAGTATAGTGTTTTCTGAACTTGTATTTAGTTTCCATTTCCATTATCTAAAGAAAGAAGTGGTTTCTGTCTGCAGCACTAGCAGTCATGATTAACAAATAAAGTGCAGAACTATAAATTGAGAAACACATTATATCACCACCAATAGATCAAGCCTGAATCTGAAGCTGAAGTGTTGTCATGTCCAATTGACCATTTTCTTATTCTTTTGCTGAAATATCATCACCAATAGATAAAATATCAACACCAACTGATCACCAATTCATGCTCATCTAGGAGCCTCATTTTTCTTTTTGCCGCAATCTCGCTGTCAAGACATGCATGTCATCCAGACATACTTTGATTTTTCTATCTCTTTATTCCCTATCGCGCATTCTCTTTATATTCACACATGCCGAATGGCTTTCATGTTTATCTTCAGGTTTCTTAGGGCTAACAATGAAGGAGCAGCTGATGGCGGGACTCTGAATTTGGGGAAAATCTGGAGAGGTTTTTTTTTTTTTTTTGGAGTTTGACCAACTATCTCGTTTTGGTGAAAATCTGGGAGTTATTTCAGACTCATAACTAAGGCAAAAGGTGGATGCATCCACATGTTTAACTCCCTTGTGAGGATATGAGACATGTGACGAATCGATGATGAGCGTTTCAGTACTATGCCTATTTATATGTTCTAGTAAAGTGTCAACCAATTTAGTGATACTATCAAGTAGCAAGAATTTACGAAAAAAGACAATCTGAACCAATCCAATCTGCTATTGTGACTAGAAGCTGATCTGAAGCCTAAACTCTATCTGAATAATCACAGCGAATTAACTTGTGTATGTCTGAAGGACATTCGACTGAACTGCAGTATATCTAATCTACTCTGGTAGCAATTAATCCTGTATCTATCTACGAGCTTAATTTCTCTATCATCTACGCGCACAGCAGAAGCTGCAGAACTAGAATAATTTATCTAACTAATTGTGGAACTGCGAGACGTGGGTCTTGATGATCTGGTCGGCGACGGCCTTGTAGGTGGCCTGCGTGGGGTGCACCGCGTCGAAGAACATGTACTGCGCCGGCGACTTGCACTGCGGCAGCAGGCCGGTGCAGAGCGCCCCCATCTCCAGCAGCCCCGTGCCGCAGCACCCCTGCCCCGTCTGCGTGAACCCGTACTTCTTGGGCTGCGCCACCATGTCCATGAGCGGCGCGTAGGTGTCCACGTAGGAGAGGCTGGCGCCGGCGCACTCCGCCTCCAGCGCCGCCAGCGCCTTCTGCAGCTTGGCGTTGTACCGCTGCGTCTCCTCGTTCTGCAGGTCCACGCAGCCGTGCCCCAGCGGCGGCTGCAGCCCCCTCAGGCTCTTCTGCATCGGCAGGCACCCCACCGGCGGCATGCCGGCGACGATGAACCTCCGCGCGCCCAGCTTGTACAGGCTCTGCATATATAGTTGCTTGTTGTTAATCTATCAGTATATAGATGAACTGAATGGACGAGAAGAAGATGATAATTAAGTATCGATCTGAAGATCTGACCTGGATGTAGGACTGGTAGCGGCTGATGAGGAAGTCATGGTAGCCGTCGATGGTGGGGTACTCGAGGGCGCGGAACGGCATGTTGTAGTAGTTCATGGTGACGTCGTTGGTGCCGGCGGAGAGGATGAAGAGGGACTTGGCGGTGATGTCGGCGGCCTGGGGCTCGCCGATGCGGGAGAGGAGCTGCTGGAAGTCGTCGATCTGCGACGAGAAGGTGGACACGAGCACGGTGATAATTAAGTCAATATGTCATCAGTGACGCATAGACTGGACCGAAGCTCCTCAAAGGTAGGCGTCGGTAACCCCTGGTCATGACATTGGCGAATTGCTGAGCGGTAGGAACATGCAAGACGCGGATGCGCCCGAGAGCCACCTGCTCACGCACGAAGTGAATGTCAAGCTCAATGTGCTTCGTGCGACGATGATGAACGGGGTTGGTGGAGAGGTAGACGGCGAAGACGTTGTCGCAGTAGACGACGGTGGTCTTGGGCAAGTCAAGGTGCAACTCCTAAAGAAGTTGTCGTAGCCACGAACACTCGGCGACGGCATTGGCCACGGCCCTATGCTCCGCCTTGGCACTGGAGCGCGACACCGTGGGTTGTCGTTTAGACGACCACTATAAGAGCGAGGGCCCGAGGTAGACGTAGTAGCCGGAGGTGGAGCGACGAGTGTCGAGGCAGCTGGCCCAGTCGGCGTCGGAGTATGCAACCATGTCGGTGGAGGAGGATGCCTTCAATGTGGGACCGAGAGCCATAGTGCTGCGGATGTACCGAAAGATCCGCTTCACTAGGTTCCAATGAGAGTCACGCGGGAAGTGCATGTGAAGGCCCATCTGCTGGACGGCATACTGCAAATCCGGCCGAGTAAGCGTCAAGTACTGGAGGGCACCGACATTGGAGCGATAGAATGCAGCGTCCGGTGCTGGCAAGCCATCGAGTGCAGAAACCTTGGCCTTCATTTCGATAGGCGTAGGAACGGGCTTGCAGCGCTCGAGCAGCTCATGGGCGTACTTCTGTTGATGCAGAAAGAACCCATCAGCACGCCGCACCACCTCAATCTCGAGGAAGTAGTGCAAAGGACCTAAGTCCTTGATGGCGAACTCGGTGCTGAGACGTGCGGTGAGCTGACGAAGGAGCTCGTCTGAAGCGGCCGTCAGGATGATGTCGTCGACGCAGAGCAATAGGTAGGTGAAGGTGGATTGATCAAGACGAACGGGAGCACGATCAAAGATGTTGAGATCGCGGATGTCAGCGGCGGAGGGAGGGTCGGAACCGGCAAAGGGGTTAGAGGCACTGGATATGGAGGAGCTAGGGGAACCCACAGCGGCAGCGGCAAGGAAGTGCAGCGACGACGGTCTAACTAGAGGGAGGGGCGATCGGGTTTGGGTGGTGATGAGAAGGGGTGATCGGGGGAAGGAGCAGCGGCGGCAGAGGGGCGGCGGCTGTAGCTGGAGAGGGTGGGAGGTAGAGAGAGCTGCGGCGACGGCAGGAAGCGAAAGGCTAGGTTTTGGATCGGAGGGTAACTGCTACCATGTAGTTTGGCAATGCAACTCACGATGAATAGATCGGGTGCACAAACGCACATATATATGTACAAGGGGTAGCTCACGTCCTCAACTATACAAGGAAACATGAGGCGTGGCTGTTAGGAAAAGATCCTAACCATACATGCGATGATATAGCTTATACATATATTCAACAGGGGTGAACCAACCAAGTGTGGCGTCCCTGGTCCGAAGAGTTCGTAAACTTAGCTAAGCTATCTGCTTCTTTGTTTGCCTCTCTACATTCATAATTAAATTTACAATTGAAAAAAGCTGCCCGGTGCTTGATCTCCTTGATGATGCATCCGTAGGTACTATCCATGTCTCTTTCAATATCCTTTATCACATGTTTTGAATCTGATGCAACTACAAAGTTTTGAAGTGACAAATCCTCCGCCAATGATAGGGCCTCTCGACATGCGATAGCTTCCAATGTTGCGACGTTTGTGACACCCGGCACCACCAGGCCTGTGCTCCCCAGGTAGCGACCTCCTGCATCACGGCACACGGCTGCCACCGCACCCCCAACCCTGATCTAGCGACGCCAGCATCCACATGTATCTTCGCAAAACTGGGTGGCGGAGCTTTGGGTCACACACTTCTGCTCGCGTTATCGCATGTGCCGTTGTTCTTTGATGCGGGATAATCTCCAACTCAGAGATAAATCTGGTTATGAACTGATGTGTTGCCAAAGGGGATTGGTAAATTTCCTCGTGGATCGCCTGTCTCCTCGCCCACCAAATCGCCGATAGTGTTATTGATAACCTGACAAAGGATTCCCGGGACAGGGTGTCAATCATCGAAAACAACCATTGCTTCTCACTCGGCTCCGTAGTTTCACACAAATGTTCTGCCAGGTCTCCGTCAACAAGTGCCCAAACTCATCTCGCCTTTTTGTGCATTCCAGGAGCGAGTGTCGCCATGAATCAGTAGATTCACATATAGCGCAGAATGCGTCTGGGGTCTGTTTGGTTTCCTGCAGTAGCCTCAGCTAGGCCCGTTTAGATGCAACTTCGGGCCCGCTGTGTTTCCATCGACCATGCATATTAAATCCTCTTCGTTCTTGGTTTTATTCTTATAGTACTTGTGAGATTGTTGAGATATTAAATACAAATCGTCACCAAGTATATGCAAACTTACTGCATTTACATGATTTAGGGCAAGCATGTACAGATTATTATCCATGTCTTTTTTATGATCAAATTATTGATATATTACAATGAGTCTTTATGTTTGCCTCAATGTTGCAAGACCGTAAATCAATGGCCTCATGCTATTATCTTTGTGGTTAGTTTTGTTGCGACCAAGCCTAGTAGCTAATGCACTTCATCTTCTTGTGTTGTTCATAGTATCATATAGCCACTGCCTGTAGGACATATCTAATGTTATAGTTGTAGGCATCTAATGTTTTCTAGTCATCAATTTTTGAATGGCGCATGTTGTATCTGCATAATTCAGTCTGTTCTGGCATATGTGATAGCTAGTGCATATTCATGCGCTTCTTGCATTTATTATGTGTTATTTTATTGCACCACAGTTTGTACTTTTCTAAGACAAAGTCACTGTTCCCAAGCATGAAAGTTCGCTTATATCACGCACTTGTACTAAAATGTAACATCTTGCTTCTGTTCATGCGCTTTCTTGCATTTATTGTGTGTTTTGAAATTGTTTAGCAAAAATAGTATATGCATCCTTTGCTTTCACCTCACAGTTGTGACCAGCGAAGGAACTTATTATCCTGGCTAGTAAAATTGTTAGATATGAATCATGCATGTTGTCTCCATCTTTGAAGGGACCTAGGGTCCAGTTTGAGGTTTTATTTTTCTTTCTTTCTCGAATGGGAGATAGTAAATTAAGGACATATAGTTTACTTAGTTCCAATCTAGGTTAGCTTGCAAACAACCAGTGTTAACTATTTCAGTTAACTTAAGTAAGACCCCAGTAATCTACTCTGCTTCTAACACACATGGTTATAAGTGTTACGGTAGCACATAGTACATAGGCTACTGATGACCCACAAGTATAGGGGATCAATCGTAGTCCTTTCGATAAGTAAGAGTGTCGAACCCAACGACGAGCAGAAAGAAATGACAAGCGGTTTTCAGCAAGGTATTTTCTGCAAGCACTGAAATTATCGGTAACAAGTAGTTTGATAGCAAGATAATTTGTAACAGGTGACAAGTAGCAATAGTAACTAAGGTGCAGCAAGGTAACCCAATCCTTTTGTAGTAAAGGACAGGCCGGAATGATCTCTTATAATAAGCTAAACGTTCTCGAGGACACATGGGAATTTCATCTAGTCACTTTCATCATGTTGGTTTGATTCGCGTTCACTACTTTGATAATTTGATATGTGGGTGGACCGGTGCTTGGGTGTTGTTCTTACTTGAAAAAGCCTCCCACTTATGATTAACCCCTCTCTCAAGCATCTGCAACTACGAAAAAAGAATTAAGATAAATCTAACCATAGCATTAAACATATGGATCCAAATCAGCCCCTTACGGAATAGCGCATAAACTAGGGTTTAAGCTTCTGTCACTCTAGCAATCCATCATCTAATTGCTACTCCACAATGCATTCCCATAGGCCCAAAGATGGTGAAGTGTCATGTAGTCGACGTTCACATGACACCACTAAGAGAATCAACAACATACATATCATCAAAATATCGAACGAATACCAAATTCACATGATTACTTATGACAAGACTTCTCCCATGTCCTCAAGAACAAAAGTAACTACTCACAAATCATGTTCATGTTCAAGATCAGAGGGGTATTAAATAGCATAATGGATTCATAATGGATCTGAACATATAATCTTCCACCAAGTAAACCAACTAGCATCAACTACAAGATGTAATCAACACTACTAGCAACCCACAGGTACCAATCTGATGTTTTGAGACAAAGATTGAATACAAGAGATGAACTAGGGTTTGAGATGAGATGGTGCTGGTGAAGATGTTGATGAAGATTGGTCCTCCCACGATGAGAGGATCATTGGTGATGACGATGGCTTCGATTTCCCCCTCCCGGAGGGAAGTATCCCCGGCGGAATCGCTCCGCCGGAGAGCAAAAGTGCTCCTGCCCAAGTTCCGCCTCGAGACGGAGGCGCTCCATCCCAAAAGTCTTCTTCTTATTTTTTCTAGGGCAAATGGGCTTATATACCAGAAAATGGGCACTGGAGGCTGGCCAGGGGCCCCACAAGCCACTAGGGCGCTGGTGCCTCGTGGGCACCTGGGTGGCCCCCTCTGGTACTTCTTTTCTCCAGTATTTTTTATTTATTTCAAAATAAATCTCCGTGAAATTTCAGCTCATTTGGAGATGTGCAGAATAGGTATCTCTGACATAGCTTTTTCAGGTCCAGAATTCCAGCTGCCGGCAATCTCCCTCCTTATGTAAATCTTGCATATTAAGAGAGAAAAGGCATTAGAATTGCTCCACAAAGTGTTATATTGATTAAAAACACTACAAATAACAGTAGGAAAACATGATGCAAAATGGACGTATCAACTCCCCCAAGCTTAGACCTCGCTTGTCCTCAAGCGAAAGCCGATATCGATAATCATGTCCACATGTTTAGAGAGAGAGGTGTCGATAAAAACAAAATACAGACATAGTAGCATCATGATCATTATTATAACCGCAATATTCATTATCATAGAACTTCTCATGAGCAAGTAACAATTCATCACAACAACGAAGTATAAGACATAAACTTTCTTGAAAACTAACAAACTATGTTCTCAGTCAACAATACAACTGCAATTCATCATATTTTCAGGAAGGGTCTCATGTAGGAGCTTTTAGCAAGTCCACATACTCAACCATCATTTAGTCTTCTATGATTGCTAACACTCACAACATATATATGGAGCAAAAAGTTTCAGCCAGACACATAGAAAGATAGGGGCTTATAATTTCGCCTCCCAACTTATTCACCTTAAGGGTAATGTCAACAATAATAACTCATGATCATTCATATCCAACTGGATATATGTGCCTAGATCTTTCCCCACCACATGATGCTTGTAAAAGAGAAAAATAAAAAGGAATAGAGGAGAACACTATTGACTCTTGCATAAAAAGTAAATACATAAAAGTAAAAGATAGGCCCTTCGCAGAGGGAAGCAGAGGTTGTCATGCGCTTTTTGTTGTTGGATGCACAAGCTCTTAATGCAAAGGAACATCACTTTATATTGTCCCTTGTGATAGCAACCTTTATTATGCAGTCCGTCGTTTTTATTTCTTTAATTTACCATCACAAGTTCGTACAAAGCTTATTTTCCCTTACAATAAAAGTTCATACATGTTTAGAGGCAATTTTTATTGCTTTTTGCACCGATGACAACTTACTTGAAGGATCTTATTCAATCCATAGGTAGATATAGTGGACTCTCATGATATGAAACCGGGTTTAAGGGTTTTGGATGCACAAGTAGTATCTCTACTTGGTGCGGATTTTTGGCTAGCAAAGATATTGGACAAGCACCACATGTTGGAGGATATATGACAATATAACTTCTATGTGAATATAAGCAAACATAATTCATTACGTTGTCTTCCTTGTCCAACGTCAACAATTTGACATAAAATACTCAATGGGGGCTCACAATCATAAAAGATGTCCAAGATAGTGTATTTGCATGTGAATCTTCTCTTCCCTTATTAATTTTTTCATGAATTGCATCATTGACTAATGCTATGCTTGTTAACTTTCAATAAATTTTACCACTTATACTTTTCTTTATGTAATGTCATTATTTTCCATAAGATTAGCATATGATCTTTTTCATTATTTTCATTGCTAGGATTGAAACATAAAAGTAAAGAAGCAAAAACTCAAACTACTCTTTATTATATAACTCTCAACTCAATTACATAGATAGATAGATCACGAAACTAGCACTCGAAAATAGATCATACTAAACTTTTATTCAACTAAATCATGAAATAACTAAGGATCGAACTAAAAATAGGTAAAGGTAATAAAAGTGATGGTGATACGATACCGGGGCACCTCCCCCAAGCTTGGCACAAGCCAAGGGGAGTGCCCATACCCATGTGCTCAAGTTTCTTTCTTCGGTGATGATGGTGATGATGAAGTGGTGGGCTTGTCCTTCAGCTTTAGCAGATACTCCAATTTACGGTTGATGCTCCGAAGGGCGATGTTTTGCTCTTCCAACAAAATAACTTCACGAGTGAGAGATGTATTCTGAGCACAAACTGTTTCAAAGACTCTTAGGGCTTCAATTACAGATGGGGAGAGATGATCATAGAGGGGTTGAAGGATATCTCCCTTCTCTGCGGTCTCCTCCATGGGAATGGCTTGCCCTCCTTCTGGAGCCTTTGGGGAGCCATGGCGATCTAGATCTGTCAGAAAAATAGCACGAAACAAGAACAGAGGAGAATCTTGCGATATGGTGGTCAAAACGTCCGGGAGTATATATAAAGAATTTTTATCTTGCAAAACAAGTTTTCTAGAAGAAAACGGAGTCGGGAAGGCTCACGAGAGGCCCACGAGCCACCAGGGCGCGCCAGGGGGGTGTGGCGCGCCCTGGTGCCTCGTGTGCACCTTGTGGGTCCCCTCGGCTATTTCTTATTTTTAATGTATTTTTTTCTAATATTCGAAAACTGACAGAAAGTATTTTTATGGAATTTTTGGAGTCGGTTTACTTACTGTATCACGTACCTCTTCCTTTTCAGGATTCTGGAGTGTTCTGGAAGGTCTCTCTTATGTATTCCTCCGGTGTCATAGTTTGAATAATGTTAGTCTCAACATTAATAGGCGTACCTGAGATGTAATGCTTAATTCTTTGCCCATTGACCACCTTCGGATTAGTGCCTTCTGCGTTATTGATCTTAATGGCTCCAGAGCGATAAACTTCCTCAATGATATACGGTCCTTCCCATTTAGAGAGAAGTTTTCCTGCAAAAAATTTAAAATGAGAATTGTACAATAGAACATACTCACCCACTTTGAATTCCCGTTTTTGAAATCTTTTATCATGCCATCTTTTAACTTTTTCTTTAAACAATTTGGCATTTTCATAAGCTTGGGTTCTCCATTCATCTAGTGAGCTAATATCAAATAACCTCTTTTCACCGGCAAGCTTAAAATCACAATTGAGTTCTTTAATTTCCCAATATGCTTTATGTTCTAACTCAAGAGGCAAATGACATGCTTTTCTATAAATCATTTTATAAGGAGACATACCCATAGGATTTTTATAAGCAGTTCTATAAGCCCATAATGCATCGTCAAGTTTCTTAGACCAATTCTTTCTAGATCTATTGGCGGTTTTTTGCAAAATTAACTTTATTTCTCTATTGCTCAATTCAACTTGACCACTGCTACTTGTGAGCTGCGTTGGGATTTCCCCGAAGAGGAGGGGATGATGCAGTACAGTAGAGATAAGTATTTCCCTCAGTTATGAAACCAAGGTTATCAATCCAGTAGGAGAATCAAGCAACAACTCGTTAGCAGTACCTGCACACAAAACAACAAATCCTCGCACCCAACGCGAACAAGGGGTTGTCAATCCCTTGGCGGTTAATTGCAAGATTAAATTGTATGGTGATAGATAGATAGATCGAACAAAAATACAAAATAAAATAAATAAAGTAAAATTGCAGCAAGGTATTTTTAGGATTTTCAATATATGATTAAGGTAGACCCGGGGGCCATAGTTTTCACTAGAGGCTTCTCTCTTGAAAATAGCATATGGTGGGTGAACAAATTACTGTTGGACAATTGATAGAAAAGAAAATAATCATGATGATATCCAAGGCAATGATCATGTATATAGGCATCACGTCCGAGACAAGTAGACCGAAATGATTCTGCATCTACTACTATTACTCCACACATCGACCGCTATCCAGCATGCATCTAGAGTATTAAGTTCATAAAGAACGGAGTAACGCCTTAAGCAAGATGACATGATGTAGACAAAGTAAACTCACGCATGAATAAACCCCATCTTTTTACCCTTAATAGCAACAATACATACGTGCCATGTCCCTTTCTGTCACTGGGATTGAGCACCGCAAGATCGAACCCATTACAAAGCACCTCTCCCATTGCAAGATAAATCAATCTAGTTGGCCAAACCAAATCAATTGATCGGAGAGAAATACGAAGCTATAATAATCATGCATAAAAGAGTTCAGAGAAAACTCAAATAATATTCATGGATAATCTGATCATAAACTCACAATTCATCGGATCCCAACAAACACACCGCAAAAAGTGATTACATCAGATAGAACTCCAAGAACATCGAGGAGAACATTGTATTGAAGATCAAAAAGAGAGAAGAAGCCATCTAGCTACTAACTATGGACCTGAAGGTCTGCGGTAAACTACTCACGCATCATCGGAAGGGCAGCAAGGTTGATGTAGAGCCCCTCCGTGATCGAATCCCCCTCCGGTAGAGTGCCGGAAAAGGCCTCCAGATGGGATCTCTCGAGAACAGGAACTTGCGGCGGCGGAAAAAGTATTTCGTGGACTCCTCTGTTGGTTTCCCGATTTTAGAGAATTTATAGAGGTGGAATTAGGTCAAACGGAGCAGGGGTGGGCCCATGAGGCACCAGGGCGCGCCCTGGTGGCTCGTGGCCACCTCCTCTGTCTTCTGTCCCTCTCCCGAAGCTTCTAGTGTCTCTTATGTCCAGAAAAAAATCTCCAAAAAGTTTCGTGGCATTTGGACTTCGTTTGGTACTGATATTCTGCAAAACCAAAAACAAGCAAAAAACAGCAACTGGCACTGGGCACTAAGTTAATAGGTTAGTCCCAAAAAATGATATATAATTGCTTGTAAATGTATATAAAATATCCAAGATTGATATTATAATAGCATGGAACAATCAAAAATTATAAATACGTTGGAGACGTATCAACCATTAGATTGAGGGTGATAGGGAGATGCAATTCTATGGTTGACATCATATTTAGCAAGCAGTTTACGGAATGCACCATGAATAAAATGTGAACCCCCATCAGTCATTAAGTATCTAGGGACTCCGAATCTCGAGAAAATAACTTCTTTAAGCATTTTAATAGAAGTGTTATGATCAACACTACTAGTTGGAATAGCTTCTACCCACTTAGTAACGTAATCAACAGCAACTAAAATATGTGCATACCCATTAGAGGAAGGAAAAGGTCCCATATAATCAAATCCCCAAACATCAAATGGTTCAATAACAAGTGAATAATTCATAGGCATTTCCTGACGTCTACTAATATTGCCAATTCTTTGACATTCATCACAAGATAAGACAAACTTACGAGCATCCTTGAAAAGAGTAGGCCAATAAAAACCAGATTGTAGTACCTTATGTGTAGTTCTGTCTCCCGCATGGTGTCCTCCGTAAGCCTCGGAGTGACACTTCCGTAAGATTTGTTCCTGTTCATGCTCAGGTATACAACGTCTAATAATACCATCCACTCCTTCTTTATAAAGATGTGGGTCATCCCATAAGTAATGTCTTAAATCAAAGAAGAACTTTTTCTTTTGTTGGTATGTGAAACTAGGTGGTATAAATTTAGCAACAATATAATTAGCATAGTCTACATACCAAGGAGTATTACGAGAAGCATTTATGACAGCTAATTGCTCATCGGGAAAACTATCATCAATAGGCAGTGGGTCATCAAGAATATTTTCCAACCTAGACAAATTATCAGCTACGGGGTTCTCAGCTCCCTACCTATTAGTAATATGCAAGTAAAATTCTTGTAGCAATACAACCCACCTAATGAGTCTAGGTTTAGCATCTTTCTTTTCCATAAGGTATTTAATAGCAGCATGATCGGTGTGAACAATTACTTTAGAATCAACTATGTAAGATCTGAATTTATCACATGCAAACACAACTGCTAGAAATTCTTTCTCAGTAGTAGCATAATTTCTTTGGGCACTGTCTAGAGTTTTACTAGAATAATGGATAACATTTAATTTCTTATCAACTCTCTGTCCTAGAACAGCACCAACAGCATAATCACTAGCATCACACATAATTTCAAAAGGCAAGTTCCAATCAGGTGGTTGAACAATAGGTGCAGAGGTTAAGGCTTTCTTAAGTGTTTCAAAGGCTTCTACACAATCATCATAAAAAATAAATGGAACATCTTTTTGCAAGAGATTAGTAAGAGGCCTAGAAATTTTAGAGAAGTCTTTAATAAACTTTCTATAGAAACCAGCATGACCTAGGAAACTTCTTATACCTTTGATATCTTTAGGACATGGCATTTTCTCAATAGCATCAACCTTAGCTTTATCAACTTCAATACCTCTTTCAGAAATTTTATGCCCAAGGACTATACCTTCATTAACCATAAAGTGACACTTCTCTCAATTCAAGACAAGATTAGTTTCTTCACATCTCTGCAAAACTCGATCAAGGTTGCTTAAGGAATCATCAAAAGAAGTTCCGTAAACGGAGAAATCATCCATGAAAACCTCAACAATCTTTTCACAAAAGTCAGAGAATATAGCAGTCATACATCTTTGAAAGGTAGCAGGTGCATTAGATAAACCAAAAGGCATACGACGATAGGCATAAGTTCCAAAAGGACAAGTAAAGGTGGTTTTCTCTTGATCTTTAGGTGATACAGGTATTTGAGAGAAACCAGAATAACCATCTAGGAAACAAAAGTGTGTATGCTTAGACAATCTTTCTAAGATTTGATCAATACAAGGTAGGGGGTAATGATCTTTTCTAGTGGCTTTGTTTAATTTTCTAAAATCAATTATCATCCTATAACCAGTTACAATTCTTTGTGGAATGAGTTCATTTTTATCGTTAGGAACAACTGTAATGCCTCCTTGATATGTCTCCAACGTATCTATAATTTATGAAGTATTCATGCCATGTCTATTATAGTTTTATATGATTTTGGTGCACTTTTATATGGATTTTAAATGATTTTTATGGACTAACATATTGACCTAGTGCCCAGTGCCAGTTGCTGTTTTCTGCTTGTTTTTGGTTTTCCAGAAAATCCATATCAAACGAAGTCCAAATGCAGCGAAACTTTTTGATGATTTTTTCTGGAAGGAAACAGACCCAGGAAGCTTAGGAGGAGCAACAGAAGAGCCACAGGGGCCCCACGATCCACCTGGGCGCGCCTGCCCCCCAGGCGCGCCCTGGTGCCTCGTGGGCCCCCTGTGGCCCCTCTTCGCGTGATTCCAACGCTGAAAAATCATATATATTCATAAACCCCCGAAAGTTAACCTAGATGAGTTTTTACGCCGCCGCAAGCCTCTGTACCAAGGAGATCCCATCTGGAGCCCTTTTTCGGCACCCTGCCGGAGGGGGGAATCATCACCGGAGGCCATCTTCATCATCCCGGTGGTCTCCATGACGAGGATGGAGTAGTTCACCCTCGGGGCTGAGGGTACGTACTAGTAGCTATGTGTTTGATCTCTCTCTCTCTCGTGTTCTTAATATGGCACGATCTTGATGTATCGCGAGCTTTGTTAATATAGTTGGATCATATGGTGTTTCTTCCCTCTCTATCTTCGTTGTGATGAATCAAATCTTTTCCCTTTGAGGTTTCGTTATTGTCGGATTGAATATTCAGATTTGAGAACACTTGATGTATGTCTTGCATATGAATACCCGTGGTGACAATGGGGTATTATATTGATTCACTTGATATCTGTTTTGGCACTCAACTCGCGGATTCCCGAGGTGACATTGGGGTAATCTATGCATAGGGGTTGATGCACGTTTTCATTATCTTTTCTCCGATAGAAACTTTGGGGTGCTCCTTGAAGTTCTTTGTGTGGATTGAATATTATGATTATGAAGTTGTTTGATGCATATCGTATAATCAACTCACGGATACTTGTGGTGACATTGGAGTATCTAGGTGACATTAGAGCTGGTTGATGTGTATCATATGGTATTATTTTAGTACGAACTCTAGGGTTGTTTGTGACACTTATAGGAATAGCTCAATAGATCGATCGGAAAGGATAACTTTGAGGTGGTTTCGTACCCTACAAACAATTTCTATCTTATGTTCTCCGCTAATAGGGACTTTGGAGTGATTCTTTATCACACGTTGAGGGACTGTTATATGATCCAATTATATTAGCATTGTTGAGAGATTGCACTAGCGAAAGTATGAACCCTAGGCCTTGTTTCTAAGCATTTCAATACCGTTTGTGCTCACTTTTGTTACTAGTTACCTTGCTGTTTTTATATTTTCAGATTACAAAAACCTATATCTACTATCCATACTACACTTGTATCACCATCTCTTCGCCGAACTAGTGCACCTATACAATTTGTCATTGTATTGGGTGTGTTGGGGACACAAGAGACTCTTTGTTATTTGGTTGCAAGGTTGTTTGAGAGATACCATCTTCATCCTACTCCTCCCACGGATTGATAAACCTTAGGTCATCCACTTGAGGGAAATTTGCTACTATCCTACAAAACTCTGCGCTTGGAGACCCAACACGAGTCTACAAGAATAAAGTTGCGTAGTAGACATCAAGCTCTTTTCTGGCGCCGTTGCCGGGGAGGTGAGTGCTTGAAGGTATATCTTTAGATCTTGCAATCGAATCTTTTAGTTTCTTGTTTTATCACTAGTTTGGTTTAAGAAAGCTACAAAAAATATGGAATTGAGGTTGCCTCATATTATTCGTCTTTATAATGTCTTTCGTGAAAATGATGGAAAGGAAAATTATGCTCAATTGATAGAAGAAGAATTCAATAAAATGTTTGGCATAAAATCTTTGAATGATGAGCATGATTGCAATGTTGCTAGTATGAATTCTTTGAATATCCATGATGCTAATGATGTGCAAAGCCGTAAGCTTGGGGATGCTATATTTGATGAAGATGATATTTTTAGTCCCCCAAGTTTTGATGAGCAAATTTATTATAATGATTCCATGCCTCCTATTTATGATGATTATGGTGATGACATGTATGCTATAAAGAGTAATGATAAACATGAAACTTGTCATCATGATTTTAATTTTCAATTGGATTATGCCAATCAAGTATCACATGATAGTTATTTCATTGAATTTGCTCCCACTATTATTGATGAGAACAAATTTGCTTATGTGGAGAGTAATAAAATTTCTATGCTTGTAGGTCATGAAAAGAATGCTTTATGTGATAGTTATATTGTTGAATTCGTTCATGATGCTACTGAAAATTATTATGAGAGAGGATCATATGCTTGTAGGTGTTGCAATAATATCAAGTTTCCTCTCTATGTGTTGAAAGTTTTGAAGTTATGCTTGTTTTGCCTTCCTATGCTAGTTGATTCTTGCTCCCATAAATTGTTTGCTCACAAAATACCTATGCATAGGAAGTGGGTTAGGCTTAAATGTGCTAGTCATATGCTTCATGATGCTCTCTTTGAGTTTCAATTCTTTACTTTTATGTGAGCATCATTGAAATCATCATGCCTAGCTAAAAGGCATTAAAGAAAAGCGCTTGTTGGGAGACAACCCAATATTTATACCTATTGTTTTTGTGTGTTCACATGATTAATATACTGTAGTAATCATGTTTTATATGTTTTCTTTCAATAATGTGCCAAGTAAAGCCTTTGGGATAGTGTGGATGCTTGTTGATTTGATTCTGTGCAAAAACAGAAACTTTTGCGTCCAGTGCTGGAATTTCTATTCTGTACTGGAGCATGAAAAAATTCTGAAATATTTACACAATATTGTGTTACAAAATTTTTACGTTTTCCTAATTTTTCAGAATTTTTGGAGGTACATAAGTATGGTTTTTAAATCGCTCACATCATGCTGTTCTGTTTTTGACAGATTCTGTTTTCGGTGCATAGTTTGCTTGTTTTAGTGTTTCCATAGTTTATATTGAGTAATATAAATTGTGTAAATGATAGAATACAGTAGGAATTATGTGATAACAATTATGAATCTTGTCTTGACAGTACCTAAGGTGATGATTTATTTTTATCATACTAACCTATCTCACAAGTTCCGTTAAGTTTTGTGTGATTGAAGTTTTCAAGTTTTGGGTGAGATATCGATATGAGGAGAATAAGGAGTGGAAAGACCCTAATCTTGGGGATGCCCAAGTCACCCCAAGGTAATATTCATAGAAGACCCAAGCAACTAAGCTTGGGGATGCCCCGGAAGGCATCCCCTCTTTCGTCTTCAACATTATCGGTAACCTCACTTGGAGCTATATTTTTATTCGTCACATAATATGAGTTTTACTTGGAGCATAATTTTCTTCTGTTGATATTTTCTTGGTGTTATAAATAATCATGTTTTGAGTCTTTTAGTTCAATAAAATGCCAGTTATAGCCTTTACCATGCTCAGTTTGCAAGTTCATGTGTTGCTGTTTGAAAACAGAAAGTTTTCTGTTATGTTCAGAATATTCCTGAATAGTCAGAACATGATAAAATCTGAAATTTTTACAAAGTAAGCATACATGAGTTATCTGTCACTTGGTAATTTTTCAGAATTTTTGGAGTTAGGGAAGTATGAATTTTAAATCCCGCTTTACAGACTGTTCTGTTTTGGCAGATTGCTGTTATATTTGCATTGTTTGCATATGTTTGCTTTGTTTAATGTTTCTATTTGCGGATAGGAGTATTAAATATGCATAGGCATTTAGTATGCAATGTTTAATTATAATTTTTGTGATTTGCTACAGTATAGAATGTTAAGGTTTTGAGTTGATTTATACTAACTTATCTCACGAGTTCTTGTTGAGTTTTGTGTGGATGAAGTTTTTAAAGATTTAGGAGAAGCCATGATATGAGAGGAATTAAGGAGACACAAGAGCTCAAGCTTGGGGATGCCCAAGACATCCCAAATTAATATTTCAAGAAGTCTCAAGCATCTAAGCTTGGGGATGCCCCGGTAGGCATCCCACCTTTCTTCATCAACAATTATCGGTTAGTCTTGGTTGAGCCTAAGTTTTTGCTTCTTCACCTGAGATGTGCTATTCTTGGAATGTAATTTTATTTTGTTTTCTTTGCTGTTTTGAATAAAATACTTAAGATCTGAAGTTTTTAAATGAGAGAGAGTCTTTTGGAGTAGTTTGTCATTTACTCTTGTTCTTCACTTATATCCTATGAGTAAATTGTTGAAATGAATTGAATATCATAAAGTTGAAATTTATATGCTTCATATGCTTGTCCCATGGGGAGTAGTGACTTCACATTCAAGAAGTATAAGTGGTAAAATTTATTGAAAGTTAACAAACATAGCATTGGTCACTTGAACAATTCATGAAAGAATTTTGAAGGAAGAGAAATTTCACATATAAATATACTATCTTGGACATCTTCTATGATTGTGAGCCCCATTAATTATTTTCAAGCTTGATCAAGTAGTTGACGTTGGACAAGGAAGACAACGTAATGAGTTATGTTTGTTTATATTCACATAGAAGTTATATTGTCATGGATCCTCTAACATGTGGTGCTTGCTTAGAATCTTTTGCTAGCCAAAAATTCGTACTAAGTAGATATACTACTTGTGCATCCAAAAACCCTTAAACCCAGTTTCTTGCCATGAGAGTCCACTATATCTACCTATGGATTGAATAAGATCCTTCAAGTAAGTTGTTATCGGTGCAAAAAGCAATAAAAATTGCTCCTAAAATATGTATGATCTTTTATTGTAAGGGAAAATAAGCGTTGTACGAACTTGTGATGGTAAAGAAATAAAAGCGACGGACTGCATAATAAAGGTTGCTATCACAAGGGGCAATATAACGTGGCGTTCCTTTGCATTAAGGGCTTGTGCATCCAATAACAAAAAGCGCATGAAAACCTCTGCTTCCCTCTGCGAAGGGCCTATCTTTTACTTTTCTGTATTTACTTTTCTGAATTTACTTTTATGCAAGAGTCATTAATATTCATCCCTATTCCGCTCTATTTATTCTTTTAGTTGGCAAGCATTATGTGGTAGGGAATGATCCAGGCACATATATCCAGTTGAATATAGGTGATCATGAGTTATTATTGTTGACATTATCCATGAGATAAATAAGTTGGGAGGCAAAACATTAAGCCCCTATCTTCCTATGTGTTTGACTGAAACGGTTTGTTCTAAAAATATGCTTTGAGTGTCAGCAATCATGGAAGACTAAATGATAGTTGAGTATGTGGAATTTGCTAGATCAAAGCTCTTACATAGACCCTTCCTGAAAATAAGATGAATTGCAATTGTTTGATGACTGAGAACATAGTTTGTTAGTTTTCAAGAAAATTTATGGCCTATACTTTAAACATGTGAATAGCTTGCTACTTGATCATGAGAAGTTTTATGAGATGAGCTACTGATTATGATATATATTGATGCTAGAAAAAGTGATTGAAATTATCATTGATCAAACTTATGCACTATGCTAGCATTCACACTTCATAAATTATTTCTTTTATCATTTACCTACTCGAGGACGAGCAGGAATTAAGCTTGGGGATGCTGATATGTCTCCAACGTATCTATAATTTATGAAGTATTCATGCCATGTTTATTATAGTTTTATATGATTTTGGTGCACTTTTATATGGATTTTAAATGATTTTTATGGACTAACATATTGACCTAGTGCCCAGTGCCAGTTGTTGTTTTCTGCTTGTTTTTGGTTTTCCAGAAAATCCATATCAAACGAAGTCCAAATGCAGCGAAACTTTTTGACGATTTTTTCTGGAAGGAAACAGACCCAGGAAGCTTTGGAGGAGCAGCAGAAGAGCCACAGGGGGCCCACGAGCCACCTGGGCGATCCTGGCCCCCCCAGGCGCGCCCTGGTGCCTCGTGGGCCCCCTGTAGCCCCTCTTCGCGTGATTCCAACGCTGAAAAATCATATATATTCAGAAACCCCCGAAAGTTAACCTAGATGAGTTTTTACGCCGGCGCAAGCCTCTGTATCAAAGAGATCACATCTGGGGCCCTTTTTCGGCACCCCGCCGGAGGGGGGAATCATCATCGGAGGCCATCTTCATCATCCCGGCGGTCTCCATGACGAGGAGGGAGTAGTTCACCCTCAGGGCTGAGGGTATGTACTAGTAGATATGTGTTTGATCTCTCTCTCTCGTGTTCTTGATATGGCACGATCTTGATGTACCGCGAGCTTTGTTAATATAGTTGGATCATATGGTATTTCTTCCCTCTCTATCTTTGTTGTGATGAATCGAATCTTTTCCCTTTGAGGTTTCGTTATTGTCAGATTGAATATTCAGATTTGAGAACACTTGATGTATGTCTTGCATATGAATACCCGTGGTGACAATGGGGTATTATATTGATTCACTTGATATATGTTTTGGCACTCAACTCGCGGATTCCCGAGGTGACATTGGGGTAATCTATGCATAGGGGTTGATGCACGTTTTCATTATCTTTTCTCCGATAGAAACTTTGGGGTGCTCCTTGAAGTTCTTTGTGTGGATTGAATATTATGATTATGAAGTTGTTTGATGCATATCGTATAATCAACTCACGGATACTTGTGGTGACATTGGAGTATCTAGGTGACATTAGAGTTGGTTGATGTGTATCATATGGTGTTATTTTAGTACGAACTCTAGGGCTGTTTGTGACACTTATAGGAATAGCTCAATAGATCGATCGGAAAGGATAACTTTGAGGTGGTTTCGTACCCTACAAACAATTTCTATCTTATGTTCTCCGCTAATAGGGACTTTGGAGTGATTCTTTATCGCAAGTTGAGGGACTGTTATATGATCCAATTATATTAGCATTGTTGAGAGATTGCACTAGCGAAAGTATGAACCCTAGGCCTTGTTTCTAAGCATTGCAATACCGTTTGTGCTCACTTTTGTTACTAGTTACCTTGCTGTTTTTATATTTTCAGATTACAAAAACCTATATCTACTATCCATACTACACTTGTATCACCATCTCTTCGCCGAACTAGTGCACCTATACAATTTGTCATTGTATTGGGTGTGTTGGGGACACAAGAGACTCTTTGTTATTTGGTTGCAGGGTTGTTTGAGAGATACCATCTTCATCGTACGCCTCCCACGGATTGATAAACCTTAGGTCATCCACTTGAGGGAAATTTGCTACTGTCCTACAAAACTCTGCGCTTGGAGGCCCAACATTTGTCTACAAGAATAAAGTTGCGTAGTAGACATCACTCCTTTCTTAGGAACACAATGAACGGGACTTACCCATCTACTATCAGCTATGGGATAGATTATACCTGCTTCCAGAAGCTTTAATATTTCAGTTCTTACCACCTCCTTCATCTTAGGATTTAATCGTCGTTGGTGGTCGACAACTGGTTTAGCATCAGGCTCCATATTAATTTTGTGATGACATAGAGTGGGACTAATGCCCTTAAGATCATCAATAGTATATCCAATAGCAGCACGGTGCTTCCTCGGAGTTTTTAGTAATCTCTTTTCTTCATGCTCTGAAAGGTTAGCACTAATAATAACAGGATATATCTTCTTTTCATCTAGATAAGCATATTTCAATGTATCAGGCAATTGCTTCAATTCAAATACAGGGTGGAGGAGGACCTCCAAGAGTTTCAACAGGCAAATTGTGTTTAAGGATAGGTGGTTGATCAAAGAACATCCTATCTATTTCATTTGTTTCATTCATGTGCATATCATTTTCATGGTCTAGCAAATATTGTTCTAACGGATCAGTAGGAGGTACGGCAATAGAAGCAAGACCAATAATTTCATCTTTACTAGGCAATTCTTTATCATGAGGTTGTCTACGAAACTTGGAGAAATTAAACTCATGAGATATACCACCAAAATTAACACTAACAGTTTCTTTAGCGCAATCAATCTTGGCATTAACAGTGTTCAAGAAAGGTCTACCAAATATAATGGGACAAAAATTATCTTGTGGAGAACCGAGGACTAGAAAATCAGTAGGGTATTTTATTTTTCCACACAGGACTTCAACATCTCTAACGATCCCAAGCGGTGTAATGGTATCTCTGTTTGCAAGCTTAATAGTAACATCAATGTCCTCTATTTCAATAGGTGCAATATCATTCATAATTTCATGATATAAGGTAAACGGAATAGCACTCACACTAGCACCCAAATCACATAAGCCATGATAACAATGATCTCCTATTTTAACAGAGACAATAGGCATGCCTACTACAGGTCTGTTTTTATCTTTAGGATCTAGTTTAGCAATTCTAGTTGCTTCATCACAGAAGTAAATAACATGCCCATCTATATTATCGACCAAGATTTCTTTAACCATAGCAACATTAGGTTCAACTTTAACTTGTTCAGAGGGTCTAGGTGCTCTAATATTACTTTTGTTAACCACAGTTGAAACTTTAGCATGTTCCTTAATCCTAACAGGAAAAGATGGTTTCTCAATATAAACAGTAGGCACAACTGGATCAACAAGGTAAACAATTGTTTCTTCTTTAACACTAACGGGTTCCTCAATCTTTTCTTTAACATGGGGATGATATTTAAACCACTTCTCCTTAGGGAGATCAACATGAGTAGCAAATGATTCACAAAAGGAGGCTACTATCTCAGAGTCAAGTCCATATTTAGTGCTAAACTTATGAAAAGCATCGGTATCCATAAAAGATTTAACACAATCAAACTCAAGTGTTATACCTGACTCATTACCTTTGTCGAGTTCCCAATCTTCAGAGTTGCATTTAATTCTTTCCAGAAGATCCCATCTGAATCAATAGTTTTCTTCATAAAGGAGCCAGTCGAAGAAGAATCGAGCATGGTTTGATCATCATGAGAAAGCCGAGCATAAAAATTCTGTAAGATAATTTCTCTTGAGAGCTCATGATTGGGGCATGTGTACATCATGTACTTAAGCCTCCCCCAAGCTTGAGCGATGCTTTCTCCTTCACGAGGCCAAAAATTATATATATAATTCCGATCACGATGAACCAGATGCATAGGATAAAACTTTTGATGAAATTCCAATTTTAATCGATTCCAATCCCACATTCTAATATCATCACATAGCCTATACCATGTCAATGCCTTTCCCTCCAAAGATAAAGGGAATACTTTCTTCTTAACTCCATCTCCGGATAAACCTACAAGCTTAAACAATCCACAAATTTCATCCACATAGATCAAGTGCATATCAGGATGTATTGTTCCATCTCCTGCATAAGGATTAGCTAGCAGTTTCTCTATCATACCCGAAGGAATCTCATAATAAATATTTTCAGTAGGTGCAGTAGGTTGAGGAGCAACTCTTTGTGCTTCCGGTCGAGGTGAAGATACCCCGAACAAACCCCTCAAAGGATTACTTTCCATAGTGACAGGTGACAATAAATTTCACCACGTAATATAAATGTTTCCTTACCAAATTCCACTCACCAAAGGCGCTTCACTCCCCGGCAACGGCGCTAGAAAAGAGTCTTGATGACCCACAAGTATAGGGGATCAACCGTAGTCCTTTCGATAAGTAAGAGTGTCGAACCCAATGAGGAGCAGAAGGAAATGACAAGCGGTTTTCAGCAAGGTATTTTCTGCAAGCACTGAAATTATCGGTAACAAGTAGTTTGATAGCAAGATAATTTGTAACAAGTGACAAGTAGCAATAGTAACTAAGGTGTAGCAAGGTAGCCCAATCCTTTTGTAGTAAAGGACAGGCCGGGACGATCTCTTATAATAAGCTAAACGTTCTTGAGGACACATGGGAATTTCATCTAGTCAATTTCATCATGTTTATTTGATTCGTGTTCGCTACTTTGATAATTTGATATGTGGGTGGACCGGTGCTTGGGTGCTGTTCTTACTTGAACAATACTCCCACTTATGATTAACCCCTCTCGCAAGCATCTGCAACTATGAAAGAAGAATTAAGATAAATCTAACCATAGCATTAAACATATGGATCCAAATCAGCCCCTCACGGAATAGCGCATAAACTAGGGTTTAAGCTTCTGTCACTTTAGCAACCCATCATCTAATTACTACTCCAGAATGCATTCCCTTAGGCCCAAAGATGGTGAAGTGTCATGTAGTCGACGTTCACATGACACCACTAAGAGAATCAACAACATGCATATCATCAAAATATCGAACGAATACCAAATTCACATGATTACTTATGACAAGACTTCTCCCATGTCCTCAAGAACAAAAGTAACTACTCACAAATCATGTTCATGTTCAAGATCAGAGGGGTATTGAATAGCATAATGGATTCATAATGGATCTGAACATATAATCTTCCACCAAGTAAACCAACTAGCATCAACTACAAGATGTAATCAACACTACTAGCAACCCACAGGTACCAATATGAGGTTTTGAGACAAAGATTGAATACAAGAGATGAACTAGGGTTTGAGATGAGATGGTGCTGGTGAAGATGTTGATGAAGATTGGTCCTCCCACGATGAGAGGATCATTGGTGATGACGATGGCTTCGATTTCCCCCTCCCGGAGGGAAGTATCCCCGGCGGAATCGTTCCACCGGAGAGCAAAAGTGCTCCTACCCAAGTTCCGCCTCGAGACGGCGGCGCTCCGTCCCAAAAGTCTTCTTCTTATTTTTTCTAGGGCAAATGGCTTATATACCAGAAAATGGGCACTGGAGGCTGGCCAGGGGCCCCACAAGCCACCAGGGCGCGCCTGGGGGGGGGGGGGGGGAGGTGGCGCGCCCTCGTGCCTCGTGGGCACCTGGGTGGCCCCCTATGGTACTTATTTTCTCTAGTATTTTTTATTTATTCCAAAATAAATCTCCGTGAAATTTCAGCTCATTTGGAGATGTGCAGAATAGGTATCTCTGACATAGCTTTTTCAGGTCCAGAATTCCAGCTGCCGGCAATCTCCCTCCTTATGTAAATCTTGCATATTAAGAGAGAAAAGGCATTAGAATTGCTCCACAAAGTGTTATATTGATTAAAAACACTATAAATAACAGTAGGAAAACATGATGCAAAATGGACGTATCAGCTACATTCCCATTGAAGGCGCCCATTTTTATTACTTGTTTTCATTGTTGAAACTGCCCTGGACATAACCAATATGTTGGTATGTTTCTTTTTTTTGGAGCAGGAAGTGTTGCTTCGGGTGATCCCAACTTTATATCGATTCCGAAAGTGGATCTAACAAGTGACGCAATTTCTCATATGGATTCCTCTACCAATGATGCAAACCCCTTCTCCTCTATCAATCTTGCAGCCGCTCTGTCTTCTTTTGATCTGCAAGGCCTAGAGGCATCAAGAAGATATGAAGCTGAGCCTGCAACATCAACCAACTCTGAACAAAAGGGAGTGGAACCAATGAAAAAGAGGAAGCAAAGCCAGGTCACTTTGGCACTCGAGGACTACAAAGATTTTTGGAAGAAGCAATCTACAAAATTAGTTGAAGAGTTAAAGGAATCGAAGCAAGAGGACTTGTTCTCAATTGGAAATTGTGTGGCCGCTCTAAGCCAATTGAAGAGCTATTTGCTGCAGAAAAAAATGAAGGCGCTGCGGCTTTTTGAATACCCAATGAATCAAGATATATTCATGATACCAAGAACCCAAGCCTTAGGATTTTTTTGGTTGAAAGAGGAGATTACTGCAATGGAGAGAACATAAGGTATTCATCTTTGTCGTGTAGTTTCTTATCCTCTGCTAGCTAGCTAGACATCTTGTACTAGACTACATATTTGTCACATATGAAATAGACTAGTGAGCATGTACTAACCAATGCAAGGTGATTTGTCATGCATTTCAATATCAGCTTGTAATTTTTTGGTTTCTGGTTGATGCATGGTTGGTGTGCTAGCTCCAGGTTCGAATCTTTCTTAGTATATTGTTTTTACTAGTGATGCTTATAGTTGGTTGAGGTCTTCTGAAGAACAATAACAAAATGCTTATTTATGAACCTTGATACCTTGATAAGTAGCAGCAGATGCTTGCTCTTTTTCTTGTGTGGTTGTGATGATGTATACACGATAGTAATCTGTAGTAATTTGTGATGATGTAACCATCCTTACCGCACAAGTGAGCACAACCTTGTTTACATCCTTGTTCATTAGATAAGAAAAAGCGCATTTGTACATATAGTTTGTTTCAGCTTGTATTGTGTGAAATCACATAGTATAGTATGAGCTATTCCTGCCTTGCTGCAAAGTTGTTGAACATGGCAAGCCATGAACAGAAGCACAAGTGTGCGCAATGTGAACTAAGTAAGCTGGTAATTCATCCAGGCATTATGCATGGTATTCATTCATACTGTTGGCTGCTCTTGATCTTCAGTTTAGAAGATCAACTGTCATGTGTCAAGTTGAGTTAACAGTGGCAGTGGAATAATGGGAGTTTGATTGTCAAATTCTGAATGTCAAGTTCGGTTAACGTATGTCATGATGGATCACATGATATCTGTTGAAACTATAGTCCATAATTCTTGGTTTGTTGGTCTAAATCTGGAGTTTCTAGAGAATTGAGCACTCAATAGAACCAATTTTTCTAGAGTAGGCGACAACAGAAATGTTAAAGCTGTATGTAGAGTTGCCCTTTTTTTAATCCAGTGATGTTGAATTGTGTGGAACTAACCTACTAGTACCTAGTAAAAATATATGTTCTTGATTTTTAGTTAGAAAGCTTGAAGAAAATATCTATTGAATTGTATGAAACTATTTATTAAATTGTCTTATATTCTGAAATAGTTCATGACTTCCTCATTGTTTATAATTCAGCCAACTTCGAGCTACAGTTCCCGACCGATGAGAAAGATAAGGACTCCTGGTCGTTGCCTTACAACTTGCATCTTCAAGAAGTGTTGCTAGCCCGGACACAATTATTTGAAAATTTATAACTTTTTGTATGGAGAGAGAGGTCCACGACAACCTCGTAGCCGGTAGCTAAAATTGATTCATTCGTATTGGCGTTGGCCTCACAATTCTAAATTTGGGAACCTGTCGAACAATGATGGTTGTTCTTATTCTAGCACATGAAAATAGTCACATGATGTTTTTGTTGGTATGTGAGAGATCTTTTCCAGCTACAAAATCATATATATTTCGTACTAACTTCTGACATTTGTGTATTGTTGTTCTTATTCTAGCACATGAGAATGGTCATGTGATGTTCTTGTTTGTAATGGCCACAACTTGATTGCAGTGAGAGATATTTTTCCAGCCACAAAATCATATATTTCGTACTAAATTATGACTCCGTGTACGACTGGAGCCCCCCTCCACCTCGGTTACCAAACTGCCACATGGAAAGGGGGTGATATCCCCCATGAGAGATGGGGATTACATGTGCTTGTGAAAACTCCCCTCAGGGGCTTTTCACCCTAGGTTATCCTCCCCTTGCAACAAAAAAAGAAGCCTTAGATGGGTGATTTACATATCCGGAAAATATGATTTTGCCTGGATGGAGGGAGCTCCTTTTTTGAATTTTTTTGTACTTTTTTTTTTGCAGCGGAGCACAACTTATGTGTTTTCCCTCCTCTTCATTCTCCAACTTGGACGTTTTTGACATGGGCTAATTACATTAGAGGCCCTAGTTGGGGCATACCCATTTGATTTGCCCCTAATTTCGAAAACTCTCAGTTCTGCCCGAGTGCGTTTGCTCCTCTTATGCTTTTGCCCTTTGATCATTTGACCTCACTTTGAAAACTTCATAACAAATTCATATTAACTTAGAAACATACAAATAAGATATCAAAATATTCAGAAAAACATCACCTATATGTGCATGCCATTTGCATTCATGAAAAAAGTGTTGATGACGGTCAAACGGCCAAAGAGTAAAAGCATAAGAGGAGCAAACATACTCGGGCAGAACTGAGGTTTTCTCGAAACTAGGGGAGAATCAAACGGTGGATTCCAACAAGGGGCATAAAAATAATAATTCCTTAGAAAAAAGAAACAGGCCAAGCCCATCTGTTCAAAATTCAAGGCTCAGCCCATGCACGGGCTCATCCGAACATCGCATTCTAGTTTCCAAATGTGTAAACACGGGGACCTCCTATTGCGCGCCTTCAGTGCCGCGTAGCGTAACTGGCGCTCGCATCAGCGTCCGGATGGGCCGGCCCAGGACCGCGCAGCGCAAAGCGCGAAAAAACAACGCCAAAAATGGCTCTCGGTCGGGATTCGATCTCGCGCCAGTGCGCTTCCGCACAACGAGGCTAGCTAACCACTGGACCAGCTAGTTGCTAGTGACCCATTACAGCGCGAATTGTTTAAGAACAGAAACGTAGACGCGCTATTTATTATGCATTACATGTAACGTTCAGATTTTTCAATTATTTGAAAAGATGTTCACATATTTCAAATGAAGTTCACGAACATGCAAAAAAAGTTCACCAAATCGAAAAAGTTAATGTATTCAAAAAAAGTTCACGAAATCAAAAGAAGTTCATCGATTTTCAAAAAAAGTTCATCGAAAAATGAAAATAGTTCATCGATTTGAAGAAAAAAGTTCATCAAATTTGAAAAAAAGTTCATCGATATTGAAAAAAGTTCATGAATTTGAAATAAAAGTTCATCGACATTGAAAAAAGTTCATCGATATTGAAAAAAGTTCACGGATTTGAAATAAAAGTTCACCAGTTTGAAAAAAAAGTTTCATCGAATATGGAAAAAAGTTCGTCGAATTTGAAAAAAGTTCATCAATTTTGAAAAAAAGTTCATCAAACCAGGAAGAAGAGAAAAAAAATAAAAGAAAACAAAAAAAGAAAAACGAAAACAGGAAAAAGAAAAAAGAAAACAGAAAAAGGAAACGAAAAACGAAAAAACAGGGAACAAAATGGAAGATAAGATGCGAAGAAGATGGAAGTAAACAGATCTTGTTGCGGTGGCGTGGTGATTGCTCCATTGTCCAACTAACCGCGAAGTTCGCGGTTCGATTCCCAGAAGTAGCGTAGTTTTTAAGTTCTGGAAAACAGAAAAAAAATGCTTGATGGGCGGCCCAGCTCGCGGGCGGGGGTGTTTGCTGCAGGCGCCCACTAGCAAAATGGCCTGTAACGGGCGCCTGCAGCGCCAAATAGGGAATGCCGTAAACACGGCCGACGCGCGGAGCGAATATACCCACCACCCCCCGTGTCCGCCATAGCTGGCCAAACGGGCCGGCCCGGCACGGCACGACCCGGCCCATCCTAATCGTGCCTGGCACGGCCCGGCTCGCCGAGGCACGATTATTATACGGGCCGTGCCGTGCCGGCCCGCGTGCTGCAGCCTGCAGCCCAGGCACGGCCCAACTGCTAATCGGGCCGGCCCACCGACACGCCAGGCCCACTAACCTGCCTGCTATTTGGCGCACTGGGCGTTTTTTAGCCTATTTTTACCTGTTGGGCCATATAGAGATATATAAAAAAAATAAAAAAATAAAAAAAAGATAATCGGGCCGTGCCGTGCCGGCCCGCGTGCTCAGCCTAGCAGCCCAAGCACGGCCCAGGGCGTGCCGCGTGCGGGCCCGGCCCGTTTAGCCCGTGCCGTGCCTGGCCCATGGCGGGCCATGCCGGGCGTGCTCGCGGGCCGGCCTGGTTGGCCCGGCCCATTTGGCCAGCTATAGTGTCCGCTACCTCCCCGTCCGCCTCGTGTCTCGGCTCCGCGAGCAGGTCGGCCGCGCGAGCGAGATGGAGATGGCACCGGACCGTATCGCCCGGGAGCATATCCCCCTCCCGTTTCGCTCTCACCGAGCTCCTCTTATCCCCCCTCTCGCTCTCTCCCGCCTCTCCGCGCCACCACCACTCTCCGCTCTACTGCACCCATGGCCTCCCCCTCCCGCCCGTCGCTCCCTCCCCACCTCCGCCTCCTCACGCCGCGCCAGCTCCCGCCCCTCCGCCCGCCTCGACGTCGCGGCGCACGCAGCCGCGTCCTCTCCGCGCTCCCCTCCCCGTCCCCGCCCTCGCAGCAGCGCGTCTCGACCGCCTCGCTCGAGCACGGCCCCGGCCCCTCCGCCGAGCAGCCGCGGTCACACGACCAGGCGCTCGCCGCGGAAGTCGCGCGGCTCTCTGCCGCCCGCGCGCGCCTCCGCGCGGCGCGCTCCCTCGGCGACAAGCTCCGCGCGCTCGACGCCGAGCCCCGCGTCGAGGCCTTCTTCGGCGACGCGTCCAGCCGCGGGGTCCTGGGCGGCCTCCAGCCCCGGGAGGCGTACCTGCTCAAATGCCTCGTCGCGGCCGGCCAGGACCACGTGCTCGGCGCCGAGCTCGGCTGGGCCGGCGGCGGCCACGAGCGCCACCGCAATGGGGACGGTGGCGGGAGCGCGCTGAGGGAGGCACTGTACAGCTTGGCCGATCTGGTCGGGAGGTGGAGCGAGGAGGGAGCGGCGAAGGACGAGGCGGGGAGCGGGGAGACGGGGCTGCTCCGGCAGCTGCTCAAGTTTCTCGGAGACATCGAGGAGTTCTACGACTGCGTTGGAGGCATCATCGGGTGAGCATCGCTTGTTTGTCCGCATTGCTAGAGCCTAGGGAGTCCGAGACTCGGTACACGGCCGGCCAAGTTGCATGCAAATGCTGCCAAATGTGGCCTTGGCTTAAATTTGAAGCTATCAACTGCCGACTGGCAAGTAAGCTGATTGCCTGTTTGCCATAACTGGTCTGTCCTACTCTGGTCTTCGTAGTTAAAACTTCCATTATTTGAACCATTTCATCTAGCTTTGATCTTCAAATTTCAAATAGCATTACTGATATTGCTCTGCTCCAGCTACCAAATTATGGCGTTGGAGCTGCTTTCGGTCTCCAAGTCCAAGGACAGCAAGCACCGGCATAGCAAAGACAAGTTTGTCGACTTCCATGTTCCCACTGGACTTAATCTATTGGAGGATACAGAATATGCATCTCAAGCTGCCATGTGGGGAATCGAGGTTATTACGTGATGCCACATTAACTAAGATTTATGACAAAGAGAACATTGACATTGTAGTTTAACAATGTGATTCCCCCTTACCTAAATTTATTTATGCTCAAGGGTACGAACTGAAATATGATCATTTCTAGGGTTTGCCAAAACTTGGTGAAATTTATCCAATTGGTGGTGCCGGTGACCGTCTTGGTTTAGTGGACTCAGATACCGGTGAATCCCTTCCTGCCGCATTGCTTCCTTACTCTGGAAGATCTCTATTGGAAGGACTGATGCGTGATCTGCAGGTACCTGTGTTCCGTATATGAAACTCTTCTTTCAGTACAATTTTTTACCAAGGAATTGCTAAAAATAATGTAATTAAGTGCCATGGACACTCCCATAATATCTTGTATGTACTGTATTATATGACAGGCTAGAGAGTTTCTCCATTTCAAGATCTTTGGGAAACAATGTATAACCCCTGTGGCGGTCATGACAAGCTCCGTGAAGAATAACCATGAACATATAGTTGCCATCTGTGAAAGACTTGAATGGTTTGGTAGAGGCCGTGAGAATTTCCGCTTGTTTGAACAGGTATATAATTGGAGACTACTGGTAATATCTATTCAGTTGTGTGCATTTCTGTTTAGTACAATCGTCAGTCACACTCTGCCCAGAACTTCTGCAGAGTTCTAACTAAATTGCATCATGGCTTTTTCTAGCCTTTGGTACCTGTAGTAAATGCTGAAGATGGTAAATGGTTAATCAGCGAATCACTTCTCCCTGTGGGTAAACCCGGTGGTCATGGCGCTATTTGGAAACTTGCTTGCGATCGAGGTGTATTTGAATGGCTTTATCGTCATGGCAGAAAAGGTGCAACTGTTCGTCAAGTCAGGTTATCTGAACTATTCATCTGTTTTTATCTGCTATGTAAAGAATTATTTGAAAGGAGGAATGACTTTCAACTTCTTTTGCTATTTTCAGCAATGTTGTTGCTGCAACTGATTTGACACTGATGGCATTGGCCGGAATAGGCCTGCAACACAATAAGGTAAGAAAAATGAGGATTTCTCTAGCTCACATTAATTACTAATATTAACCTCGACTATGCTATCTATTTTGCACATCCGGATTCTTGTATTATGCATTTTTTTTATCTTTACATATTCTGACATATGGCATATCATACCTCAGAAATTAGGTTTTGCATCTTGTGAGCGAAGACCAGGTGCTACTGAAGGGGTGAATGTTCTTATTGAAAAACAAAACTTTGATGGGCTCTGGGAATATGGTATCACTTGCATCGAGTACACTGAATTTGAAAAATACGGCATATCGGAACCTACAGCAACGAATGGCAGGTAATGCACATATTATCTGAAAGTGCATACCCCATTTGAATACAAAGAGGGCCCCAATTGAATACCTTTATTCTACTCTTGATGCTTTACCCATTCCCTCCAGTTTTTGTGTTATATGCTCTTCATGGTGAATTTAATATTGTAGAAGTGTAAGCTATACTCTTTTGTTCTTAGCTACAAAAGTTAGTTTTTATATGTATCCTATGAAGTTGTCACCGAGATTGACACTTAGTAAAAAAGATTCAGAAAAATATGAGTAGCCAGGTTATGTTACCTTGAATTCTGAAAGTATAAATGCGCGTCTTTGCATTCTTGTATGTACATTTACATCAAATTACAATCGCAAGATGTCAATCATTTGTTAGTACCATAGTGATGTTGGTCCGGCTGCATATGCTGTAGCTTCAAACACTTTGCTTTCTCAGCTTCATTTTTTGCAAAGGATGTGTTTCTCTGTTTTTCCGGTTTGGTTGGATGCAATGATGTTTCTTACCACTAAGATTCTGTCCTTTTGTGTGAATCGATATCTATCTTCCTCAAATCATCTAAGCTTTTGTTAATTTAGTTTGCAGGCTAGCTATCCAGCAAATACAAACATTCTATATGTTGATCTGCAAGCAGCGCAGGAAGTTGGATCACGCAAAAATGCTAGCTGCTTACCAGGAATCGTGCTAAATTTGAAGAAGGCAATATCATATGTGGATCATCTGGGCTTTGAGTGTAGGTACTTGCTTTCCAGTAAATTCCCTACGCACTTCTGGCCTTTCTATATTCCTAGTGTTGAGTTCTCTACACTTGTAATCTTATCACTTGGACTTATAATGTGAAACATATTATTAATCGTACAAAGATTTCAGTGGGTAGGCGGCTACTTCTTAATATGTTTGCTATATCAGTTATGTACTGAAGGCTTGCCTGGTTATGTCGGCATAAATGCATTGCATATTGCTTGGTAGTTGGTGTGGAAAGGGCGACAATAATTTTATGACTGCAGCTAAGGTAGCGAGAGTTAATTCATGGAAAATTGCAAAAGGCCCCTACACATGCAAAAAAGTTAATTTTGGCCCTTTGAGTTCATGCTAATACAAAACTGCAATGGGACTGGGGGGAAATCGAAATATGTACCTGTTAAAATGATCTGATTTATTATGATTCACTAACTTATTTCTGCTACGTCATTTTTCCTACGTGACAGCGCTGCGGGTGGCAGGCTAGAGTGCACAATGCAAAACATAGCAGACAATTTTATGAACACATATAGCTACAGGTGCAGTGAAGGAATAGAAAGTATGTAAGTAGTTTCATATTTGCTTCCCATGTATTCATCTCTGTATCCAACTACCTGTCTTTTTGCGTCTTGGATTTTTAGCAACCTCATATTTAACAGGCGAGCTCGACACGTTCATTGTGTACAATGAAAGGAAAAAAGTCACTTCATCAGCTAAAAGGAAGCTGAAACCAGAAGACAGATCATTGCACCAGGTCAATATCACACTATGCAATCCAAATGGATACTCATTTTGCTGCACGCAAATTATGAGATTCTAAACTTCTATCTAACTTGGGTGTACCTTCTAAAACCTAAAGGGTTTTAATTAAAGCTTATACTTTCTACCTATCATGAATTCATATATATGATATATTATCATTTTCACATTTCTGAGTTGGTATATATATATTCAATATTTGTCTGGTGTCTGAAACTATTTCTCTGACAGACTGAAGACCCACACTTAATTTTATACTGATTGCGGAAGTAAAAAAATTGACTGTTGTCACGTTAGTGTTACTGTATTTTATGTTTAGTAGGCCAGTGCTTAGCAAGGTTTTCAGCATCAGGATTCAGGATACTAGGCAGTATCATTTTTAGTTTATAGTATTAGGTCATAGTATCACTATGCTATGAGATTTTTATTCTCAAGTATAATTAATAGCATGTGAGATGCTTCTGGCACTGCTACGTTTTTATGACATAGGTTGGATAGCTTGACCTTAACAGCTGAAAAAAAAATCTTGACTTGTGTTTACGATTTGCCTGTCTACAGACTCCAGAGGGTTCACTCCTCGACATTATGCGCAATGCTCATGATCTTCTTTCTAGCTGCAGCATAGAGGTTCCAAAGGTAATTGTACTTTTGTGCTCTGTTTTGTGATCTTATTTTCACATATAACGTGAAAGGCATCCCATGTGGTATTTTCTCACTTTAGTAAGCAGAACCGATTGGTATTAGCTTTGGTTGGAGTTTTTAAAAAAAGAGCTGTGGTTTGTCAGTGCTGGACTTGTCATTATGGTTCCGTCCGCCAGTAGTATTTTTGCTAGTATTTTGAACCTTCAGTGCCCTCTTCATCTTTGAAAATTTATATTATCCAGTAAGCCAGTAATATTTTGAATATTCTGTACTGACTTAAAACGCGTTCAGTCATATCCGTAGCATATGCTAAGCCATGTTAATCTTATTCAACTGGAATAATATTACCTTCAGAAGAATAGTCCTAAATGCATTTACATATGGTCATCTGATTTACTACATCTGCAAGATAGACCAATGAAATGGGAAAAAAATTAGTCATGTAGTAAAAAAAGGGAATTCCTGGAGCATTCCCTCATCTCAATTTTTTTATTTATATGATCAGTTAATATGCAACAATGGTAGTTAGTGACTTACCACTACTCTTTGGAAATAAAAAGGACGCAGTGATTTTCCAGGGCATACATTTTCCTATATGCTATTCAAACTTCATACATGTTGTTCTTAGTTTCTTTGTTTGCAGGGAAAAGAATAGAATATTCTAGATCACATGAGGTGTCTTTCCGAAACTTAAATGCATGCAAATATTACATACTACTCCCTCCGTCCCAAAATAAGTGACTCAACTTTGTACTAACTTTGCTAAAGTTAGTACAAAGTTGAGTCACTTATTTTGGGACGGAGGGAGTATTTGCTACTATCTAATTTACTGTATACTATCAGACGTCATAATCTTTTGAATTGTTCTTCAGTTTTCTGGTTAAAGATAATAGTGAGTGCACGCGTTCGCCATTCGGTACCAGCTTTTATCATGCCTTGAAGTATCTTTTTACTTATCAATTCAGGTCAAAGACAATAATGAGTACTTGCATTCCGGGCTACCATTCCTCATATTTCTTCATCCTGCTTTAGGTCCATTTTGGGATATCATAAAGCAAAAGGTATGTTACTTCAAAATTAAATGGGTAAAACATGATAGCCCTAGCCTTTCCATCTCTTCACTAATGCATTAGTTTCTCCACATGATATATATTTGAGCTTCCATTGGTGGAGCATAGTTGAGAATGGCACAATTATTTTCCTAGGTCTCCTTAGTGCCCCACATTACATGTATGCAAAGATATAGGCCAGCAGCGTATAAATTTGATTCCCAGAAAACAAAAACAGCTTATAATCCCTTGAATGAATATTAACAGAACCTGTCACCTGGGATAACACTCGAGACATTTATCATGATATAGTGATATGCTTCGTTTATCTGTATTTAGCTCCAGATTTATACTACTTTAGAAAATCAGTTGTTTCAGCCTGAAAACACATAGTTAGCACAATATCTAATTGTAATGCACATGAAGTGTAAAATACTATGCTGCTGTCTGGTGCCATGACATGTTCCTTCTATATGAACGGTGTGTGCAGTGGACAAGGCGTCCCTTCTGAAATATCCTTTTACATGACTATCATGTTTAGTTATGTGCTTAGTTACTTTTGATGGCTATGTGCTTAGTTACTTTTGATGGCCATGGTTACTTCAATTTCTAGTTTTCTACAAATGCAGTTCATAGGTGGCTCCATCTCTAAAGGTTCAGAGTTGCAAATAGAGGTGGCAGAATTTCTATGGGAAGATGTTGAGGTAACCATTAAAACAGATGATTAGCATGTACTCCCTCCGTAAACAAATATAGGAGCGTTTAGATCACGACTCTAGTGATCTAAACGCTTTTATATTTGTTTACAGAGGGAGTATTTGCCCCATCATATGTCTTGCTGAATTTATTGATTTAAATTTTAGCTGGATGGGAGCCTTATTATTCTAGCTGATAACATTATGGGTTCAACAAAGAGGAACACTCATGGTGAACAAATACTACACTATGGAGCCAGGTATCGTCTACTCTAAAGCACATATTCTCTGGGCACGCATCTATCATGTATGGATGAGAACTCTGAATTCCATGTTTGGTGAAAGGTGTGGGAGATGCAAGCTGCAGAATGTTAAAATTGTGAACGAAGGGATCAGCTGGGATTCTCCCAGTAATGTCTATTGGCAGCATCATGTCGAAAGATCAGAATCTTTAAAGATTATGCTTCATGGAAATGCAGAATTTGAGGCGAAAGATGTCGTCTTGAAGGTGCAATTATTAAGAAACAGTGTGAATTTCATTCCCTCCCTTTTCTTTTCTTCGTCTGATTTCCTTGTTCTACCAGGGTAACCATATGTTTGAAGTACCCGATGGTCATAGAATGTGCATCATTCAGGACGAAGCAGGTTTGTTAGTTACATGTACCCTACTTTCTGGTTCAGAAAAGATTGTGTGCGAAGCGCTTCCTCTCCTTTCCCCCTTTAGGTTCATATCAATAACGCAGCAAACTAGTGTACTAAAAAACCAAACTATATCATTATCTTTTTTTTTTCCGTTGTAGTTTGTATCATGCATCTGATATTTCTCAATGAATTATCTTTGTCCATCAGGTTTTGTTGTTAAGTTAGACCCTATAAGCAAAGAAATGATGGACAGTGGAACGTGGTACTGGGAGTATACGCTAGATGGTGCCCATGTGAAGTTGAATATGGTGGACCTGTGAGGAGATGGTACCAACTGTAGATTCGTGATTCATTGATTCCAGCTAGGTAAATTATACCAAGAGCACGTTTGACTAGTAGTTTGGTTAGATGAAATCCAGCTTGTACATAGACTGTTGTACAGTGGACTGCATATCAGCCTGCTATTCAGCCTATTCCCCTCACTTTCTATGAGTGATGTACATACAAAGATATTTCTCAGTGTTGAGGAGAATACGCATTCTCCCAAGGTTCTCAAAGGAACTTGTTTCTATTTGGCGTCCATCATCGTCTAAGCTGCTAAGCATTGGAGGTCCATTTGCATCATGAACTTCAGCCTGCAACACAATGATGCACTCACATGGACCTGATATCTTGCGTTGTTTGTGAACTCTTATTCGTATCTGACGATATCCAGAGTGTGCTGTTTTTTTTTTTTTTTTGAAACGGAGGCAAAAGATTTGCCTCATTCATTAATAAAGGAGTGAACAAGAGTCTGGGGACTCAAAGGCCAAAAGAGGCCAAGAGTTGAATTTTTTTTACAATAGACTACTCTCCTGGCATCATTTGACCCAAAAATTTCGCACCCGCAATGGCCCATAGCCTTGCCTCAATCTTGATGGCTTGGAGGAGAATGAATGAGGGGGCGGAGTGGTTCTGGAATACCCGTGCGTTTCGCTCGTCCCAAATTGCCTTACTAACAAGCATGATGATGGAAGGCATCGCCCTTTTATGGATACTTTGGGTGGACGCCATGTCAATCCACCAATCTTCTATACTCGTAGCAGTTGCCCAGACCGAAGTGTCCACCTCCACCAGTTGAAGCCAATCTTTAATGAAAGAGCAGTTTTAACATGCTCCCTCTTACCCCATCTTTTCACATGAGAAGTAAGAGTATATAATAGATCTGAGATGTTGATTTCATTAATTAATGGTCTGATTAACTCTTATCTTCTTACCTCACATGTAAAATAAGGGGGTAAGAGGGAGCATGTTAAAATTTGCCTTAATGAAAGCCCAAACCCTCAAAGTGTATCTGCACTGGAAGAATAGATGATCCACAGTCTCAGGCTCCCGCTTGCAAAGTGGGCATGGGCCACAGTTTGGCCATCCCCTTTTGGCCAAGCGGACTGCTGTCCAGACCTTATCTTGGATGGCAAGCCATGCCAGAAATTTTACTTTTGGAGGGGCCCATGCCTTCCACACAACCTTGTACATGGCAGAGCGGGTGATAGTTAGGAATTGTGCATTGTAAGCGGAGGATGCAGAGTAGTCACCACTGATAGTATGCTTCCATAAAATGCTATTCCACGTCCTCAGACAGGTGCACCTCTCGAAGGGCTATCCATAACGCGAAAAATTGTCGAACGTGGTCAGCAGTGAAGGCCGTCGTCATATCAATCTTGCCAATCCAGGCGCCCTCCCATAAGGCCTCCCCGACCTTCCAATTTTTCCTCTTGGAGACATAAAAAATGAGGGGGGCAATGTCTTTTGGCTTTCGACCGTTGAGCCACGGTGACTCCCAGAAAGGGGCGCAAGCACCATTGCCATGTTGGGGAACGCGACAGAAAACAAAAAATTTCGGTACAACGAGCACGCCCAGGATCACTATGGAGACTGCATACAAGGTTTGATCTGATCCGTACCAACTCGAAACGCAGCGGAAGAAGAGTCGGTGTAGATCGTCGGTGCAGATCCCTGCAGCTAGGATTTACAACCTCCCAACCGCAAGGATGTACTCCCACTCCGGACAGCCCTTCGGGAGGCGGTCGGACAGTCCCCAGGACGATGTCGCGGACAGCCCTTCGGGAGGACCCTCGGAACCCGAACAGTAACCCGGACAGCCCTTCGGGAGGACGCCGGAAACTCGAACAGTAACTCGAACAGCCCTTCGGGCAAAAGATCGAAACTACAATCTCTCTACGGGGTTGCACACATACGGTGTCAGCTATCCGGCAGGGCTTCGCCGTCCAAAGCTAGTTCCTGCCGGAACCCAGACAGCCTTTCGGCTCTACGAAGAACTCTTTTCGTGGGAGGGAGAGAGAGAGCTAGCAAAGCATAGCATGTGTATGAGAGCAAGGGATGATCTTTGGGCAGCCCCCTCACCTCCTATTTATAGGAAAGCCAAGGGGTGGAGGCAAGGGGTAAAAAGACCAAAAGGGGCTTAATATCTTTTCACCCAAATGCCACATAAGGGTGTGTGTAGAACATATCCACCATGAGGTGGAAGGAAACCCCAAGGGGGCCCTCCCCACCACCTATGGACGAAATTTGGTGCTGCCCCCTTGGGGGGGGGGGCACCACCTTTCACACACCTTTATCTCTCACCAAAAGTGGTTTTCTTCTAGAAGAAAAACCCCATTTGCAAATCAGCCCAAAAAGTGCTTTTCACTATTCACGACGACATTTTTCAGCGTCTGTTCGAACTGAAAATATTTATGTGGTCTTAGAACATTTCCAGTACCCACTAAAATAATTTTCAATGCGATCCGGAACAATTCCGGTTTAGTGATTTTCATCTGCGAAAAGCATCTGAAGCGGTTCCGGCAGCTCCGGAACATTTCCGGTTTTCATCCCGGAAAATTCCAGAAAGTTTCCAGAACGATTCTGGCACCCTCCAAGAATTATCAGGCATGTGCCGAAACCAATTTGACTTAATGGTATCCCCTGAAACAACTTTTCAGTTTTACCGAAACTGTTCCGGTGTTCTCTCTGCGGAACTTTTCCGGTGTCCGAAACTTTTCCGGTGTCCGAAACTTTTTCGGTGATTTTCTCTCAGACTCCCTGTCTAGTATTCAGCAGATAGATGACCCTTAAGCGTGTGACCCTATAGGTTCGGTGAAGTATAGACATGACCCGGAACCCCTTCCGATCAATGATCAACATCGGAGCCGTGGACACCCATATTGACCCCTATACCCACACGAATGAATATTCGAGTGAACCTCCAGTTGCGGTGTGCTATTCCTGTTGCTTCACGATATATTACAAATACCCGAGGTGAGACATGTTGGCATCCCCGTGGATCAACAACTTGTCCACTATGCCAGTTACCTCGTTACCGATATTGTTCTCTTTTCTCGTTCCCGTGTTCCGGCATCCCAGTGATCAAATCACAAAGTGTCTAGCCAGACGATGATGGATACCGTAACACCGAGAGGGCCCGAGAATATCTCTCCATCGTCGGAGGAGCAAATCCCAATCTTGAGCTATCAAGTTACTTGACATACTTTTCCATGAACCCGTAAGCCGCCGTAATAGCCACCCATTTACGGATGACGTTTAACAAACCCCAAAGTTCATGAAGCAAGCATGAAGAAACTCGACACTCTCATGGTCTAAGGAATTATGCAAACATTAACTATCTCTGTGTTATTTACCATTAACTCATGACGAATGTATCTCATAGCATAACATCAATTTGGGTCGATTCAACACAAGTGTTCTACTAACATTGTGCCCTCAAAATTGCCGGCATAGCCATGCCCATGATCAGGAAAACAGGATCATCATGCAATACTTGAGCCAGTCATAGAGGCATGACTAGGAATACTTTTTCCGTTTATTATACCACACGTGCACATGAGTTTCCCTCCGAGCCTCGTGGTTATTGTAGACTCGAGAATCATTGCAGTTATAGCATGGAACATAAACATTCATTACAAACTCGGAGATACAAAGTAACTGTTATTACTGCCTCTAGGGCATATCTCCTACAGTCTCCCACTTGCACTAGAGTCATAATCCAGTTACATGGCTTCCCTAACACCAATGGCTATCCGGTGTTGCTCATGCTTTGCTCGTGGTAGAGGCTTTGTCATCGGGTCTGACACATTCAGATCCGTGTGAACTTTGCGTACTTTCACTAAACCTTCTTCGACATGATGTCGAATGAGTTTATATTTGCGTTGAATATGCATTGTCTTATGGTGCGAACATGGCTCCCTTGCCTGAGCCACGGCGCCACTATTGTCACAATAGATCTCCACCGGGTCCAGAGCACTTGGAACCACACCAAGGTCTTCAAGAAATTGCTTGATTCCGACAGCCTGCTTGGAGGCTTCTGAAGCAGCAACATATTCCGCCTCCGTTGTAGAATCCGCCACAGTCTTTTGTTTGGAACTTTTCCAATCAACTGCGCCGCCGTTCAATATGAAAACATAGCCATATTGAGATTTAAAGTCATCTGGGTCAGTCATGAAGCCTGCATCAGTGTAACAACTTACAATGAGCTCTTCATCACCTCCGTACACAAGGAGTAAATCCTTGGTCCTTCTGAGGTACTTAAGAATACCCTTGACTGCGGCCCAGTGTTCCAATCCTGGATCACCTTGGTACCGGCTGCTAACACTTAGCGCATAGGAAACATCCGGTCTTGTACATAGCATGGCATACATAATAGAACCAACTGCCGAAGCATATGGAATATCATTCATTTGTACTCGCTCATCGAGGGTCCGAGGACACTGATTCTTGCAAAGTACTGTGCCGGGTGACATGGGGAGTAGGCCTTTCTTGGAGTTCTCCATGTTGAACCTTTTCAACACCTTGTCAATGTACGTGCTTTGGCTAAGCGCTATCAGGCGTCTTGATCTATCTCTATAGATTCTGATGCCCAATACATATGCCGCTTCGCCTAAGTCTTTCATTGAAAAACTCTTCTTCAATGAGTCTTTTATTTCGCTAAGAAAATTCACGTCATTTCCAATCAACAATATGTCGTCCACATACAAGATTAGAAATGCTTTTGCGCTCCCACTAAACTTCTTGTAAACACAAGATTCTTCATCGTTCCTGATGAAGCCAAACTCTTTGACCACTTCATCAAAACGAATGTTCCAGCTCCTTGATGCTTGCTTCAGACCATAAATGGCTTTCTGAAGCTTACATACCTTTCTAGCATTTTTAGGATCGACAAAACCTTCTGGCTGTATCATGTATACATCCTTTTCAAGGTTTCCATTTAGGAAAGCCGTTTTGACATCCATCTGCCATATTTCATAATCGAAATAAGCAGCAATTGCTAGTAATATCCGAACAGACCTAAGCATAGCTACGGGCGAGAAAGTCTCGTCGTAGTCCACTCCTGGAACTTGCGTGAACCCTTTCGCTGTAGGAGATATGCCCTAGAGGCAATAATATATGTTATTGATTATCTCCCTGTTCATAATTAGGTTTATGTTCCATGCTATAACTGCTATGGTTCTCGAGTCTACAATAACCACGAGGCTCGGAGGAAGACTCATATGCACGTGTGGAATAATAAACGGTAAAATGTATTCCTAGTCTGGCCTCTAAGACTGGCTCAAGTATTGCATGATGATCCTGTTTTCCTGATCATGGGCATGGCTATGCCGGCAATTTTGAGGGCACAATGTTAGAAGAACATTTGTGTTGAATCGACCCGAATTGATGTTATGCTATGAGATTCATTCGTCATAAGTTAATGGTTAATAACACAGAGATGGTTAACGTTTGCATAATTCCTTAGACCATGAGAGTATCGAGTTACGTCATGCTTGCTTCATGAACTTTGGGGTTTGTTAAACGTCATCCGTAAATGGGTGGCTATTACGGCGGCTTACGGGTTCATGGAAAAGTATGTCAAGTAACTTGATAGCTCAAGATTGGGATTTGCTCCTCCGACGATGGAGAGATATCTCTGGGCCCTCTCGGTGTTACGGTATCCATCATCGTCTGGCCAGACACTTTGTGATTTGATCACGGGGATGCCGGAACACGGGAACGAGAAAAGAGAACAATACCGGTAACGAGGTAACTGGCATAGTGGACAAGTTGTTGATCCGCGGGGATGCCAACATGTCTCACCTCGGGTATTTGTAACATATCGCGAAGCAACAGGAATAGCACACGGCAACTGGAGGTTCACTCGAATATTCATTCGTATGGGTATAGGGGTCAATATGGGTGTCCACGGCTCCGATGTTGATCATTGATCGGAAGGGGTTCCGGGTCATGTCTATACTTCACCGAACCAATAGGGTCACACGCTTAAGGGTCATCTATCTGCTGAATACTAGACGGGGAGTCTGAGAGAAAATCACCGAAAGAGTTTCGGACGAAACGGAAACGTTCCGGAGAGGATATCGGAATAGTTCCGGTGAAACCGAAAAGTTGTTTCGGAGTACACCATAAAGTCAAAATGGTTTCGGCACATGCCTGATAATTCTTGGAGGGTGCTAGAATCGTTCTGGAAACTTTCTGGAATTTTCCGGGATGAAAACCGGAAATGTTCCGGAGCTGCCGGAACCGCTTCAGATGCTTTTCGCAGATGAAAATCACTAAACCGGAATTGTTTCGGATCGTGTTGAAAATTATTTTAGTGGGTACTGGAAATGTTCTAAGCCCACATGAATATTTTCAGTTCGAACGGACGCTGAAATATGTCGTCGTGAATAGTGAAAGTGCTTTTTGGATTACTTTTTGGAAAGCCACCTTTTTGGGCTTTTGCTCCAAAATATCTTGGAGATGACATGGATGGATGTGGCTGAAATTTCAGCCCCTCCACCCCTCCTTCTCCTATAAATAGAGGTGGAGGGGGCATCCCAAAACTCACTCCTTCTCACATACAAGTGCCATGACATTTCTGGCTTCTCTCTCCCTCCCAGCGAAATAGTTTCGTAGAGCCGATAGGCTGTCTGGGTTCCGGTGGGAACTAGTTCTGGACGGCGAAGCCCTGCCGGATAGATGACACCGTATGTGTGCAACCCCGTAGAGAGGTCGTAGGTTCGATCTTTTTGCCCGAGGGGCTGTTCGAGGGTCCTCCCGAAGGGCTGTCCGAGTTTCTGTCCGAGTTTCGGGGGTCCTCCCGAAGGGCTGTCCGTGAGGCCTCCCGGAGGGCTGTCCGAGGATCCGTCCGGTGGGACTATCCGAAAGACTGTCCAGAGGCCTCCCGGAGGGCTGTCCGAGGATCCGTCCGGTGGGACTATCCGAAAGACTGTCCAGAGGCCTCCGGAGGGCTGTCCGAGGATCCGTCCGGTGGGACTATCCAAGGGACTGTCCCGAGGCCTCTCGAAGGGCTGCCCGGAGATCCGTCCGGTGAGCTGACGAGGGAGTACATCCTCGCGGTTGGGAGGTTGTAAAATCCTAGCTGCGGGGATCTGCACCGCCGATCGTCATCGACTCTACTTCCGCTGCGCTACGAGTCGGTAACGAAAAAGATCAAACCTTGTATGCAGTCTCCATAGTGATCCTGGGCTGGTACGTAGGTCGGAAATTTTTTGTTTTCTGCTGCGTTACCCTACAGTGGCATCAAGAGCCGTGCTATGCGTAGATGCAGGTTGCGATCTAGAATACATAGAGATGTATGGGTGTTGCACAATATAATTAGGTAGTAGATGAGATCTATTGCTGAAAATTATTTGTGCGGGTAGCAGATGAAATCTGTTACCCGATGTTCTTGTTGCTTTCCTTGAATTTGCGTAGTCCTGATCTTGACGGCATGGTGGAATCTCACAAAGTTCTGGCAATCCGCGATCCTTTCATGCTGCTCCTGAGTATGCTGATTGACAGATCAACGAAGTGCTAACAGTTCTTTGGGTTCCACCATAGTTAAAGAAAGATGGATGTTTCGCAGACGAAAGGGCAATGCAGATATGATCTGCACGGGGGACACGCGTATGACGAAGTTTAGTATGGGGCTCGAGATTTTATTATCTCGTGTTTCATACACCCTGGAAAGTTAATCTAGCAACTTGGATTATCATGCTTGATGATGGACGTTGGTAGCTTCGGTTTGTTTCGAAACCTTAGAAGCCACGTAAAACAAGTTTTTGCATGAACCGATTAGAGGCGTCTAACTTGGTTTTGCAGGATGGTTTGCATGTGCATATGATGTGGTATAGCAGTGCTCATATTAATTTGATTATGTATGAGATGACTATATGATGTAATTTGATTCACATGACCTGCGTGTCATGATTCGGCATGATGGCTGGAGCCATATGATTGCACTTTAATGACCTACGTGTCAACCTTATGTAATGCACTTATTTTATTAGCTATGGAGATAGCAATATTATTTGGTGCATTGACAAGGTGGTGGCAATCTTCGCGAAGGTGAACACCGACGCGAATGCCGGAGACGAAGAAATAAAAGACTTCTCCGTCAGAAAGGGCTGTACCATATCATGCTATTATGAATTGCCTGAGATGTTTATCCCTTATGATGCACCCTTCTTGATTGCGCGGTAGTCGCTTTTATTAGGGTGATCTCTCACAAAATATCAAGTAGTTAGTGTTCTCCCAAGTGTAGCACCGTCACAGCATCCTTCCTTTCGAGGTGCGCCATGATCTATATGGGTACGAACGATTGTACGGGTGTAAGGCGGGTGAGAGACCTCGCAGCAAGATCACTTGGTTATCTTGACGTTCATGGCAGGATCGTCCTGAGCTCGGAACACACGCATCGAAAGATGAACAAGAGTCACATGGAGATGTGATTGGCAAGTTTGCCTACCAATTGAAGTTCGCGCCATCAGTGTTCATCTCGAACAATGGCGTTGAATAGAAATGTGGGTCTTGAATCACTCAACATCAATTATGAGAGATATTGATTTGAGTGGGAGCACACTGTAGAATTAACTTCTTTTAATTCTCAGTGCAATTAATTTTGAACACTGTCTAAAGTGTGATTTGCAAAATAGTTGTAGAATAATGGCTCGTGTTTCCACCTTCCCTATTAAAATTGAATAGCTGTTAAATATCTGGTTAAAACTTTACGGTTGGTAACGTAATGTGAGGATTGTCCTCTAGAGTGCCGAGAAGGATTTTGTCCTATCGCATGCTTTCGGTATTCTCCCGCTAATGCTATGGATCATATGACTCTCGTCCTTCGATCCAAAAGCTAGAATTCCTTTTCAGTCAAAGTGCAAAATTTTTGCTTCCATGAGACCCGAACTTCGAAAGTTTGGATAGTTATGTGATATTCATGGAATCTGAAAATCATTTTCAGAGACAGACAAAGGCTAAAAGATATGAGATATCCAAAGCAATGTTTGTTTGCAAACTATTAGTAAAGGAGTTTACTATGCATTAGACTGATAAGAGAGGGATCCAGGAGAACGCCTGTCATATGATGAAAGGTGAATAAAACAACAACTTAAAGAGAAAGGAAGTGTCCGAAGGGTGTTAGTAAGACTTTCACGCCTAGGAAGTCTGGGGCTAACACCACTCTTAAGTTGGATGCTTCTTCTGAGAGTAGGAGAAATACTAAAAGTTAAACTGTTAGAAGTATAAAGGCAAAAGGAAAGAAGACTGGAATATCCAGCTCATGTATGAATGTCATACAAGTTTTTGATGTATAGAAGGCTGGTCAAAGATATAGTTCTTGGGAATTATGGTTAAACATGTTAATCACTAATTCTTGGGTATTGTGAGTTAATCACAAAGATACCCGCTCGATTGCATTCTGTTGCAACTCGATGTAAGAACTACTATGGCCTGAAAGACTAGCCAGGGATGAGGTTTAGATACACGCAGGGAACATAGTAAATGTTACTATGCCTTCCATCGGTGTATTCCCTATGTATTTATTTTCATAATTCATTTTAGAGTTTCACACTCTAGCCCTTTGCATAAAGTATCTTGCAAGAAGGTTGTTCATAAGAGAACTTTTGATGTTCGGTGTTATGAATAACATGAGGGCCATACTTTCATTATGAATGAGATGTATGTTATGAATATTGATAATAATACATAACCTCTGTGTTTACTTTCATAATTCATTTTAGAGTTTCATACACTCTAGCCCATTGCACAATGTTTGTTGCAAAAGAGTTGTTCATAAAAACAACAATTGTTGTTCAGTATTATGAATAACATGAAGGGACATGCTTCCATCCTAGATGGGATGTATGTTATGAATATTGATGGAAATATGATACATCCATAACACTGACGCTAAATGTCGCAAGACTAAAAGAATACCACACAAGTGTGGCACTGCATTTGGTCACATTGGAGAAACCCGCATGGAAAATTCCATTATGATGGATTTTGAAGTCGTTTGATTTTGAATCATCTGACACTTGCAACTTTCCTCTGAAAAGTGAAGTGACTGAAATACCGTTCACAAGCCATAAGGAACGATCATAGACCATATTGGTGATCATACATTATGATGTGTGTAGTCCAATAAATGTTATTGCAAGTAGTGGATTTATCTATCTTCAGAAATGACTCAAGTAGATATATGGATATTTACTTGATAAGACGTGAGTCTGGATCTTTTGAAATCATTCGAAAGGTTTTCAAAATGAAGAAGAAAATATTGTAACAAGAAAATTATGTTTCTACAATTCGATTGCAGAAAGGAATATTTGAGTTACAAGTTTAGCGAATGTCTGATGAGTTGTGAAAGGGGTTTCATAACTTGCACCTCCCGGAACACCACTGCAAATGGAAAGTCCGTGAAGATGTAATCGAACCATTTATGACATGGTAAGATCAAAGATGACATAAATAGATTTGCCATTATCCCTTTTAGAGAGTAATGCTTTAGAGACTGCGGCTTTTACACTGAAAAGAGATCCATCAGGTCTGTTGAAATGACGCCATGGTATGGTACGCCCAACCATGTTATATCTTTTCTTAACATTTGGAATATGGGGCTTGTGTAAAAGGTTACAAACCTATTCCAAATCAGACAAGTGCTATTTTGTAGGTTATCCCAAGTCATTGGGTATTCCCCCACCACTATACCGAGGCAAACGATTTTGCCACAAAACGGTATGCTTTTAAAGAGAATAGTTCTTACAAAAGGTGAGTGGGAGGACAGTGCAACTCGACGAGATAACCAGTATCTTCGTCATCAGGTCAAAGGAAAGGAACCTTGGAAGTGATTCCGAAGTTTCCTACTGCGACTGATACGGAAGTCTCTACAATAAAATGTATGGACTTCGGTCGAACTTGCAGCTAAACCACGTAGGCAAAGCTCGTGCAAACCTATCAGGTGCGCAAACGAGATATTGTTGTTAGACAACAGTATACCTACAATACACAAGGAAGCGTTGATGGGCCCTGACTCCAGAATTGGCTAAATACCAATACAATCCGAGATAGTTTCCATATAAGTGATTCAAGATTAAAATCTTGATACACCTTTCGGAAGACTTAGAGTCTAACGAATATTTATGGAACTAAAAACTGATACGGATAAAATGTTTTATCCATAAAGCTCGACTTGTTGCAATAACAGGTTCAAGGAGTTGACTATGATGAGATTGTCTCACTGTAGCGATGTTTAAAGTCGGTTCGGGTTGAACTAGCAATTAATACATATTTCAATCATGAGATATGAAACATGGATGACAAAAGGATTTCCATCTGATGGAAATGAAACCTAGGACTTGTATATGATACAGTCCAAAGTAATTTGTCGATCCAGAGGATGCTAGTAAGTATGCAAACTTCAGAGTTCCAGCAATGGACAGAAGAGAGCAAAGTGGAGTTGGAATCTTTGTTTTTGATGGAATGGTCAAAAGGGTTTGACTTCATCAAATGGGTATCGAAGATGCTTGTGATTCAAGAAAGTAAGTGGGAGCATGATAATATTTCTAAAAACCTTGTGTACTTGACACATTGTTAATTGGAAATAAATTTCTTGACACGAATTAGGACTTCATTTGAAAATAGTTTTTCGATGAAGTGCTTAGGCTAAATAGCCTCAATATTAGGCATGATGATCTATGGAGATAGATTTACCTAATAGGGCTAAGCTATGAATACATATTGACAAGATGCTAAAACTTTTTAGCATTTAAAAACGCCAAGGAGTGATTCTTGCCGAAGTCACATGGAAAGAGTTTTGCAAGACTCGGTGTCTCAAAACACTGATGAGCAAAATACATGATGGAGATTCCACACACTCTTGTGTTTGGATTAATCATGTATTCCATGGTATGTAAATCAACCAGATATGTCCAATACTCCAAAGTTGTTGCGAGTATAGATACCAAAGTGATCAAAGTACTGATCATAGGACAACAGTGAAAGATGTCATTAAAGTACTAGAGTAGTAGTGATGACATGTTTTCTCGCAAGCAGAGATTATGAAGTGCTCGTTGTAAGTAATTACATCGATACAGTCTTCATCAATGCTCCATGCGATTTTCGATTTAAGTTAAGGGTTTTGTGTAATACACAATATGGTGGCACGGTAGTTGGAAATTGTTCCAAACAAGATACTGTGGCGAATTCTATAACAAAGGCTAAGTATGTTGACGCTTAAGAAGTGACAAAGAAGTTGTTGAATCATATAGTTCATTCATGAACTTAGTATGGTTCCAAGATGGCTTTGGTCTATGGGACACTATTGCAGATAGTTGCTCCATAGCTCAGTCTGAGGAATCAGGTTTCGACCAATGATTCACACATATGCAAAGCCAAGTCCACACAAAATATGAATTTTGTGAAAGCGTGAAAACGCGAGGATATGCAAAGTTACACACGGGGCTGAAGTCGTCAGATCCGTTGGACATCAGGCTATACCACATGCGAAGCATATTTTACACCAGTATGCCATAGGTGTAAAGTGCATTAGCATTGACTAGATTATTGACTCTAGTGCAAGTGGGAGTCTGTAGGAGATATGCCCTAGAGGCAATAATATATGTTATTGATTATCTCCCTGTTCATAATTAGGTTTATGTTCCATGCTATAACTGCTATGGTTCTCGAGTCTACAATAACCACGAGGCTCGGAGGAAGACTCATATGCACGTGTGGAATAATAAACGGTAAAATGTATTCCTAGTCTGGCCTCTAAGACTGGCTCAAGTATTGCATGATGATCCTGTTTTCCTGATCATGGGCATGGCTATGCCGGCAATTTTGAGGGCACAATGTTCGAAGAACATTTGTGTTGAATCGACCCGAATTGATGTTATGCTATGAGATTCATTCGTCATAAGTTAATGGTTAATAACACAGAGATGGTTAACGTTTGCATAATTCCTTAGACCATGAGAGTATCGAGTTACTTCATGCTTGCTTCATGAACTTTGGGGTTTGTTAAACGTCATCCGTAAATGGGTGGCTATTACGGCGGCTTACGGGTTCATGGAAAAGTATGTCAAGTAACTTGATAGCTCAAGATTGGGATTTGCTCCTCCGACGATGGAGAGATATCTCTGGGCCCTCTCGGTGTTACGGTATCCATCATCGTCTGGCCAGACACTTTGTGATTTGATCACGGGGATGCCGGAACACGGGAACGAGAAAAGAGAACAATACCGGTAACGAGGTAACTGGCATAGTGGACAAGTTGTTGATCCGCGGGGATGCCAACATGTCTCACCTCGGGTATTTCTAACATATCGCGAAGCAACAGGAATAGCACACGGCAACTGGAGGTTCACTCGAATATTCATTCGTATGGGTATAGGGGTCAATATGGGTGTCCACGGCTCCGATGTTGATCATTGATCGGAAGGGGTTTCGGGCCATGTCTATACTTCACCGAACCTATAGGGTCACACGCTTAAGGGTCATCTATCTGCTGAATACAAGACGGGGAGTCTGAGAGAAAATCACCGAAAAAGTTTCGGACGAAACGGAAACGTTCCGGAGAGGATATCGGAATAGTTCCGGTGAAACCGAAAAGTTGTTTCGGAGTACACCATAAAGTCAAAATGGTTTTGGCACATGCCTGATAATTCTTGGAGGGTGCCAGAATCGTTCTGGAAACTTTCTGGAATTTTTCGGGATGAAAACCGGAAATGTTCCGGAGCTGCCGGAACCGCTTTAGATGCTTTTCGCAGATGAAAATCACTAAACCGGAATTGTTTCGGATCGCATTGAAAATTATTTTAGTGGGTACTGGAAATGTTCTAAGCCCACATGAATATTTTCAGTTCGAACGGACGCTGAAATATGTCGTCGTGAATAGTGAAAGTGCTTTTTGGATTACTTTTTGGAAAGCCACCTTTTTGGGCTTTTGCTCCAAAATATCTTGGAGATGACATGGATGGATGTGGCTGAAATTTCAGCCCCTCCACCCCTCCTTCTCCTATAAATAGAGGTGGAGGGGGCAGCCCAAAACTCACTCCTTCTCACATACAAGTGCCATGACATTTCTGGCTTCTCTCTCCCTCCCAGCGAAATAGTTTCGTAGAGCCGAAAGGCTGTCTGGGTTCCGGTGGGAACTAGTTCTGGACGGCGAAGCCCTGCCGGATAGATGACACCGTATGTGTGCAACCCCGTAGAGAGGTCGTAGGTTCGATCTTTTTGCCCGAGGGGCTGTTCGAGGGTCCTCCCGAAGGGCTGTCCGAGTTTCTGTCCGAGTTTCGGGGGTCCTCCCGAAGGGCTGTCCGTGAGGCCTCCCGGAGGGCTGTCCGAGGATCCGTCCGGTGGGACTATCCGAAAGACTGTCCAGAGGCCTCCCGGAGGGCTGTCCGAGGATCCGTCCGGTGGGACTATCCGAAAGACTGTCCAGAGGCCTCCGGAGGGCTGTCCGAGGATCCGTCCGGTGGGACTATCCAAGGGACTGTCCCGAGGCCTCTCGAAGGGCTGCCCGGAGATCCGTCCGGTGAGCTGACGAGGGAGTACATCCTCGCGGTTGGGAGGTTGTAAAATCCTAGCTGCGGGGATCTGCACCGCCGATCGTCATCGACTCTACTTCCGCTGCGCTACGAGTCGGTAACGAAAAAGATCAAACCTTGTATGCAGTCTCCATAGTGATCCTGGGCTGGTACGTAGGTCGGAAATTTTTTGTTTTCTGCTGCGTTACCCTACAGTGGCATCAAGAGCCGTGCTATGCGTAGATGCAGGTTGCGATCTAGAATACATAGAGATGTATGGGTGTTGCACAATATAATTAGGTAGTAGATGAGATCTATTGCTGAAAATTATTTGTGCGGGTAGCAGATGAAATCTGTTACCCGATGTTCTTGTTGCTTTCCTTGAATTTGCATAGTCCTAATCTTGACGGCATGGTGGAATCTCACAAAGTTCTGGCAATCCGCGATCCTTTCATGCTGCTCCTGAGTATGCTGATTGACAGATCAACGAAGTGCTAACAGTTCTTTGGGTTCCACCATAGTTAAAGAAAGATGGATGTTTCGCAGACGAAAGGGCAATGCAGATATGATCTGCACGGGGGTCACGCGTATGACGAAGTTTAGTATGGGGCTCGAGATTTTATTATCTCGTGTTTCATACACCCTGGAAAGTTAATCTAGCAACTTGGATTATCATGCTTGATGATGGACGTTGGTAGCTTCGGTTTGTTTCGAAACCTTAGAAGCCACGTAAAACAAGTTTTTGCATGAACCGATTAGAGGCGTCTAACTTGGTTTTGCAGGATGGTTTGCATGTGCATATGATGTGGTATAGCAGTGCTCATATTAATTTGATTATGTATGAGATGACTATATGATGTAATTTGATTCACATGACCTGCGTGTCATGATTCGGCATGATGGCTGGAGCCATATGATTGCACTTTAATGACCTACGTGTCAACCTTATGTAATGCACTTATTTTATTAGCTATGGAGATAGCAATATTATTTGGTGCATCGACAAGGTGGTGGCAATCTTCGCGAAGGTGAACACCGACGCGAATGCCGGAGACGAAGAAATAAAAGACTTCTCCGTCAGAAAGGGCTGTACCATATCATGCTATTATGAATTGCCTGAGATGTTTATCCCTTATGATGCACCCTTCTTGATTGCGCGGTAGTCGCTTTTATTAGGGTGATCTCTCACAAAATATCAAGTAGTTAGTGTTCTCCCAAGTGTAGCACCGTCACAGCATCCTTCCTTTCGAGGTGCGCCATGATCTATATGGGTACGAACGATTGTACGGGTGTAAGGCAGGTGAGGTCAGACCTCGCAGCAAGATCACTTGGTTATCTTGACGTTCATGGCAGGATCGTCCTGAGCTCGGAACACACGCATCGAAAGATGAACAAGAGTCACATGGAGATGTGATTGGCAAGTTTGCCTACCAATTGAAGTTCGCGCCATCAGTGTTCATCTCGAACAATGGCGTTGAATAGAAATGTGGGTCTTGAATCACTCAACATCAATTATGAGAGATATTGATTTGAGTGGGAGCGCACTGTAGAATTAACTTCTTTTAATTCTCAGTGCAATTAATTTTGAACACTGTCTAAAGTGTGATTTGCAAAATAGTTGTAGAATAATGGCTCGTGTTTCCACCTTCCCTATTAAAATTGAATAGCTGTTAAATATCTGGTTAAAACTTTACGGTTGGTAACGTAATGTGAGGATTGTCCTCTAGAGTGCCGAGAAGGATTTTGTCCTATCGCATGCTTTCGGTATTCTCCCGCTAATGCTATGGATCATATGACTCTCGTCCTTCGATCCAAAAGCTAGAATTCCTTTTCAGTCAAAGTGCAAAATGTTTGCTTCCATGAGACCCGAACTTCGAAAGTTTGGATAGTTATGTGATATTCATGGAATCTGAAAATCATTTTCAGAGACAGACAAAGGCTAAAAGATATGAGATATCCAAAGCAATGTTTGTTTGCAAACTATTAGTAAAGGAGTTTACTATGCATTAGACTGATAAGAGAGGGATCCAGGAGAACGCCTGTCATATGATGAAAGGTGAATAAAACAACAACTTAAAGAGAAAGGAAGTGTCCGAAGGGTGTTAGTAAGACTTTCACGCCTAGGAAGTCTGGGGCTAACACCACTCTTAAGTTGGATGCTTCTTCTGAGAGTAGGAGAAATACTAAAAGTTAAACTGTTAGAAGTATAAAGGCAAAAGGAAAGAAGACTGGAATATCCAGCTCATGTATGAATGTCATACAAGTTTTTGATGTATAGAAGGCTGGTCAAAGATATAGTTCTTGGGAATTATGGTTAAACATGTTAATCACTAATTCTTGGGTATTGTGAGTTAATCACAAAGATACCCGCTCGATTGCATTCTGTTGCAACTCGATGTAAGAACTACTATGGCCTGAAAGACTAGCCAGGGATGAGGTTTAGATACACGCAGGGAACATAGTAAATGTTACTATGCCTTCCATCGGTGTATTCCCTATGTATTTATTTTCATAATTCATTTTAGAGTTTCACACTCTAGCCCTTTGCATAAAGTATCTTGCAAGAAGGTTGTTCATAAGAGAACTTTTGATGTTCGGTGTTATGAATAACATGAGGGCCATACTTTCATTATGAATGAGATGTATGTTATGAATATTGATAATAATACATAACCTCTGTGTTTACTTTCATAATTCATTTTAGAGTTTCATACACTCTAGCCCATTGCACAATGTTTGTTGCAAAAGAGTTGTTCATAAAAACAACAATTGTTGTTCAGTATTATGAATAACATGAAGGGACATGCTTCCATCCTAGATGGGATGTATGTTATGAATATTGATGGAAATATGATACATCCATAACACTGACGCTAAATGTCGCAAGACTAAAAGAATACCACACAAGTGTGGCACTGCATTTGGTCACATTGGAGAAACCCGCATGGAAAATTCCATTATGATGGATTTTGAAGTCGTTTGATTTTGAATCATCTGACACTTGCAACTTTCCTCTGAAAAGTGAAGTGACTGAAATACCGTTCACAAGCCATAAGGAACGAGCATAGACCATATTGGTGATCATACATTATGATGTGTGTAGTCCAATAAATGTTATTGCAAGTAGTGGATTTATCTATCTTCAGAAATGACTCAAGTAGATATATGGATATTTACTTGATAAGACGTGAGTCTGGATCTTTTGAAATCATTCGAAAGGTTTTCAAAATGAAGAAGAAAATATTGTAACAAGAAAATTATGTTTCTACAATTCGATTGCAGAAAGGAATATTTGAGTTACAAGTTTAGCGAATGTCTGATGAGTTGTGAAAGGGGTTTCATAACTTGCACCTCCCGGAACACCACTGCAAATGGAAAGTCCGTGAAGATGTAATCGAACCATTTATGACATGGTAAGATCAAAGATGACATAAATAGATTTGCCATTATCCCTTTTAAAGAGTAATGCTTTAGAGACTGCGGCTTTTACACTGAAAAGAGATCCATCAGGTCTGTTGAAATGACGCCATGGTATGGTACGCCCAACCATGTTATATCTTTTCTTAACATTTGGAATATGGGGCTTGTGTAAAAGGTTACAAACCTATTCCAAATCAGACAAGTGCTATTTTGTAGGTTATCCCAAGTCATTGGGTATTCCCCCACCACTATACCGAGGCAAACGATTTTGCCACAAAACGGTATGCTTTTAAAGAGAATAGTTCTTACAAAAGGTGAGTGGGAGGACAGTGCAACTCGACGAGATAACCAGTATCTTCGTCATCAGGTCAAAGGAAAGGAACCTTGGAAGTGATTCCGAAGTTTCCTACTGCGACTGATACGGAAGTCTCTACAATAAAATGTATGGACTTCGGTCGAACTTGCAGCTAAACCACGTAGGCAAAGCTCGTGCAAACCTATCAGGTGCGCAAACGAGATATTGTTGTTAGACAACAGTATACCTACAATACACAAGGAAGCGTTGATGGGCCCTGACTCCAGAATTGGCTAAATACCAATACAATCCGAGATCGTTTCCATATAAGTGATTCAAGATTAAAATCTTGATACACCTTTCGGAAGACTTAGAGTCTAACGAATATTTATGGAACTAAAAACTGATACGGATAAAATGTTTTATCCATAAAGCTCGACTTGTTGCAATAACAGGTTCAAGGAGTTGACTATGATGAGATTGTCTCACTGTAGCGATGTTTAAAGTCGGTTCGGGTTGAACTAGCAATTAATACATATTTCAATCATGAGATATGAAACATGGATGACAAAAGGATTTCCATCTGATGGAAATGAAACCTAGGACTTGTATATGATACAGTCCAAAGTAATTTGTCGATCCAGAGGATGCTAGTAAGTATGCAAACTTCAGAGTTCCAGCAATGGACAGAAGAGAGCAAAGTGGAGTTGGAATCTTCGTTTTTGATGGAATGGTCAAAAGGGTTTGACTTCATCAAATGGGTATCGAAGATGCTTGTGATTCAAGAAAGTAAGTGGGAGCATGATAATATTTCTAAAAACCTTGTGTACTTGACACATTGTTAATTGGAAATAAATTTCTTGACACGAATTAGGACTTCATTTGAAAATAGTTTTTCGATGAAGTGCTTAGGCTAAATAGCCTCAATATTAGGCATGATGATCTATGGAGATAGATTTACCTAATAGGGCTAAGCTATGAATACATATTGACAAGATGCTAAAACTTTTTAGCATTTAAAAACGCCAAGGAGTGATTCTTGCCGAAGTCACATGGAAAGAGTTTTGCAAGACTCGGTGTCTCAAAACACTGATGAGCAAAATACATGATGGAGATTCCACACACTCTTGTGTTTGGATTAATCATGTATTCCATGGTATGTAAATCAACCAGATATGTCCAATACTCCAAAGTTGTTGCGAGTATAGATACCAAAGTGATCAAAGTACTGATCATAGGACAACAGTGAAAGATGTCATTAAAGTACTAGAGTAGTAGTGATGACATGTTTTCTCGCAAGCAGAGATTATGAAGTGCTCGTTGTAAGTAATTACATCGATACAGTCTTCATCAATGCTCCATGCGATTTTCGATTTAAGTTAAGGGTTTTGTGTAATACACAATATGGTGGCACGGTAGTTGGAAATTGTTCCAAACAAGATACTGTGGCGAATTCTATAACAAAGGCTAAGTATGTTGACGCTTAAGAAGTGACAAAGAAGTTGTTGAATCATATAGTTCATTCATGAACTTAGTATGGTTCCAAGATGGCTTTGGTCTATGGGACACTATTGCAGATAGTTGCTCCATAGCTCAGTCTGAGGAATCAGGTTTCGACCAATGATTCACACATATGCAAAGCCAAGTCCACACAAAATATGAATTTTGTGAAAGCGTGAAAACGCGAGGATATGCAAAGTTACACACGGGGCTGAAGTCGTCAGATCCGTTGGACATCAGGCTATACCACATGCGAAGCATATTTTACACCAGTATGCCATAGGTGTAAAGTGCATTAGCATTGACTAGATTATTGACTCTAGTGCAAGTGGGAGTCTGTAGGAGATATGCCCTAGAGGCAATAATATATGTTATTGATTATCTCCCTGTTCATAATTAGGTTTATGTTCCATGCTATAACTGCTATGGTTCTCGAGTCTACAATAACCACGAGGCTCGGAGGAAGACTCATATGCACGTGTGGAATAATAAACGGTAAAATGTATTCCTAGTCTGGCCTCTAAGACTGGCTCAAGTATTGCATGATGATCCTGTTTTCCTGATCATGGGCATGGCTATGCCGGCAATTTTGAGGGCACAATGTTCGAAGAACATTTGTGTTGAATCGACCCGAATTGATGTTATGCTATGAGATTCATTCGTCATAAGTTAATGGTTAATAACACAGAGATGGTTAACGTTTGCATAATTCCTTAGACCATGAGAGTATCGAGTTACTTCATGCTTGCTTCATGAACTTTGGGGTTTGTTAAACGTCATCCGTAAATGGGTGGCTATTACGGCGGCTTACGGGTTCATGGAAAAGTATGTCAAGTAACTTGATAGCTCAAGATTGGGATTTGCTCCTCCGACGATGGAGAGATATCTCTGGGCCCTCTCGGTGTTACGGTATCCATCATCGTCTGGCCAAACACTTTGTGATTTGATCACGGGGATGCCGGAACACGGGAACGAGAAAAGAGAACAATACCGGTAACGAGGTAACTGGCATAGTGGACAAGTTGTTGATCCGCGGGGATGCCAACATGTCTCACCTCGGGTATTTCTAACATATCGCGAAGCAACAGGAATAGCACACGGCAACTGGAGGTTCACTCGAATATTCATTCGTATGGGTATAGGGGTCAATATGGGTGTCCACGGCTCCGATGTTGATCATTGATCGGAAGGGGTTCCGGGTCATGTCTATACTTCACCGAACCAATAGGGTCACACGCTTAAGGGTCATCTATCTGCTGAATACTAGACGGGGAGTCTGAGAGAAAATCACCGAAAGAGTTTCGGACGAAACGGAAACGTTCCGGAGAGGATATCGGAATAGTTCCGGTGAAACCGAAAAGTTGTTTCGGAGTACACCATAAAGTCAAAATGGTTTCGGCACATGCCTGATAATTCTTGGAGGGTGCTAGAATCGTTCTGGAAACTTTCTGGAATTTTCCGGGATGAAAACCGGAAATGTTCCGGAGCTGCCGGAACCGCTTCAGATGCTTTTCGCAGATGAAAATCACTAAACCGGAATTGTTTCGGATCGTGTTGAAAATTATTTTAGTGGGTACTGGAAATGTTCTAAGCCCACATGAATATTTTCAGTTCGAACGGACGCTGAAATATGTCGTCGTGAATAGTGAAAGTGCTTTTTGGATTACTTTTTGGAAAGCCACCTTTTTGGGCTTTTGCTCCAAAATATCTTGGAGATGACATGGATGGATGTGGCTGAAATTTCAGCCCCTCCACCCCTCCTTCTCCTATAAATAGAGGTGGAGGGGGCAGCCCAAAACTCACTCCTTCTCACATACAAGTGCCATGACATTTCTGGCTTCTCTCTCCCTCCCAGCGAAATAGTTTCGTAGAGCCGAAAGGCTGTCTGGGTTCCGGTGGGAACTAGTTCTGGACGGCGAAGCCCTGCCGGATAGATGACACCATATGTGTGCAACCCCATAGAGAGGTCGTAGGTTCGATCTTTTTGCCCGAGGGGCTGTTCGAGGGTCCTCCCGAAGGGCTGTCCGAGTTTCTGTCCGAGTTTCGGGGGTCCTCCCGAAGGGCTGTCCGTGAGGCCTCCCGGAGGGCTGTCCGAGGATCCGTCCGGTGGGACTATCCGAAAGACTGTCCAGAGGCCTCCCGGAGGGCTGTCCGAGGATCCGTCCGGTGGGACTATCCGAGGGACTGTCCCGAGGCCTCTCGAAGGGCTGCCCGGAGATCCGTCCGGTGAGCTGACGAGGGAGTACATCCTCGCAGTTGGGAGGTTGTAAAATCCTAGCTGCGGGGATCTGCACCGCCGATCGTCATCGACTCTACTTCCGCTGCGCTACGAGTCGGTAACGAAAAAGATCAAACCTTGTATGCAGTCTCCATAGTGATCCTGGGCTGGTACGTAGGTCGGAATTTTTTTGTTTTCTGCTGCGTTACCCTACAGCGCGACAAGTCTAGCTTTGTGGATAGTAATGTTACCATCCGCGTCTGTCTTTCTTTTGAAAATCCATTTACAACCGATGGGTTTTACGCCATCTGGAAGTTCTTCCAAGTTCCAAACTTGGTTTTCGTACATGGATTCCATCTCGGATTTCATGGCCTTGTGCCATTCCTTTGAGTTGGGCCCCGCCATCGCTTCCTTGTAGTGCGCAGGTTCATTGTCTTCAAGAATGAAGATTTCGTTATGAAACCATTCAGGTGGCTGGATAGCCCTACCTGATTTGCGCGGTTCAGTTACAACATTGTCTGAAGTCTCTGCATCATATGCGACAACTTCCGGCTCAGTTGTAGGGATAATTAGCGGAATTTCTTCCGATTCTTTAGCCATATCAACGGTTGCCGAAGATTCACTAATCTCATTAAGTTGTACTGTCCTCCCACTTACTCCTTTGGCGAGAAACTCTTTCTCGAGAAAGACTCCGTTTCTAGCGACAAACACTTTGTGCTCGGAGGGAAGATAGAAGGAATATCCAATGGTCTCATTTGGATAACCTACAAAATAGCATTTATCTGCTTTGGGATCGAGTTTGCTAGGCTGTAAACGTTTTACGTATGCCTCACAACCCCAAATTTTGAGATGCGACACAATGGGTTTCTTCCCATACCATAATTCAAATGGCGTCGTCTCAACAGATTTAGACGGTGCTCTGTTTAATGTATAAGCGGCAGTGAGTAGTGCGTGACCCCAAAAAGATATCGGCAGATCTGTAAGAGACATCATCGACCTTACCATGTCTAACAGGGTTCGGTTACGTCGTTCCGACACTCCGTTTCGCTGTGGAGTTCCGGGGGGCGTAAGCTGTGAAACGATTCCACGGTCACTCAGCTGTTGGCCAAACTCGTGACTAAGATATTCGCCTCCACGATCAGACCGCAGAAACTTAATCTTTTTGTTACGATGATTTTCTACCTCATTCTGAAATTCTTTGAACTTTTCAAAGGTTTCCGACTTATGCTTCATCAAGTAGATATAGCCATACCTACTTAAATCATCAGTAAAAGTTACGAAGTAGAAAAACCCACCCCGTGCGATTGTGCTCATTAGACCACATACATCACTATGTATTATTTCCAACAATTCACTCGCCCGTTCAGGATGACCCGTGAACGGCGTCTTGGTCATTTTTCCCATCAAGCAAGCTTCACATGTGTCAAATGATTCAAAATCAAGGGACGGTAAAACTCCATCTTTATGGAGTCTTTTCATGCGTTTCTTTCCGATGTGGCCAAGGCGACAGTGCCACATGAAAGTGGTGGTGGTATCAGCCTTCTTAAGGCGTTTAGCATTCACGTTAAAGACATCATTTTCACATTCAAGATTTAGTATGAAAAGGCCCCCAACAATGGGTGCAAATCCATAAAACATATCCTTACAATAAAGCGAACAACCATTGTTCTCAGACTTGTAGGAGTACCCATCGTGTACCAAACATGATCCAGAGATAATGTTTCTACACAATGCCGGAACAAAATAACAGTTACTTAGTTCCAAAATAAATCCTGAAGGGAGACGTAGAGGCATAATGCCGACGGATTGAGCGGCGATCCCAGCGCCGTTCCCGACACGCATCACGACTTCATTCTTTGCCAGCTTGCGCACCTTCTGAAGCCCCTGTATCGAGTTGCAAATGTGAGCAACCGATTCGGTATCAAATACCCAAGACTTAGAATTTTCGCTAGCAAGCAAAACGTCAATGACATTAACTTGTATAACAATTATACCTTTTCCGGTTTTCCCGGACTTCTTATCTTCCAGATACTTCTTGCAGTTTCTCTGCCAGTGTCCTGTGCCCTTGCAGTAGAAGCACTCAGTTTCATTCTTGGCTTTGCCCTTAGATTTGCATTGGAAGCCGGTCTTACCGGCGCCCTTGCCCTTCTTTGGCTTGCCCTTTTTGAAACTGGCAGTTTTATTCACAAGCAACACTTGCTTGCGATTTTTCCGCAGTCCTCGTTCAGCAGTTTTCAGCATGGCAAGCACCTCATTAGGTGTTTTGTCCATCCCATTCATGTTGTAGTTCATGACAAAACCTTCGTAAGAAGGGGGGAGTGAACCGAGCAACATGTCCATAACATGCTCTTCTGGAAGTGGAAATTCCAGGGTTTTAAGCCTCTCAGCGTGGCCAATCATATTGACCACGTGTTCGCCAACTGAACTGCCCTCAGCCATCTTGGTCTCCGACATGGTTTTGACGATATCAAAACGTTCAGACCGTGCATTAAACTTGTACAGAGCATCCAGTTCCTTGATCATATCAAAGGAGTCATGGAATTCAAAACGTTTTTGAAGCTCTGAACTCATGCAAGACAGCATGAGGCACTGCACTAAGTTGAAGTCATCATCCTTAGTGGCCCAGACATTATTTTCATCTGCCGTGGCTGTTGCCGCCGGCTTAGGTGGAAGAGGTCCGTCAAGCCGTACACTTTCTTAGCACTCCTGAGGACAATCCTCAGGGTACGGACCCAGTCCGCATAGTTGTTTCCATTCGCAGCTAACTTCTCTTTCTCTAACATCGGGCCTAAGTTGAACGCGGTGTTGCGAGCCATTTGATCTACAACGGAAAACACAAGTTCACTTAGACTTTGTTCATAATGATATTGCACTAGTGAATAAACAAATTTATTCTAAAGTGCGCTCCCACTCAAATCAATATCTCTCATAATTGATTGTGAGTGATTCAAGATCCAAATTGTAATTCAACTCCATTGTTCGAGATGAACACTGATGTCGCGAACTCCAATTGGTAGGCAAACTTGCTGATCACATCTCCATGTGACTCTTGTTCATCTTTCGATGCGTGTGTTCCGAGCTCAGGACGATCCTGCCATGAACGTCAAGACAACCAAGTGATCTTGCTGCGAGGTCTGACCTCACCCGCCTTACATCCGTACAATCGTTCGTACCCATATAGATCATGGCGCACCCCGAAAGGAAGGATGCTGTGACGGTGCTTCACTTGGGAGAACACTAACTACTTGATATTTTTAGTGAGAGATCACCCTAATAAAAAGCGACTACCACGCAATCAAGAAGGGTGCATCATAAGGGATAAACATCTCAGGCAATTCATAATAGCATGATATGGTATAGCCCTTTCTGACGGAGAAGTCAAGTATTTCTTCGTCTTCGGCATTCGCGTCGGTGTTCACCTTTGCGAAGATTGCCACCACCTTGTCGATGCACCAGATAATATTGCTATCTCTATAGCTAATAAAATAAGTGCATTACTTAAGGTTGACACGCAGGTCATTAAAGTGACAATCATATGGCTCCAGCCATCATGCCGAATCATGACACGCAGGTCATGTTAACAAATTTACATCATATAGTCATCTCATACATAATCGAATTAATATGAGCTTTGCTATACCACATCACATGTACATCCTGCAAAACCAAGTTAGACGACTCTAATCGGTTTATGCAAAATTTTATTTTTCGTGGCTTCTAAGGTTTTGACTTAAACCGCAGCTACCAACGTTTTATCATCAAGTATGATAATTCAAAATTGCTAGATTAACATCTCGGGGTGTATGAAACACGAGATAATTAAATCTCGAGCCCCATACTAAACTTCGTCATACACGTGACCCCCGTGCAGATCATATCTGCAATGCCCTTTCATCTGCGAATTTCATCTTTCTTTTGACTATGGTGGAACCCAAAGAACTGATAGCACTTCGTTGATCAATCAGGATCGCGGATTGCCAGAACTTTGTGAAATTCCACCATGCTGTCTCGAGATTGAGCAAACGCAAATTCCAGGGAAGCAACAAGAACATCGGGTAACAGACTTCATCTGCTACCCGCATAAATAATTTTCAGCAATAGATCTTATCTACTCCAAAATTATATTATGCAATACCCATACATCTCCATGTATTCTAGATTGTAACCTGCATCTCCGCATAGCACGGCTCTTGATGCCACTGTTGGGGAACGCGACAGAAAACAAAAAATTTCGGTACAACGAGCACGCCCAGGATCACTATGGAGACTGCATACAAGGTTTGATCTGATCCGTACCAACTCGAAACGCAGCGGAAGAAGAGTCGGTGTAGATCGTCGGTGCAGATCCCTGCAGCTAGGATTTACAACCTCCCAACCGCAAGGATGTACTCCCACTCCGGACAGCCCTTCGGGAGGCGGTCGGACAGTCCCCAGGACGATGTCGCGGACAGCCCTTCGGGAGGACCCTCGGAACCCGAACAGTAACCCGGACAGCCCTTCGGGAGGACGCCGGAAACTCGAACGGTAACTCGAACAGCCCTTCGGGCAAAAGATCGAAACTACAATCTCTCTACGGGGTTGCACACATACGGTGTCAGCTATCCGGCAGGGCTTCGCCGTCCAGAGCTAGTTCCTGCCGGAACCCAGACAGCCTTTCGGCTCTACGAAAAACTCTTTTCGTGGGAGGGAGAGAGAGAGCTAGCAAAGCATAGCATGTGTATGAGAGCAAGGGATGATCTTTGGGCAGCCCCCTCACCTCCTATTTATAGGAAAGCCAAGGGGTGGAGGCAAGGGGTAAAAAGACCAAAAGGGGCTTAAGATCTTTTCACCCAAATGCCACATAAGGGTGTGTGTAGAACATATCCACCATGAGGTGGAAGGAAACCCCAAGGGGGCCCTCCCCACCACCTATGGATGAAATTTGGTGCTGCCCCCTTTCGGGGGGGGGGGGGGCACCACCTTTCACACACCTTTATCTCTCACCAAAAGTGGTTTTCTTCTAGAAGAAAAACCCCATTTGCAAATCAGCCCGAAAAGTGCTTTTCACTATTCACAACGACATTTTTCAGCGTCTGTTCGAACTGAAAATATTTATGTGGGCTTAGAACATTTCCAGTACCCACTAAAATAATTTTCAATGTGATCCGGAACAATTCCGGTTTAGTGATTTTCATCTGCGAAAAGCATCTGAAGCGGTTCCGGCAGCTCCGGAACATTTCCGGTTTTCATCCCAGAAAATTCCAGAAAGTTTCCAAAACGATTCTGGCACCCTCCAAGAATTATCAGGCATGTGCCGAAACCAATTTGACTTAATGGTATCCCCTGAAACAACTTTTCAGTTTTACCGAAACTGTTCCGGTGTTCTCTCTACGGAACTTTTCCGCTGTCCGAAACTTTTCCGGTGTCCGAAACTTTTTCGGTGATTTTCTCTCAGACTCCCTGTCTAGTATTCAGCAGATAGATGACCCTTAAGCATGTGACCCTATAGGTTCGGTGAAGTATAGACATGACCCGGAACCCCTTCCGATCAATGATCAACATCGGAGCCGTGGACACTCATATTGACCCCTATACCCACACGAATGAATATTCGAGTGAACCTCCAGTTGCCGTGTGCTATTCCTGTTGCTTCATGATATATTACAAATACCTGAGGTGAGACATGTTGGCATCCCCGTGGATCAACAACTTGTCCACTATGCCAGTTACCTCGTTACCTATATTGTTCTCTTTTCTCGTTCCCGTGTTCCGGCATCCCAGTGATCAAATCACAAAGTGTCTGGCCAGACGATGATGGATACCGTAACACCGAGAGGGCCCGAGAATATCTCTCCATCGTCGGAGGAGCAAATCCCAATCTTGAGCTATCAAGTTACTTGACATACTTTTCCATGAACCCGTAAGCCGCCGTAATAGCCACCCATTTACGGATGACGTTTAACTAACCCCAAAGTTCATGAAGCAAGCATGAAGAAACTCGACACTCTCATGGTCTAAGGAATTATGCAAACATTAACTATCTCTGTGTTATTTACCATTAACTCATGACGAATGTATCTCATAGCATAACATCAATTTGGGTCGATTCAACACAAGTGTTCTACTAACATTGTGCCCTCAAAATTGCCGGCATCGCCATGCCCATGATCAGGAAAACAGGATCATCATGCAATACTTGAGCCAGTCATAGAGGCATGACTAGGAATACTTTTTCCGTTTATTATACCACACGTGCACATGAGTTTCCCTCCGAGCCTCGTGGTTATTGTAGACTCGAGAATCATTGCAGTTATAGCATGGAACATAAACATTCATTACAAACTCGGAGATACAAAGTAACTGTTATTACTGCCTCTAGGGCATATCTCCTACATGCCAATGGTGATAGAAGTGGATGCGTAAAAAAAAACCTTGTCTGCATCATTGCATGGGTTTCCCAAGCCCACCCACAAACGTGAAGGCTCCGTCCACTCGAACCACAGCCAGCGCAGGCGAAGAGCTTGGCTGAATTTTTCAAGGTTGAGCACTCCAAGCCCCCCAAGATCCTTGGGCCGGCAGACCTTGTCCCAGCTAACTTTGCACTTTGTGTAGGGGAACGCAGCAGAAAACAAAAATTTCCGACCTACGCACCAGCCCAGGATCACTATGGAGACTGCATACAAGGTTTGATCTTTTCGTTACCGACTCGTAGCGCAGCGGAAGTAGAGTCGATGACGATCGGCGGTGCAGATCCCCGCAGCTAGGATTTACAACCTCCCAACCGCGAGAATGTTCTCCCTTGTCTGCCCGTCGGACAGCCCTCCGGGAGGTGGTCGGACAGTCCCTCGGATGGTGTCGCGGACAGCCCTCCGGGAGGACCTTCGAAACTCGGACGGTCACTCGGACAGCCCTTCGGGAGGACCCTCAAAACTCGGACGGTCACTCGGACAGCCCTTCGGGAGGCACTCTCGAACTAAGACCGAAACTACGATCTCTCTACAGAGTTGCACACATACAGTGTCATCTATCCGGCAGGGCTTCGCCGTCCAGAACTAGTTCCCACCGGAACCCAGACAGCCTTTCGGCTCTACGAAACTATTTCGCTGGGAGGGAGAGAGAAGCCAGAAATGTCATGGCATGTGCATGAGAGCAAGGGATGATCCTTTAGGCAGCCCCCTCCACCCCTATTTATAGGCCAAGCCCAAGGGTGGCTTCTCCAAGAAGCCAAGGGGAAAAATACCAAAAGGCCCTCAAGGTGGCTTCTCCAAGAAGCCACCCAAAAAGCACTTTCACTATTCATGGAAACATTTTCCGCGACCGTTAAATCCGAAAATATTTCTGTGGGTCTTAGAATAATTCCAGTACCCACTAAAATGATTTTGGACGCGTTCCGAAACAATTCCGGATTAGTGATTTTCATCTGCGAAAAGCAACCAAACCGGTTCCGGCAGCTCCGGAACTTTTCCGGTTTTTATCCCGGAAAAATCCCAGAAGTTTCCAGAATAATTCTGGCACCCTCCAAGAATTTCCAGGCGTGTGACGAAACCAATTTGACTTAATGGCATACCCCGAAACAACTTTTCAGTTTTACCGAAACTATTCCGGTGTTCTCTCCGGAACGTTTCCGTTGTCTCCGAAACTTTTCCGGTGACTTTCTCTCAGACTCCCTGTCTAGTATTCAATAGATAGATGACCCTTAAGCATGTGACCCTATAGGTTCGGTGAAGTATAGACATGACCCGGAACACTTTCCGATCAATGATCAACATCGGAGCCGTGGACACCCATATTGACCCCTATACCCACACGAATGAATATTCGAGTGAACCTTCAGTTGCCGTGTGCTATTCCTGTTGCTTCGCGATATGTTACAAATACCCGAGGTGAGAATCATTGGCATCCCCGTGGAATAACACTTGTCCACAATGCCAATTACCTCGTTACCGGTTTTGTTCTCTTTTCTCGTTCCCGTGTTCCGGCATCCCTGTGATCAAATCACAATGTGTCTGGCCAGACGATGGTGGATACCGTAACACCGAGAGGGCCCAGAGATATCTCTCCATAGTCGGAGGAGCAAATCCCAATCTTGAGCTATCAAGTCCCTTGACATACTTTCCCATGAACCCGTAAGCCGCCGTAATAGCCACCCAGTTACGGATGACGTTTAACAAACCCCAAAGTTCATGAAGCAAGCATGAAGAAACTCGACACTCTCATGGTCTAAGGAATTATGCAAACATTAACTTTTTCTGTGTTATTAACCATTAACTTGTGACGAATGAATCTCATAGCATAATATCAATTCGGGTCGATTCAACACAAGTGTTCTCCTAACATTGTGCCCTCAAAGTTGCCGGCATAGTCATGCCCATGATCAGGAAAACAGAACCATCATGCAACACTTGAGCTAGTCTTAGAGGCCAGACTAGGAATACTTTTTACCGTTTATTATTCCACACGTGCATATGAGTCTTCCTCCGAGCCTCATGGTTATTGCAGACTCGAGAACCATAGCAGTTATAGAACGGAATATAAACTTAACTACAAACATGGAGATAAATAATAACACTTATTATTGCCTCTAGGGCATATCTCCTACAGACTCCCACTTGCACTAGAGTCAATAATCTACTCAATGCTGATGCACTTTACACCTATGGCATACCGGTGTAAAACATGCTTCGCTTGTGGTATAGTATGATGTCCAACGGATCTGACAACTTCAGTTCCGTGTGTATTTCTGCATATCCTCGCGTTTTCACGTTTTCACAAAATTCATATTTTGTGTGGACTTGGCTTCGTATATATGTGAATCACTGGTCAAACCTTGATTCCTCAGACTGAGCTATGGAGCAACTATCTTCAATAGTGTTCCATTGACCAAAGCCATCTTGGAACCATACTAAGTTCATGAACGAACTGTACGATTCAACATCTTCTATGTCGCTTTGAAAGCGGCAACATACTTAGCCTTAGTTATAGAATTCGCCACAGTAACCTGTTTGGAACGATTTCCAAACACCGTGCCACCATATCGTGTATTACACAAAACCCTTAACTTAAATCGAAAATCGCATGGAGTATTGATGAAGACTGTATCGATGCAATTACTTACAACGAGCACTTCATAATCTCTGCTTGCGAGAAAACATGTCATCAGTGCTACTCCAGTACTCAATGACATTTTTCACTGTTGTCCCATGATCAGTACTTTGATCACTTTGGTATCTATACTCGTAACTCCTTAGGAGTACTGGACATATCTGGTTGTTTTACATACCATGGAATACATGATTAATCCAAACACGAAAGTGTGTGGAATCTCCATCATGTATTTTGCTCATCAGTGTTTTTGGGACACCGAGTCTTGCAAAAACCCTTTCCATGCGACTTCGGCAAGAATCACTCCTTGGCGTTTTAATGCTAAACTGTTTTAGCATCTTGTCAATATATATTTTTGGCTTAGCCTATTAGGCAATTCTATCTCGTAGATAAATATGCCTAATATCAAGGCTATTTAGCCCAAGCACTTCATTGAAAAACTATTTTTAATGAAGTCCTAATTCGTGTCAAGAAATTTCCAATCAACAATGTGTCAAGCACACAAAATTTTTAGAAATATTATTATGCTCCCACTTACTTTCTTGAAACCACAAGCATCTTCGTTATCCATTGATCAAAACAAACTCTTTTGACTATTTCATCAAAAACGAAGATTCCAACTCCATTTTGCTCTCTTCTATCCATTGCTGGAACTCTGAAGTTTGCATACTTACTAGCATCCTCTGGATTGACAAAATACGTTGGACTGTACCACATGCAAGTCCTAGGTTGCATTTTCATCACATGGAAATCCTTTTGGCATCCATGTATCATATCTCAAGATTGAAATATGTATTAATTGCTAGTTTAACCCGATCTGACTTTAAGCATCGCTATGGTGAGACAACCTCATCGTAGTCAACTCCTTGAACTTATTATTGCAACAAGTCGAGCTTTATGGATAAAACATTTTATCCACATCAGTTTATAGTTCCATTAATGTTCGTTAGACTCTAAGTCTTCCGAAGGGTTTATCAAGATATAATCTTGAATCATTTATGGAAACTATCTCGGATTATATTGGCATTTAGCCAATTCCGGAGTCAGGGCCCATCAACGCTTCCTTGTGTATCATAGGTATACTGTTGTCTAACAACAATATCTTGCTTGCGCACCTGAGAGGTTTGCACGAGTTTTGCCTACGTGGTTCAGTTGCAAGTTCGACCGAAGACAATACATCTCATGTAGAGGCTTCCGTATCAGTCGCAGTAGGAAACTCTGGAATTACTTCCAAGGTTTCTTTCCTTTGATCTGATGACGAAGATACTGTTATCTCGTCGAGTTGCACTGTTCTCCCACTCACCTTTTTGCAAGAACCATTCTCTTTAAAAGCATACCGTTCTTGGTGGCAAACCTTTTTGCCTCGGTATAGTGGTGGAGGAATTCCCAATTAATTGGGATAACCTACAAAGTAGTACTTGTCTGATTTGGAATAGGTTTGTAAATATTTTACACAAGCCCCATATTCCAAATGTTAAGAAAATACAAAGCATGGTTGGGCGTACCATACCATGGCGTCATTTCAACAGACCTGATGGCGCTCTTTTCAGTGTAAAAGCCGCAGTCTCTAAAGCATTACCTTTAAAAGGGATAATGGCAAATTGATTTATGTCATCTTTGATCACCATGTCACAAATGGTTTGAATACATCTTCACGGACATACCACTCATAGTGGAGTTCCGGGAGGTGTAAGTTATGAAACCTTTTTCACAACTCATCAGACATTCACTAAGCTTGTAACTCAAATATTCCTTTTCGCAATCAAATTGTAGAAACATAATTTTCTTGTTACAATAATTTCTACTTCATATTGAAAACCTTATGAATGATTTCAAAAGATCCAGACTTACGTCTCATCAAGTAAATATCCATATATCCACTTGAGTCATTTCTGAAGATAGATAAATCCACTGCCAGCAACAACATTTATTGGACTACACACATCAAAATGTATGATCACCAATAAGTTTGTTTCTCGTTCCTTATGGCCTATTAACGGTATTTCAGTCACTTCACTTTTTGGAGGAAAGTTGCAAGTGTCAGATGATTTATAATCAAACGACTTCAAAATCCATCATTATGGAATTTCTCCATGCGGGTTTCTCCAATGTGACCAAATGCAGTGCCACACATGTGTGGTATTCTTTTAGTCTTGCGACATTTAGCGTCAGTGTTATGGATGTATCATATTACCATCAATATTCATAACATACATCCCATCCACCATGGAAGCATGGCCCTTATGTTATTCATAACACTGAACAACAATTGTTCTTTTATGAACAACCCTTTTGCAACAAATATTATGCAATGGGCTAGAGTGTGTAAAAACTCTAAAATGAATTATGAAAGTAAATTCGGAGGTAATATATTATTATCAATATTCATAACATACATCCCATCCATGATGGAAGCATGGCCCTTATGTTATTCATAACACCGAACATCAAAAGTTCTCTTATGATCAACCTTCTTGCAAGATACTTTATGCAATGGGCTAGAGTGTATAAAAACTCTAAAATGAATTATGAAAATAAATACATAGGTAATGTACCACGCACGTTCAAATTCAAAAATTTCTGGACCTCTATCCCCGGCTTCCAAGAGGTGGTGAAAGAGGCTTGGCAGCAGGACACTAGGCACACCGATCCCTACCAAATTCTGTTCCAGAAGCTCAAGACGACCGGGACACGCCTCAAAGCGTGGAGCAGATCCTTATTTTCCAAGGCCAAAATACAGTTGCATGCTGCCCTCATGGTAATTCTCAGATTAGACGTGGCCCAGGAGTCAAGGACGCTTGCACCTGACGAGCTTGAGCTCCGCTCCAGGCTAAAGAGGAGAGTCATTAGCTTGTCCGTGTAGCACATGGTTTCCGAAGCAGACATCCCACTCGTCGTTGCAGAAGGAGTCTAACTTGCATATAGGAGTCTAACGTGCTGTGTTTTGATTTTGGAGGACCACACCATATCAACACAGCCAACTATGCAAGTAAATGAAGTCCTAACTTTTTTGGTGTTTAGCTCAAGGAGGCCTAGAGGAGACAATTACTCATCGTGTAAACAGTCCCAGTTTACATTTTCATATGTTGATATATTATAAGGGGGCCTTGGCGTAGAAGACCTTGAGATAAAAAATAAATACTTGCTTAGCAAACGGTTGTACAAGTTGCTAACCGAGGATGTAGTTTGGCAGAAATTACTTGAAAAACAAATGCGACCTTATCCCAGGTCTCTACCAAACCAACAGATTCACCTTTGTGCACCCTTAGACCTTATACCAGGCCTCTGCCAAACCAACGGATTCGCCTTTCTAGAACGGCTTGATGAGAGTCAAACCTGATTTATTTTTTTCATCGTGGTGGGGGAAATTCCCCTAGCTTTATAATATCCCCGTCTTTACAATATTGTTCAATGGAAAGAATCGTCCGTTGCCTCTATCTTGGCGGGGAGTAGACGTGATGAGAGGTCCCTTGGCCGGGACACCGTCACCAAGGCCTCGCCGCCTGCGCAGCCAAGGGGATACGGTCGACAACACTGATGACGCCCCCACCCCACCGCTGGAGGAGCGCCGCCCTCACCACTTGAGGCAACCGCCTCAGATCTCGAGCCCTCACCATCGAAAAGGAGCGGCAGAAGGCCTCACCGCCACTCTCACTGGCAGCCGCATGGGGATCCCGGCGACTGCCAGCGACGGTCACAAGGAGGTAGGGAAGGAGGAGGGGCAGCGCGGCGGAACCCTAGGTGCCCCCCGAGTCACCCTTGGGAGGATGACATGAGGGAGGGGGTGTCTTTTTCTCTCCCTTTTTTGTGGTCACAAGTAGATATCATGCAAAAGAAATATTGTAGAGGCATACAACTCACTACACAACGTTTAATTAACCACGCATGATTGGATTCCTGACACCACCACATCACTAGTCTGTCATCTTATTATAATTAGGCTGGTCGTAATGGGAGTATCATAAGTGGTATCATGCATGTCAACTAGACTTTTTGGCTGATGTGGCACACAATTAAATTAGGAAAGAGAGGATGTGGTATCATATCACGATACCGTATCATATTAAATGTTGTACTACTTTGTGTCATGCATGTCAATTAATAAGGCAACCTAAGATACTAACTTATGATACTATGCATTACGAAAGTAGTATCATACGCTAGTATCATATGCATGATACTAGTATGTGATACTCCCCATTACGACCAGCCTTAACGTTGACAATTATTCACATCATCAACCTATTTATCCATGTCAGTAACCTATCAGTGTTTTTCGCGTAAACCGCTGATTATCTTCTAATCCTATATACCTAAGAAGTTCACCCCCACTACCAAATTTATCAACACATGCAAGCTATCCACGTCACCCCACATGCCCCACACATTACATCTCAGAAAAAAAAAAGCGTGCGACACAACTTTTATTTACTCATCAATCGTTTGTTCTTCCACTACCACTTTTATTTAGGGGAAAGGATCAGCCGTCCCTTGGTTGTTTGTTCTTCCATCTTCAATAGTAAATGAGGTAGTCAAAGGGCCCGATGCATGTGTAACACGGTGTTTGATCTACACATCTCATTCTTCTCCTATTTATAATCGAGCCGTCTCCACCAGAATTGAGCTCTGAGGTGTTTAGCCTCATCACCACACCGAGACGGAGATCGATGTCGCGCCTCGACGGTGCTGACGCACGCCCGCAGCTCCTCCCTGGTGCCATGCTTCATCTTCGCCCAGCCACGATGCCATGCCTGGAAGGCGCCGCCGCACTCCTACAGCGCCTCCTTGGTGCCCCACGTCCGCTTCGCTCGGCCATGAAGCTGGGCCTGGACGGCGCCGCTGCACGTCCGCTGTGCCTCACTACTTCCTCGCTACAACTTCTCCCTGCCACGACGATGTGCCTGGATGGCGCCGCTGCATGCCCGCAGCGCCTCACCGGCACCTGTAGCGCCTCTCCGGTGCCCCTCATTGGCTTCGCCCGACCAACCATATCTGATCATCCGCATCGACTTCGTCCGTCCGGCGCTACCCTCGGCACCCACCCCACACCGTTTCAGCGCGATCAAGGATCATGCCAATACCCGTCCCCTCAGTCCCTCCTCCCTTTGCTCTGGCGTGGAGCTCAGCGAACGAACAACATACCGTATGCTGGGAGAGGAAGAGGAGAGGGTCTTTACAGTTCTGCTTGCCTCTGCCATTCTTATTCAGTTATGTCCATCAGACATCGGTAGCGCCGACGGACATGGTTGTAAGCTATTCTCCTTGGCTATTATTTCGATGTGGTAGTTCTGCTTAGTTATGCACACGAACATATTATGTTTTTTGCTTGCCCAGTTGTTTGCTTGGGATGCATTTTGGTTTAATTGTAGGCTCATTCTTGCAGACGTTCAGTAATGATGATTGTTGTTGCTGTTCCCGGACAGTAGGTTTCAGCCACTGAGAAGTCCACGTATAAACACAAGACTAACTTCATGTTGTATTTATTTATTTCATTCATGGTATATCCCCTACTTGCTCACATTTTTTCCTTCTCTGTGCAGTAGCTACATGCCCTGCATTATTGCTTCTTCAGAGTTTCTACTGCGGCCTGTGTTACCAAATTGGAACATGTTCATTCAGATTTCAGAGGCAACAAATCAAATTTGAACACGTTTATTCAGATTTTAGAGGCTACAACTCTGTTGAATTTTGATCAGTTCTAAACTTCTAATCACCACTTCACCATAGTAGGTCTTTAGTTTTTTCTCACTTATATTTTACAATTTTTGTCCAATGATTAATGGCGCGATGAACTTAACAATGGCTCTTCGGGGGATAATTTAGTATTGACTGTATCGTTTTGATGAATGCAATATTTATCTTTGTGGATATTAGTCGAGTTGGATTTCAATTGAAGCTGAAATTCCTCGAGTTGTGTATATCAGTTGAGTGGCACCCATATTTTTGTTTGACAACTCCTCATTAAATCCTCCTTTTTTGCCTCTTTTTTGTGAACTAATTAAATCATACTTGAATTGCTAAATTGCAAACTTCAAAGATACAATATTCCATAGTAAAAAAAATATTTACAGCAATTTATGTGCAGATGTTCCTGCCGCAACGCGCGGGGAATCATCTAGTTATCATAGAGATTGTGCAATTTTTCTGTCATAATGCTACCTACTAGTGTCAAAAGGAAAAGGAAAGAACAAATCTACAGTCTTTTATGTTTTTGGATAAAGCTATGACATTTTGTATCACCTATTATTATGATATACTCCATCTCTTTTGATTTATAGGGCTTAATTCAAAAATCTCACCAACCAAGATAGATGATAAATGGTGGATAATTTTTGCAGTTTGCAAAACTACTCAATTAATTCACTCGTTTTCTCAAAAAATTGTCTTTACCAATGCATTAATTGCAACACATGCATGTGTAACCAATAAGACTACCCATAGTAGGGAGTAACATATGTGTGGTGTCATGCAACACTTTATTTATTAGCTTGTAGACTCATCTTTGTCTTGGTATGTGAGATGTTTTACTCATAGTGTGAGTAACTATCTATGTTATCAAATCATCTCTCTCCTCATTAAATCATTGCCACATAAACAAATTTGTTGAGTTAGACCTTATGTTACTGCTGAAGTTACTACCAATTTAAGACTACTATGGGTAGTAACATCGTGTCCAACTCAGCAAATTTGCTTATGTGTCAATGATTTAATGAGGAGAGAGATGAATTGAGTAACATAGCTAATTACTCATACTATGGGTAACATCACACATACCAAGACAGAGATGAGTCTATAACCTAATAAATGAAGTATTGTATGACACCACACATATGTTACTCCTCACTATAGAGGTAGTAACATAGACTAGTAACATATTCATGTTACTAGTTCAAGTTACTCCCCACTAATTCGCTTGTTTCCTCAGAAAATTGTCTTTACCAATGCACATGTTACTAGTCTAAGTTACTCCCCGCTATGAGGCCATGTATGTGCGCGATGCACTCGTTTGATTTGTTTACTTTTTAATAAAAAAATTATCGTTCTACTTTTTCACCTCCTGTTAGACTATGTGGTATGGTCCCACTTGTTTCTCCCTCCAGACAGACCATGTATTACAGGCGATGTAAATATGACATGGTCACTCTGTTTGCTCCAACGAATTGACATGCAGTGGGGTCCATTACTCAGGGCTAACCATAGATGTATCTGGAACGACCCAGACAACACTGAATGTTACTGTAGCAACGAATCCCTACACTATAAGCCGTCGGATGGAGCCCAATGAACGGCCAGAAATGCATTTCAATGTGTGAATTCAAACATTCAAAACTGGTACACTATATAGTATAGTAGTATAGATATAGAAATAACCAAGAACTTTTACATGCATCGATGAGGTTTTTCTTAATCATTGCATGTAATAATTTAATGCATCTTGATATCTGAACATATGATGTGAAGCAATAAAAATGAGACTTATAAAACAGAAAAACAAAATTTTCAAGATATTCCCTATACACCGAAAGGGAAGGAATATAATATAAAATATTGTAGGGATTACAACTAGTATATGTGGATTTCTATAGAAATTTTTTCGGAAGTGTGGAAGAACGAATTGGACCGTTATCATTAATTAAGGCGCAGGAACGAAGTGACTACTCATACAGCCTTTACATTTACAGTTCTGACAAGGGCTGCTGCCATTTTCACTGCACACACGTCTCCCTTCCCTTCCTTCCCGCGTACGCCTCTTTTCTCTTCGTCTTCCTCGCTCGCTGCTCGCTTCCTTTTCAAACCCAGCCGCACTCTACTCTGCTCTTCCCACCCCCAAACCCCGCCACTTCCTTGCCCTCTACCAACGCCATGGCGTCGCATGACTCAGCCGTTCCGTTCATCTGTAAGTGCCTCTGTCTACAGACCCAGCCGTAACCCTAACCCGAATCCCAAATCCGGCCTAACTCCGCTGCTTCTTCCGCAGCCCCTGGCCCGGTGGCGAACCTACTCCAGGCGGCATTCGACGGCAACATCCCCCTCTTGAAGAGTATGCTGCGCTCTCCTCCATTCCAGATTCCGGTTGATTTGCCGTTTTGGTGCTCGAGTTCTGATTTGTTCGGCTCCAATCCGTCGCAGGCCTGGTGATGAAGCTGGACAAGGGCAGGGGCCGTCCCAAGGAGGCGATTGAGGCAATGAGGGTGGAAGATGCCGGAGAGCTGGAAGGTCTCGGGGCGCTGCAAATCGCCGCCTGCAGAGGGAGGCTGGAGGTGTGCAGGTACCTGGTCGAGGAGTTGCGGGTAGATGTGGATGGGGTCGACAAGAAAGGTCCATTTCTGTTCGAAACCCTCGATTTTGTTTCTGATATTTGTTTGAGATTACTATACTTACCACACTGACCGTGGGGTCAACCCTCAGATTTATTGGTTCTGTGACATCTGTGTTGTAAAAATAGGTTTGACAAATTTCAGATGTGCTATTTTACATTGTTTTTCTGGTGTGCTAATACTGTAGAATAAATTATTGTTAGTGAGGATTGCTTCATCCGTAGGTTTAGTTATGATATCACGTTGCCTTTGTTTTGTGCTTGACTCCCCTTCTTCACTCTACCACTCCCACGCGCTATGGGACATCCGTCGCCACCGCACGCCACCAATGCGCCCTAGGATAGGCCGCCAATGCCACACGCCATGGGGATAGGCTGCTGCCGCCGCTGCGCTTCACGGAGCCAGCTCTACCACGCACTATGACCGGCTGCCACCACCGCGCCATGTGGCCAGTCGTTGGTGATGTACGCCTACCCAACGCCCGGCCTCCTCCATGGCAAGTGGTCAGTTGCGTGCGCCGTCGTCTGATCTGAGAGGAAATTTCTGGAAGTCGTGTAGGTTTTTGAGAAGTTCCAGAAAGTTGTGGAAACGTTATGAAATTTTGTTAGGATTTTTTTTTGAAAGTTAGTGAGAAATTTTGGAAGTTGCTTGACATTTCTGAAAGTTGGAAGTTGTTATAGGAATTCTAATAATTGTTTGAAATTTCTGAATGTTAAAAGTTGCTTAGAAATTCTGATGGTTGTTTGAAATTTCTAAAGGTTGAAAGTTGTTTAGATTTACCTTTTGACATATTTCTGAAATTCGTTAGGAAGTTATAAGGGGAAAGGGAAAGGGAGAAAAAAAGAAGGGGATATTATAGAAGGCAATTTTTTCTTTATTTCATTGCATTTAACCAGTATTGTCTTGAGAACTCTGATATCTTACATCATTTTATATCTAAACTCTATGGTCTACTTTGTGTTTCTTGAGGAGCTATTTCTAGATCTCATGCTCTTTGAAAACACATAACAGTTTTAGGAAACTGATTTTGATGTATGTGTTTGGAGGTAAGATATGCTATGGTAAAAACGGATCTTATTTCTTTGCTAAGCCCAAAAGTGATTTAACTCGATTATGCTTGATTATTCTGTGCTTGTCTGCTTGATAGGTAGAACACCTCTGTTTTGGGCAATATGCTCTAGGGATGTGGCCCATGTGGCTATTGCCAAGTATCTTCTTGACCATGGTGCTAATCTGGACAAAGCCGGTTATGATGACTTTTCCCCTTTACATTATGCTGCTGGATCAGGTCTGCCTCTATAAAAACACATCTCTCTCTTGCATCACTCCAATTTTTTTTCTTAAATTGTCTTTTCAATGTGAAAAGTGTGTTATTGTGTGGCTGTGGTGCGGCATTGTTTTCTTACCGGAATCTACTTGCCCTTGTTTCATAGTGATTTCCATCTTATGCTAATAATTCTTCAAACCTAATAGTATTGTCTTTCTGATCACTCCCTCTGTTCGGAATGCATGATATTGTAGATTTTCAAGAAGAATGTTGGTACGCCCTCTGATCCATATTACTTGTCACAGCTTTAAGTTGTACTGAAGCCGCGACAAGTAATATGGATCGGAGGGAGTATTATTTCCTGATATATGCTTATCCATAGCAAATAATTTTGCACATGCTTTAGTCAAGTGATGAGTATATTTATGTATACCCAAGCAGTAGTGTCTAGTGTGTGCATGCATGCATTGCTAGGCTAGGAACATGAAACTTGCATCAAATCAGTGATATTTACCTAGCAGACTAATCTATGAATAATTTTATAGGGGAATAGTGGCAATTCCAACAACGCCTTAATTCCTGTGCAATATCCTAATACTTCAGAGGGAGTATCATTTAGATAACCTTAAACATGTCACTATTCATGGGAGGTGGGTATTGGGTAAAAGGTTTTAAGGCAAAGAGAGAGGTGTGATAGCTCCCGGGTGCCCCTACACCCTCTATGAACAGTCCAAAAAAATAGAAAACAAAATAAAAAAAATCTGAAACTTTGTGACATCAAATATGGTCAAACTTTGTAGGTTCTTGCAAGTTTTTATAACAAAATATCATGTAGAGAAAGGTGTACACACGAGTTTCAGATTTCAGTGCTAAAAGTGCTCAAAACTTCAAGCACTGAAATCTTTTCTTGTGTAGATCTCCTCGAATGTTTTTTTGGCATGAAAACTTGCAAGCACCTAAAAAATTTGATCATATTTGACATTGCAAAGTTTCAGAATTTTTTGAATTTGTGTTCTTTTTTTTTTGAATTTACTGTTCATAGAGAGTGTAGGGGCACCCGGGAGCTGAAAAACCACTCTCTTAAGGCAAATTCAGGTCCAAGAGACTTTGTGAACAAAAGGGACTTTTGCAAATAATACTCGCCCTCTTATGTAATAAGCTCATGGGTCTTTTATTTAAGAGATTGTCAGAGAAATACCGATTTGGTAATAAGTTTTTTCTTTCAGGGGATTGTGAAGTGGTAGAACTATTGCTTGCAAAAGGAGCTTATGTTGACCCGGTAGGTCCTTTTGGGACACCACTTCATACTGCTGCTTCTCAAGGACACGACGGTGTTATGAAGATTTTATTGGACAACAATGCAGATGTAAGTTTAAATACCTATTTCTTCCTTAAACCGCCCATCGGACTTGTGTATGGTCTAGCCACGCAAATGTGCGGGCCACCCCACTAGTTATCTAGTATGGTCCCTCATTTTTAAGTGTCATCTAAAATTTTATGGAAGTCTAATAGACAAGCTTGACTAACATGTCAGTAAAAGCTACCGCCTGCCAGATATTCTGTAACTATATGCTTACAGTGTGTTCTTATTCTGTAATGCCATGAAAGGCGTTCAGATTTTACTGAAAGCTTGATAAAATGGTACATCAATATTGCTCTTCTATTGACCATTCTGTGCACTTCCTGTACCATTATCCCATTATTATCATTTTTCTTTTGTCGGGGATTAAGTATCATTATTTGACTATGTAGGAGCTAATATCTTAATGTTTCTCACCAGTACAACAAGATGGTAAATGGCAGGACACCTCTGATTGCAGCAATGGACACTGAATCAAGGGAATCTATTCTTCTCCTGCTTAAGGTATTGTATCTTTATGTTAGCCTTGTCAAGTTCTTGAATTCTGATGGGTCTATTTTCTATGTATTGATACACTGACATTTTTTCATGCTGAAGTTCAAAACATTTTACTTCCTTTGCTAGCATTTATTTTGTGAACATTCGCCACAGTTGTGGAATGCTGCAATTTGTGACCCCTTATACGTAGTAGTCTAGCGGACACTTTCTTAGCCATTTTCCCCCGAACTTATGAGCAAGCATGATGACAGTGAAACCCAACAAAGTAATCTAATAGAAAGTTCACGCCGAGGGAATGGCATTGATGTTATTCATTCCTGAAAGTGCAGAAATATTGAATTGTTACCCAGGTCATCTTGGGGACAGATGCGTAACATCTTTTTCTGTGATAGGCTGGTGCTGATACCAAGGGAGCTCTAATTTATGCTGCGAAAAATCTGCATTCTGCAAAATATCTTTCAACAGATTGCCGCAACTCCATACTGGAAGACGCCGCTACCAACAATGTTGTTCTTGATGATGTAAGATTTACCTCTTTGACAGTACATGTTTGTTGCTTGTAGAGTTTTTCTTATTAATCGTGCATGTAGAATTCTGATAAGTCTCACGTGCTAGGTTGCATGTAACGTGGTAACACGGGTGCTAATTATTAGAACTCTGCATGCATAGACTTTGACTCTTGCAAGTTGCAAACCTTGCATATACATCAGAAATTCTAGTGAGAACAAAAAATTCTAGCCTCTGGCACCTATAGTTACTGACATTTATCCCGGATCCTGGTATGTGTCGGATACCGATATGGCTCTGCCACGCTGGTACATGTATGGTGTGTTGGAACTATTTCTGTCAAATATATAGAAAAAATCCGATGTGGTTTTGGTACTGGCACTTAACAGTTATACATACTTTAGAAGTCCATAGCTTCAGAGTTGGTTTATTAATTATACCACATAACACAACTCCCTCCACTCGTTCAAATCGGAATCTATATGCTGCCGGACTGAAGAAGCAATGTTGTGAATTACCGCAGTCGGTGATGCTCCGGCAAGGAGACTAAGGAGCAAAGGAAGCCATGTTGACATATCAAAGATGGATGGCGCGATGTCCTTCGGCTTGCAGCCCCCAAGCCAAGGGGAATGCCCGCTGAGGAGCGCTGAGGAGCGGGCGCCTGCGCCTCTGCCACCTGAGCCCCTGCCATCGCCGGCGACTAGGGCACTGTCGGCGCCGCCGCCACTATGTTTGGATCCCGGTGGATCCAATTTGGCGTCTTCCCTCGCATCGCAGGAGGAGGGGACGGATCCGGTGCGTTGGCAGATCCGAGTCGCAAAGGCTGGGGGATCGGGGAATTGGCAGGATGGGATTCTTCATCTTCACCCTCCGTCACGATGGATGACGGTGAGGGATCAAGAGGAGGACATCCTTGCCGGTCGGTACCTCGAGGAAGATGAGCAGATCGCGGTGGGTACGTGCATTTCGATTGATATTTTTGAGGTTTCTATTGTTTGTCAGATCGTGCAGGTGCGACGGAGCGTTGTGGATCCGATCGACCTCGTCGACTTGTCGTCGGAATCTTCAGAGGCGAAGCCCGATCTGCGAGTAGGGGGGCGGTTTTGGGTCCTAGCGGACGGGGGAGAAGATGAAGATGATGACTCGCCCGCTGTTGCCGTGGCTTCGGAGACGATGCTGGTCGTCTCGACGCGGCTCACATCGGTGACATCGTCAGGGGAGCGCCTGGACAGCGGGGGACACACGGGCGAGGGCAAGACTAAGGGCCCTCGACGGGAAGACCCTAAGAGATCGGCGGCGCAGCGGGTCAAGCCGTGGATCGGTCCACTCCCCAAGGTAAGTCGGCCGCTCGTTACTTTGTCTGATTTTATGCCGGATTCGTGGACGTTGGTCACGAGGAAGAAGAAGAAGGGCCGGCCGGCGGGGCAGTCGCCGGCGCCGGCAGCCGTCGGGGTAGCGGAAATTCGGGCGGCCAGAAGGGCGCGTTTGAATATGTTGCTGGGCCGGGATGGGCCGACAGCAACAGCCGCTGAGTTGGGCTCTAAAGATGCTGGGTATTTGGCCCAGTTGGATGCCCAAGTCATTTCTCCCGTACGAGTTTCTCTGGCGGTGCCGCATGTTTCGGTATTGGATCGTGTGCCTACGCATGCACGTACGCCTGCTAGGGTTCCACGCATCGCTCGCCTGGGTTTCCCTCCGCTGGGTGCTGGTCGCGCCGTGAGGATCTAGTCGGCGTTTCCCTCGGAGATCATGGCCGGTCGCGGCGGCCAGCCGCCGCCGCCAAAGTCTGGGCCGCCATTGCCTAGAGGCGCGCCACCGCCGCCTAGAGGGGCGATGCCGCCGGCTCGAGGCGAGGGCGGGCCGCCGTCAACTCGCGGCGAGGGAGCTCCGCGACCCGCGCCCCCTGCCAGGGACGGTCGGGCGTCGACCTTGGAGGCTAACACGCATGGTACGGGGCGTGGCCGCGACTATGGTCAGGGCCAGGCGGGCAATGGGTTCTCCGACGGCGGCCAAAATCCTTCACGGGGCCAGTGGGGTGATGACAGCTACGATGCCTACGGCGAGGGGCAGCACCGCGGTTCGTCCTCCACGGGCGGTGGCCGCGGCTACGCCTGACAGGGGGACGGCGGGGCCGGACGTGGATTCTACGGCCCTCCGGGTAATTTTGTCGAGGGTGCATCCGGGCCCAATTTTCGTCATCGTGGTGCCTATCGTTCCAACCGTGGAGGAAGGGGAGGTGGCAGGCGGCCACCTCCGCCGCGTCCTCCCCCACCCCCTGCTGCTGTGGACGCGACTTCGATGGAGACGGAGATCACCTCGGTGGAGGCCGCTGTGGTACCTGCATCGTCTACTCCGGACGTGGCCGTTGACTCGGCGCAGGTGCACGCTACGGCTATGGGTTCTGCGCCGCATCCTGTGATGAAGGCCCGGGATCCAGTGGTGGACAAGGCGCCCGACAAGTCCGAGGGTGAAAGAACCTCGAAGTGGGCGCGAAAGAAAGAGAAGCTGACTTGCTATCGCTGTGGTGAGCCAGGTCACTTCGTGGCTGACTGTACGACGGAGCTATGTGACTTATGTCTTAAGCCGGTGCATATATCAGGAGAGTGCCCCCTTATGCTGGGTCCGAAGCCAGGGGTGACTATTTATGGGGTTTGTTGCCAAGAGCTTATGTTCTTTGAGTCACCTGGCGTCACTACAATCACACATGCGATAGAGAGTTCAACTACAGGTGTGGTTAAAGTGACTAATGGCTTGTTGACGGAGGCACAAATTGTGCAGCGGCTTAGCGAGCTAGCTCCAGGGAACTTTCAGTGGGCTCCTATCAAGCTTGAGGATCACATCTATAAGGTTGATTTCCCTTCGAGGGAAGACTTGAACCGGCTACTTAAGTTTGGTATGTGCAGGGTGCCTAGCACTAATTGTATCCTGGAGTTTGAAGCGTGGAAACAGAAGGAACCAAAGGGTACACCATTACCCAAGCTTTGGGTTCGTTTTTTGGGGGCACCGCCTAAGCCTCTTAAGGATTTTCGGGTGACCTGGAGTCTTGGCTCTCTCATTGGTAAGACAGAACGGGTGGATATGCCTTTCACCCGAGCGCATGGTGTTGCGAGATTGCTCGTCAGTGTGGTGGATATTGAGATGATCCCAGATGTCGTGAGATGGACGCATGCGGGCATGATGTATAATCTGGACATTGAGTTGGAGGATACTCCTATGTTCCAGGAAGTGAACGGAGATATCGATATGGATACGGCTGAGGGTGATGATGGCTCGGGGAACAGGGAGAAGGGAGATAAGCGCACTTCGCGTGATGACTCTCACAGGTCTGGGGGGAAGTCTACGCCGGCAGCTGAGCCGGCAAAGGGAGGGCCGCAATCATCTACTCCCATGACTACTCTGAGATTTGGTTCATTTGGTGCTTCGTCGGCTCCCAGTCGCCTTTGGGGGGATAGGGTCGAGCGCGATGATCCTTCGGAGCGGGAGTTACCGCAAATCTTGTCGGCAGGATTCTCTGGGACTCGACAGGCTGAGATAGCCTTGGGTGAGATGGGCATCAGTTCGGGACAGGCGATCTCCGGGCAGCACTCTGCGTCGCCCGTTCTTAGGGTGGTTACCATGCCTGCGGTCATGGGGGAGGGGCGTCGTGGGCAGGAGGCCCTATGCCCTCCTCCTCCACCACGGATCTTTTCTCCGCTGAGTAGGTCGCCCTCTCCACGGGCGGTTTCCTCACCGGAGGTCGTGGGGGAGGGGCGTCGTGGGCAGGAGGCCCTTGGTCCCTCTCCTACACCGCAGGTCTCTTCTTCGCTGAGAAGGACACCTTCTCCAGCACGGCACGATGTGAAGTGCATGACTGAGGGTCTTGGGGAGCAGTCGGCTGCCCCGGAGGGGGGCAACCAGCAGCCCGCCCGGCCGCCCTCTCCTCCGACGTCGGCAGTTCGCCCTGTAGGGTGCCCAACAGAGGTTGGGATGCACTCAGAGAGGACACTGGAGGAGGTGATTGCTTTTGGAGGGATTCAGGACCCGACTTCCGGTGACAGGCGCGTTAGTCACTGGATTTAGGACCAGCCAGACGCAGATGACCTGCAGTTGGGGCGTGCCAGACGGGTGGCCAAACTTCGTGATATCGAAGTGACTACAGGTATGTCTGTTAATACGAGTTGTTCCATTCTTCATTTTCCTGAACAAGGTATTGTTGATAATGCGAGCAACCTAGGTATTTCTCTCGGGACTAATGGGAAAGATATTGCGAAATCAGTTAATGACTTGTTGGATTTAGAAGCTGAGAGAGCTTTAGATTTCATTCGTAACTTGGCGGCTGTGAAGCCTATGAATGATGATGAGATTAAAAACTTAGGAATTAATGCCCTTGAGAGTCTCTACAAGGATCTTGTGCCCGATTCGGGACGAGAAGATAAGATAGATGAATCGGGGCACGAGGAGTATATGGCTCCCTTGCAGCCGAATATCTCTTCTCAAACTGCGTCAGATCTTTTGAACACTGGAGAGGTGCAGGATAAACCAAAACGTTCCTGGAAGAGGAAGGTTTATCCTACATCGGCAGTGCGTAGAAGCGCGAGAGTGAAATTCAAGAAAAAAATTCCATGATGACAAATGAAAGGAATCTTTTGGAATAGCAGAGGTCTAGCTGACTTGGCTAAAAGAAGGTTTCTTGCGGAAGCGTCACTTGAATACAAACTTGACTTTGTTGCGTTAATGGAAACTGGTAGGGACAACTTTACTTCACAGTTTCTAGGCACATTGTCAGGCGGTGTCGATTTTGATTGGCACTGTTTGCCCCCACGAGGACGATCCGGAGGGATCTTACTTGGGGTTAAATGCGAGACGTTAGAGGTCTTGAACGTCGTTCAAGGATATTTTACAGTCAAGTTTCGAGTCCGATCGAAACTTGATGGGTTTCGATGGGCCTTAGTGGTTGTTTATGGAGCGGCGCAACCAGAACTTAAACCCGATTTCCTAGCGGACCTTGTAAGGGTCTGCGGGGATGAGAGGCTCCCGATCCTAGTGGGACGGGATTTCAATATTATCAGGAGAAGGGAAGAAAAAAATAATGACAACTTCGATGGAAGATGGTCATTTATGTTTAATACAATTATTGAGAGTCTGAATTTAAGAGAGATTGAACTTACGGGTAGACAGTTCACATGGGCGAACACACTACCAAATCCGACTTATGAGAAGTTAGATCGTGTCCTTACCAGTGTCGATTGGGAAACAAAGTTCCCTCTTGTAACTGTGCGGGCGTTGCAACGCGCTCTCTCAGATCATACGCCTTTATTGGTCGATTCAGGCGAAGCTACACATGTCGGCAATAAGAATACCTTTTCTTTCGAACTTAGTTGGTTCGAGCGGGAGGATTTTTTAGACATCATCGCAAGAGAGTGGTCCAAGGAGGTTGGTGGACACTCTCCTGTTGATCGATGGCAGAATAAAATTAGACACCCGCGGCAATTCCTGAGGGGTTGGGCTAGAAATGAAAGCGGGATTTACAAGCGTGAAAAGGAGAGACTTATTCAGCTGATCAATGACCTTGACTTGAAAGCTGAATCGAGATTGCTCAACATCGCTGAGCATGAGGCGAAAATTGAGGCCGAACATAAACTTCGGGTTCTTAGAGAAGAGGAAATGAAATGGGCCCTAAGAGCTAAGGTGCTTAAAGTGGTCCAAGGGGATGACAATACTCAGTTTTTCCACATGATAGCAAACGGGAAACATAGAAAAAAAATCATTCAGCTAGAACAAGATGAAGGTACGGTAGTTGGGCATGAGAACCTGAAGCTGTACATTTCAAATTACTACAAAACACTCTTTGGACCTCCCGAGGACAACTTCGTGTCACTCGATGAGCTCGCGGTTGGAGACATACCCCAACTTCGGACAGATGAAAAATGAGATTTTATCTGCACCGTTTACTGAGAAAGAGGTGTTTGAGGCGGTTACACAAATGAAGCACAATAAGGCACCCGGCCCAGATGGGTTCCCAGCAGAATTTTATAAGAACTGTTGGCACATTATTAAGGGTGACCTCTTACCGATGTTCCATGATTTGTTCAATGGTCATCTCCAGCTTTTTCACCTTAACTTTGGTACGATTACGTTGTTACCAAAGAAGGAGGAAGCAGTGCGCATCGAGCAGTTTAGGCCTATTTGTCTTTTGAATGCGAGTTTCAAAATTTTCACTAAAGTCGGCACAAATAGGTTGACGCAGATCGCCCATTCGGTGGTGCATCCGAGTCAGACTGCTTTCATGCCCGGGAGACACATCCTAGAGGGGGTTGTTGTCTTACACGAAACACTGCATGAAATCCATTCCAAGAAGTTAGATGGGGTTATATTCAAGGTGGATTTCGAAAAAGCCTATGATAAGGTCAAATGGCCCCTCCTCCAACAGGCTATGCGAATGAAGGGTTTGCCGAACCCTAGCGGAGACAAGTAGACTCCTTTATTCAAAAAGGTAGCGTGGGGATTAAAGTGAATGATGACATAGGTCATTATTTCCAAACCTACAAAGGCTTAAGACAGGGGGATCCGATGTCTCCGGTCTTGTTCAACATTGTGGCAGATATGTTGGCAGTCCTGATAGGTAGGGCCAAGGATAAAGGGCAGGTAGGTGGACTCGTCCCTCATCTAGTTGATGGGGGAGTATCCATTTTACAATAGGTGATGACACTATCATCTTCATGGAGCATGACCTCGCGAAGGCTAGGAATATGAAACTGATCCTTTGCCTTTTCGAACAATTGTCAGGTCTAAAAATAAATTTTCATAAGAGTGAATTGTTCTGCTTTGGACGAGCTAAAGAGGAACAAGATGCTTATAGACAATTGTTCGGTTGTGAAATGGGTTCTTTGCCATTTCGTTACCTTGGGATTCCGATTCACCATCGGAAGCTTTCCAATAAAGAATGGAAATGTATCGAGGATCGTTTTGAAAAAAAACTAAGCTGCTGGAAGGGCAAGCTTATGTCTTACGGAGGACGGCTCGTGTTAATAAACTCGGTATTAACTAGTATGCCTATGTTCCTTCTATCTTTCTTTGAAGTGCCTGTAGGGGTACAGAAAAGGTTAGATTTTTATCGATCCCGATTCTTCTGGCAAAGTGATGAGGCTAAGACGAAATATAGATTATTGAGGTGGGACATCATTTGCAGGCCCAAAGACCAAGGTGGACTAGGGATTGAAAATTTGGAAATCAAAAACAAATGCCTACTTAGCAAATGGTTATTTAGGCTATCTACCGAGTCGGATGGTATGTGGGCACAGATCCTTCATAACAAATACCTCCAAACTAAATCCCTAGCTCAGGTCACCGTAAGGCCTACCGACTCGCCGTTTTGGAAAGGGCTGATGAGAACGAAAGACACTTTTTTCCGCAGAGTGAAATTCGTTGTTGGAGACGGTAGAACCACCAGATTCTGGGAGGATACTTGGCTAGGAGATGTGCCTCTAGCTCTTCAGTATCCCACGTTATATAATATTGTGCAACGTAAGGAGGCTTATATTGCTACAGTATTACAATCGTCTCCGTTGAATATTCAATTCAGGAGGTCCCTTGTGGGGGAACGCTGGACCTCCTGGTTGCATCTGGTGCGAAGGTTGATGGATCAACTTTCAGACCAGCCAGACGAATTTCAATGGAAGTTAACTCAGAACGGTGCGTTTACGGTGAAATCTATGTACCTGGATTTAATTAACTCTGGCCCAATCCCGAGATCAAACCATATATGGAAAATTAAAGTGCCGCCGAGAATCAAGATTTTCATGTGGTTTGTACACAAGGAAGTGATTCTCACTAAGGATAATCTTCTGAAGCGAAGATGGGTCGGCAGCCCTCGATGTTGTTTTTGTGCCCAGGATGAGACAATACAACATCTCTTCCTTGACTGCCCCCTAGCCAAGATCCTATGGCGCTCGATTCATATAGCCTTTAATATTAGTCCTCCCACTAGCATTGCAATGTTGTTTGGGACATGGCTTACTGGTGTGGAGCCAATTACTGCGGGACGTATTCGGATAGGAATATGCGCATTAATCTGGGTTATATGGAACTGCAGAAATGATATGATCTTTAATAGAAAAAACTTTACTAATTTTTTGCAGGTTATCTTCAGAGCTACCGCTTGGATCCGTATGTGGTCGTCACTCACTCATACGGACTGCAGGGAGCTTTTGGTTACTGGGTGCAACCGGTGGGAGACGGTAGCACGGGATATCTTCAACCGGTTTGGATGGCGGTCCACTAATAGGATAGGTGTTTAGTCCCTGAGTCCTATGATTTGCCGGTTGTGGCTTATTGTCTTTTCAGTTTCGAGGTTGATTTTTGCTCCTTTTGCGAGCTGTACTGAACTGCAGACTTGATTGTTCTTTATTTCGTCTTAATAAAATGGTTGTATGCATCATGTTGATGCAGAGGCCGGGGTTATCCTCCTTTTCAAAAAAAAAAAAACTCAATGGAGCTCACTCTTGGCACTTCAATTTTGCAAGAGTCAACAGGTGACAGAAGGATGCCACCTAGGCTGACAAAGACGGTGCTAGCCTGCTAGGCGAAGATGTCGAGCTAGGCAAGGCACCAGTACACTGGGGTCTGTGACCCAGGCAGTGGTGATTGTTAAGATCCTGAATGCGCAAGTTGGCTAATTATTTGACTGAAATAATTTACTACTTTAGAGCTGCCACGTGCAGGGATAAGGGCACGCTAGCTAGGGATTAGGACCCGATGAATGGCAACCACTTCACTGTTGTTCATGATACCAAAAGAAAGAGAAGTTCTCATGCTTTATACTTTTAACGGGGTTTTGTGAAACCTGGGGTTAAGGGCTACTAGCCAATCACTGCAGTTGTGAACTTGTGATAGTAAAAAATCACGTGACTTGAAATTTAGTAACACTATTGTGTTAGTAAGTATTTCGGGAACAAGTGGCTCAAATGCAAGCCAAGTTTTTGCTAGTTGAACTAAATGAATATTAAGGTATACCACTCCAATCTGTTGTGCACAAGAGGTTACGAGGGAATTATCTCATGGTTATGTTGAGAGTAAATTCCATTTTTTTTTACCCTCCCTTCTGTTATTTTTGACTGAGATTACCCCATTTAAGCAATTTTCAACCGTATTACCCCATTTCACTAAACTTGTGCCGCATTTTACCCACTTTAATATTTGAGCACGAGTTGTTAATTCAATTCTAGATTGATAGTTACGCATACTTTTAGGACCAGTTTACAGTTGATCCTAATTGGAGGCTTGATGCTTTCATGGAAGCTGAAGAGATATAGATATGTGGCACAAGTTAGAACAAAAAGCAAGTTACATCAGTTAATATGCATAGAGATATACATAGATATATTTTCTCATATAGCAAAGACCTACAGCGTGTAGGTTTTTATCTTCTCGACAGATTTGTGCATGCCATTTGCATAGCGGAACATGGAGTTCTATATAAAATTGTAATTATCATGAACAAATAATAGGCTTACACATCAGGCATATATTAGTACTGGTGCAAGATATTCATTTTCTTTGGACAATAGATGATGATACACGTAACCATCCTGAATTCTGGTGCAAGATATGCGTTATTCATTTTGTAGTTCATATCTTTGTCCGTTCAATATTATATCAGTCGAATGTTCTGATCTGCGTAAACAAGGTAGTGTTACCCAAGGAGCGACTTACTATTGGAACCAGACGGCACGTACTAGGTATATGTACCCGAACAGTGGCTTGTCGTCGGAGAGCAACCTAATTTGCACATCATAGGTAGAAGTACCTGAAATGCTCAAAAATTCAAAAGGGTACAATGTCACGCATGTTTTGTTAAATGGGGTAAAAAGGATGAAAATCGGCTAAACGGGGTAATCCCTGTAAAAATGACAAAAGAGGGGGTAAAAAAAATAGAATTTATTCTAATGTTGAAGCTGGCAGATGGAATGTTATCCAAGACCAATGTATGTAGGGAGCTGAAATGCTGGAGGTGACCACACTTTTTTGCCAGTTGTTAACGATGAAATTGTGACTTTCCCATTGGTGGGTGAGGCTGATATAGTGGTGAGGTTGCCTGTATGTAGAATAATGTACCATGTGTTAGTTGTTACCAACACATTTTGCTAAGTTAGCTAACATTTTAGGCGATAAATTCTTTGTTGCAATACTGCACGTGGATGGTTGGAGATTCTCGCAATATGCAATCAATGAAATGTGAGCAAAATGTTTTTGCAAAAAAAAGTGAGCAAAATTATGTTTATGTAATCAGTCCATATTTTCCAAATCCTTCACAGTTCTAGGTATTTTTTTTAGAGCTTATATCTATCTTTTATTCAATCTGTGAAGCTTCATAACTTTAATTCCAATGATTCAGAAAGAGCCTATGTTTAAAAAGGAAATTAGAGCAGCAGCGTTGAAGAAACTTGGGAGTTGCTATTTCAAGAAAAGGATTATCGATTGGCAGTAAAAGGCTACAGTAAGGTATATTAAAGCATCATTCATTTCATTTGTATTGTATATTACGCTAAAATGGCTTGCATAGCTCTCAATTTGAAGCAATCAATGTTCTTATTACGCGCGCGTGCACACACACACATGCACACACATGTGCACACGCACACGCGCGAGTTATTTTGTTACTATTCACAGAACGCATTGAATTCTCTCCATTCAGTCGCTGAACTGCATCTTCACGTTTATTGTTTGAACGAGGCGTGTAATATACCATTGGAAAGCTGTGGGGAAGGAGATCACGTCTCATGTAGAATTGTTTTACAAAATTATCACGGTTTAAGAGCAGTTTTGAAAACAATGATTTTTTTCTGTTGAAAAACATAAGACGTAATTTTGATTGCATTTTCAAATGGTTTGTTGGAAAGACGCAAATGACATGACATTGGGAAGCGGCTGCAAACGACGATTTTCATGTGGTAAGTTTCCCAAGTTCCTTACGGTTTAAAAGTAATTTGAAAATGGTGGATTTTTTTACCGAAACGACCTAAACATATTTTTGTGTTAGTTTTCATAAAGTTTGTCAGAATGCAACAAATGATATGGCGTTGGCAAGCTATGGGAAAGGCGAAGCATTTTTGTATAGAATGTTTTCCCAAATTCCTCATGGTTTGAATTCAAATTTGAAAAGATTGAAATATTTTTCGAACGTGGAATTATAGAGAAGTTTCTCGAAATGGGGAAATTGATATACCGTTGGAACTTGGAAAGCTATTGAAAATGCTAAAAATTTCATGTTGAAAGTGTTCTCAAAATCCTAATTGGTTGAGCAAACTCTCTTTGCGATGAAGCCGTCAAAGGCTCCGGGCGCCGATGGGTTTAATGTTGGCCTCTACCAGCACCATTGGCACCTTATCCATGATGATGTTACAATGGCTGTACTGAGCTTCCTTGAGGGGGGAAATATGCCGGAGGTGGTGAATAAGACGGTAACTGTGTTAGTTCCGAAGTTTAAAAGCCCGAGGAATATCACTCAATTTCGCCCGATTTCCTTGTGCATTGTGATTTATAAGCTATGCTCTAAGGTTTTGGCTAATCGGTTACGTGAATCCTTGATGAATTAATTGCTGAAGAGCAGAATGCTTTTGTGCCTGGGAGGCTAATAACAGACAACGTACTAACGGCGTATGAGCGTGTTCACTCGATGAGAAGGAAGAGAGGTAAACAAGGCTGCGTATGACTAGGTAGAGTGAGCTACCTTCAAGGAGTAATGCAACTGGTTTTGCAGAAGAGTGGGTGTCTCTTATCATGGGATGCGTCTCCACGATGAGTTTCTAGGTAAAGGTGAATGAGAAGCTCCTCCTATCGTTCAGACCATCGAGGGGCATTATCAAAAAAGGCTTTCGCCCCGCTTTATATATAAAGCAACGATCAACAGCACCCGGTACAAACGCACACCCCCACAACACACGCGCACACACACCCAAGGCATGATACATAGGTGCTGAGCGCAGCAACACCATCCCTAGCACTACAAGAGCAGCCGGGGGCTACAGTCGTGAACACGCCACCGCGAAGAAGTGAAGCTGCATATGACGAACCGTGGGCTCCAAGGCGGCGCCTTAATGAAGGGGAACGACACCGGAGCGCCGCCACCGCCCGATCTGAGGATCAGAGTTTCCCCTGGAGCAACACGACGGGCAATGAGAGCCGCGACGATGCCTTCAAGAAGGGAACGAGCTTCGCCGCCGCCGGTCCGTCCGAAGATAGAGCAGGTTTTCACCCCGGCCACCACTCACCGCCACCGAACACCACACCCCGGCTACCACGCCGCCCACACAGCCGTGGCAATCGGGCAGCACCAAGCCATGGGCTCTGCCCATGAGCACCGCGGACCCACCACCAGGGCCGCCGCCCCGGCATCCAAGACCTTGACACCACCTCACCCGAGATCCGCCGCTACCCCAACCGAAGATACGAGCGGAAAGGACCCGCCTTTCGCACCTCTGGGCTGCCCCCAGTGCCGAGACCCAAAGGCCGGCCAAAACTGGCCTCCATCAACCCGTCTTGCGGCACTGGGCACGAGACGAGCTCGGTCCTGCCGCCGGGCACGAGACGAGCATGGTCCTGCTGCCGGGCGCGAGACGAGCTCAGTCCTGCTGCTGGGCGCGAGACAAGGTTAGTCCTGCTGCCGGGCGCGAGACGAGCTCAGTCCTGCTGCCGGGTGCGAGACGAGTGCTGGACCGCATCTAGGGGAGGGCCAACCATCGACGAAGATAGCGGCCGGACGCCGAGGAGATGGATCGAAGGTCAAACCGGGCCGCCTACAAATGAGCCGACGCCGAAAATCCAGCCGCCACCGCAGCCGACCCGCCGAGCTGCCGTGATGCCGGCGTGGCGAATGGAAGCCGCCACTCCCGGAGGGCCGAGTCGCCTCGCCGCCGCCGCCCACAGCCGAAGCAGCAGCCACGCCGGGCCGTTGCCCCACCCCGCGCCGCCCGCCGGAAAACGCCATATCCGGCCGGCACGCACCGCCACCACCGCCACCAACCCGCGCCACCCAAGGTCGCCGTCCAACCTCCACCAGCCACCACTGCCACCGGAGCTACAGCGACAGCCGGCCAGCACCGCGCCATGTCTCCAGGAGACGCGCCCCACCAGCAAGCAGGCCGCGATGCCGCAGAGCCCGCCGGCCGCCGTCGCCGGGCGGAGATCCGCCGCGCCGTCGCGCCCTACCCTAGTGCGGCGTCCCGGCCCACCGAGCTTGGCCCGCGCCAAGCCCCCTGGGGGTGGGGAGGAGAGAGGGGGAGGCGGGGGCGCGACCGGCGGCTAGGGTTCCCCCCGTCGCCCATGGGAGCGAGGGAAGGAGGGGCGAGCCTCGAGTGAGTTTTTTTTTCTCGAGGGGCATTAGGCAAGGAGACCCAATATCCCCTTATCTTTTTCTCCTTTACGGGGAGGGGCTCTCTTGCATGCTCAAGAGTTATGATGGAGGATGGATCTATAGAGGCATTTGTGTGGGAGTGTATGCGCCGTGGATCTCTTGTTGTTGATTGTGTGGGTTTTCTGTAAGCTGATGGGCGTAGTGCAACACTTCTCAATGAAATTCTTGAAGCTTACTGCCTTGGTTCGGGGAAGTCGGCGAATAAAAAATAGATTTCATTTTCTTCAGCCCTAATAGTGGCACGTCATCAAGGAGAGGGGTCCAAAATATACTGCAGATTCAAAGGGAAGCCCTCTTTGAAAAATATCTTGGTTTTCCATCCGCTGTAGGAAGGGTCATGGAGCCACAGTTCGAATATATTATAGAGATCTTGTTCCAAGATGGACGAGTTCCAACCACGAGGAGATCAATTGTTGGCGGCTTTGGACCTTCTTGTTCAAGAGCAAATCACGACACTGGCTAGAGAGAGGAGGAAGGCTCCAGAATCGGGATGGGCTAAAATAACCTGTGATGGAGGAATATGTATGGTTCAACGTTGTGCTGGTGTTGGTTTGGTCGCTAGGTACCATAAAGGGAGATTTGTTTGCAGCAGGTGCATCAAGTATAATGCTATCTGTAATCCGTTTGCTATTGAACTATTGGCGTGTCAAGATGCATTGCTCTTTGCTATCCAAATCGGCTATGATGATGTGATCAATGAAACGGATTGTCAAGATGTGGTGATGCTTTGGCAGTCTCAAAGCGATAAGTCTCTTGGCTTCCATATTTTTAGAGAGATGAATTCTCTTCTATCGGACCTGCGGGGATTCAAATTTCTATCTGCTAGGAGGAGTGCTAATACAACCGCTCATGCTGCGGCGAGAGAGGTTTTGAATCAGGATCCTCAAATGCTCTCTCTCGCCGAATGCGTCGAGAGCACCCGAGCATCTTGGATGCAATTTCGACGGAAAAACAGCACGTACAAACTCTCCTATTATTGAATATAGTGACTAGAGGGCGAATTCTAAAAAACTGGTTAAATGTAATTTCAAAGGCAGTGAGTCTGTACGTGCTGTTTTCCTATCCTAGAACTGAGCTCTGTGTGGCTTTGAACTGCGGACGTGGCACGGTTCAAATTTCACTCTATTTTTTAGATGTTTTTTTGCTCGTAGCTCGTCAATGGATTGTTGAAATTGAGTAAATAATATACCGTTGGAAAGCTGTTGATAAGGAGAAACTTTTTATGTTGAACATATTTTAAATTTGCCATGGTTTAAGAGCAGATTGGAATACGGTGAAATTCGAATCTAATGACATACACCGAACTTTTGAACAGTTTGTCGGAATAAAGCATATAATATGCTGTTGGAAAGGTGTTGAGTAGGAGCAAGTTTTTCATGTTGAACATTGTTTCGAATTCATGATGGTTTAAAGTAGTTTCGAATATGGTAAAAATGTCATCAAATTCTTTTTTGAACCCTAAAATGAATAGTCTACTTCTCTGACCAGATTTTCTGAACTGCACCAGGATGTGATGTGTTTTACTTTATTTGCATCCGGACTTCATTTGTTGTCATCTTCGAACCTCCACGGTTTATCTCCATGAAATGCTTGAATTTTTTGCAATGATGTTTTGTTTTTGTTTTCATTTTTCATTTTTCCTTCTTCGTACTTTCTAGGATATCTTGTATGAACTCCCTAGATTTTATACCTGTGAACTTTCTCGAGTTCTTTTCGGTAAAATCTCTTGATTTTGTATTTGAATATACAACAACGACAGTCCAGACTTCTCATGTCTTCTATGTTGAACTTTCGTGAAACAACCAAATTGTCGATGTTTTTTTCATTTTTTCATTTTTGACTGTATTACCGTTTCTCTTGATTTTGAACTTAAGGTTTTTCTTTCCATGAACTTCCCCACGTTTTTCTTAGTGAGTGGCCGCGGCAGAGGGATTGTTAAGGCCCCATTCGGAAGCTCTCCACGAGTCAGCTTCCCGAACGAGCCAAGTGAAGCCACCCCGAACGCTCTGTCTCCAAGAAGCCAGCTTCAGGAGAAGTAGAGCCACGCAGTGCAAATTTTTGAAGCAGCGATTGCCCAGCTCCTGGAAAACGAGAAGCGGGAGTTGCTCCAAATTACCAAGGAAATGCCCTTCCAATGTGACTACGAATCGTTTTCCTCTCGCTACAGGGATGCACACACTGTTTTCTCCACCAAGTCGCTGCCGAACGCTCGCCCACTCCCACGAGAAGCCAGCTAGCAGTAGCTCCACGAGAAGCTGGCTTGTTTGCGAAGCTGGAGAGCTTGCGAACGGGCCCTAAGTTTCATGCACTAGCCAACGCAAACAAAATTTCAAAGTAATGGAAAAGGCTAGGCAATCCACACATACACTTCAACACCCCTCTCACGTGTGACTCGGGGAGGCCAACACGTGCATAAATATCTCAGAGGTATGGCTCAATAGGCCTATACGTGGGCACAAAGAGGGCAACAACAATTTTCTGAATAAATTTCGAAAGCTAGGACTCGAACTTGAGACCTACGACTCTGATACTATGTTACGTTTCATGCACTAGCTAACACAACAAAAAGGCCGAACTGATGGAAAGGGCTAGACAATCTACATATACACTTCAACACCCCTTCTCACGTCTTACTCGGGGAGGCCAACACGTGCATAGAAATCTCAGGGGTATGGCTCAAGTGGCCTATACGTGGACAGAGAGGGGGTAACAACAACTTTTTGAATAAATTGCGAAAGCCATGACTCGAACTTGAGACATACGGCTCTGATACCATGGTAAGTTTCATGCACTAGCCAACGCAACCGAAAGTTCGAACTGATGGGAAGGGCTAGGAAATCCACATATACAATTCAACAGTCTTAAGCGCGGCGTTGCTTGATCTAGTTTGTAGGGCGTGGCTTGCACCTGCATGTGATCTAGGATGGTACAGGGGATTCATCCAGATGTAGCATGGGAGTGTCATCTTGTAAGTGTCACCTTCGATCTGCCGCTCTTTGCATGGGAGGCCAATGATTGCGTCATCACATCATTGGAGTGCTGGCCTTGCATGTGCTCATCTAATGCATGGTGGCTCGATCTACTAGATCGCAGCCTAGGATGACAATGTTGCGGTGTCAATGGCGGCATGTGTTGGATCGAAGGTGCCCTTGGACATCACGATCTTGGGAGGACGATGTGGTGTTTCTGAAGGGTCACTTGCTTGGGATTTTCATGGCACGGGTTAACCTCATCTCTGGGTGGATCAGTGGACCACACCGCATTTCCAAGCTTTTGCTGCCATGGTTATCGATCGTGTGACAATTTTCACGCGAGGATCGTCCGTTTGAGCATTTGCCTGTTTGGTCGGCTAGTGGTGGTGGAAACACATGGCACCAACAGTTTGGTGGTGCGTCTCGAGTACTCCTTCACGAGCTTCGGGATGAAAATCCATAGGTCTGATCTTAGCTAGTTGTACTAGGCAATGGCAATGTTTACGTGTCGTTTCCTTCTTGAAGGCATTGCTTGGACTTGATCTTCGGAGTGAAAGCCCATTATCTGGCCTTCAATGGTTGGATCTGGCAACAGAGGTGTGGTGCATCGTTCCCTTTCTAGCGGCCTTGTTGAAGAAGCTCTTGCAGTTCGGCTATTGTCAGTGGCGGTGGTTGGTCTTGTTGTGTGTTTCTATGTGTTGTCATTCGCTTCGGCGTGACATTTTGGGGTCATGCTTTCGTTTTTCCTTTTTCTTTTTTTGGTAATAATTTGGTTGTGTGAATCCTTGATGTTTTGACTCACTCTTGATATCGTGTTGGTGCATAGGCTTGGTGTAATTGGTATAGTTTTTAATAATAATATATCAGAAATCTTGTCTGGAGACCGCTCCATTTTATGGGAAATACCAATGACTCACGAACCATTCTACCATGATCACGCGGACGCAATTTCAGGGAGGGTTTGGCGGTTTTCCTAGAGGGACGGTTATCCCAATTTTTTCGAAAGTCGGTAGAGCGAGCGGTTTTCTTGGAGGTTCGATCGGTAGGTGGTTTTGTAGTGGAATTAACGTAAAATATTGCGTTCGCCATATGATTCAAACTTCGATCGCTTGGTAAGCGCCTTAGCCAACTAACCAAATCACTCACTACTTAGTTGTTGTTTAGATTGAAGGCAGTCCTCCTATTTAATCCGTTAGTCTCTACTATAGTAGCTATTACCTTCGAACTTCTAATCAAACCGGGCAAACTGGCGAACAAGCAACCTGGTCGGTTCACTTAAAGCTCCAACGCATACTCCAGTCTAAGTGGAGTTGAGTGGACAAGAAGTCTCGAGTTTTCACCTTCTTTCGCGCCAAATTGTGGAAGAGGGAAGGGGAGAGGATACGCCGTCCCGCTCGATGGCCATCGCTATGCATCACTTGGTCTGGTCTGTGGCTCATCGGCGAGGGAAACGATTTGATGGCGGTCTGGACCCACTTGGGGGAAGGCGATGGTAGTGGGAAAAGGTATGTACCCACTTGGGGACGCTGTAGTGGAGAGAAATAGTGGAGTACCATGCCCAGCGGGAAACTCTTATAGTTACCAGGCTGCGGGAGACTGTAGTTACCAAGCTGCCCATGCTATAGCTACAACATGAGACAACTATAGTTACCGGCTTCCGGTGCTATAGTTACCAATATGAGACAGATATAGTCATCACGCTACCCGTGCTATAGTTACCAACATGAGACAACTATAGTTATCAGCTGCCTGTGCTATAGTTACCAACATGAGACAACTATAGTTATCAGCTGCCCATGCTATAATTACCAACATGTTAACTATGTAGTTACCTAGTTGCATATACTACAGTTACCAACATGGGATCTAGTTCTGAAGGTCTCGTCACAACTGATTTAATGGTGAAAACGGATTTTGAATTGTGACATTAGCTTTTGGCCTCTAGCGCATGCATGTGCATGTGACGAGGGGGAGGGGGAACCATTTGGATCTATCCATATATTCCTAATGTTTGCCCCATATCACACCTTAATAAAAAAAAGTTCAGGACAGGACGCGCGAGGGTCCCTACCCACATGCTATGAGGCCTATATTATGTAGAATAGGACATTTTTGGACTTCCACTCTTCTATCATACTTCCTTTGTCCCTAAATAGGTGGCATATAAATTAAGTTAAAAAGTCAATTATGAATAAATACATTATGAAAATAAATCTAATAGTGGATATATTGATACTGATTTGGTATATTTTATCTTCATATTTTTGTATATAACTATATATGTGTGGTCAAACTCAGAAAGCATTGACTTTTTGACTGAATTTATACGCCACCTATTTGGGGACGGAGGAAGTATAACTATAAGAGTTACTGTCTTGTTGGATAAAAAAGCAACTCGAAGCCCACTTTTTCAAAGAAGACCCATGGAAAAGTAATTTACTCACAGTGCTTTATCGTGATTCACACATGGTATGACTTCATTATTTTGCTGTACATTTAGTAATTTTGTGTTAGGTAAACCGGCTTTGTTTTCCAGACTTGCTGATTCATAGTTCGGTTATATACTGGCTCAACTATCTATGCATACTATTAGGAATCTTTCTGCATCAATGTTTAGCAATGTGCGAACTTCCTATTTAAGTGCCACAGATTCTTAACTGTTTTTTTTTTTATGCCCACTGTTGATTTTCCTTGCTGGTTGTAGGCCATGCAGCTTAATCTTGACGATGCAACCTTGTTCTCAAACAGGAGCCTTTGCTGGCTTCTCATGGGCGAAGGAGGCAAGGCCTTGGTAGATGCTAACCAATGCAGAACAATGCGCCCTGACTGGCCAAAGGCTTGTTACCGGCAGGGCGCAGCTCTGATGTTACTGAAGGTTACTTAGAAGATACTGTTGACAGTTCTTTTTTTCGCTTGGTTCTGCAAATTGATTTTTATTATTCACTTGTTGTATCATCAGGATTACGAGGGTGCAAACGAGCGATTCTCGGATGGACTCAAGTTGGACCCAGGGAATGCTGAGATTGAGCATGCTTTACGGTATCCCATCTGCCTCTTTGATTACACTATGCCTTTTTTGACGAAGACCTTGCATTTTTTGGCCAACTGGTTAGGCTCATGCCCTTGCGTACAACTTGTGAAGATATTGACTTTCAGTCTTGGAAAGCAACTACACGTACTATTATCTAGCAATGCCATTTGTAATATGCTTAAAACACATCAAGTACCCTTGATCTACCACCTTGTCTTCAGCGTGAATCTGGGAATCAAGTTGAATGGAGTTTTCTCAGAAATACTATGCTAAAGCTTGGTTTTACTCATAGATGGGCAGAATTGATGATGACATGTTTAAGATCTGTGAAGTACAGGGTTTGGTTTAATGAGCAAGAAACTTAATCCTTTACTGCCTCGTATGTATAGTAAATAACTTAGTAATTTCTTATGAGGTTGACTGTCGATTTTATTAAGAATAGGAGCTATGCATGTCCTCTTATCAACATATGTGGCCGTGCAATGGCGCCTAAAAAGTTGTAATATGTACACAATTATGCAATTCCAAATCTGTAACAGTTCTCCTTGGACTATGCTACAGGGAAGCAATGGAGAGCCTGACGATGTCTGGGATCAGCAAAGCCAAGTGACTATTTGGATGTCGGCCTGTCACAGGGGAATAAATTGAAGGCTTTTGGCATGTGTTTCGCCTTTTCTGCGCAGACTCTGGTTTCCTGAACTAAGTATTTCCTTTCGAAATTCAGTATCGTGTCTGGTGAAGCATTGGTGTGGCGTCAGTTGCAATCTATTGTGTACGTGTGTGTATATGTATCTTTATTTACCTCCCAGCATGGCCATGGCCCAATACTTCAAACGCAATGGAGCTCAGCCTAGTACGATTGTGTCATGCGTGGTCTATTCAACGTACTGATCCATCCCGGCCATGGTCAGAGTTCGAAATTGAGGTATCGGAGGGATCGAGACAGCTCTACCGTACGGCGACACACTGGACGGTCGGGGATGGAATGCGCACCCGATTCTGGGAAGACCGATGGCTGGACGGCTTGCGGGTGCAAGACCTAGCACCGACGGTCTATGATATGGGGCGGCTGTCTGTCAACAGTTTTTGTCCAAAAGGACCATCTGCCCAACGGAATTGCCAGAAAAGACCCCCTCTAGATGAAATTGGCAGAAAAGACTCCCTGGCCTTGGCGGCAGGCGTGCCAGCCGACACGTGGCACCTGCCGCCACGCCCGGAGCTGTTCATGACTATGTTCACGCGGGGGACGGTTTTCGCACAGCAAAACGGCAACGGGGATGAGTGAGCAGTGGTGCCGCCTCCGGCCGTGGCGGCAACACTGTTCACATGGGTGAACAGTAATTTCGAAAAAAAATCAAAACAGTTGCAAAAAAAATAAAAAAAAACTGAAATTTTGCACCCACTTAGAACACTCGATTGTCTTTGCTGTAAAAAAAATTCAGTTTTTTTTGAATTTTTTCGAAGTACTGTTCACCCTGCATGAACAGTGCTGCCCCGCCACGGCCGGAGGTGGCAACACTGTTCACTCGCCCCCGTTGCCGTTTTGCTATGCGAAAGCCGTCCCCCACGTGAACATAGTTGTGAACAGTGTTGCCGCCTCCGGACGTGGCGGCAGGTGCCACGTGTCGGCTGGCGCGCCTGCCGCCATGGCCCAGGGGGTCTTTTCTGCCAATTTCATCTAGAGGGGGTCTTTTCTGGCAATTCCGTTGGGCAGGTGGTCCTTTTGGACAAAAACTCGTCTGTCAAGGCATCACGGACAGTCTCTCAGGCTCTATTTGACTCAGACTGGGCTAGAGACGTGGGACCTGAGTTATCTGCGCATGCGCTTCATGAGTACTTGACTCTTTGGGATCGATTGGACCATGTTCACCTAAACCATGAGGTGGTGGATTCCGCTACATGGGCATGTGAGATGAGTGGGCAATTCTCGGCTCGATCGGCATACCAAGCAAAATTTATGGGGTGGGAGATCATACCCACAACAGAGTTTACCTGGAAATCGAGGGCGCCGCTGAGATGCCGTTTCTTTGCATGGCTAGTGCCGCAAAACAGATGTTGGACCTCCGATAGGCTGGCCAGAAGAGGGCTGGATCACCAGGAGGCGTGCCCTTTCTGTGATCAGCACGAGGAGAGCATCGGGCATATCCTACTCCACTGCGTCTTCGCACGGGAGGTTTGGTCCATCGTTTGCTCCGCGATGGGCATGCCTAGCTGGGTGCCACGACCGGGATTGACATTAGCGGATTGGTGCATCAACACTCACGGCCTTGGACCTAGGAAGAAGGATGGCGGATTGTGTCATGCGTGCATCAAAACTCATGACCTAGGGACTATGGAATTGTAGGCGCGATCGTTCGTCGCATCGAGGAAGAAGGACGTACTTGGAGCAAAGTAGGAATCCTCAAAGGAGAAGTGGAGCCTCTATTTGGAGCGCTTGCGAGGTGGACAAACGAGAGTAGTTAGCATATCGTTTCCTTGTATCGGTGGAGTTGGACCACATGTAATCATTACCATGTAAAACCAACGTGGAGGGGCTCTTCTTCCCCATCCTTTCTTCTAATATAAAGTACGCACACTCGTGTGTAGCATGGGAGCAAAGGGACGGACCCTTTGCTCCTACCCGAACGGACTCTGCTGTAATAGGTCAAATTTTGGTCATCTTCAGATCAACACCAAATTTTGCCAGCAGGTGGACATGCCCATCCTAGTGCCCCACACAAAGTTTCAACGCATTCGGACACCGAACGCATGTTGCGTCACGTCCGAGCAGTGTTTTAGGGTTTTTCGGCAGGGAAAACCGTAGAAAATGCATACAGTCTCAAAATACACTAAAAATTGGCATGCATGCTTCTCATGTGGATACAAGGTCATATAAAAACTTTGGGTCCATTTGAAGGATGTCGAAAAAAAGTCCTTCCGGACGGACCCTTTACTCCTAACCGAACGGCCTCCGCTGTAATAGGTCAAAGTTTGGTCATCTTCAGATCAATACCAAATTTTGCCAGCAGGTGGGCATGCCCATCCCAGTGCCCCACGCAAAGTTTCAACGCTTCCGGACACTGAACGCACGTTGCGTCACGTCCGGACAGTGTTTTAGGGTTTTTCGGCCGGGAAAATCGTAGGAAATGCATACAGCGTCGAAAATCACCGAAAATTGGCGTGCATGCTTCCCATGGTCACTCTAATGCATGAATTTTTTTTGGGCCCGTTCGATGAAAGTGAGAAAGAGGCTTGCATCGCAGGCACAGTTGCGTCCATACTGAAACCCGTGCCTACCACATGAAGTACGTGAGCACATTCACGGAATGTACCCAACTTTTGCATGCGTGTGTGAACGCCCATCCCCATGCCCCACGCAAAGTTTCAACGCTTCCGGACACCGAACGCACGTTGCGTCATGTCCGGGCAGTGTTTTAGGTTTTTCGGTCGGGAAAATCGTAGGAAATGCATACAGTGTCGAAAATCACCGAAAATTGGCGTGCATGCTTCCCATGGTCACTCTAACGCGTGAATTTTTTTTGGGCCCGTTCGATGAAAATGAGAAAGAGGCTTGCATCGCAGGCACAGTTGCGTCCATACCGAAACCCGTGCCTACCACATGAAGTATCTGAGCACATTCACGGAATGTACCCAACTTTTGCATGCGCGTGTGAACACCCATCCCGATACCCCACGCAAAGTTTCAACGCTTCCGGACACCGAACGCACGTTGCGTCACGTCCGGGCAGTGTTTTAGGGTTTTTCGGCCGAGAAAATTGTAGGAAATGCATACAGTGTCGAAAATCACCGAAAATTGGCGTGCATGCTTCCCATGGTCACTCTAACGCGTGAAAAAAAATTGGGCCCGTTTGATGAAAGTGAGAAAGAGGCTTGCATCGCAGGCACAGTTGCGTCCATACCGAAACCCGTGCCTACCACATGAAGTACCTGAGCACATTCACGGAATGTACCTAACTTTTGCATGCGCGTGTGAACGCCCATCCCGATGCCCCACGCAAAGTTTCAACGCTTCCGGACACCGAACGCATGTTGCGTCACGTCCGGGCAGTGTTTTAGGGTTTTTCGGCCGGGAAAATCGTAGGAAATGCATACAGTGTCGAAAATCACCGAAAATTGGCATGCATGCTTCCCATGGTCACTCTAACGCGTGAAATTTTTTTGGGCCCGTTCGTACACCGAAGGCACGTTGCGTCACGTACGGGAAGTAATTTAGATTATTGCGTTAAAATGTAATATATCAGAAACATTAAAAAAAAGACGTCAACCGACTGCCGCGGGACCCGCCGTCAAACATATCTGGAGGTGCCGTCGCGATCTGAGGAATATTCCCACAGATTGCGCACGTTGTGGCGCCGCCCCCGATCTGAACCGACGTGCATGCGTGTTTTTCCCACTCACGTCGCGACGCCGGCCCCCTGCGCCCCCGATCTGAACGTACGACCGCCGTGCGCCGCCGTCGTTCAAGCCGCACCGGCCGGCGTGCACCGCTGGCTTCAAGCCGCCGTCCGCTGCCGCTGGCTTCATGCCGCCGTCCGCTGCCGCCGTCCCGTCACTCCCGCCGGCAAAGCTTTCGCCGTCGGGCGTCGCCCTTGGGTACGTATTTTTTTACTGCGTACTGTACACATGACATATCAATTGCTTAACATATCAATTGCATGCAACGTGACAAACAAAATACTAAATGCAGTATGGACATCGATGGTGCGATTGCTTGTTCTGTAGAAAAGTGGGTTAATCTTGTTGACAAGTTTACAGCAAGTCAGCGATTTACATTTTATGAAACGGAGATGGAGAGCATGTTACTAATACCTTCGGTAAAGATGCGTGATCTTTTGCTTCACTTTATGATACAAGGTTACAATCCAAGTAGTAAGAAATTCGTGATCCAAGAGACATCTGGAAAAAAGGTATTATTTCACTGCGGCCTGATGATGTGTTAGCTATATTTGGTTGGTAAAATGAAGGAGTGGATGTTTCTGGTTTTCTGAGTATGGAAGAAGGAAAAGCAATAAAAAAATACCAGTTAATTTTGTTAACCGAAAGAATGGTAAAATAATGATTGATGATCTGATTGATAAGATTGTGAGAAATAAAAACGCGGACGAAGAATTCGTTCGGATGGCGTTTCTTGTTCTGTTAGGGACTATAATTGCACCTGTGTCTAATGAATATATTCCGAAGAGTTATTATGCGCTAGTGCAAGATATCAAGATGATAAAGAAGTTCAACTGGAACGCTTTTACTTTGCGGTATTGTTTGTCGGAGATTGGTAAGGTTTTGCAGTCCGGCCGTGTTCGGGAGTGGCCACGTGGCAACCTAGCCCTTCTGCAGGTATGATTTATTTATTAATTTCAAAATTTCTGTTATGTAATATTTGTCTAACACATGATAAAAAACATTTGTTTTTGTTTTGCAGTATCTCTATTGGGAGAAAGTGCAGCCAATCACGGGTCCGGAATATGACCCGTTGGCGCTGCTGAGCCCCTTGATGAGGAACTGGAAAGAAGATGATGCGGAGAAAAGAGACAAGTACGACTTTGATTATGGTCGTGGTGTTGGGATGGTAATACAGTGTAATATTATTTTGTTTTACATTCATCTCTTGCTATTAACTGCTAATTTGATTTGTATGTGTGGTTGTTAATGTTGTAGATCGATGACACCATTACAGAAGATTACAGGTTGAAAAAAATTAGAGATGAACAAGCTGAAAAAAACAAGAAAGCTAGTTCAAAAAAGTCTGACATCACTGGTAGGAAAAAAGGTGTCAGTACATCAGAGGCTTCCGCGAGCCAGAACCCCATTCTGGATCGAATTATGAATGAGCTGAAGCACATTCGTAAGGACATGCTTCGTTTGCCAAAGTTATGCGCACAGGTAACACTTCAGGTTTATTGGCATTCACTATGTCCTTTAATGTATTGCGGAACTAACCGGAATTAATTTTTATTCACAGAAGGTCATACAGAAAATGAATAAAACCGGTGTCTTCTACCAAGCCGGTAACATTGAAAAAGAGGAAGAGAATGAGTATGATGATAATAGTGAATCTAGAAACTATGGTGGAGTACCTCGTAAAGAATGGGTCTATCAAGATGATCTGGACGATGTCATCACTCCTGCAAAAACGAATGTGCGAAAGGATGATGAAGATGTTTTCAGAATTCTCACGAAAAGCGACCTTATTATTGCACACCTGAGTATTTTGATAGTTTCAAGGGTGATAAGGATGATCCTGTCCAAGTTCCTGAGGTATCAGATGAAAAGGAGGTAACATCTATAGGTACAGATGATATGGCATCACGTGCATCGGGCGGTTTTTCTGGACATGATGATGTAGTGCAGGAGGTTCGTGGGAAGCGGAAGCGTCGGGTGTCACAACTTGTGAAGTCTCCTTTTGTGCTCATTAAACCGACCAAGCGTGCAAAACGTTCCGCAAAAGCAAGTTAGTTTTTAATTCTTCGAATTGTTTTCGCGTACAACTACGTATGTATCATTGCTTTACTAACAAAAATGACTTGTGTGCTTTAGAACTGTTCGAGGAAGAAGGCGTTGAGAATTCTAGTGATGACTATGATGTGGTGAAGGCGTCCGTTCAGTATGTCCGCGCTTATGAACACTCACGAAAACATAGTAAAAAGGAAATATTCAATGATGGTACGGGCGAAGGTCTTAGTGCATAGAGGGCTTGCAAAATTCTTAACCATCAGTGGCTATCGGGCGATGTAAGTTACCGTTGTCTTTTTTGTACATGTTTACTTCATACTGCCATGGTTATACATCCGTTACATTATTTTCAGGTTATCAATGCTTATTCATCGTATCTGTCGGACATAGTTAGTGATGATAGTCACATGATGACCACGTGGCTGCTGAATTGGTTACTTGAATGGAGACCAGATAAGCAGCCCGGTAATAACGAGAACGAAGTAGAGGCGAAGAACAATGTGCCCGTGAATAGATGCGCCGACGAGTATTTTAAAAAAGCTAAGGTAAGTTGGACTGCCTATCCCTATGTATGCATATACGAATATAAAAAATTCAATTTGTGTTAATTGCATCGTATATGTATGCGCAGACTTTTATCCCTCTTAACAAGGGAAATACCCACTGGGTTACGGTCGTGATGCATCACGAGAAGAAAGAGTTTCAGGTTCTTGATTCTTTGATGGGACGTGAACTTGACACTGATATTAGAAACCAAGTTGAGGAGCTGGTACGGTTTACTCATACATGTCTATGCTGAAACCATTTTTTATTTAGTGTACTAACTAAAATTCTTTCTACGGTGTCATGTTTTTCCAGAGAAAACAACTTGGAGAAGACATCCGTGATGCGAATGCAACAGGTGCCGTCAATTATCCGGATGTGTCTACATGGCCTATTAGGACGTACCAGATGCCACAACAGGAAGATGGGTGAGTATAATTCGACATTATTTCAGTACTATACATACAATGCGTACTTATGTATCATTCTATATACGAACCAGGAACTCATGTGGAATATTTGTCCTTCGATGCTTTCAATACTGGGACGGCGAAAAATGGACAAGCGAATTTACACAGGTATATAATTTAAAATATGCATAATTAATATTGTTATTATGACACACAATTCACATTGTACTAACATGATTTTTTAACAGAGGTCACTTGATAATTCGAGGGAGTTGATGATTGCACAGCTTGTTTTTTCGGAGAGAAACAAGCTCAATAATGTGAAAGACAAAGTTATCCGGCTTGTAAAGAAGAAATAGATGCGACAAATTTTATGTATCACACATTTTTAATAGCTGCAGTAATGTTTTGCTTTAATTTCAGACTTGCAAAGAAGAAATAGATGCGACAAATTTTATGTAGCACACATTTTTAATAGCTGCAGTAATGTTTTGCTTTAATATCAGAAAGATATTTATTGATGAACAAGACAATACTTCATCAAATATTTTACTTCACAATGAAAATATCTGTGTTTCTGTCGTCGTTTATAATGTTGAATTACCGGCAAGTATACTGCTTAATCACCGACGCATATGTAATTATATTTCAATTTTATCGGTCAAAAAAATTAATAAAAAAGACTACGCATGTGTAGTTATATTTAAATTTGTTTAAAAATATACTGCTTAATCACCGACGCATATGTAATTATATTTCAATTTTATCGGTCAAAAAAATTAATAAAAAATTCAACGCATGTGTAGTCATATTTAAATTTGTTCAAAAAATGCCCACCCGGAGCACCGGCGTTTCTTACTTTGCACGTCGATATCAACCCGAGGCGACATCAACGGCATTTCCGAAACAGCACGGCGGCAACCGGGCCAACGGGGCGGCTGAGACGGCGAAGTATCAGAGGAGTTCGAATGCACGACGGCCGCTGCGTATTTAAGCCGGTCGACGCGCCGTTCGGCCGGCAAGGTGGGACTAAACATTGCGGTCGCCGCGCTGGAATCGGCCGGGCGCGCGGCGGGCCGGCCCAGTAAGCCTCTGACGCGATGCGCGTAGCGACGTCGGCCGGCCCAATAAACCGGTGGGGCGACGCGTACTGAAGCTGGTAAGTTTTAGTCCCACCTCGCCCGACGGAGGGGGCGACGACCGGCTTAAATAGCCGGCGCCCGATGGGTGTTTGAACTCATTTGATCTACTGCATCGCCCGTCGACGGACGCCGCCCTGTGGGACCCGGTTAGCCGTCGTGGTGGTGTCCACTGTGTCATACCACCGCCGGCTCACCGAGTGGGCAATTTTTTTTTTGAAAAAATTCTGCACGACAGTTACACTGTATACATTAAACAAGAACATTGCAACAACAGTAAACAATGACAGTGAATGTCGTCTACAGCATCATCAATATATCAAAATAAGCATCATCAATATATCAAAATAAACAGAGTAAAATAGATCTCGAATAACATAGTCTGACATCAAATAAGTAAACACGTATCGTACAACATAGTCTAACATCAACAAAGTAAAATAGGTCTCATATAACACGGTCTAACATGAAGAACTTCAACAAAGTAAAAAAGGTCTCATATAACACGGTGTAACATGAAGAAAGTAAAAAAGAGGTCTAATAGAGTGGTGCAATCCATTAATAAGTTGTCTTCCATCGAAGGGCTAAGTAAACTTCGGTGCTTCTTCTTCGTTCAAGCCATGTTCCTGCATACGTCATTAAGATATGTGATAATCCACGAACAATAATATGAAACAACATGGTTGACATGAAAAAACGAAAATCTTACTTGGGATTTTCAGGGTGGACTTATAATGACCCGGAAGACCGCATTGGCCACATAGACGTTGGCTTTTCTCGTCAAAAGCTTTTGGTCTACCATTTTTAGTGACGTCAGGACCACCCTTACTGCGGCCTTTACTATTCTGCTTTGGTGCGCCCTTGGTAGAAATTTTAACGGGATCACGAACGAGAATATGATCTCGATTAGGCTCAAATGCATCGTCATTCACAAACTTTTGCTTACTATCATGCTCATTCTCCTCAGTGTGACCACTCGCTATTATGTCCTGCAGAGCCGCCTTCAACTTGTCGAATAAGAATGGTTTATGGCATGCGACGTGAGATGCTTCGGCAGACAAGATAGTCAACTCGCTGTACCTAGCTCTCTCCCCAGTACCTGCCCATCCCCACGCAAACAGATCGCTAGTGCGCTTCACGGGCAGTCCACCCCGTGCAATTTTGGTGAACCTTCGCAGTACTAAACACTTAGGTATCTCACGTAAGCCCAGCCGAATCAAAACGTGAAAAATATGTTTCCAAGGGAGTCCCTTGCGATCCATACTTCTGCAACTGCACTTCACGGTTTGTTCGGAGTTACCCGGGGTGTAGTCCACAGTGAATCTGATATCCCTATTATCCTTCCATGTGAGTATGAATCTCTGAGTGTCTGCTCCTCTCAGTCTCTCAAGGACCTCCATCTCCCCTGCCTTTTTCATATCTTGCTGTAAGATATAAAAGTTTGCCGCAGTGAACTCACGGGCAGCTGATTTCTCAATGTGTGTACACTCGTCCAGGACTGGTACTGGGTTTGTCTGTGTGGCCGTGCAATCGTCGTATGACTCGTTCTCACGGAGCCGAACGATGCAGTTCTCGTAGTGCACAATCATGTCAACAATAGTCATACCGGAGTCTAGATGCAAGTGAAGGCATGAGTTCAGACTCTCACTTCTCTGGTTACTTCGCATACCTAGAAAAAAACCACCAGACAGATATGATGCAGCCCAAAGCCTCTTCTTCTTGTACATCCTACGCAACCATGTCTGTGTTCTCTCCGACTGCCATTTGGCGGTAAACGTTGCCCATCTCTCCTCGAAGACTTTATGTGAAGTGGCATAGTAAAGTAGAGACCTGAACTCTTTTAGGGACTTATAGTGAAGGTGTTTCTGCATGTTCTTCTCAATATGCCACGAGCAAAGACGATGCCAAACGTCTGAAAGGACCTTTCTGATTGCCTTTATCATAGCTGCATCTCCATCAGTAATTACAGACCTGGGCTTCTTCTGACAGTGAGCTCTCAAGAACGTCTGAAGCAGCCAAACATATGTATCTTCCGTCTCATCAGACACAATAGCACAACCAAACACCGTGGTGCAACGATGGTTGTTCAGACCGACAAAAGGTATAAATGGCATGCCATACCTATTCATCCGATATGTGCTGTCGAATACGGTCACATCACCATAGTCAATATAGTCTTGCCGTGATTGGGAATCACACCAGAATAGGTTTTTCAGTCTTCCTTCATCATCGACAGTGTGCTCAAAGAAAAAATCAGGATCCCTGTCCTTTCTGGTAATCATGATCCGAATGGCAGTATCAGCATCACCTTGTGCAAGCAATTTCATTTTCTCTCTATAGCACACATTATAAAGCTTCTTCCTCCCAAAACCGGTCTTAGCATATGACCCGTACCTGCTGACGAAGTTATAAAAAATGATATGTTTCCTGATTCCAGCACCTGCCATAGTTAAGATCTCAGCTTTCTGAAATTCTTTGATCTGATTATGAGACCGGAGATGTGGGACTTCGTCCGGTCTAGCTAGAACATGACTGTGATCATCGCTGAAACTGCTGACATACCAAACATCACGCTCTTTATCAAGCTTCACAGTTAAATGGGCATCGCAGAAGCATCGACTCTCCGGTCTGAGCCTGCGGGTCCTGCCTTCCATTGTACAAAATTTGGCCTGTCGTTTTCCAGCTCTCGAACACAGATACCTCCTCAAGCGCACTCCTCCCTCAGAACCTTTCACAAATTTCAGCAAGTCCTTTCTAATGCTGAAACCACGGTCCTTAGCGTACTGGTTATAGAACAAGTAAGCCTCTCCTAGTGACCTGAACGTCTTCGACATCACCTTCCAATGCCTGTCCAATGAATCTTGCTGATATTCATCAAATCCGATGTCAAAATTAAACTCATCATCAACAACATGCTCATCCATCCCGCTAGGACCATCAACATCTCCCTGCAAAATAAGGCATATAACCATGTATGTCAGTCAGTTATTATATTAATATTTAATATTTCATATGTAAGTTTGAAAACTTACTTTGCTCGAGCTCTCACCATGAGATGCATCAACGTCGCATTGGTCACTTTCATCATCAACAATATTCCTCTCATAGTCCCCATCTGCATCCATCTGCGCACATTTAAAAAAATACATGTAAGTGGTCATGCAGTTATTATGTCATTTCTTGTCTTGCAAATTTTAAAACGTACCTGGAGTGCGCTTTCAGCAAATGAATCATCCATATCCATATCATCATCATCATCGTCATGTAGCTGCATGATGTGAAAAAATACATGTAAGTGTCCGTGCGGTTGTTCGTTTTTCATGTTTTTATGAACGTTCAACACACATACGTTGCCACTATAAGATTCATCCAAACTCATGTAGTTTTCCACAGCAGGTTCGTCCATATTCAATGACGAGGATCCCTTCTCGTCGCCGTAATCATCGCCATCATAATCGGTCCCCTCGTCCATCTATACATGATCAATCCGAACACCATAAAACATTTTTCATATCATTTGAATGAGTAACCTATTGTACCCTACATAGTGAGTGACCTAATGTAAGAGTCAAACCGATCTCTTCCAAGCCGGCGAGGATGTCAGATGGATCCATTTCGTCCGGTGACGAACGCGCCCACGGCGTGACGATGATGCCCGGCCGAGGCAGGCGTCCACGGCGTGAGGATGATGGCCGGCGGAGGCCGCGGACGAAGGCGCCCACGGCGACGAGGATTCACGTGTGGGCGGCGGTCCGGGCGACGGCGAAGGAACACGGCGGCTGCAGCGACGATCCGGGCGACGGCGAAGGAACGCGGCGGCTGCAGCGACGATCCGGGCGACGGCGAAGGAACGCGACGGCTGCAACGACGATCACAAATAGGGTTCCGCCTGTGGGCGGCGCCAGGCCATGCACGGCGTGTTCTTTGGGCGGCGACCAGGGCGACGTGGAGGGCGACGATGACTGCCGTGGAACGACTACCGTCGCTAGGGTTTCGACGGGGGTGTCGGCACGTCACGCGACTGTTTTTTCCCCAAGGGCGACTACGTACGGCGTACGGGGCCTAGGGTACGGGCGACGGCTACGACATACGCGGGCGGGCGTACGGCGACGCGGGCGGGCGTACGGCGGCCGGCGGGTATTCTATACGATAGGTGAAATGACCATCCTATCCATTATACATTTTAGGGGGGGGGGGGGTTGTACCGAAGCCCGTCTCTATAAAATCAACTATGTCAACTTCAAAATTTTGCTCAACATCCTTCCATACTAACCTAGCAACAATGCACTCAAAGAAGAGGTGATAGACTCACTCAATCTCAGTACAATGCACACATTCCAGGGACTTAACCATACCCCTTTTCCTAAGATTATCACAAGTCATGATTTTTATTTGAGATAAAAGCCATACAAAGACATGAATTTGGGTAGGTACCTTGAGCTGCCACACATCTCGATATGTCGTAACTGCCACTTGTAGCCAAATTTTACAACTTCCATAGCCCGTATTACCCCTTTCCAGAAATAAGAAGCGTGTGTACCATGGCAACAGAGGACATTAGGATTTTTTGGTATTGTATTTAGCATCTATCACTCTTTTCCACAAATAACCCTCCCCTACAATATAGCTCTTCACCCAAAACCCAATCAAACAGATATTGAGACCCAAAACCTGAGAGAGCAACTTTCCTCTCCATCCAGCCATTCTAGCTAACACAATATCAACTAAAGGTGTCGGGGGGATGACCCCCGGGTAGGCTCAAGGAGACAAGTCACTGTTTCAAAACTTTTCCAGGGGAGCGGCCCCTGGCTAGCTGGAACCTGGCCGGCTGGCTGGCTGGAGCTTGGCCTGCTGGAGGCTGGAACCTGGCCGGCTGTAGCCTGGCCGGGTTGAGCCTGGCCGGCTGGAGCCTGGCCGGGTTGAGCCCGTCCGGCTGGAGCCCGTCCGGTTGGAGCCCTGCGAAGTCAATCACAACGTCCCGTCGGACCTGCGCGGACGAGACAGCCATGCTCTACAGTGGAGCACTGTTGATGAGCAGCAGACACTGTTCATACGTCATATGTCACCTCAAATAGTGTATAGTTGGCCATGTGGGCCACCCATTATCCCCTGGGCACCCCTTTATAAGGTGCACCAGGGAGGAGCTCCTCTCCATCATCTCATTCGCTCTCATTCCCTCCCATTCTCACACACTCACAGGAGAAGGGGAGAGCTCAGCGCCTCCTTCTTCCTCCTCCAAACAGCTCTAGGAGCAACCATGTACAACCATATACACTCCATATACATCAGACATGCAAGAGTAGGGGTGTTACCTCCACACGAGGGCCCCAAACCTGGGTAAACCACCGCGTGCTATTGCCCAATCCCGTCTCGGATCTCCACCGTAGCCTTGCCGCCCCACACTTTTAGCCATCCTATGGCATCTGCCGTGAGAAAACCACGACAGTTGGCGCCCACCGTGTGGCGAGCTGCCGTTGAAACCGCGGTCCCGGCGGGACCCCTTTTGTCATCATCACCGCGACGTCGCCGCCGTCTCTCCAGCGACGCTCGGGGGCTCGACATCGACATGCCCCCAGGGTGACCACGCGGGACAGCGCGTCCTCACCATCGGCCTCGACACCGTCCACCTCGCTCTCTTCTCCGCGGACACTCTGCACCACGCGCGCCACCAGCTCCCCACGGGCGTCCGTGGCCTCGCGCCTTGCCGTCCACGAAGCAGCAGCGCCGCTCGACGTCGTCACCAAGCTCGCGGAAGCCCGCTCCCTCACTCTGGTCCGCTTTTCTCTCGCGTAGTAGTGCAAACAAAAAATACAGGGAGTCAACTCCTGCTTCGCTCCGCTCCTCGGCCAAGCACCAGTGGCGGCCGAGCACCCGCGGCCCGCACCTCGTCGCCGCTCCTTCGCGGCTCCACGGCCGCGCTGTTGCCTCGCCCCGCCCAAGTAGCTGCCCGCCTGCTTGCCTCGCCGTGGCCGCGGCCTATTCATGCGCCTCGCGCGCAACCCTAGCCCGCGGTCGCGCGTGCGCATCTCCCGGCCATCTCCGCACCGGCGGCCGCGCTCTGCTCCACCACCGCGCCAAGCTGTCGCGCCCCCGAGCACCTCCGGCCCGCGTCGGCGCGCCCTCGCGACCACGCGCCGCTCCGCCCTGCTGCCCCCCGTCCGTGCGCCCGCCCGCCTCCGTCCCGCGCCCGTGCCGACACGGACTCCTGCTCCAATGGCGCCGGCTCCGCCGCGCCCCGCCTCCGCCCGATGCGCGCGCGCCGGCTCCACCGCTCGCCACGGCCGGCTGCACCCCGCTCCGGCCGGCTGCGCTCCGCCTCCCAGCCAACGACGCCGCTCCAGACGGCCCCCGCGCCTCGCGCCACCCCGACCGGCCGCTCCGCCTCCCCGCCGGCCGGCTCACCGCATCAGCCGACCACCGCGCTCCGTGCCGCTTCGCGCCGTCCCGCGTGCCCACACACGTCGGCTTCGCCATGGCCGCGTCCCGCCTCGCCTGCCCCGGCCGCCCCCGCGACCGTCCGCGCGCGTGCCTCCTTGCCCCGTCGCCCCCCCGCCTCGCGTGCTCCGGCCGCACCGCGCCGCCGCCCTCCCGGCCAGGCATCGGCTGCGACACGCGCGCGGGCTGCGTTCCCGCTCCCTCCTGTGTCGCGACGCTCCCCTCCCCACGCCGACTCGCCGCCCCACGCACAGCCGGCTCGCTGCCCCGCACTGACCGGCTCCTGCGCGCCTGCCGGTTTGCTGCGCCGCGGCGCCTGCTCCGCCCCCGGCCTCCCGCGCCGCTTCCTCCGCTCGGCTCTCGCGCGCCGGCCGTGCCTCGCTCTGCGTCCGCCTCGCGGCCTCGGCCTCGGCCGGCTCCCGCTCGGCCGCCACGCTCCGCCCGCCCGCGCCCGTGCGTCGGCCTCCGGCTCCGCCCGTGCGCCCGCGCCGCCCTTGGCTGGCTGCCGGCTCGCTGGTCCCCAAGCGCCCTCGCAGGCCGGCTGCTCCACGCGGAGACAAGAAGAAATAGAAAAAGGGCCGGCTGCCCAGGTAAAAAAACAACTCGTGCACACTCTGCACGCCGGGTCCAGCATAATAAGAAGGAAATGAGGGCCGCCTGGGGCCAGGCCTGCCGGCGTCCGGTCCGGCTGCCCCTCGTTTTGCTGCCTGGCCGAATGAGGGGCCGGCTGCGTCCTGCTGTCTGGCCGGCTGGGATCAGACCTGCCGGGGCCCGACTCGACTGCCTCACATTCTGCTTCCTGGCCAGCTCGCGCCAACCGACTGGGGCGCCCCTCAACCGCCTGGAGGCTCGGGCCGTCCGCCGGAGGTCACCTCCGCCCTGTCTGCGCCAAAATCAATGTGAGCTCCCGTCCGCATGTCTTTGCACCGCGCACAAAAACGGATAACCCCGAGCGACCCTCGGGGGCCATCTCCGCATGTTTACAGCTGCTTTACTATTCACCCCGGCGCTAGCTAGTCTCGGCCCGGGGGCTGGCCATTTGGCTCGATACGTTCTTCCTCGTAGACGGCTTAGTAGTGTGCACGGTACCGAAGGCCCACTCTTCGCCTTAGCTACAGACCGGCTCCCGGCTGTCCGGCTAGCGAGAGCAAAGGCTGGAGGTCACCCCACGCGAAAAACGTCCGGGGAAGAAAACGGCTTGGGCGACCCGGTCGTTTCCTTTTTGTGTATTTGCTCGGTTGAATCTGCTCCCCAGAGTCCGAGTACTGTACGCTCCACCCTGCGGCCCACTCTTCGCCTCAGCTACAGACCGGCTCCCAGCTGTCCGGCTGGCAAGAGCAAAAGCCAAAGAGTGGGGGGGACATGAAAAAGACTGAAGGGGGGCTCGGACGAAACCGAGTCGGCACCCCTCCGCATATAACGTGCACTGCTCAAACCAAATACTTGATATTTCAGCACTGGCTAACTTTGTCTTTTGCACGATCATTTCTGTGGGGAACCCCTCTCCTCGCCCGGAGGCTCGGAGCCTACACCAGTGGATGCGCCGGCACACCCCGCTGGGAAAACGCAGCGTAGGCCCGCCGCCGGCTACCACCGGGATCCCCGACGCCACTGTCTGCTATAACAACAACAAAGACCCTCCGCCCGACTCTTCGAGTTGCCCGGAGGCTCGGAGGCTACACCCAGTGGGTGCGCTGGCGCGCCCCCACTGGAAAGATAGTAGGGCTCCGCGCCCGCCCGCCGGCGGACTCCGCGTCCGCGCCCGGCGGCGCCCGGCGCCCACCTGCCGGCGGACTCCGCGTCCACGTCCGGCGGCGGCCCGCGCCAACCTGCCGACGGACTCCGCGTTCGCGCTCGTCAGCCAGCCCGCACCTCACGGTACAAGACAAAAAATCAAAGACCCTCCGCCCGACTCTTCGAGTCGCCCGGAGGCTCGGAGGCTACACCCAGTGGATGCGCTGGCGCACCCCCACTAGAAGCAAGCCACGCGGGCTGTAGCTCGCAGCCGGCTGTCATCGACAACCTCTGCTACCATGACAGCGAAGACCCTCCACCCGACTCTTTGAGTCGCCCGGAGGCTACACCCAGTGGGTGCGCTGGCACGCCCCCACTGGAAGCGAGCACGCCGGCTGCAGCTCGCAGCCGGCTGACATCGATAGATTCTGCAACGACACCAGCGAACACCCTCCGCCCGACTCTTTGAGTCGCCCGGAGGCTACTGTCGGGGGGATGACCCCCGGGTCGGCTCAAGGAGACAAGTCACCGTTTTCGAAACTGTAACGCCCCGGACACACCCGCCGGTGGTCGTTACTCCTGGCGGGATCTAGACTGGTCCCACAGATCAATACTAGTCTTTCCTGCGTACTTTGTCCTCACTCATGCGCACCCGGGACCAACTTCCCGGTCGGTCACCCATCCTGAAATTACTCCAAGCTGAGCACGCTTAACTTCGGGGTTCTTTCCGAATGGGCTTCCGGAAAAGAAGGAATTCCTTATTGATATGAGTAGTCTATCATCCGTAATAAGCCAGGCTATCACATACACCCCCACTCAGCGGAACCGATGTCCTCGTCGGGCCACAGGAACATTCCCTCTTGGCACATACGTTTGTGCATCCAGTTCGGTACATGTGCCATGCCGTGTGCCACGACGGGTCACAAACGTCATGAACAACATGAACGCGCACCTGTCTGCAAACATCCGTGTAACCGCGAGGGTCGGCTCTAATACCAACTTGTAACGCCCCGGACACACCCGCCGGCGGTCGTTACTCCTGGCGGGATCTAGACTGGCCCCACATATCAATACTAGTCTTTCCTGCGTACTTTGTCCTCACTCGTGCGCACCCGGGACCAACTTCCCGGTCGGTCACCCATCCTGAAATTACGCCAAGCTGAGCACGCTTAACTTTGGAGTTATTTTTGAGTGGGCTTCCGGAAAAGAATGAATTCCTTATTGATATGAGTAGTCTATCATCCCTAATAAGCCAGGCTATCACAGAAACTTTGCCAGGGGAGTGGCCCCTGTCTGGCTGGAACCTGGCCGGCTGGCTGGCCGGAGCCTGGCCGGCTGGAGGCTGGAACCTGGCCGGCTGGCTAGCTGGAGCCTGGCCGGCTGGAGGCTGGAACCTGGCCGGCTAGCTGGCTAGAGCCTGGCCGGCTGGAGGCTGGAACCTGGCCGGGTTGAGCATGGCCGGCTGGACCCTAGCCGGGTTGAGCCCGTCCGGCTGGAGAGCCCCGTCCGGCTGGAGCCCGTCTGGCTGGAGCCCTGCGAAGTCAACCACAATGTCCCGTCGGACCTGCGCGGACGAGACGGCCATGCTCTACAGTGGAGCACTGTTGATGAGCAGCAGACACTGTTCATACGTCATATGTCACCTCAAATAGTGTATAGTTGGCCATGTGGGCCACCCCTTGTTCCCTGGGCACCCCTTTATAAGGTGCACCAGGGAGGAGCTCCTCTCCATCATCTCATTCGCTCTCATTGCCTCCCATTCTCACACACTCACAGGAGAAGGGGAGAGCTCAGCGCCTCCTTCTTTCTCCTCCAAACAGCTCTAGGAGCAACCATGTACAACCATATACACTCCATATACATCAGACATGCAGGAGTAGGGGTGTTACCTCCACGCGAGGGCCCCAAACCTGGGTAAACCACCGCGTGCTGTTGCCCAATCCCGTCCCGAATCTCCACTGTAGCCTTGTCGCCCCACACTTTTAGCCATCCTATGGCATCTGCCGTGAGAAAACCACGACAAAAGGTTATAGGTCCTCCATTCTAAATTTTCCAAAATGTAGAGGCAACCTTAGATACCTAATAGGGAACTCTCCTATGTTGCATTGGAAAATATCCAAGGAAGGAACTACTTCTTGAGTCTCCAAATTAATAGGAACTAGCTCAATTTTATGGTAGTTAATAATCATGTCTAAAACTAATTCAAAACCATGTTAAGATCCACTTCAAATTTAGAGCTACTTATGTGTCATTCTCCACAAATAGCAGAGTATCATCTACATATTGTAAACATATCACACACTCCCATGGCTAAATTTAGGGCACATGCCTCTAACCAAACCAGCCTGACCCCCTATAGCTAGCACCCTAGCAAAAACATCCACTACCAAATTAAACATCAATGGAGACAAGGGGTCTCCCTGCCTAAGACCTCTACTAGTGGTAAAAAAAGCATTCTCCTCCGCATTAATCTTGATTCCAGCATAACCGTTCAGGGTGAGTTTTTAATGCAACTAATCCATCTACTTCCAAAACCCGTAAGGGTTAGGATCTCATACAAAAATATCTAGATCAACTTTATCATATGCCTTCTCACAATCAATTTTAAAGAGGCCCTTTATATAGAAGAGTGTACGTCATGTACAATCTCATGGGCAGTTACAACACTCTCCGAAATAAACCTACCCCTAACAAAGGCAGGCTGATGTTCATAAACCAGCCTCTCAATAGTGAGGGCCAAACTATTATTAAGGACCTTAGTAAAGATTTTAAAGCATCAATTAAGCAAACTAATAGGTCTATTTTTTTTTCATAGTCCTAGCATCATTTTCGTTAGGGATTAAAGTAATCATGACAAAATCTAGTCTATAAATGTCTAGCTCTTGATCAAATCATGCCTCAAACATATTAAATCTTATTTGATTACATCCCAAAAGGTTTGGTAAAACATAAAAGGAGCACCTTCAGAGTAGGAACCAAAAGTGCATGTTTAATTTCCTCTTCAATAAATTTAGCTTCTGATAGAACATTCTCAACATGTGAGATTTGTTCCTCTAAACTATATAAATCGCCCTCATTGAAGGCCTAGACTTAGAAAATTCTTTGTAATAATCTACTGCTACCTTTTTCATACCTTCACTATATGCTATTGGTCCCTCAGGACCATCTAAAACACTAATTAATTATTTCTTCTCTTCTGATTAGGAACTGGTGAGAATATGCATTATTCATGTCTCCCTCAATGGTATACATATCCCTAGACCTTTGCCTACCTTTAATCTCTTCTATTTTGCAAATATCACTGAGTTCAACAAGGATTTCGTCCAACTCCTCTCTCCTTGGAGAGAGAGAGAGAGAGAGAGAGAGAGAGAGAGGGAGGGAGGAAGGGAGGGAGTGTCGGTACCAAAACCGGCAGATCTCGGGTAGGGGATCCAAACTGTGGGTCTAGGAATCAATGGGTAACAGAGAACGTAGAGACGGCGATTTACCCAGGTTCGGGCCCTCTCGAAGAGGTAATACCCTACGTCCTGCTAGATTGTATTGATGTGATTGTATGAAGGTTACAGAGTTGATCTACCTCGAGATCGAATGGGCTAAACCCTAGGCAATGGATATGATGATCCTCTATGGACTAAGCCTTCTGGTTTATATAAACACCAGAAGGTCCTAGGGTTACATATGGTTGGTTACCATCAGGGGATAAACATGCCGGTCACGCCAATTATTCCTTGGAGGAGACGCCAAGTCTTCGGAGGTTTCCTTCTGATACACGGGGTCGCCCACAATCCGGCCTTCCATCGACGAGTAGAGAGCGGCCCACCAGCCCGACCTACGAGTGATAGGCCGGCAGCCCGAGTACCCCCTAGTCCGGGACACCCTCAGTAGCCTCCGAACTAGTCTTCGAAGCCGAGGTAGACGCCGAACACCATCGACTTTGTGGACCAGTTCCCTTCTTTCTGTGATATCAATGACCAGCCTGTATCTCCTTTGAGTTGAGTCTTTAAGTGTTGGCTGGCCGCACACGCCCCGAAATACACTTCGGTCCCCAAGGGGTATCGATAACTTAGCCTCGAAGGCTAGTTACCTCGGTATGAACAGTACCCCCACCTGACAACTTTTTACCGAAGGGTCACAATGCACCAGGACCACGAGTTGTTTTATGAAAAATTCGATCCGCGGTTCGAGGCGGTTTTTTCATTGGCACGTCCCATCGATATGGAGATCGTGCCCTGGTTTTAAGGGATATGATCAATAATCTTCCCCGCCCCACGCGCGCATGATGGCATGGTTACATGGGGAAATGGTGAGGACTGCGGCGCAGTAAAGGGGCCATGGGTTTTACAGCCCATAAAAGGGGAACGGTCTCCATTTCCTTCGCACGCTCCCATCTCTGCCTTCGCCATTGCCTTCCCCATTCTTTGAGCTCCAGCGCCCAGATCCACTTTCCTATCCAAGAACCTTTCCGGCCGCCAGTTTCAATCCAGCAATGGCGGGCTCCTGGTCCAAAGGCAAGTGGGAGGCGTCTGTCGTCACTGAGAGCGCCATCTTGGAGCTGAAGGACGCGGGCTATTTCCCCGCCAACGTCACCCACCGTGCCCCAGAGGCCGGCCAGGTCATCCCTGCGCCGCGGCAGGGTGAGAGGGTGGTATTCCTGCCCCACTTCATTCGAGGTCTGGGCTTTCCCCTTCATCCCTTCGTCAGGGGCCTTATGTTCTTCTACAGGCTTGATTTCCACGATCTCGCGCCGAACTCCTTCCTCCAGATCTCGGCCTTCATCATCATCTGCGAGGCCTTTCTTCAGATCCGGCCACACTTCGGCCTGTGGCTGAAGATCTTGAATATCAAGCCGAAGATCGTCGATGGCCAGTAGGCGGACTGTGGGGGTGCGATGGTCAGCAAGCTCCCCCGAGTGGAGTGGCCAGAGGGCACCTTCATCGAGACCGTCAAGGTCTGGCAGAAGGAATGGTTCTACATCACCGAGCCAAGGAGCGCAGATTGGGGGGCGATTCCGGCCTTCCGATCCGGACCCCCTACGAGGCTGGTCTCATGGACCAAGAAAGGCCTCGACTGGGGGGTGAACAAGGAGGTGGCACAGCTGCAGAGCCGGATTGCCAAGATGATAGAGCAGGGCGTCGAGCTGCCCAACGTGATCCAGATCATGCTCGGCCGCCGAATCCTCCCATGCCAGGACAGGGCCTCCCCCATGTGGGCCTACAAGCCCGAAGACCCAGCCACCATGCGCAACTTCTTCCGCACCTCCCACGCTCAGCTGTGGAGGGCGCTGTTCAAGCCGCAGAAGGACTGGCCGGCCGAGGAGGAAGACATCGGACTCGACGCCGCAAATCCCCAATGGGAGGTATGACTAATTTTGTTCTTATACCCGAACTGTTCCCTTTTGATAAGGTACTTAGCTTTTTTACTTCCCATCCGCAGAACTGGCTGAAGATGGGCGAGTGGATCAACAGTCCGGTGCCGCTACCAGAGGGGCCCAGGACACCCCTACTGACGGCCATGTTGGCCGTGGAGCCATACGAGGCGCCGGAGAGGAAGGAGAAGAAGAAGGACCAGAAGAGGGAGGCCAGAGAGGGCCTCCGCTCCCGAGGACCCCCGGACACTGGATCCGGAGACACCCACGCTCCCTCCGCACAAGAGGAGGAAAAGGAGCAGGGAGGAGAAGGGGAGGAAGACAATTCCTCCTCAACAGGAAAAAGGGCGGCGTCCGAAGACGTCGAGGAGGAGCCGCTTCGCCCCTCCCTCAAGAGAGCATGCAGGGCCAAGGTGGCCCTGTCCGACAATAGCTCGGCTTCTGCCGAGGACTCCGAGGCCTTCGAAAAGGTTCCTCGGAGGATCCCCAGGGCCAAACCGCAGGCCCAAAGGTATGCATTCCAGTATCCACGTAAGTGTTTTCGGCCGAACTAAGCTCAATATCGATCACTTTTTGCTTTTGACATCGCAGCCCACTGCGCGACCTCCCCACCGACCGAGTCTCGGAGGGGGACTCTCCACCGGCCGCGCTGGCGGAGAGCGGGACAGAATCGCACGCCTCGCCTCCCACAATCGTCGAGGAGGCCGAGGAGGTCCTGTCGAGGAGGACCCCTCCCGTGCCGCACACAGGGGGAGGGGGCGACGTCATCATGGCCGAGGCGAACACCTCAGTCGCCGAAGACCAGGAGGGGAGGGCCCCTCTGCTTAACGAAGAGGAGGAGCCCCGACAATCCGAGCTCTCTCCGAGAGCGGCTCCGGAGTCGTCAAGGCGGCCGGAGTCGGGCACTACGGTCCTCGAGAGGGAAGAAACCGAAGTGCCCCTGCCACCACCGCCCGCCCCAGAGCGGGCGTCGACTGGGTGGCCGGATGAGATGGAGGATGCTCTAACCAGCTCCTCTATCGCCGAAGAGCACCGTGCCCTTATGGGCGCGGTGTTGCAATCCGTGGATAACGGACTGAAGGAGGCTTTCAATGGCCTTCTCACAGGCTTCAAGGTGAGCCAAGTAATGTTTTCCCTTAAAGAATTTCTTGTGTACAAATGTATAGCCTCATACATAGTAGCCCCCGAGACTCTGACTGGCTTGATCAAAGCCGGTATGAGGATCAAAAATCAATATCTCGGATACTAATGTGCGTAGAGTGATGCGCATGCGTCGTCTTCGGCAGCAGCCGTTGTCTGTGTCAAATCCGGCATATCTCGTAGTAGGGGTTCTAAGCTAGGCGTCATGGAGCGATGGTAACATGGACACAGAGTTTTACCCAGGTTCGGGCCCTCTCGAAGAGGTAATACCCTACGTCCTGCTTTTAATTGTATTGATATGGGGATAGTACAGAGTACATGTATCTACCACGAGATTGTTCTAATGAATATGAGATCTTCTATTGACTAGCCTGGCCTCGGTTTATATAATGCACCAGAGGCCTAGGGTTTAGGAGAGTCTTCGGCTTGTGCATCGAGTCTTGTAGAGTCTTCCTTGTATGCGTCATGGACTGCCCGAAGTGGCCCATTAGTGAACCGCCATGGGGGTCCTCGGCTCAACCCACCTGGTCGGGAGACGATGTGGTGAGCACCCCCTAGTCCAGGACACCATCAGTAGCCCCCTGAACCGGTCTTCAAGTTGGGGACGCTCCTCGGTTCTTCCGAACTATTCTTCGTCTTCGGTCGTCGGTCTTGAAAACTGGTTCAACAAATATTCGCATCTCCGATCTCGAAGATCGCCGAGGTGTAACCGAAGAGTTGACACGTCGGGCATCTGAGGAGCCCCTTTGGGTTCTTGGCCTTTATCAATGCCTTGTTATTTTCTACGCCATACCTCGGATTCGAAGTTTTTCCCATGCGGCGGTGTCCTCTTGCATCTGAGCTCCAACGGCGGACTGCATCCGAGGTGTCCTTTGCAGCCGAGCTCCAATGCTAGTCTGCATCCGAGGTACATTTTAGCAGCCGAGCTCCAACGCCGGTCTATATCCGAGGTGTCATTTTGCAGCCGAGATCCAATGCCGGTCTGCATCCGCGGTACATTTTAGCAACCGAGCTCCAACGCCGGTCTGTATCCGACCTCCAGCGCTGGACTGCATCCGAGGAGGCATAGAGTACCTCGTCTTTGAAAAAGTTTGAAGGAGGTTATCCGAGCTTAACGCCGAACAAGTTCTCTATGGAGCCAGCCGCTCGCAGCCGAGCTTTATGCCGAACTGCTTCCGAGGTGGTGCACCACCTCGGTCTTGGGCTGATTTTTTGCGGATATTTTTTCCGATTGGTGCAATTTATTCTCTGCCGAGATATATAGCCAGTAGCCCTCAAGGTGTGTGTCGGCCTAGAATCCGGGATGCACCTGAAGGAAAACATAAAACCGCTGATCCCAGTAGCCACTGAGACTCAGGTCGATTCACGAAATCGGCCTGAGGATCAACTCCTAGCTCGGCAGCTTGCTTAGGAATGGAAACACGGTGTGCATAGTCCTCGAGACTCAGGTTGGGTGCGGCCGACCAACCTGAGGATCATAATCTCCTCGGAAAACTGTTTCGCACTTTTTAAAAAAAATTGTCTGCATTGAATAGGCAATGCAGTAGCCCCCGAGACACTGGTCGGGTGGCAACACCATATCAGGGGATCGATGTAACCCGTTAATGGCTTTTACGTGAGAAGCGCGAAGCCCAGTAGCCCCCGAGCCTTAATTTGGGCAAGGGTGGCCGAATTAAGGATCAATATCCGGAGTAAATTGACTTTAATCACAATTTATGTGTAATGATTCTACATATCCAAGTACTTTACATCATTAATGCTCGGATCCGCATTGTACAAAACTTTGTTGACCGACCATCGGCTTCAACCTCCTCGGCCAGTAGCCGAGGAGTGTTTGTCCTACTTTATAAAGCCTTTATAAGGGCAAAGATTTACGGAAAACAAGGCAATCTGGCCATATGGTTTTATAAACAAAGGTACACGGAGAGATATGTTATATTACTATTTAACGTAAGAAACATCTTCCAAAGAAAATAGTCCCACTATCGGTTCCTTTCTTTGGGTTGTCATGCTAAGCAGGATAATGTAACTTCACCTCCGATCTAAGTGGGAGAAAAATAGTGAAGATCAATTCGGGAGAAATTTCCGAAGTATGCGGCTTAAAAAAAACCGAGATTTTCACTTCCGTCGTTGCCGACCAATTATATTCTTGAGGTACTAACCCGGATAACCCGGTAGTATCAATCACAGAGGTGCTCCCTTTACCCCCTAGCCGAACAATCGGGAACGTAGGGGTTAAGCACAGGAGCCAGGCAACCTAGCTTGGCCAGATCTCAAGTCAAATTGATGCATATTGTGGCTTTATAACGATTAATGGGAAGGCAGCGTTCGTATATTAAAGACAAACGCTTTTATGCTATATGCTATTTTGACTCCTTTGTGACCGTTTATCATTTGAGAGTGGCCCATCGTCGGCTTCTACCCCTTTGTAGATGCTACGCAGGGTGTTTCCGCAGTAACAAGACAACCCTTAGCCGATGTCTCGGTGCCCAAAGGCGGTTGTGTTAGCGGAAACGAGGCAATCAGATATACAGGCTTTATAACTTTCACTTGGTCATAAGAGCTTAAAGTTGGGAGGCCAGTTACTAGCCCCCGGTTAGTGTTCGGCGTCAGCCGAGGTCAAGCCATTAACACTTTGGCCAATTTTATGATAGGCCCACGGGTTAACCTCTATCGATCTATAGTTTGACACAGTCATCGGATCGCTGACCAGTTTGCGCTTATTGTGACAGTCAGTTTTCGGCTTTCTCCACTGAGGTACTTGACCAGTTAAATCGGAAGTACAATCGCAGTGGTTCTCCCTTTGCACACCTAGCCGAACAAAGCGGAACGTAGGAGGCAAGCACAGGAGCCGGCAACCCAACTATTGACCGAAGACATAATTTGAAACTGATGCATACAAAGCAATATCTGAGAATGTTTTGCCGAGGACTCCTCGGAGTACCTTGGCTTTTGGCGGGTTCGGTTCTAGCCGCAGCCCCCCGTTGATATTGCCGATGCTTTAAAGGCATCCGACGTTGTACTGCGAGAGTTATGCTGGAGACACACAGTATCCCTCGAGACTCATGTTGGGTGCGGCCGACCAACCTGAGGATCGAATCTCCTCGGGAACTAGTCCAGATGTCATGTGCGTTTCGCCAACGCCGAGGTGTAGGTCGGCAGGAAAGATGCCGAGCTGCGGGTCAGAAAAGATCTCCCGAGCTGAATTATTACGCAAGGCACCTCGGTCATGTGGATGTCCCGCCTCCTGAAAGAAAAACATATAAATAGCTTAAAGGTGCCATAAGCTCGAAAAGCCAAAAAACTTATGTAAAAACTTGACGTCCGAACCAAATCAAGTTTTTTGGTGCCAATCCGAAAAGTGGTCTTAAAATTAGTTTGTCCTTCCGTCGTGCTTTAACATGACACATCCGATCTCAAGACTTCAAGCGGGTCAGCCTTCGGCTTCAACCTCCTATTCCCGAAGGCGGAGTGCTTCTCGGGCCAGTTTAGTGAACCAAACTCGAGCGGCTTTAGAGAGAAACCAGGCTATCCGGCTATTGACCACACACTCGTGTCGAGAAAGGAGTGGTAGAAAAAGACTTTGCAACGACTTAGAAGAAAACACATTTATCATAAAACGACTCATATAGATTTAAGAGCCCCCAGTTAACATGGGAAAAGAAGCGGTTTTTAACAAACCTCGTTTTTAACAAACAGATTTTAACATAAATATAATGTTTGGTCGAACCGAACAAAAATTGAACATTTAAAAAAGTTGAGCATGAAAGCGACTTAGCTGGTTAATGTGCTCGGCGTTGATGACGTGGTGTGGGCTTGTGGCGGGACGAAGACGCATAGTCCTCGGCTTGATCGAGGTCCCAGACCCCAAGCCCGAGATGGCCGAGCGAGGAGCTCGGCATTCCGAAGTAGCGACACATTACGGTCGATGTGGCGAGGCGAAGCCCCCGGTCCAGCCGAGGTGACGAAGCTGATCGGCTGGTGACGCCGAAGTCTCCGGAGTAGGTTGATGAAGAGATGGCGAAGCCCCCGGTCTAGCCGAGGTGTCGGAGCAGGTCGGTAAGGTGACGTTGCAACCCCCATGCCAACCGAGGTGCCGAAGCAGGTCGGCGAGGTGGACGTCGGTTCGAAGAAGCAACGGCGCGCACGATGCCGACGCAGGTCGAAACTTTGTGACGCGCTCAATGCTGGCTTGAGAAGTGACCGCGCGGCGATGCTGGCGCGTCCGACCCATGCAATCCGTAAGGTGACGATGTTATCTTGATGATCATTAGGGAGAGCGGTGCAGAACTCTTGGTCGGCTGGCCGAGGTGATGATCCAAGGTGGTTGTCGTCGGCTCGATGAAGCGACGGCGCAGTCGATGCTGGCGCAGGTCGGCAGCCATGGAGCAACGTGGCCAGGCTGGTTTGACACTGGCGCGACGACGAAGATCGCCTCAGAAAAGTCTTAAAATTTGCAGGCACGTGCTTGAAAACAAAACACAATACCCTATAAAAAATTCCTTTCAAAAAGGATGTCCGATAATCTGTTCATGAAAAAGATGAACTCGGGCCGGATTCGTTTTTGCGCAGAAAACAGATCCGAAAATTGATTCACTCATCGGACGCTTCCCGGAGTTTGAACGGCCGGATCGAGCTGAAATTTTGAGGGGTGGTAGATATGGGAATTGCGCAGCCGATGAACGGTTGGATCTTCCAAAGGACGTCCGAGCTGACTGCTGGACTCCTCGCCCTAAACTCTTCCAAATTCCTGTCCAGATTCGACAGGGTCCGGTATATTGGATATCGCCGGAGATTTCTCCATCGGAAAGCGACGAAATTTTGCAGGGTTGTTCTAGACTCAATTCCGCACAATTCCATTGAAGCAATCGTCAAAGCGACGCTCGAGGAGACGGGGATGGCGAACACGAATCCGCTGTCCAGAAAAAACTGCATGATCGCGCGAGGGCAAAGTTGACGTTGAGCCCCCGAGCACCATGGACGATTTTTCCATGATCCCGGATGAGATCGGAGTTGATGATAATGAAGACATCCTTCCAAACTTGATGATCCGAAGAGAAGCCTAGTCCTCGGCCTAGCCGAGGTGACCAGTCGAGCCGGCGACGAAGATGCCGACGTTGATGATGTAGTTCGGTTCCGACGCGTAGATCGTGGTGGAGCCGATCCGAATTCCCATCTAGGGGTCCTAAGCTAGGCGTCATGGAGCGATGGTAACATGGACACAGAGTTTTACCCAAGTTCGGGCCCTCTCGAAGAGGTAATACCCTACGTCCTGCTTTTAATTGTATTGATATGGGGATAGTACAGAGTACATGTATCTACCACGAGATTGTTCTAATGAATATGAGATCATCTATTGACTAGCCTGGCCTCGGTTTATATAATGCACCGGAGGCCTAGGGTTTAGAAGAGTCTTCGGCTTGTGCACCGAGTCTTGTAGAGTCTTCCTTGTATGCGTCATGGGCTGCCCGAAGTGGCCCATTAGTGAACCGCCATGGGGGTCCTCGGCTCAACCCACCTGGTCGGGAGACGATGTGGTGAGCACCCCCTAGTCCAGGACACCATCAGCCGTCAACGCCGAGGAGTTGGTCGAGCTGAATCGGAAGCTCAAAAGCTCCGAGGACGACCTCAGCCTGGTGAACAAGAGGTTCGACGAGGCGCAAGGTAAGTTTGAACTGCAGTATTTACTACAGCCGTTGCATTTTTGTTAAGTAAGGTTTAAAGTAGCCTAAACGGAATCAGTGGATATGACTACAACTACCGCCGCGGAGGTCGAGAACCTCAAGGCCGCGCTAAGGATGGCTCAGCTATAAGTGGCGGAGCAGAGGTCGGTAGCCGAACAATCAGCTGCCGAACTGACAACAGTGAAAACCGCTAGTCAGAAGCACGAAGCCAGAGTGGCGGAAGTGCAACAAGAGCTCGCGGATGCCGTCACAAAGTGTGAGGCTCTTGAGCAGAAGAATAAAGAGTAGGCCGCCGAGCTAACCTCACTAGGGTCGGTGTCCAAGGAAGTGCAGACAGAGGCGCGCAGCTACCTGGAGGAACTCCTCCAAGTGAAGCTTATTGCGGATGGTAAGCCATATTTTCTGCAAAGTGTCTTTGGAGGTAACAGGTGCGCTTTGCTCATGCGGGTGTGGCATTCCGCAGGCGCCTTTGCGGACCTACCGAGGAGTGCAGCTGATGCGGCGAGGTTCTTCGCCGCCCAGGAGGGTCGGGCCGAACAAAGGCTGTTTTGGGCGCAATTTCAAGCGCCCGAACACCCTCCCCTCCTTAACAACCAGATGAGGCAACTGATGGAGCTGCATCGGATGGCGGAGCCCGTGATGAAGGACCTCTGCATCAAGCTGTGGCCTTCAGAGCCGCTGCCGAGCAGCTATTTTGGGTTGGTGCAGAGGCTGTACGACACCGTGTCCCGAATTGATGCTTGGAAGCGCTCCGCGTGCATTGAAGGAGCTCGGATGGCCTTCGGCAAGACCATGGTGCACTGGCCGAAGATCAAGCCAGCCGAGATGGCCATCAGACCTCCACCCCCTTGGAAGGAGCATAGGCGCCCCGAGCAATATTTTCCCATCGTGATGGATGGTGCTCGGGCAATAGCGGCCCAGTGCTCGAAAGATGTAATTTATGAGTAGATTTAGTTTCCTTGTAGCCAAGGAGTTGAAACTTTTGTTTTATTCTTATGCAAGTTGTTGGCTGTGAATATAGTGCCTGCTTATGTTAATTTTGACTCCTGTGCGGCCGTTTTTAAACTAAAAGTTACCAGTCGTCAGCTTCAGCCCCCTTGCAGATACTGCTTGGGGTGTTTTCTCGTAATACTTGAACCCTTAGTCGACGTCTCGGTTCCCAGAGGCGGTCGTATGTACGGAAAACTAGGCAATCAGACTATGCAGTTTTAGTGCTTTCACTTAGCCATAGGAGCTTGACTGCGGGGCTGGTGACTAGCCCCCAGTGTTTGTGATATTCGGACGAGCCGCGGTTGATACCATCATCACATGGTTTCTGTAACAGAGAACCCTTCGTTTAACACGGACTAACCTCCAACGATTTTTGGTTTGGCACGAGTCATCGGATCGCCGACCAGTTCTTGCTTTATTGTGACAGTCAGTTTTTGGCTTTCTCCACTGAGGTACTTAACCAGGCTAGCTAGAAGTACAATCGCAGTGGTTCTCCCTTTACCCTCTTAGCTGAACAGTGTGGAACGTAAGAGGGTAAACACAGAAGCCGGGCAACCCAACTATTGACCAAAGACGCAATTCGGAACTGATTCATATAGTGCAATATCCATGACGCCGAGCACATAAAATAAAAGTAGGTGCCGGGATAAAGTTTGAGGCAAGATTTATGTTCAAGCCCCCGGTCTATTAGCCGGTTACTAAAAAAGGGATGTATCGTAATAGTTTACTTCGGCCTAAAAAAGCGGAAAGGAATATGCAAGGCGAATGACTGCACAAGTACCAGAGAAAAATTGGTCTTTATTTCCTTTGAATATGTGACGTCCAACCGTACAATGCGGATTGCCGAAGTAACTTTGATAGATACTTTTGAAGAAATAAATACGTTAGAGTAAAGGTTTACACAGGGCCTTCATGAGTGGTTTGACGTCCCTACTATGCCCTGCTGCACGTCTGCGCCTTTGCTCTTTAAGAAGCTTCCGTGTGAGTGAAGCTGTCGACTATATGTTCGGCGGAAGTAGTAATGTTCGGCAAATGAGCCCTTGGGGAAGGGTTTTGAGAAGTCGCCGTGGTATATCAGTTTGACGCTGATCAGGCCCTAGATGGTGCCCGTTGTCGATGTTGATTCAAAGACATCTGTTGGCCATTACTCGGTCGAACCGAGCTCTCGGCCTTTGTTTCATGTGTCCCCACAACTGCCCATGGAATTTTGAGTGCGAAATTGTGCGCTTGAGGTACGTATTTCACAACTAGGTGGGCCGTGCTGTGGGGCACGTACCCCTATTTGGGGTGAGCATGGGAGTGCTCTGGGACCGAGGCTGCAGCTCGGGAGCGCTTGCGTGCGTCCAATGTCTTGGCAGTAGACTAGGCTTGCGACGCCTCTTCGGCGGCTTGGACTTCGGTGGCTAGAGCCGCCGTGTGTTCCTCTGTTCGGAGCGAGCGCTCGGTATTACCGTTGATGGTAATAACGCCCTTTGGTCCTGGCATCTTGAGCTTCAGGTATGCATAGTGCGGGATGGCGTTGAAGCGGGCGAACGCAGTCCGGCCGAGGAGTGCGTGGTAACCGCTGCGGAAGGGGACAATATCAAAGATCAAGTCCTCGCTGGGGAAGTTATCGGGCGAGTCGAAGACAACTTCCAATGTCATGGATCCCGAGCAGCGTGACTCGACACCTGGGATTACACCTTTAAAGGTGGTGTTGCTGGGTTTGATCCTTGATGGGTCGATCCCCATTTTCCTCACTGTATCTGAGTAAATCAGGTTGAGGCTGCTACCTCCGTCCATAAGGACTCTGGTGAGGTGAAATCCGTCCACGATGGGGTCGAGCACCAGAGCCGCCGTTCCTGCATGGCGTATACTAGTCGGATGGTCTCGACGGTCGAAAGTGATCGGGCAAGCCGACCATGGGTTGAATTTCGAGGCTACCGGCTCTAAGGCGTAGACATCCCGAAGAGCGCGTTTCCGCTCCTTCTTCGGTATATGCGTGATGTAGATCATGTTCACGGTTTTGACCTCTGAAGGGAACTGCTTTTCGCCTTCGTTGTTCGGTCCACGAGGTTTGTCGTCATCCTCGCTGCGGGGGCTCTTGCCCTGTTCTTCGGCTGTGACCTTGCCGGCCTATTTGGTTACCCAACAGTTACGGTTGGTATGGTTGGCGGGCTTATCCGGGGTGCCGTGAATCTAACAGGGCCTATCTAATATTCTATCCAGCGCAGATGGGCCGTCCCGGTTCCCTTTAGAGAGTTTTTTCCGCGGTCCCGATTTCGAGCCGCTGAATCCGGCATTGACTGCTGCGTCATCGGCTTCACCGCCGTTGTTTGAGTGCGGGCACTTATTGTTCTTATTGCGCCGGGGTTTCTCGTTTCCGTCCCGGGCCTCTGAAGTGCCGGGGTCTTCGGGGTGGTTGCTTCGACGAGCTAACCAGCTATCCTCACCGCGCAAAAGCGGGTCATTAGGGAGGTAAGGGCCGACATTGTTCTCGGCTTGTCCTGGCCGAGCTGGCGGGCGATCCACTCCTCCCGGATACAGTATTTGAATGCTGCAATCGCTTCGGCATCCGGACAATCGATGATCTGGTTCTTCTTGGTCAAGAACCGGTTCCAGAATTGCCAGGCTGACTCCCCGGGCTGCTGAATGACATGGCTTAGGTCATCGGCGTCCGGTGGCCGAACATAGGTGCCTTGAAAATTAGCTCGGAATGCATCCTCGAGCTCCTCCCAGCTCCCGATGGAGTTTTCAAGTAGGCTGTTCAGTCAATGCCTTGCTGGTCCTTTGAGTTTCAATGGTAAGTACTTAATGGCGTGGAGATCATCTCCTCGGGCCATATGAATGTGGAGAAGGAAATCTTCAATCCACACGGCTGGGTCAGTTGTCCCATCGTAGGATTCTATATTGACGGGTTTGAACCCCTCGGGGAACTGATGCTGCATCACCTCATCGGTGAAACTCATTGGGTGTGCGGCGCCCCTGGCCTGGGCCACATCGCGCCGAAGATCGGTTGTCATCCGGGCACGGTGCTACTCCCGAGCTCTATCGTTCCTATCGCGCCAGGCTTGGTATCCGTCCCGTCCAGCGGGCGCATATCCTGTGGATCCATAGATGGATCTGGACTGGATCCCTCGGGCGTTCAGGTCGCGGCGCAGATCGTATCGGTCGTCCGGTTGAACTGGGTCTTTGCCTGCTCGGCGAGGAGGCGCGGGTGGGTATTCGGCTTCCCCGGCCGCCCTATCCCATCCTCGAGGGGGGGCGGGTGGGAGTTCGGTTTCCACAGCCGGCCTATCCCGTCCTCGAGGGGGGCGGTCAGGCTGGCTTGTGTAAGTTCGTCTGGGAGGCATGGGCTCAAGGGCCTCATCCTCAAATTCTGGGAGTTGGCGCCGCCGTGGGTAACTCTTGTATTGACCCTGACGTTCATCGTCAAGGCCCTCTTCAGCAGCTAAGACCATCGTCCATCTATCGTTGAGCGTATTTTGTTCCGCTTTTAACTGTTGTTGCTTCCTCTTCAAGCTTCGGGCGGTGGCGATGAGTTGCCGTTTGAATTTCTCTTGCTCCAGGGGGTCCTCTGGGACGATGAAGTCTTCGGGTCCGAGGCTATCCTCCTCTTCGGACGGAGGGAGGTAATTGCTGTCCTCGGAATCCTCGAGGTCCTCGGGGTCACCCTGGTCTTTGTGCCCTTCAAGGGCGTCGTGGTGCTGCTCGGAGGTGTTGTCCCCGAGCTCCCCATGTTATCCGGAGTGTCGTTCTCTCCGGTGCCGTTTGTGTCTGTGTTGTTTTCCTTGCCCTTTCCTCGCCCGCTGGCTCGCCGTCATCGGCGTTTGGGCTGTTCCTCGGCGGGGCCATCGCCGTCCTTCATAGTCGTGTCGCCGTCCTTTTTGGGGGTATCGACCATGTAAACATTGTATGTGGAGGTGGCGGTCCACTTTCCGGTGTTGGAAGTGGCAAGGGAAGGAGCCGTATAGGGCGGGACGTCGATATCTTCGTCCATGTCATCAGCCTCCTCGGAGGCGTAGTCCAGCATGTCGGTTAAGTCTTCGACAGTGGCTACCAAGTGGGTGGTGGGTGGGATGCAAAATTCCCCGCGGCTGGCCTCCTGTCCAACCTGCTCCTGGTCCGAGGACAGGCCATCAGCGATATTCATCCTCTGGATCCGATCTAACATCTCACTTAAAAACGAGAGGACAACCAGATTCACGTTCGGGCATTCGTCGGAGTTGAGCTCCGGCGCGCCAATACTGTGAATGTGTTCGGCCAAGGGAGACCCTTGGTGTTTTGGCGGTGGGGTTGGATCTGAACTCAAGGCCAGATCCGAACTGAGGCCCGGCCCGGGGACAGGGACAGGGAGGGAATCCGAGGTCGAGGCCTCGGGATTGGTAGGCTCCTCGGGTAAAGCCGAGAACCTAGTAAAGACCAGATCGCCTCGAGCATCGGCGACGTACTCAAGGCTGCCGAACTTGATTTCCGGCTCAGGGGCGAAGCTGCCGACCCGGTCAAGGTGACCGGTCGGATTGGCGTGCAGCACAATGCTGCCGAACGCGAAGAGTTGTTCGGGGACGAAGATGTCCCTGCTGCGGATTCCATCGCTGATGAGAAGGCGAGCCATTGATCCTTGGTGACCCACGGCGGAACTCTCAATGAAAGCACCAATGTCGGTACCAAAACCAGTAGATCTCGGGTAGGGGATCCGAACTGTGGGTCTAGGAATCAATGGGTTACAGAGAACGTAGAGACGGCGATTTACCCAGGTTTGGGCCCTCTCGAAGAGGTAATACCCTACGTCCTGCTAGATTGTATTGATGTGATTGTATGAAGGTTACAGAGTTGATCTACCTCGAGATAGAATGGGCTAAACCCTAGGCAATGGATATGATGATCCTCTACGGACTAAGCCTTCTAGTTTATATAGACACCAGAAGGTCCTAGGGTTACATATGGTCGGTTACCATCAGGGGATAAACATGCCGGTCACGCCAATTATTCCTTGGAGGAGACGCCAAGTCTTCGGAGGTTTCCTTCTGATACACGGGGTCACCCACAATCCGGCCTTCCATCAACGAGTAGAGAGCGGCCCACCAGCCCGGCCTACGAGAGATAGGCCGGCAGCCCGAGTACCCCCTAGTCCGGGACACCCTCAGGGAGAGAGAGAGATTCTCAGCCCCAGTGTCATGTTATCATACTCCTCCATCAGGGATTTTTTATGCTTCCTAAGAAATGATTCTATGTTAGCACTCCAGCCTCTAGCTAACCTCCTGAAGCATATAACTTTATGTTGCCAAACCTCTACTATATTAGAATTATTGGACTTACTAGATCAGGCCTTGATCATCAATTCCTTCAAACTAGGCCTAGTGATACACCATTTTTGGAATTTAAAGTTGGCAATTTTAGGCACTTGACCAGTACTGGAGTCCCACATACTGGTGTGTGATCACTACCTACCCTAGGAAACACTTTAGCACTTGACAAAGGATAAGCAACATCAAAATTAGTAGTGGGGAAAATCCTATCTATTTTTGATATAATCAATTTGATTTTCCAGGTTATTAGCCCAAGTGTACAACATATCAATCTCCAACAGAGATCAAAATTCCACCCAAGTATTAAATTTATCTACCCACTTAAAATCCACCCCCAATAACATTAGGGCCATCCCAGTTTAAAAAAGCTAGTGGAGTTTAGAAATAAAATCTTGATTCCCATTTTCATAAGCTGAACCATACACAATAGTAATCCTAGAAACTACACCAGTACACTTATCACACACCACCACACTAGCTAACAATCTGTTTAACTCCCAACTAACAACATTAAAGACATCTAGGTCGACCTCGCCAGGATCTATGTCCCCAGTAGTGCCTATAGTAGGGAGGAACTTTCATTCAAAGTTTCTAGTACCTAAGGTTTGTTTTATGAAGGAAGTAGTAAAACTATCTTTCTTAGTCTCTTGAAAACCTACATAAGTAGGATTAAGTGGACCGATCATGTCTTTTATACATTTCTTTCTTCCAGGGTCTCTGATGCCCCTAGCATTCCAGAATATGTATTTCATTTAAACCAATTTTTGAGGTGCTTCCCTCGTCTATGTCTACTTATGTAAGCCCATTCTCCGTCTACCTCCTCTACTATAACAGAGTCAACCAACAGCTGATCTAGAGTACTATGGGAGCTATTCGAATGTCTATCTCTATCATATTTGCCACCATGAACTAAATTCTCCCTAATGACCACACCAACAATACTAGTCATATCTACTCTACATGCATACCATCAAAACGGTTCGAATTCTTCCCGCCAACAGACCAGCTGCGCGGGACCTCAGGGTTTTGTTGCATCTTGAGTAACTTGGCCTTCATCACACATGTTTATTACCAGTAACGATGCGCTCTTCCTTGCTAGTTGAATGCCCCCCCCCAAGTCTTTTGGTTCTTAGACTTTCCTTGTCTTGATCCCCTGGATAATCCCCTACATCTAATCACTTTCATTAGCTCCAAGCTTCTCAAGATAAGAATAATATATTCTGGTAGATTCATTACCATTCTCCTGTACTCCTCATCTTCATGGTGGAGCGCGGGAATTCTTCCCTCCAACGGGACGGCTACGCGGGAAACATGTGATGGGGAACGTTGCATGGAAAACAAAAAAATTTCCTACGAATCACCCAAAATCTATTCTATGGAGATGCTAGCAACAAGAGGGGGAGTGTCTACATACCCTTGTATACCAAAAGCGTTAACGATCTAAAGGTCGTGGTTGGCGTAGTCGTATTCCCTTCGCGATCCAATCCGATCCAGCACTGAACGGACGACACCTCCAAGATGTGCACACGTATGGCTCGGTGATGCCTCCGCCTTCTTGATCTAGCAAGGGAGGGGGAGAGGTAGATGGTATATAGGCCAGCACGATGGCGTGGTGGTGGTGGTGGCAGCGGAACTGCAGCAGGGCTTCGCCAAGCATCTGCGCGAGGAGATGGGAGGAGTTGGGAGAGACAACGGCCAAGGGTCGAAGGGTTTCTACCCCCATGCGCCTCCCCTCTCTTTATATAGGCTACATGGTAGGGGAGGGCAGCCAAAACCATCCTAGGGCCGGCCACAAGGGAGAAATCCCTTTAAATTTGAACATAACATCTTATCTTTAGATTCAACCCATTAAATTTAGAGATAAGACCTTATCTCTAGATTTAGACGACATGGGCCGTGAGGGCTGGTGCGTCCAGCCCATGTGGGCTGTAGCCCCACCCTTCAATCCATGTGGGCCCTTCCCGGGTCATTGGGCCCCACGGTGGAACCCCCGGAACCTTCTAGAACCTTCCCGATACTCTACCGAAAATTCCCGAACTTTTTTGGAACCCTGAAAAACCACTTCCCATATATAAATCTTTACCTCCAAACTATTCCGAAGCTCTTCGTGAGGATCCGGGACTCCGAACTACTTTCGGTCTTCACCATATGAATATCTCAATACTACCCTAGCGTTACCGAACGTTAAGTGTGTGACACTACGGGTTCGAGAACATGCAGACATGACCGAGACTCCTCTCCAATCAATAATCAATAGCGGGAACTAGATGCCCATATTGACTCCTACATATTCAGCAAAGATCTTTATCAGTTTGAACCACGATGTCGAGGATTCAGTTAATCCCGTATACAATTCCCTTTGTTCGGCGATATGTTACTTGCCCGAGATTCGATCGTCGGTATCTCCATACCTAGTTCAATCTCGTTACCGCAAGTCTCTGTACTTGTTCCGTAATATAAGATCCCGTGAATAAACTCATTAGTCACATGCTTGCAAGCTATTTACGATGTTGTATTACCAAGAGGGCCCAGAGATATCTCTCCGTCACACGGAGCGACAAATCCCAGTCTCGATCCATGCAACCAAACAAACACTTTCCGAGATACCTATAGAGCACCTTTATGATCACCCAATTACGAAGTGACGTTTGATAACCCACAAAGTATTCTTCCGGTATTCGGGAGTGGCATGATCTCATGGTCTAAGGAACAGATACTTGACATGAAGAAAGCTATAGCAAATAAACTAAGTGACACGATCTGATGCTAAGCTTACAGTTGGGTTTGTCCATCACGTCATTCTCCTAATGATGTGATCCTATTATCAAATGACAAATCATGTCTATGGTTAGGAAACCTTAACCATCTTTGATCAATGAGCTAGTCTAGTAGAGGCTAACTAGGGACACGGTATTCGTTTATGTATGCACACATGTATTTAAGTTTTCAGTCATTACAATTCTAGCATGGATAATAAACATTTATCATGAACAAGGAAATATGATAATAACATCTTTATTATTGCCTCTAGGGCATATTTCGAACAGTTTCCGACTTGAGTAATGAATCTAACACCCATAAAGTTCTGGTGCTAATCATGTTTTGCTCATGGAAGAGGTTTAGTCAACGGGTCTGCAACATTCAGATCCGTATGTACTTTGCAAAGTTCTATGTCTCCCTCTTGATGTAATCACGGATGGAGTTGAAGCGGCGTTTGATGTGCTTTGTTTTCTTGTGAAACCTTGGTTCCTTGACAATGGCAATGGCACCAGTGTTGTCACAAAAGATAGTCATTGGATCCGATGCACTAGGTACCACTCCTAGATCGGATATGAACTCCTTCATCCAGACTCCTTCTTGCGCCGCTTCCGAAGCAGCTACGTATTCTGCTTCACATGTAGATGCTGCTACCGCACTCTGCTTGGAGCTACTCCAACTGATTGCTCCACCATTCAAAATAAATACGTATCCGGTTTGAGACTTCGAGTCATCCAGATTAGTGTCGAAGCTCGCATCGACGTAACCCTTTACGACGAGCTCTTCGTCACCTCCATAAACGAGAAAGATTTCCTTAGTCCTCTTCATGTACTTAAGGATATTTTTGACCGCTGTCCAGTGATCCACTCCTGGATCACTCTGGTACCTACCTGACAGACTTATGGCAAGGCACACATCAGGTCTGGTACACAGCATGGCATACATTATAGAGCCTATGGCTGAGGCATAGGGGACGACTTTCAACCTTTCTCTTTCTTCTGCCCGTGGTCGGGCTTTGAGTCTTACTCAACTTCATACCTTGCAACACAGGCAAGAACCCTTCTTCGACTGGTCCATTTTGAACTTCTTCAAAATCTTGTCAAAGTATGTGCTCTCTGAAAGTCCTATCAGGCGTCTTGATCTATCTCTATAGATCTTGATGCCCAATATGTAAGCAGCCTCACCCAGGTCTTTCATTGAAAAACTCTTGTTCAAATAACCCATTATGCTTTCCAGAAATTCTATATCATTTCCAATCAATAATATGTCATACACATACAGTATTAGAAATGCTACCAAGCTCCCACTCACTTTCTTGTAAATACAAACTTCTCCATAAGTTTGTACAAAACCAAAAGCTTTGATCACCTGTGGCACCCGGCTCAGAGGAACCGGAACACCCCGTATTCCAGCCTAGAGATCAAGTCTTCTAGAATACGGCACTGCTTGGCATAGAACAGAATAGCTCTTTATTACAAATAATATGGGTACAAGGGTCTGGTGTTACAAAGGATTACATCGGCACGGCGACACTACGCCTGCTATGGTAGCTCTATGCTAGCAGCAGAACATCTCGTAGCAGAATAACTTCTAGCAGTGGAACAACGACAACAGTGATGGACTCCACTCCACAGGGACTCTGGCTGGGACGCATCCTAGCACGCAAACTCAAGATCCTCAAGCAATCAATCATGGCATGACCTACAATCTGGCATGACACGCCAGGTGAGTACTTTGAATGTACTCGCAAGCTCACAGCAACCAAAGCAATCAAGACAACCAACAGCATGGCATTTACAGGTTAATTATCAATGATGATCATGATATTACTAGAACAATCACGAGAATGAGCATGGCATGTACATGTTACTCATGATATGAACATGATGATACTAGCACTAGCATGAGGGGGGGGTCAATGTTTAAGGTCCCGTGGACCAACTTACTCTTCTCGGAGGTTATCTTGTAACCACCATATGTAACAAATTACCGTCGTGAACATCACACGATCACCTCAGGATCAACCAAGCTCGGTATCAACTATACCATCGTGATCATCACATGACCACACGGAGCTTGATCTCTAACTGTGATCATCGCATGACCACACATAAAGATCAACCAACTTCTTTCCTCATGGAACCGGGGTTGTTAATTATCTAGGTTATTATTACTGTTGACCCATAGTGTGACCTACTACGAACTGTGTCCATATCCGAGGACGTGGCTATCGATAGATTATACACTCTGCAGAGGTTAGTACACTTTTTTTTGAGCAACCAAAACAGCAGGAGAGGCTCCCACTGCTATATTAAATTAAGAATAAACTGTACAGAGTATTTACATGCCTTCACACAGGAAGGTGGAGGGGATCTTAGTATTGGGCTAAGATACAAAAGTGTTCAAACACAAACCTAGGCAAAAATTGAAATACAAGGGGCAAGAGGTGCTAGCTGAGAGAGGTGATCAAATTATCCAGGAAGTCTGCTCTCTCTGATTTGACCCTGAATTTTAGGATTTGTAAGTCTAAAATCATACCCCTTTTCCAGCCTTGCAGTGTGGGAGAAATCTTGTCAAAGTAGTATGCATTCCTTTGTTTCCAAATGTTCCAAGCACCCAACATTATGACCTCTTTGAACATGCCTTGATTCCAAATTCTGGTAGCCTCCTTCAACATCTCCTGGATTTCCAGATTTGTGTTCCATTGCACATTTATGGCGTTCCAGCAAACAGTGCTGAACCCACACTCGAAGAAAAGGTGTCTGTTTGTTTCCAAAGGGGTCGAGCTACAAAGCATACAGGAGTGATCACTCCCAATATTGAAGTGTCTTCTACACAGGAGGTCTCGTGTGTTCACCCTGTCCATAAACATGAGCCACATAAATACTTTGTGCTTCATCATACATTTAGTTTTCTAGATGGCAGGTATATGTGCTGGTGGGTTAAGGTCTCTGAAGAAGAATTTGTAGAATTTACGTGGCTTGAAATTGGTTTCGCCCCAGCATAGCACCCAGTCATCAGTCTCAAGGGGGTTTAATGTGATCTGGCTTAGCTTCTCATTTAACCCATCAAGTTCCTCCCTAGCTTGAATCGAGAGAGGCAACATGAAATTTCGATCCGGAGTTGGATCGGCTAGAAAGTTAGCTAGAGATATGTCCTCTTCCTTGGCATACGAGAACAGCCTTTTATAAGAATCTTGCAGCACACCATTTTTGTCCCATAGATCTTTCCAGAGAAGAATAGTGTCGCCGGCCCCTGGGATGCAGCTGGTGATGCCTCTGTAGATGTCCATTAGGGAGAAAATGTCGCGCCACCAGAATGAGCCACACCTAGGTTTTGCATGAGGTGGAGTATCATCATAGTAATTGTGCCAAATAAGCATGACCCATGGGACGTCTGTCTTGTGGACGAACTTATGAATGTATTTTAGAAGCAGGGCTTGGTTTTGTATTTTGAGGTTTATGATCCCAAGCCCCCCCTTCTTTTTTGGTCTGCAGACAAGGTCCCAAGCGGCCAGTGAGTGCGTGCGAGCATCCCGATCGGTGACCTTCCTCCATAGACAGTTTCTGCGTGCTCGATCAAACAGATCAAATAACTTGTCTGGCAACTTGAGCACACACATCGCAAAAGAGAGGAGAGAAGACAACGCTGAATTGATATAATTTACTCTGCCACCGTAAGACATCCATATGGTAGTACCTGACAGTCGTCTCTCAATTCCTTCAACCAGGGGCATCAAGTCTCTGACTGTTGGTTTTGTAGTTCCGAGTGGCAGGCCGAGGTATGTAAATGGTAGCGTACCTATCTGGCAGCCCATAGCAGCAGTTAGCTCTGAGTTTTTTTCATCCGACAAATTAATCGGCATCAATTGAGACTTGTTGTAGTTTATCTTCAGACCGGTGGCTCTTGCATAGGAGTCTAGAAGTTCTTTGATGGTGTGCATTGTAGATAGATCAGCAGGTAGGATTATAAGCGTGTCGTCCGCGTACTGTATCACCGGATAATCCTCAGAGGCTGGTTGTGGGATTGGCAGTCGGATGAGTTCTTCGCGCCAAGCCTTGTTAACCATCGACTGAAGTAAATCTGCTGCTAGAACGAACAGTAACGGGGATAGGGGATCTCCTTGACGCACACCTTTCTTGCACTTAAATTCTTTTCCAGGTACTCCGTTTAGAAGTATAGATGATGAACCAGATGATAGTATAGAATTAATCCATTGCAGCATTCTATCATCAAACCCTTTTGCTTGCATCATGTTTAAAATGAATTGATGTTCCATTGTATCAAACGCTTTCTCGAAATCTAGTTTTAAAATGACTATTTCATTGCCCGAAGATTTGCACTGGTGGATATACTCGTATGCCCAGCCGAGGCAATCTTCTATCGTACGAGTTTTAATAAACCCATATTGGTTACGGTGAACTAATTTTAAGATCCAACGTTGCAATCTCTCTGCCAAGATTTTTGTGAGAACCTTCAGGACACAATTGAGCAGTGAGATCAGACGGTAGTCATTTACCTTTTCTGGGTTGAGTTTCTTTGGTACTAATGTTATCAGAGAGGTGTTCAAACACTCGAGGCTGATGTTACCATCCCAAAAGTCCTGGCATAACTTATAGAAATCTGGCTTTATTATATCCCAGCAGACTTTCAAAAACTGCCCATTAAAACCATCTGGGCCGGGTGCTCTATCACTTGGGATTAACTTGATTACTCCATCTATTTCCTCATTTGAGAAAGGCGCCGAGAGTTCTTCCAATCCTGGGATGGGACTAATAAGGTCTTGTAAGTTGAAATCATATATCGGTTGGGAGGCAACCCCCATTCTGTTTTTGAAGGCAGAGAAAAAAGCAGCGGCTTTCTCATTGTGATCTTCAGTAATGTCTCCATTCTCAAGTGTTAAATTAGATATAACATTTCGCCTGTATCTCTCAGTGGCTCGAGCATGGAAGTATTTGGTATTTTCCTCTCCTTTAACTGCCCATCGACTTGTACATCTCTTTTTCCAATATGCATTTTGGTATCCTAATAGTCGAATGATGTGTGCCTTTACAATTTTCCTGAAGTTTCTTTCTGGCAGCGTTAACTGTCGAAGTTCCTCAAGGCCATCTAGTTGCAGGAACACCTTGTTGCTATTTTCGATGAGTAGGGCTAGTTTTGATATTGATCTGCTCCACTTCTTTAGTGCATACCGTAATCTTTTCAATTTTGCAGAGATGTTTGTGGCACTAGATGAGCTTTTGATGGGTTTATTCCATGAAGACTGAACCACTTGTAAAAACCCAGGATGTTCTGGCCAGTAGCTTTCAAATCTAAAAAGTTTGCACTTAGGGATCGCCGTGTCGACAGTTAGCACACATGGTACATGATCTGAGATGGGTTTAGCTAATGGCTTCACCATGGTATTAGGAAAAACAGAGATCCATTCAACAGAAGAGAAGAACCAGTCTAGTTGCTCTAGAAGGGGCTGCTGCTGCATGTTGCTCCAGGTATATTGTCGACCCTTAATTGGGATTTCCAAAAGAGCAAGGTCACTAATAATGCCATTGAAAGTAAAGATATCATCCAAGTTACCTCCTGGCAAGTTCCTGTTCTCAAGTGACCTTATAAAATTAAAATCTCCCATTAGAAGCCACAAGTCATCTGGATTGAAAGTTAGGTTTTGCATCCAATAGATGAATTGATCTCTCTCCGGACCCTCACACGGGCCATAAATGTTTGAAAGGTTCCACTTCTTATTAGTGTGCACTGGTGTAAACTCCAATGTGAGGACAAAGTTCTCTCTATGAATTACATTTGCAGAAAATTGACTGCTACACCAAATGATTATAATACCTCCTGATGCCCCGCGGGATGGGATGAATTCAAATCTATCAAACCGACGAGGGCAACACTTTCGAATAAACGAGTGATCAAAATGTTCTTTTTTCGTTTCTTGCAAGCAAACAATAGAACATGCAGCTTCATCGATCTTGTTACGTAGCGCAAGACATTTATTATCCGAGTTCAAGCCCCTAACATTCCAACATAGGATGTTCCATAATACTGAAGACATAATTTAAAGTTCTGATAGCAAGAAAATTAAGATAATAAAAGGTCACAGCAGATCCTTTCAGTCCTCACGAAGAAGGATTTCTTCAGTGATCTCCTCTGCAGGTATCCCGCAGTTGGCTCCCATTGCCTGGATGGATTTGATTGGTGTATCAGGTGGAGCTTGAACCTGCTTGCTAGTCGAGGAAGAGGCAGTGTCTTGCACTGATTCCATGTCAACATCTGATGAAGTGATTCCTGGAATGCGTCTGGGCTTGACATGAGATTGTCGACTCTGCACATCAGCAACACTTGGGGGCCTGAAGCCCATGAACCTAGTGGAACGGGTACTACGCCTCACCTCTGAGATATCCAAGGGCACCGTAGGGCGGCGACGCTTTCTAGTCATTCCAGCAATTAAGATTCCCACATCTTCTGCATCCATATCCATAAGACCTGACGATTCAGAGCTGTTTGTGGATGAGAGAGAGTTTCCCTCAGGGAGCATATCACCATGTCAAGCCCACGGAATTCATGGCCTCATGCTCCCAATCGGGTGGACCAACGACATTCTGACAAAACCAATCTATTGCATGACACTCTCTCGGCCACTCCGACAAACTCCCCTTTGGGCTATGTCATGGGTGGCCCCGATGTCAACTCGTGACATCCGCCACCTTTGTGGCTGCCACCGTCGTGGCCAAAATAAAATATCATCGTCCCAAACGGGGACATCGGCACCGTAAAACTCGGGCACACAAGATTATGGCCGCCTACCTGATCAGGGTAGCGCGCGCACATAACCTCCCTAGTTGGAGGCACCAGCGAGAGGCATGACAATAGACCGCATTAGGGCCTCCCCATCCAGGCAAGTGTGGTTGCACTGGTGAGCTCGATTCGGTGGCACCATGACTCAGCCAACAGATTTGTTCAAGTTTGATTAATGTCAGGTTCAACTTGAATGGTGATGAACTGAGTCACAATAAAATAACATGACAATGCATATGAGCATGATATCAACATAAACATGGATGGGAAACATAACCATTTAACATATGAATCATATCAACAATAAATCATTTAGGCTATGGGATGCAAATGAGCATGGCATAGTGATGATCATGCATCTTACAAGTATTTTCTTAACAAACTCTAACTATTCATATGAGCATATCATTATCACTAGCATCGGAAATGAAACATGATAATAATAACATTAGCAATTAATCATTTCACTTACTAGATGAAAATGAACATGGCATAAGAAATGAGCATGGATTCACAAGCATATAAGTAGCATTCAACATAATTACATGAACAAATAATTATTAGAACATTCAAGTGAGAACCATGGCTATTGCAATGCCATCATGCAAGTGGCTATTGTGGCTTGCCTGGGGAGGAAGGATTCACCGGGGAGAAGTGCGATGAGCTCGCGGAAAGATTTGCCGGAAACATTCCCCTCTCAAAGGGGGCTGATTAGAGGGCAAGGGCAAAATGGTCATTTTCACAGTGTGACAACATCATGAAAATGATACCAAAAGAATGGGCTCAACGAATAGAGAACGTGGGCTTTGGAATCACCTGAATCGGAGTTACGGTTGCAAAATTACGGCCGTTCATTCGTTAGGCAGAAAAACAAATAAAAACTGTGTTTTCTGCTGCTAACGGACGAACGTCCGCAATATAAGGATTTCGGCGCCGGCGGCTGAAACGTATTCTACTCTGAAGACACGGCCGAGGGCGTTTTCGCTTATGGGAAAGCGTATTCCGGAGAATACGTCTCCACTTAAACGACCGGGCCCGGCCGGCTGGGTCAATGCAGAGGCTGATGAGCGGGACCGCGGAGGCCACACGGCAGGCGAGGGAGGGCGTCGTCGTCTCCAACCTCCTGCCCGTGCTCGGCCGGGGCAGGGGAGGCTCCGGCGATGATTGCCGGCGGCACGGGCCACCATTGGCGATGCCCGGCCTACCGAAGTGCTCAGGGCGACGAGGCGGTGGGCACGGCCGCCGAGAAGCTTGAGGTAGGGCGAGGCGTTGGCCACGGCGGGCGGCGGCCTCGGCCATCTTCGGGCACGGTGCCACAGGGCACCGTAGGAGGAGGGGAAGGGCGGGGGAGATCCGCCGGGTCTTGGTGATCCTCCTGTTGAAGAAATGAGGGGGAGATGAGCTCGGCGCTGCCTGAATTTAGGAGGAGACCAAGGCGGCAGTGGCGGCCGTGGGAGGGGCAGGGGGGCTCCCCGAGCTCGTTTGAGTGGCTGGGCGGGGTTCTTGGAGAGCGGAGAGGATGTGGGTGAGCTCGATGGGTCTCGGGGAGGGCTTATATAGCCGGAGAGGAGATGCTGAGTCGGATGCCACCGCGGACGCACGGTCGATGCTCTGGCGCGGCCGCGTACGCGTGGGCTCGCGGGCAGGCTCGGACGCTGACGGGAGAGAGCTAGTGGAGCGCCAGAGGAGCAGCGAGGGCAGACGCGGGGAGGGAGAAGTCCGGTCGGGCACTCGAGTGAATAGTGCCGCGGTCGGGGCTGCCGTGGCGCGTCGGGGAAGAAAGAGGAGGGGGCCAGGGCACGCGTGGACACAGGGGACTGTGGGCGATGCGGTGGACAAGGTGGGACGCGCGGGAGCGGCTGGGAGGGCAGTGCCCGGAGCTAGCCGGCGCTCAGAGCGTGCCAAATGCAGGCCAGCCCGCGTGGTCACCGCGTGCATTGGCAAGAGGAGGGCACGTATGCCTGGCAAAAGGTGTCTAGCGTGTAGTCCATCCCAAATGGGACCCCTTTGAAGTGATGGTTCGAAGAAAGAAACTGTCTGCTGATGGGAGGGATCATCTAAACTTTGCTGTAGCAAACTTGGGCATCAAGCTGTGGTAAAAATGAAGGGGATAATGGCTAACAAGGATGTCACAGGGGTTTAGGGTAGGAAGGACTACAGTCCTGTGAAATATGAAAAGATTTGGACCAATATTTGTCATAGTTGCTTCACAACTGCATATCTGGTCCAGAAACTAGATCATGAAGCTGCACTCACATGGATGATTGGATTGAGCTAAAATTTGGTGGAGGATAATGGTTTGGGCATATGAAGACACTGTAAAAATTTCATACCATTTGGATTAATAAAAATGGTACTTCCTTCACAATGATTTCCTCTGGATAGAAACTTAGGGGAATTATTGAGAAATATAGGTTGAATGAAATAAGCCCAAATTTAGTGGAGGGAGGTTATATAAGTAGGATAATTTCCTGGTAAAATTTCAGAATTTATGAAGCCATATAAAATATAGTTGCTTCACAAACTGAAATTATGACCAGAAACAAAGATTGGATGGTGTGGTCACCATGAGCATGAAATCTTGAATATTTTTACATATCCAAGGTCTATATGGTCCAAAGGAATTTTTAGAATTTTGTGGGAATTTTAGGAAAGACAGAAATATAGGTTGCTTCACAACCTAGGGCAAACAGGGTTATTCCTTTAATAGAAAAACGGAATATTCCCAAGAAATAAAAATTGGGGTTGGGCTAAGATGGAAATGACATGGCCTTGGGAAGGATTTGAGAGTGAGAAGCCACTTGGGAGAGGAAGAAGAGATGATCTTCCCAGGTTTCAAGACCACAGAGCCACAGAAAAGAAATTCTGAATAAAAATTCAAAGAAGTCCAAAAGAAAAAGAAAGGGCCAAAAATCGGGGTGTCACAAACCTACCCCCCTTACAAAAATCTTGTCCTCGAGATTTGGTTGCTCAGGGAACAAGTATGAATATTCTGACTTAAGGAGACCGTTTCCAACTCGGGTATCCTTTTCCTTGATGTTCCCTCTGAATTTCATATGACCTGATTACCTTGCTCTGGGGTGGTTTGCGTCACCATATCCCACATTCTGACAGGTTTTCCTTCCTATGTTCATCCTTACTCTGACTTCAATTCTTTTATGTCTGCTAGCTTATCTGATATTATCATGACTAGAATTTCCATAAGTCCGGGAGTGATTTCCAATTGACGTGACATTCTTCTATCCAGCACCGATAGTATTCAATGGAGTTATGAACAAATTTCCTTGGTGGGCACGAAACGTTTAATCATTGCATCGGGTTACTAGATGCATGTCCTCCGGGTTCAAAACAATGCTGAGTATCACCACGTTTCTCTTGGCGGAATCTGACTACTTGTAGGGAGTCTGAATCATCTTGGCTGACTTCTTTGTCTCAAATCCGTACCGACGATTCGACTGTCACCTGTCATGACCAGGATAAAGGAGTAATACCTTATAGCAATAGCTTCTAGAGACTTGACTGACGGTAGTTCTGGCAGAAGAATCTTGTTCATGATAGGGTACCATATGTGAGTGCACATGATCCGAGACTGTTGTTCAGCATTTCGATTGCTCATTCTGTCGGTATACCCATATGTGGGTAGTAGGCCGTGCGATGCTTCAACATGGTCGCTGGAGTCAAACTGCTGAGCTGGCTAAGAAATCTTTGATCTTCCATGATAGACTTAAACATCCCATACTGACAATTCTGAGTACATACAGTTGGACAAGCGGGTTACCTTGATAGGAGGTCCTTACAAATAGAGTAGACTCTTTGGGTGTATATTCATGGTGATCGATACATAATCAGACTGTCTTGGGCATCCGTACCATGTTGTTCATGCAACCATTATCATACCCGCATTGTCGGTCTTGATCCTTCATTATTATTTTCTTGGTTTGAATCCCTTGCTGAAAAGCTTGGCCATATATATCCTTAATTCTTCGTGCGAGCATAGGGGCTGTCATGTGCAATGTTTCAGCAATCATACCTTGTCCTTGTTCATGCCTCATGCCATAGGAAATATACCATGTTCACATGTACTCGTATAGAGCTCATTGTTATTGCCAATCATGCAAGATAGTGCAAAGGGTTGATGGTATCACTTTGTCGAGTGCGAGGAAGCTGGCCTTGGTAACCACTGCCAAGATTGGTGTCCCAATGTTGCCTTGCTTCATAGCTTGTCAGTCATTGCATCACACTGAGGCGTATAACTAGCTTTCTTACCTAACTCATGTGGTTGTCGAATTCTCACGATGCTTGCACCATCGTACGAGTGACTTGCATGACCTTGGCAGCATGTTCACAATATATATGGAAGCATGTGTATCTGAGCATTTGATTCCCGAGGCAGTCACTTGGGTCCTGACTAGCTTGTGCTTTTGACCAAACTATTGTGGGCTTGACCCTTGAGTTGCACTGCCATATGCTGCCAACTCACTGTGTAATATCTTGTACCAATGACGATGACTATTGGCAGTGCCGTACTAACAAAGACTGGATAGCTTGTGTTGGAAGCTATCTGAGAGTAGCATGCTGAAAAATGCTGGATAGCTTATGCTCGAAGCTTTTGCCGGGATAGCTTGCTGAAAAAAACTAGGTACCGTGCTTCAAAAGCTTTTCCCTTGGTTGCTTACCGAGGAAGATTTGCTGACTTGTGCCAGAAGCTTTTTGTGGTTGCTTACCGAAGAAGACTGAGTATCTTATACTGGAAGCTATCCATATGTCATACTGAGGAAGATTGAGGAGCCTTGCATTGTAAGCTTCTCTGGTAGTGTGCGGAGGAAGACTGGATTCCTTACACCAGAAGCTTCTCTCTGTGATATGTGGACTGAATGCCATATATATATATACCCTTGATATTCCTTTGACTGGAAATGTACTGTTGTCTTGCACACAAATTGTCTTCCAACTGGTTTAATCATTACTGCCGAGGAGCTTATACAACTGATGTAAACTTGATGTTGATAGTCAATCTAGGATATCTTTTGCATTCAGATCAGATATTCCCAATACAATGCATTCGGCTGAGAATTCCATAATGTTTAGCTGATCTTCCAAAATATTTGAAATTGCTACTTGTGATCTGCGTTGGTTTTTCCCCGAAGAGGAGAGGATGATGCAGTACAGTAGAGATAAGTATTTCCCTCAGTTATGAAACCAAGGTTATCAATCCAGTAGGAGAATCACGCAACACCTCGTTAGCAGTACCTGCACACAAAACAACAAATCCTTGCACCCAACGCAAACAAGGGGTTGTCAATCCCTTGGCGATTAATTGCAAGATTAAATTGTATGGTGATAAATAGATAGATTGAACTAAAATATAAAATAAAATAAAGAAAGAAAAAGTGTAGCAAGGTATTTTTAGGATTTTTAATATATGATAAACGTACACCCGGGGGCCATAGTTTTCACTAGAGGCTTCTCTCTAGAAAATAGCATACGGTGGGTAAACAAATTACTGTTGGGCAATTGATAGAAAAGCGAATAATCATGACGATATCCAAGGCAATGATCATGTATATAGGCATCACGTCCGAGACAAGTAGACCGAAACGATTCTGCATCTACTACTATTACTCCACACATCGACCTCTATCCAGCATGCATCTAGAGTATTAAGTTCATAAAGAACGGAGTAACGCCTTAAGCAAGATGACATGATGTAGACAAAGTAAACTCACACATGAATAAACTCCATAGTTTTACCCTTAATAGTAATGATACATACGTGTCATGTCCCTTTCTGTCACTTGGATTGAGCACTGCAAGATCGAACCCATTACAAAGCACCTCTCCCATTGCAAGATAAATCAATCTAGTTGGCCAAACCAAATCAATAGATCGGAGAGAAATACGAAGCTATAATAATCATGCATAAAAGAGTTCAGAGAAGACTCAAATAATATTCATGGATAATCTGATCATAAACTCACAATTCATCGGATCCCAACAAACACACCGCAAAAAGTGATTACATCGGATAGAACTCCAAGAACATCGAGGAGAACATTGTATTGAAGATCAAAAAGAGAGAAGAAGCCATCTAGCTACTAACTATGGACCCAAAGGTCTGTGGTAAACTACTCACACATCATCGGAAGGGCAGCAAGGTTGATGTAGAGCCCCTCCGTGATCGAATCCCCCTCCGGTGGAGTGCCGGAAAAGGCCCCCAGATGGGATCTCTCGAGAACAGAAGCTTGCGGCGGCGGAAAAAGTATTTCGTGGACTCCTCTATTGGTTTCCCGATTTTAGAGAATTTATAGAGGTGGAATTAGGTCAAACGGAGCTGTGTGGGCCCCACGAGCCACAAGGGCATGCCCCCCCTGGGGCGCGCCGTGGTGCCTCGTGGGCCACTGCTTCATCTTCTCGTCCCCTCCCGAAGCTTCTAGTGTTTGTTATGTCAAGAAAAAATCTCCATAAAGTTTTGTGGCATTTGGACTTCGTTTGGTACTGATATTCTGGAAAACCAAAAACAGGCAAAAAACAGCAACTGGCACTGGGCACAAAGTTAGTAGGTTAGTCCCAAAAAAATGATATATAATTGCTTGTAAATGTATATAAAACATCCAGGATTGATAATATAATAGCATGGAACAATCAAAAATTATAGATACGTTGGAGACGTATCAAGCATCCCCAAGCTTAATTCCTGCTCGTCCTCGAGTAGGTAAATCATAAAAATAGAATTTTTGATGTGGAATGCTACCTATCATATTCATCATATATTCTTTTCTTTTGTTGCATGGACATTTGGACTTGAATGATTCAAAGCAATAGTCTATAGTTTTACATGAAGACATAAATACTCAAGCATACTAACAAGCAACCATGCCTTTCAAAATATCAACGCTAAAGAAAGTTATCCCTAGCCCATTATGCTCAATCATTGATCCATCCATGAAACACACTCAATATTAGCTACATCCAATGCACAAGTATGACAATAGTGCTCTCTAGTTGGTGCTTTATAAGAGAAGATGGAGACTCAAAATTAAAAATAAAAATTGCATAAAAGTAAATAGATAGACCCTTCGCAGAGGGAAGCAGAGATTTGCAAATGTGCCAGAGCTCAAAGCTTAAATTAGAGAGATAAAATTATTTTGGGAGGCATGCTTTTCCTGTCAACGAAAACGAACGAGAATTTCCAATATCTTCCATGCTAGACACATTATAGGCGGTTCCCAAACAGAAAATAAAGTTTATTTCCTTTCCACCATTCTTTCACAATCCATGGCTAGCCGTATCCACGGGTGCCCTCCATACCAACACTTTCCAAGGAATTTAATATTATCATCATATAAAAAAATTCATTTCATTTCATTTCGGGACTGGACATCCCTATTACCTGCCACTCTCTCGTGCAATGACAAGTGAATAAACACTCATCGTGAGAATAACCCGCCTAGCATGGAAAATATTGGCTACCCCCTTCCGCCTCATGAGCGGTACGGGCACACAAAACAGAAAATTATTTTGAAAATTAGAGTTGGCACACACAAATTTACTTAGGACGGCATGGAAATACCGCATATAGGTAGGTATGGTGGACTCATTTGGCACAACTTGGGTTTAAGGAGTTTGGATGCACAAGCAGTATTCCCGCTTAGTACAAATGAAGGCTAGCAAATAGATTGAGAAGCGACCAACCAAAAAGCGAAGACAGTCATAAACATGCATTGAACATAACTAACACTGAATAATGCACCATAAGTAGGATATAATTTCGTTGCATAACTATTGAGTTTACGTGCATGCATAGGGAATCACAAACCTTAACACCAATATTCTTACTAAATCACAATTACTCACTAACATGACTCACATATCATCATCTCCATATCGCAAAACTATTGCAAGGAATCACACTTATCATATCCAATGATCTATATGAAAGTTTTTATTATATTCCTCTTGAATATTCATCACTTTGGGACCAAATTCATATCTTGTGCAAATTACCATTACTATTATCAACTCTCAAAAAGATATAAGTGAAGCATGAGAGTGCAAATATTTCTTAAATTTTTTAATCTTATCAACTCTCAAAAATATATAAGTGAAGCATGAGAGTTCAAATATTTCTTCAAAATTTAGCCACCGCCGTGCTCAAAAAGATTTAAGTGAAGCACTAGAGCAACTGCCTAGCTCAAAAAATTTAAGTGAAGCACATAGAGTATTCTAACAAATCATGATAAACGTGTGGCTCTCTCAAATTGGTGTGTCCAGCAAAGATGATTGTGACAAACTAAAAAGCAAACAAAGCAAAGACTTATATAATACACGATGCTCCAAGTAAAACTAATATCATGTGACGAATAAAAATATAGCTCCAAGTAAAATTACCGATGGTTGGTAGAAGAAAGAGGGGATGCCTTCCGGGGCATCCCCAAGCTTAGACGCTTGAGTCTTCCTTGAATATTACCTTGGGGGTGTCTTGGGCATCCCCAAGCTTAGGATCTTGCCACTCCTTATTCCTTCATCCATCGTGATCTCACCCAAAACTTGAAAACTTCAATCACACAAAACTCAACAAAACCTTCGTGAGATCCGTTAGTATAACAAATAAATCACTACTTTAAGTACTGTTGCAAACCCATTCATATTTTATTTTTGCATTATACCTACTGTATTCTAACTTCTCCATGGCTTATACCCCCCGATACAATCCATAGTTTCATCAAAACAAGCAAGTAGTGCATCAAAAACAGAATCTGTCAAAAACAGAACAGTCTGTAGAAATCTATTTAAAATCCATACTTCTGTAACTCCAAAAATTCTTAAAAATTAGGACAATATGGGAAATTCATATACCAATACTTTGTAAAAATTTCAGATTTTTCTGACGCTTCAATACAGAACTACAATTCCAGCACTGGACGCAAAACTTTCTGTTTTCGAAACAGCATCAATTATACTATCTTCCAAATCATTCCAAAGGCTTTACTTGGCACAAACACTAATTAAAACACAAAAACACAATCATAACAGTAGAATAATTGTGTAAACACACAAGAACAGAAATAAAAAGAAAAATATTTATTTTATTCATTGGGTTGCCTCCCAACAAGCGCTATTGTTTTATGCCCCTAGCTAGGCATAATGCATAGTTTCAAGTATTATCATCTTTGGTTTCCAATTCCTCAATCACACATCCATTTTTCCTAGTGGATTTAACATAGGTATTTATCATCATCACATTTCTAGGCACACAATTAAATTTTTTGTTCTTATAGATAGGTTCTTTTATCACATCAACAAAATTCGGGTGCACGCTAATCATTTTAAGCTCCTCATTTCCCTTACTAGAAGTAGCACCATTGGTTTTAGGAACATATGTAAACTTGCAATTCTTGCTAGGAGTAGTTTTTTCAATAGTTTTAGCGGAATAAAAAGCGGAACCAAAATTATTAATAATTTCTTCCAACTTATCAATCCTAGCGGGACTTTGTTCCATCCTTTCATTAATTACCGGTTCTTTCTCTTTTAGCATCTTAAGAGTAATCCCTACCTTTGATCCAAACTAAGTAACATGGTTATGAATCTTTTTATCTAAATTTTCAATATGCTCAACGGTAGGCATTTTATTTTCAATAGCATCTAACCTTTGCATAACATGTTCCAAGGTCAAAGTTGTTTCATTAATAGTAATAGGCGGTGATCCCACTAAATTTCCCATAGCATTAAAAGCATCCATAGGGGGACACATCAAGAAATTCCCTCCGGTAATAGTATCAAGTACAAATCTATACCAAGTTGTAATGCCCACATAAAAATTGTGAAGAAGGGTGGTGGAGGATTGCTTACGAGTTGATATATTATGAGCATCACAAATCCTACACCAAGCATCTTTTAAATTCTCTCCTCCCCTTTGTTTAAAATTAAGTACTTCATTTTCAGGGGTAATAGTAAAGAGCGAAGAACTAGCCATAATGGTAAAGCAAGCAAACAAACAAGCAAAAGGCAAACGGAAAATATTTTTGTATTTTTGGTAAAAACTTTTTAGAAGTGGGGGAGATGAAAACGAGAGGCAAAGGCAAATAAAATAAATGCAAGGAGATGTAAGTTTTATGCGTAGGTACTTGATAGATGTTGATGATGTCTCCCCAGCAGCGGCGCCAGAAATTCTTCCTGCTACTTGTGATCTGCGTTGGTTTTTACCCGAAGAGGAGAGGATGATGCAGTACAGTAGAGATAAGTATTTCCCTCAGTTATGAAACCAAGGTTATCAATCCAGTAGGAGAATCACGCAACACCTCGTTAGCAGTACCTGCACACAAAACAACAAATCCTTGCACCCAACGCAAACAAGGGGTTGTCAATCCCTTGGCGGTTAATTGCAAGATTAAATTGTATGGTGATAAATAGATAGATTGAACTAAAATATAAAATAAAATAAATAAACAAAAAGTGCAGCAAGGTATTTTTAGGATTTTTAATATATGATAAACGTAGACCCGGGGGCCATAGTTTTCACTAGAGGCTTCTCTCTTGAAAATAGCATACGGTGGGTAAACAAATTACTGTTAGGCAATTGATAGAAAAGCGAATAATCATGACGATATCCAAGGCAATGATCATGTATATAGGCATCACGTCCGAGACAAGTAGACCGAAACAATTCTGCATCTACTACTATTACTCCACACATCGACCGCTATCCAGCATGCATCTAGAGTATTAAGTTCATAAAGAACGGAGTAACGCCTTAAGCAAGATGACATGATGTAGACAGAGTAAACTCACGCATGAATAAACCCCATCTTTTTACCCTTAAGAGCAACGATACATACGTGTCATGTCCCTTTCTGTCACTGGGATTGAACACCGCAAGATCGAACCCATTACAAAGCACCTCTCCCATTGCAAGATAAATCAATCTAGTTGGCCAAACCAAATCAATAGATCGGAGAGAAATACGAAGCTATAATAATCATGCATAAAAGAGTTCAGAGAAGACTCAAATAATATTCATGGATAATCTGATCATAAACTCACAATTCATCGGATCCCAACAAACACACCGCAAAAAGTGATTACATCGGATAGAACTCCAAGAACATCGAGGAGAACATTGTATTGAAGATCAAAAAGAGAGAACAAGCCATCTAGCTACTAACTATGGACCTGAAGGTCTGTGGTAAACTATTCACGCATCATCGGAAGGGCAGCAAGGTTGATGTAGAGCCCCTCCGTGATAGAATCCCCCTTCGGCGGAGTGCCGAAAAAGGCCCCCAGATGGGATCTCTTAAGAACAGAAGCTTGCGGCGGCGGAAAAAGTATTTCGTGGACTCCTCTGTTGGTTTCTCGATTTTAGAGAATTTATAGAGGTGGAATTAGGTCAAACAGAGCTGTGTGGGCCCCACGAGCCACCAGGGCGCCCCCCTGGGGTGCGCCGTGGTGCCTCGTGGGCCACTGCTTCATCTTCTCGTCCCCTTCCGAAGCTTCTAGTGTTTGTTATGTCCAAAAAAAAATCTCCAAAAAGTTTCATGGCGTTTTGACTTTGTTTGGTACTGATATTCTGGAAAACCAAAAACAGGCAAAAAAAAATAGCAACTGGCACTGGGCACTAAGTTAATAGGTTAGTCCCAAAAAAATGATATATAATTGCTTGTAAATGTATATAAAACATCCAAGATTGATAATATAATAGCATGGAACAATAAAAAATTATAGATACGTTGGAGTCCGGTGTTGGTTTGATGAGCAACTTTCATAAGGGGAAATAAGGTGACACCGAAGGCCGAAAGAAAGAAGCAAAAGAAACGACTCAAACAAAAGCACACAAGGCATCAAGATCACACAGAAGCAACATCACATTTTAATGCTATTCACCACAGTATGCCTGCCTACTTAAGCACACTAATATCGTGAGATCTTCGGTACTACGATCTAATATGCTGTGGCCGTGTGCACAAAAGTGGATCAGCGTGTGGAGGGGTTGGTGTAAACAGAGCTACACCAAGCGTTGGCTCAACACCGGTTGCATCTGGACGGGCTTAGGGATGAGGACGGACCCGGTGATCATGTAGCGAGACACGGATGTCACGACCACATCATCAAGTGGACGGAAGGGAACCGTACTCGTCCAAGGAATGGGTGATAGGGTAGGATATCGGTGGAAAGCAGGGTCTGCTGTCATTGCCCTTTTCTGGTAACAAAGACCAGTAAGGGTTGCCAAAGCGGCGGGTTGGATGGCCAGATCCGGGGTAGAAACATGTCTACCACCGAAACAATAGGTGTGGCTTTAGAGAATATATTGGTGCGATACCTGTGCATCAATCCTTTAAGTGATCGGCACCATTAGGTACCTCGGCATCACTCTGCTGGGACAGAGATGACACCAAACACCAAAGAGCAAGTATGCAAAACTGGAGGGTGCAGGTAGTGGATCGAAACTGATGCCACCTACACTCACAAGATCAACCGTTAGTGACAAGATAATAAGTCTATATGCATGCAATGCAGCAAACAAATGCAACAATCAAATGCAGCAAACCGACTAAGCTCTATACTACCGGTTTCTAGCGCTCGCGCTGACTAGGGCATCCTACAGCCAGACCTGCTCTGATACCAGGCGTTGTGGCACCCCGGCTCAGAGGAATTGGAACACCCCATATTCCAGCCCAGAGATCAAGTCTTCTGGAATACGACACTGCTTGGCATAGAACAGAACAACTCTTTATTACAAATAATACGGGTACAAGGGTAGGATGTAACAAAGGATTACATCGGCACGACGACACTACGCCTGCTAAGGTAGCTCTATGCTAGCAGCGGAACATCTCGTAGCAGAATAACTTCTAGCAGCGGAACAACGACGACAGTGATGGACTCCACTCCACAGGGACTCTGGCTGGGACGCATCCTAGAGCGCAAACTCGTGATCCTCAAGCAATCAATCACGGCATGACCTGCAATCTGGCATGACACTCCAGGTGAGTACTTTGAATGTACTCGCAAGCTCACAGCAACCAAAGCAATCAAGACAACCAACAGCATGGCATTTACAGGTTAATTATCAATGATGATCATGATTTTACTAGAACAATCACGAGAATGAGCATGGCATGTACATGTTACTCATGATATGAACATGATGATACTAGCACTAGCATGAGGGGGGGTCGATGTTTAAGGTCCCGTGGACCAACTTACTCTTCTCGGAGGTTATCCTGTAACCATCATATGTAACAAACTTACCGTCATGAACCAAGCTCGGTATCAACTACCATCGTGATCATCACATGACCACACGGAGCTTGATCTCTAGCTGTGATCATCGCATGACCACATAAAGATCAACCAACTTCTTTCCTCATGGAACCGGGGTTGTTAATTATTCAGGTTATTATTACTGTTGACCCATAGTGTGACCTACTACGAACTGTGTCCATATCCGAGGACGCGGCTGTCGATAGATTATACACTCTGCAGAGGTTAGTACACTGTAACCACACCACGGAATTCATGGCCTCGTGCTCCCATTCGGGTGGACCAACAACATTCCGACAAAACCAATCTATTGCATGACACTCTCCCGGCCACTCCGACAAACTCCCCTTTGGGCTATGTCATGGGTGGCCTCGATGTCAAATCGTGACATCCGCCACCTTTGTGGCTGCCACCGTCATGGCCAAAATAAAATATCATCGTCCCAAACGGGGACATCGGTACCGTTAAACTTGGGCACACAAGATTATGGCCGCCTACCTGATCAGGGTAGCGCGCACACATAACCTTCCCTAGTTGGAGGCACCGGCGAGAGGCATGACAATAGACCGCATTAGGGCCTCCCCATCCAGGCAAGTGTGGTTGCACTGGTGAGCTCGATTCGGTGGCACCATGACTCAGCCAACAGATTTGTTCAAGTTCGATTAATGTCAGGTTCAACTTGAATGGTGATGAGCTGAGTCACAATAAAATAACATGACAATGCATATGAGCATGATATCAACATAAATAAGTATGGGAAACATAACCATTTAACATATGAATCATATCAACAATAAATCATTCAAGCTATGGGATGCAAATGAGCATGGCATAGTGATGATCATGCATCTTACAAGTATTTTCATAACAAACTCTAACTATTCATATGAGCATATCATTATCACTAGCATCGGAAATGAAACATGATAATAATAACATTAGCAATTAATCATTTCACTTACTAGATGAAAATGAACATGGCATAAGAAATGAGCATGGATTCACAAGCATATAAGTAGCATTCAACATAATTACATGAACAAATAATTATTCGAACATTCAAGTGAGAACCATGGCTATTGCAATGCCATCATGCAAGTGGCTGTTGTGGCTTGCCTGGGGAGGAAGGATTCACCGGGGAGAAGTGCGATGAGCTCGCGGAAAGATTTGCTGGAAACATTCCCCTCTCGAAGGGGGCTAATTAGAGGGCAAGGGCAAAATGGTCATTTTCATAGTGTGACAACATCATGAAAATGATACCAAAAGAACGGGCTCGACGAATAGAGAACATGGGCTTTGGAATCACCTGAATCGGATTTACGGTCGCAAAATTACGGCCGTTCATTCGTTAGGCAGAAAAACAAAAAAAAACTGTGTTTTCTGCTGCTAACGGACGAACATTCGTAATATAAGGATTTTGGCGCCGGCGGCTGAAACAGAAAGCGCATTCTAGGAAATACGCTTTCGCTGCGGAAAACGTATTCTACTCCGAAGACACGGCCGAGGGCGTTTTCCCTTAAGGGAAAGCATATTCCGGAGAATACGTCTCCACTTAAACGACCGGGCCCGGCCGGCTGCGTCAACGCAGAGGCTGATGAGTGGGACCACGGGGCCCACACAGCAGGTGAGGGAGGGCGTCGTCATCTCCAACCTCCTGCCCGTGCTCGGCCGGGGCAGGAGCGGCTCCAGCGATGATTGCCGGCGGCACGGGCCACCATTGGCGATGCCCGGCCTACCGGAGTGCTCAGGGTGACGAGGCAGTCCCGTCTAGGTAGGGCACGGCCGCCGAGAAGCTTGAGGTAGGGCGAGGCATTGGCCGCGGCGGGCGGCGGCCTTGGCCGTCTTCGGGCACGGCGCCACAGGGCACCGGAGGAGGAGGGGAAGGGTGGGGGATATCCGCCGGGTCTTGGTGATCCTCCTGTTGAAGAAATGAGGAGGAGACGAGCTCGGCACTGCCCAAATTTAGGAGGAGACCGAGGCGGCACTGACAGCTGTGGGAGGGCAGGGTGTCTCCTCGAGCTCGTTTGAGTGGCTGGGCGGGGTTCTTGGAGAGCGGAGAGGATGTGGGTGAGCTCAATGGGTCTCGGGGAGGGCTTATATAGCCGGATAGGAGATGCCGAGCCGGATGCCGCCGTGGACGTGCGGTCAATGCTCTGGCATGGCCGCGTACGCGTGGGCTCGCGAGTAGGCTCAGACGGTGACGGGAGAGAGCTAGTGGAGCGCCAGAGGAGCAGCGAGGGCAGACGCAGGGAGGGAGAAGTCCGGTCGGCTACTCGAGCGAACAGTGCCGTGGCCAGGGCTGCCATGGCGCATCGGGGAAGAAAGAGGAGGGGGCCAATGCACGCGTGGACGCAGGGGACTGTGGGTGACGCGGTGGACAAGGTGGGACGCGCGGGAGCGGCTGGGAGGGTAGTGCCTGGAGCTAGCCGACGCTCAGAGCGCACCAAATGCAGGCCAGCCCACGTGGTCACCGCGTGCATTGGCGAGAGGAGGGCACGTATGCCTAGCAAAAGGTGTCTAGCGTATAATCCATCCCAAATGGGACCCCTCTGAAGTGATGGTTCGAAGAAAGAAATTGTGTGCTGATGGGAGGGATCATCTAAAGTTTGCTGTAGCAAACTTGGGCATGAAGCTGGGGTAAAAATGAAGGGGATAATGGCTAACCAGTATGTCACATGGGTTTAGGGTAGGAAGGACTACAGTCCTGTGAAATATGAAAAGATTTGGACCAATATTTGTCATAGTTGCTTCACAACTGCATATCTAGTCCATAAACTAGACCATGAAGCTGCACTCACATGGATGATTGGATTGAGCTGAAATTTGGTGGAGGATGATGGTTTGGGCATATGAAGACACTGTAAAAATTTCATACCATTTGGATAAATAAAAATGGTACTTCCTTCACAATGCTTTCCTCTGGACAGAAACTTGGGGGAATTATTGAGAAATATAGGATGAATGAAATAAGCCCAAATATAGGATGAATAAAAATGGTACTTCCTTCACAATGCTTTCCTCTGGACAGAAATTTGGACGTTATATAAGTAGGATAATGTCTTGGTAAAATTTCCGAATTTATGAAGCCATATAAAATATAGTTGCTTCACAAACTGAAATTATGACCAGAAACAAAGATTGGATGGTGTGCTCACCATGAGCATGAAATCTTGAATATTTTTACATATCCAAGGTCCATATGGTCCAAAGGAATTTTGAGAATTTATTGGGAATTTTAGGAAAGACAAAAATATAGGTTGCTTCACAACCTAGGGCAAACAGGGTTATTCCTTTAATAGAAAAAAGAATATTCCCAAGAAATAAAAATTGGGGATGGGCTAAGATGGAAATGACATGGCCTTGGGAAGGATTTGAGAGTGACAAGCCACTTGGGAGAATAAGAAGAGACGATCTTCCCAGGTTTCGAGACCACAGAGCCACATAAAAGAAATTCCGAATGAAAATTAAAAGAAATCCAAAAGAAAAAGAAAGGGCCAAAAATCGGGGTGTCACATAACCTCATCAAAGCGGATATTCCAACTCTGAATACTAGCACCAGTCCATAGATGGATCACTGGAGCTTGCATACCTTATTCGCATCCTTAGGATCGACGAAATCTTTCAGCTGCATCATATACAACTCTTCCTTAAGGAAACCATTAAGAAACGTTGTTTTGACGTCCATCTGCCAAGATGTCATATCAAAAAATGCAGCAATTGCTAACATAATCCTAAAAGACTTTAGCATCGCTACGGGTGAGAAAGTCTCATCGTAGTCAACCCCTTGAACTTGCCGAAAACCCTTTGCGATAGGTCGAGCTTTATAGACGGTGACATTACCATAAGCGTCCGTCTTCTTCTTAAAGATCTATTTGTTCTCAATGGCCTTTCGGTCATCAAGTAAGCCTACCAAAGTCCATACTTATCCTATCTCGGATTTCATGACCTCAAGCTATTTGTCAGAATCCGGGCTCATCATTGCTTCTTCATAGTTCGTAGGTTCACCGTTGTCCAACAACATGACTTCCAGGACAGGATTACCGTACCATTCAGAAGCGGTACGTGTCCTGGTTGACCTATGAAGTTAAGTAGTAGCTTGATTCAAAGTTTCACGATCTTCATCATTAGCTTCCTCTTCGGCTAGTGTAGGCATCATGGGAACTACTTTCTGTGATGCGCAACTCTCCAATTCGAGAGAAGGTATGATTACCTCATCAAGCTCCACCATCGCTCTACCGTCCTCCTACTCACTTCTCTCGAGAGAAACTCTTTCTCTAAAAAGGATCCATTCTTGGCAACAAAGATCTTGCCCTTGGTCTGTGATAGAAGGTATACCCAATGGTCTCTTTAGGGTATCCTATGAGGACACACTTCTCCGCTTTGGGTTCAAGCTTATTAGGCTGAAGCCTCTTGACATAAGCGTCGCATCCCCAAACTTTAAAAAACGACAGCTTAGATTTCTTGCCATAATTCATACGGTGTCATCTCAACGGATTTAGATGGTGCCCTGTTTAAAGTGAATGCGGCTGTCTCTAATGTATAACCCCAAAACGATAGTGGCAAATCGGTAAGAGGCATCGTAGAACACACCATATCCAATAGAGTACGATTACGATGTTCGGACACACCATTACGCCATGGTGTTCCAGGTGGCGTGAGTTGTGAAACAATTCCGCATTGTCTTAAATGCATATCAAACTCGTAACTCAGATATTCACCTCCACGATCAGATCGTAGAAATTGTATCTTCTTCTTACGATGATTCTCTACTTCACTCTGTAACTCCTTGAACTTTTCAAATATTTCAGACTTGTGTTTAATTAAGTACATATACCCATATCTACTTAAATCATCTGTGAAGGTTTGGAAATAACGATATCCACCGCATGCTTCAACACTCATTGGACCGCTGAGGTTTCCAACAAGTCACTTGCCTGCTCCATTGTGCCGGAAAATGGGGTTTTAGTCATCTTGCCCATGAGGCATGGTTCACATGTATCAAATGATTCAAAGTCAAGTGATTCCAAAAGTCCATCGGTATGGAGTTTCTTCATGCGCTTTACACCAATATGGCCTAAGCGGCAGTGCCACAAGTATGTGGTACAATCATCATTAACTTTGCATCTTTTGGCATCAATATTATGAACATGTGTATCACTACGGTCGAGACTAAATAAGAATAAACCATTCACATTGGGTGCATGACCATAAAAGATATTATTCATATAAATAGAACAACCATTATTCTCTGACTTAAATGAATAACCATCTCACAATAAACAAGATCCAGATATAATGTCCATGCTCAACGCAGACACCAAATAACAATTATTGAGGTTTAAAATTAATCCCGAAGGTAGACGTAGAGGGAGCGTGCCGACGGCGATCACATCAACCTTGGAGCCATTTCCAACGCGCATCGTCACCTCGTCCTTAGCTAGTCTCCATTTATTCTGCAGCTCCTGTTTTGAGTTACAAATATTAGCAACCGAACCAGTATCAAATACTCAGGTGCTACTACGAGCACTAGTAAGGTACACATCAATAACATGTATATAATATACGTTTTTTGGCGTTGCCAGCCTTCTTATCTGCCAAGTACTTGGGGCAGTTCCGCTTCTAGTGGCCATTCCCCTTGCAATAGAAGCACCCAGTCTCAGGTTTGGGTCCAGCCTTGGGTTTCTTCATGGGAGCGGCAACTGGCTTGCCATTCTTCTTGAAGTTCCCTTTCTTTCCCTTACCCTTCTTGAAACTGGTGGTCTTATTGACCATCAACACTTGATGCTCTTTCTTGATTTCTACCTCCGCGGCCTTAAGCATCGCAAAGCTCCGGGATCGTTTTCTCCATCCCTTGCATGTTATAGTTCATCACAAAGCCTTTGTAGCTTGGTGGCAGTGACTGGAGAATCCTGTCAATCGCTACTACATCCGGAAGATTAACTCCCAGCCGATTCAAGCGGTTGAAGTACCCCGGACATTTTGAGTACGTGCTCGCTAACGAAGCTGTTTTCCTCCATCTTACAGCTAAAGAACTTGTCGGAGGAGTCATACCTCTCCACACGGGCGTGAGCCTAGAATACCAATTTCAGCTCCTGGAACATCTCATATGCCCCGTGGTGCTCAAAACGCTTTTGGAGCCCCGTTCTAAGCCATAAAGCATGGCGCACTGAACTATCGTGTAGTCATCATTTCTTGCCTACCAGTCGTTCATAGCATCTAGATTGGCAGGAGCAGGTGGCACACCTAGCGGTGCATCAAGGACATAAGCCTTCTGTGCAATAGTGAGGATAATCCTCAGATTACGGACCCAGTCCGCATAGTTGCTTCCATCATCTTTCAACTTTTTTTTCTCTAGGAACACATTAAAACTCAGGGGAGCTACAACGCGAGCCATTGATCTACAACATAATTTGCAAAGACATTTAGACTATGTTCATCATAATTAGTTCAATTAATCAAATTACTAATGAACTCTCACTTAAATCAACATCCCTCAGGTTGTTAAGTGATACATGATCCAAATCCACTAACCCAAGTCCGATCATCACGTGAGATGGGGTAGTTATCAATGGTGAACATCTCCATGTTGATCATATCTTCTATATGACTCATGTTCGACCTTTCGGTCCTCCGTGTTCCGAGGCCATGTCTATGCATGCTAGGCTCGTCAAGTTTAACCCAAGTATTCCACACGTGTAAAACTGGCTTACACCCATTGTATGCGAATGCAGAGTCTATCACACCCGATCATCACAAGGTGCTTCAAAACGACGAACTTTCGCAACGGTGCATACTTTAGGGAGAACACCTTTTATCTTGAAATTAATTGTGAGGGGTCATCTTATAATGCTACCATCGTTCTAAGCAAAAGTAAGATACATAAAAGATAAACATCACATGCAATCAATATGTGACATGATATGTCCATTATCATTTTGTGCTTTTGATCTCCATCTCCAAAGCACCGACACGATCTCCATCATCACCGGCATGACACCATGATCTCCATCATCTCCGAGGTGCCTTCATGTGGTTGTCTCCACCAACTATTGCTTCTACAACTATTGCTAACTCAGCGACAAAGTAAAGCAATTACATGACGTTTAATGAGTAACACGCAGGTCATACAATAAATTAAAGACAACCCTATGGCTCCTGCCGGTTGCCATACTCATCGACATGCAAGTCGTGAACTATTACAAAACATGATCATCTCATACATCAACATATATCAAATCACATCTTGGCCATACCACATCACATCACATGCCCTGCAAAAACAAGTTGGACGTCCTCTACTGTGTTGTTGCAATTTTTACGTGGCTTCTAGGGGCAACATATATCAAAGCCACAATGGTGATATACAAGTTGCCTTTTAAGCTTCTAAAAGGACCACCATTGTCAAATCAGATTCAACTAAAGCGAGAGAGACAGACACCCGCCAGCCACTTTATGCAATACAAGTTGCATGTCAGTCGTGGAACCTGTATCTTGTGCGTGGACAAGTAAAGTTGGTCTGGGCCGCTTCATCCCACAATACCGCCAAATCCAAAAATAACAAGGGAGGTAAGCAATCTGAACATCAACGCCCACAACCAATTTGTGTTCTACTGGTGCATAGCATCTACACATAGACCTAGCTCATGATGCCACTGATGGGAAACGTTGCATGGAAAAAAAATCCTACGAATCACCCAAGATCTATTCTATGGAGACGCTAGCAATGAGAGGGGGAGTGTCTACATACCCTTGTATACTGAAAGCGTTAACGATTAGATCATGGTTGGCGTAGTCGTACTCCCTTCGTGATCCAATCCTATCCAGCGCCTAACAGACGAGACCTCCGAGATGTGCACACGTACGGCTCGGTGACGTCTCCGCCTTCTTGATCCAGCAAGGGAGGGTGGAGAGGTTGATGGGATCTAGGCCCACGACGGCGTGGTGGTGGCAGCAGAACTGCAGCTGGGCTTCGCCAAGCATCTGCGCGAGGAGATGGGAGGAGTTAGGAGAGACGGCGGCCAAGGGTCGAAGGGTTGCTGCCCACATGCATCTCCCCTTTCTTTATATAGGCTAGGGGACAGGGGAGGGCGGTCAACACCGTCCTAGGGCCAGCCACAAGGGATAAATCCCTTTAAATTTGGAGATAACATCTTATCTCTACATTCAACCCTTTAAATTTAGAGATAAGACCTTATCCGTGACACCCAGGTTTTCACTCCTTGTTTTTTTTTCCTTCGCGGGATTTGACTCCCGTCATTTTTTTCGATGTTATCGGATTTTCTCTTGCTCTTAGGTATACGAAGATGGTCATTTAGCCTTGCCCTTCCTATCTAGCCAGAGATTCTCTCCAGTCCAACCTGGCCACCCAAAATATATTCTCAAGGTTTTGCCATCCAAACCCTACTTTCCGAGTTACCGGAAGGGAAACCCTAATTCCTTCCGTTACAAAGGAACCCCAATTTCCTTTGATCTGTTGCCTCCCAAACTTTTCCCAGTGATCATCCCACATCTATAAACCCTGGATATGCAAAAATATTGTCAAGTCATTTGAAATATTTTTCATTTAAAATTAATTCCATTTTCTGCCAGTTAAAGGAATTAAATCCAAGAAAATATCTATCCATCTCCAAAGTTCAAGAAAACTTGAGGAGATATTCTTTGTGATCATATTGAGCTCTCATAAAAATATTGGCCATAATTAAATAAGGTAAATTTCATTTTCCTATTTAAAGCCAATATTGCATTTTGGGCACTTTCTAAAAGAACTACCATTTTGGTAGCCAGGAAAAATCCCAAATAATTTTTGGAGCTTCTCCTATCCATATCTTCTCCATTTTCATCAAGAACCCAAGTTCCATAGTTTAAATTTTGAGTGCATCATCCAATTCTTGTTTCTGGATCTATTTTGAGGTTGTGAAGCAACTATATTTTATATTGCTCCATGATCCATGAAATTAATCCAGGGACTCACATTCCCTATATTATGCGAGCATGCAAAAATTCATATCATTTTGGCAAGCCAATTTCCCCCAAAAATTCCATCTAGTTTTTGTCCAGCAGAAAGCTTTGTGAAGGAAGTACCACTTTGGCATTTCCAAATGAGCTGAAATTTTGCCAGTACCTCCATGCATCCAAATAATCTTCCTACACCAAATTTCAGCCCAATCCATTCATCCATTTGAGCACAACTTCAAAATCCAGTTTCTGGACCAAAAATTGCATTGTGAAGGAAGTATATGCAAACCAGGTCCAAATGACTTGAAATTTTTCCAGCACCTACACCTTTCTACCACATTCCACTGTGAAAAAGATCCAGCTCAAACCTTCCAGCTATTTCTCCAGAAATGTCCATTCCAATTTCTGATCATAAACATTTTCTGGTCAACTTTCTCAACTCATAGCTATCCATTTGATTCCAGCCATTCCTAGCATTTGTCTGATCATTGAGTCATGCAAGGGACAAGGTTCTGGGTCCAGTTAAGGGCAGAGCACGTTTTGGCGTGGTGACCACGTCGTGGACATGGCCAAATGCGTGCTCTATGCACTGGCCGCGTTCGGTCGCGTCGACCAGCTCGCTACGGTCAGCTCCGGCTTGTCCCGGCGTGTCCAGTGGCTCTGCACCGTCCACGTACCCCCTCTCCAGCTCTTTCCCCCTTCTCCTTCTCTCTCGTTGCGCCACGGCAAGCGCCGTCGCGGCACTATCTGCCCGTGATTCCCCTCTGTCGCCTCCCTCCGCTGTCTTCTTCTTCCCCGAGGCTTCTCGAGCACGCCAGCGGGGCTCCGCTGCTCGCCGTGCTGCCACCCGGTGCTCGCCACCTCGCCGGAAGTGCCAGGACGGCGATAAGCACACCACGGCGGCCATGCCTATCCACATGCCTCGGCCAGCTATAAAAGCCGTGGCCCCGAGCCTCCCCGGGCATCCCCGACACCTCCAGCCACCCCCTCTCCCTCCTAGCACCCCGTCCAGCCGCTCAACCCAGCCCGAGGAGCTCCCTGGCCCTCTCTCTAGCCAGAGCCCTGCCGCCACCCTCCTCCTAAATTCGCGCACCTCGTCCAGCCCCGGCTCCATTCGAGCCCACCACTAGGATCGCCAGTCGTCGGATACCACCTCCGCACCTTCTCCCAGCCACCCCAACCACCGGAGCACTCCAGATGCCCAGGGCCTCCGACCACTGCCACTGCTTGCCGGCGCGTCTTCCGCCATCCCCGAGCCCCGTGCTTCCCACCCCTGGGTGTGGCGCACGCCAGCGACCGCAGCCGTGCCCTCGCCGGTCGGCGGAGTCTGAGCTCCCCAGCCGCGACGTCGGGCATGAGGAGAGGAGGAAGAAGAGGTGGAGGGAGGAGAGAGAAGGGGACCTGACGGGTGGGCCTCGACCCCACTTGTTAGTGAGAGGGCACCGCCAGCTCGGATAAGTGGAAACGTATTCCTTTGGAATACGTTTTCTGCTTTCAAAAGCGTAAACAGCTGCTACTGCAGACCGAAATGCGCTTCCCCTACACAGAAAGCGTATTCACTAAATACGCCTTCTGCTTCTCAGCCGCCGGCCGAGTCTATTAAATAGCGGACGTTCACTAGTTAGCAGCAGAAAAGCATAGTTTTTATTTGCTTTTCTGTCTAACGAACGAACGGCCACAACTTTTTAACCGTGACCACGAATGAGGTGATTCCAAAGCCCACGTTCTCTTTTCGTCGAACCCGTTGCGATGACATCACTTTCACAATGTTTACACTTTCTAAAAATGCCCATTTTGCCCCTACCCTCTATTCAGCCCCTCCGAGAGGGAATCTTCTCCGTCGAATTTTTCCGCGAGGTGATCACACTTCTCTCCGGTGAATCCATCGACCCCCAGGCAAGCCAACCATCTGATATATGCCCTAAAGCATTGCTCTATGTTATTCTTGTGTGTATAATTAGTGAATATGCCTGTGATAGAAATAATTGAAGTCATGCTAGGTTGAACTTCCTATTTACTTTACATGCTAATGCTCATCATGTTATTGCACTAGTGACTCGTAGGTGACACTATGGAGATAGGTTGTGATGTTTTCATCGTGCATTACTGTTGTTATTGCAATGATTAAGAATGTGACTTAATAATGACAACCTCCTCCGCCGGCTGGATCAAGTCATAGTGCCACCGAACCGAGCTCATCAGTGCAGCCACATCTGCCTTTATGGGGAGGCCCTGACTTGGTCTGTTGTCTTGCCTCTTATCGGTACCACCAAAGAGGGAAGGTTATGCGTGCGCTCTACCCTGGCCGGGTAGGCGGCGATAACCTTGTGAGCCCAGTTGTTTGTTTAGCCCGGGGTCCCCGTTTGGGACAGTTTTGTTTGGCCACGACGGTGGCAGGTGTCAGGAGTGACACTGGGGCCACCAAGGACTTGACCCGGGAAGGGTATGATTGTTGGTGGGACCGTAAGAGTGCCGGGCAATAGACAAGTTTTGCTGGAGCTGCACCGGTCCACCCGAATGGGAGCATGTACTAAAGTATGAGGCTAGGAGCTGCATGGTGTGGGTAAAGTGCGCAACCTCCGTAGAGTGTAAATCTATTCGAATAGCCGCGTCCTCGGTCATGGAACATAGTTCGTACTAGGTCACACTATTTGGTCTGTGTCGAGTCTGGAGGAATAAACCATATAAAGTTATTGCCAATATTGAACCAGATAGGGTAAGCTTGTCAGATTTACAGCACAGATGCCGGGACATCAGATGATGTCAGGAAGTTGAGATGTTAGCCATGGGATGGCTATGACAGAGAGGGTCGAATGACCGTAAGAACTTGGATCTGGGGAGATCATGTGAATAAACTTGATCAATTGCATTTACCGATATGCTTTACCTTTCTGTATAATTATCATGCTAGATAATCCTGTTATAACATGATGGTTAATGTCATTAAGATAACAAGTGCATGCTTGAGTGCCATGGATTGCATTACTTGGTGTATATGTTATTTGGTTGCTTGCGAGTACATTCAAAAGTACTCAGCGGACTTCAATGTGGCCAGGTTCACCTAAGGATCCGATGTTCGCTAGCGAGGAGCAGGAGCGTTCACGGGCTAGAAGAGTAACCGAGTTAGATCCCTGTGGATTGGTGCCGCACCAAGACCATGCTGCCTTAGATAGAGCTTTTCCGCTGCCATCACCCTTGTAAAATATCATGTAAGACTTATATATCCATTAATAGAAATGCCTGTGTTCACGATACTTGTTGTAAATGCATGCCAGAGTGATTTCCTGGGCTGGTGTGTGCGGCGACCGTCTGGCTACAGTGGTAATCAGGCGGGGCGCCACAACGGAGTTTGTGACACCCTGGTTTTCACTCCTTGTTTTTTTTTCCTTCGCGGTATTTGACTCCCGTGTTTTTTTCCGATGTTATCGGATTTTCTCTTGCTCTTGGGTATACGAAGATGGTCATTTAGCCTTGCCCTTCCTATCCAGCCAGAGATTCTCTCCAGTCCAACCTGGCCACCCAAAATATATTCTCAAGGTTTTGCCATCCAAACCCTACTTTCCGAGTTACCGGAAGGGAAACCCTAATTCCTTCAGTTACAAAGGAAGCCCAATTTCCTTTGATCTGTTGCCTCCCAAACTTTTCCCAGTGATCATCCCACATGTATAAACCCTGGATATGCAAAAATATTGTCAAGTCATTTGCAATATTTTTCATTTAAAATTAATTCCATTTTTTGCTAGTTAAAGGAATTAAATCCAGGAAAATATCTATCCATCTCCAAAGTTCATGAAAACTTGAGAAGATATTCTTTGTGATCATATTGAGCTCTCATAAAAATATTGGCCATAATTAAATAAGGTAAATTTCATTTTCCTATTTAAAGCCAATATTGCATTTTGGGCAATTTCTAAAGGAACTACCATTTTGGTAGACAGGAAAATCCCAAATAATTTGTGGATCTTCTCCTATCCATATCTTCACCATTTTCATCAAGAACCCAAGTTCCATAGTTTAAATTTTGAGTGCATCATCCAATTCTTGTTTCTGGATCTATTTTGAGGTTGTGAAGCAACTATATTTTATATTGCTCCATGATCCATGAAATTAATCCAGGGCGTCACATTCCCTATATTATACGAGCATGCAAAAATTCATATCATTTTGCCTAGCCAATTTCCCCCAAAAATTCCATCTAGTTTCTATCCAGCAGAAAGCTTTGTGAAGGAAGTACCACTTTGGCATTTCCAAATGAGCTGAAATTTTGCCAGTACCTCCATGCATCCAAATAATCTTCCTACACCAAATTTCAACCCAATCCATTCAGCCATTTGAGCACAACTTCAAAATCCAGTTTCTGGATCAAAAATTGCATTGTGAAGGAAGTATATGCAAACCAGGTCCAAATGACTTGAATTTTTTCCAGTACCTACACCTTTCTACCACATTCCACTGTGACAAAGATCTAGCTCAAACCTTCTAGCTATTTCTCCAGAAATGTCCATCCCTGTTTCTGATCAGAAACATTTTCTGGTCGACTTTCTCAACTCATAGCTATCCATTTGATTCCAGCCACTCCTAGCATTTGTCTGATCATTGAGTCGTGCAAGGGACAAGGTTCTGGGTCCAGTCAAGGGCCAGAGCATGTTTTGGCATGGTGACCACGTCGTGGACATGGCCAAACGCGTGCTCTGTGCACTGGCCATTTTCGGTCACGTTGACCGGCTCGCTCCGGTCAGCTCCGGCTTGTCCCGGCGTGTCCAGTGGCTTTGCACCGTCGATGTACCCCCTCTCCAGCTCTTTCCCCCTTCTCCTTCTCTCTCGTTGCGCCATGGCCAGCGCCGCTGTGGCACTGTCCGCCCGTGATTCCCCTCTGTCGCCTCCCTCCGCTGTCTTCTTCTTCCCCAAGGCTTCTTGAGCACGCCAGCGGGGCTCCGCTGCTCGCCACCTCGCCAGAAGCACCAGGACGGCGAAAAGCACACCACGGTGGCCGTGCCTATCTGCACGCCTCAGCCGGCTATAAAAGCCGCGGCCCAAGCCTCCCCGGGCATCCCCGACACCTCCAGCCACCCCCCTCTCCCTCCTAGCACCCCGTCCAGCCGCTCAACCCAGCCCGAGGAGCTCCCTGGCCCTCTCTCTGGCCGGAGCCCTACCGCCATCCTCCTCCTAAATTCATATGCCTCGGCCAGCCTCGGCTCCATTCGAGCCCACCACTGGGCTCCCCAGTCGTCGGAGACCACCCCCGCACCCTCTCCCAGCCACCCCATCCACCGGAGCACTCCAGATGCCCAGGGCCGCCGCCCACTGCCACTACTTGTTGGCGCGTCTTTCACCATCCCCGAGCCCCGTGCTTCCCACCCCTTGGTGCGGCGCACGCTGGCGACCGCAGCCGTGCCCTCGCCTGCCCCGGAGACCCACTAGAGCCTCGCCGGTCGCCGGAGCCTGAGCTCCCCAGCAGCGGCGTCGGGCAGGAGGAGAGGAGGAAGAAGAGGTGGACGGAGGAGAGAGAAGGGGACCTGACGGGTGGGCCCCAACCCCACTTGTCAGTGAGAGGGCACCACCAGCTTGGATAAGTGGAAACGTATTCCTTTGGAATACGTTTTCTGCTTTCAAAAGCGTAAACAGCTGCTACTGCAGACCGAAATGCGCTTCCCCTACACAGAAATGCGCTTCCCCTTCTCAGCCGCCGACCGAGTCTGTAAAATAGCGGACGTTCACTAGTTAGCAGCAGAAAAGCATAGTTTTTATTTGCTTTTCTCTATAACGAACGAACGGCCACAACTTTTTAACCGTGACTCCGAATGAGGTGATTCCAAAGCCCACATTCTCTGTTCGTCGAGCCCATTCCGATGACATCACTTTCACAATGTTTACACTTTCTGAAAATGCCCATTTTGCCCCTGCTTTCTGTGGCAACCTCGGCTCAGAGAGACCGGACCACCCCGTATTCCAGCCCAGAGATCAAGTCTTCTGGAATACGGCACTTCTTGGCATAGAACAAATCAGCTCTTCATTACAAATAAACGGGGTACAAGGGGTCCAATATTACAAAGGTTACAGGGGCACAGCGACGCTTCGCCTGCTAAGGTAGTTCTATGCTAGAAGTGGAACATCTCGAAGCGGAATGAAATCTAGCAGCGGAACAATGACGACGGTGATGAACTTCACCCCGCAGGGACTCTGGCTGGGACGCATCCTAGAGCGCAACCTTGGGATCCTTGACAAACAAGCAAACACGGCATCACCTGCAATCTGGCATGACAAGCCAGGTGAGTACTTTGAATGTACTCACAAGCTCACAGCAACCAAAGCAATCAAGACAAACAACAGCATGGCATTTACAGGTTAAACATCAATGATGAACATAATACTACTAGAACAGCATGAGCATGGCATATACATAATTCATGAGCATGAACATGATGCTTCTTGCACTAGCATGAGAGGGGGTCGACGTTTAAGGTCCCTTGGACCAACTTACTCTTGCCGGAGGTTATCTCATAACCACAAACTTACCATCGTGATCATCACACGATCACCTCAGGATCAACCAAGCTCGGTATCAACTATACCATCGTGATCATCACATGACCACACGGAGCTTGATCTCTACCTGTGATCATCGCATGACCACACAAAGATCAACCAACTTCTTTTCTCATCGAACCGGGGTTGTTATTATTCAGATTATTATTACTGTTGAACCATAGTGTGACCTACTACGAACTGTGTCCATGACCGAGGACGCGGCTATCGATAGATTATACACTCTGCAGAGGTTAGTACACTGTACCCACACCATGGAACTCATGGCCTCGTGCTCCCATTCGGGTGGACCAACGACATTCCGACAAAACCAATCTATTGCATGACACTCTCCCGGCCACTCCGACAAACTCCCCTTTGGGCTATGTCCCGGGTGGCCCCGATGCCAACTCGTGACATCCGCCACCTTTGTGGCCGCCACCGTCGTGGCCAAAACAAAACATCGTCCCAAACGGGGACATCGGATATCCATTCAACTCGGGCCCTCAAGGCTTATGGTCGCCTACCTGATCAGGGTAGCGCGCACCCATAACCTTCCCTAGTAGGAGGCACCGGCGAGAGGCATGACAATAGACCGCATTAGGGCCTCCCCATCCAGGCAAGTGTGGTTGCACTGGTGAGCTTGATTCGGTGGCACCATGACTCAGCTAACAGATTTGTTCAAGTTCGATTAATGTCAGGTTCACTTGAATGGTGATGAGCTGAGTCACAGTAAAATGACAATGCATATGAGCAAGATATCAACATAAACATGGATGGACAACATAACCATTTAACCTCATTACATCAACAACGATAAATCTTTTATTCTACGAGATGCAAATGAGCATGGCATAATGACGATCATGAATATAACAAGTATTTTCATATCAAACCATAGCAATTCATATGAGCATGTCCTTAGCACTAGCATCTGAAATGATTACAAGAATGAAACATAATAATAATACCAGTAGCAGTTTAATCATGTCACTTACTAGATAAAAAAATGAACAAGGCATAAGAACGAGCATGGATTCACAAGCACATATTATTCACAAAATAATTAAATGAGCAAACAATCATTTAAATATTCAAGTGGAAACCATGGCTACTGCAAGGCCATCATGCAAGTGGCTGTCATGGCTTGCCTGGGGATGAAGGATTCATCGGGGAGAAGTGCGGAGTACCCGCGATTTTTTTTGCCGAAAACGGTTCTCTCTCGGAGGGGGCTGAATAAGGACAGGGGCAAAATGGTCATTTTGAGAGTGTGACAACATCATGAAAATGGTACCAACAGAACGGGCTCGACGAACTGAGAACGTGGGCGTTGGAATCACCTGATTCGGAGTCACGGTTAAAAAGTTGTGGCCGTTCGTTCGTTAGGCAGAAAAACAGTTGAAATATGTGCTTTTCTGCGGCTAACTGACGAACGTTCGCTATATAAGGGTTTCGGCTGGCGGCTGAGAAGTTGAAGGCATATTTCGGAAAATGCGCTTTTGCTTCCGGAAAACGTACCCTGGCCTAAAGCAGCGCCGAAGTACTCTTTTCGAAGACGAAAACGTATTCTACCGAATACGTCTCCACTTGCCACGTCAGCGGGCCTGCGTGTCAACTTCTGTTAGGCCGACAGGTGGGGCCGTGGGACCCATGGCTGGTCTTTGTCTTCCTCCACCCGTGCCCGCGCCTGGCCGAGAACAGAGCCGACTCCGGCGACGAGCCCCGGCGACTCCGGCCACCGTTGCCGGTGTCCGGGCACCGGCGAGCTCGGGGAAGAGTGTCGCGTCCATTCCCACACCGCACGGACGCCGAGGAGGGCTGGAGCGGTGGTGGCTTGAGCATCCGCGGCGGAGGCCGTCGGCCGCTTTTTGAACCCGCGTCTAGGGGCACTCCGGGGAGCAGGCGAGAGTAGGGGAGGGCTCGCCGTGACTTTGTGGAGCTACTGGTGGTGGCAGCAAGGAGCGGGAGGGCTTGGTTCGCTCGTATTTGAGCGAGGACCGAGGCGGCCATGGCGGCCAATGGAGGAGAAGAAGAGCTCCTTGAGCTCGAGAAAGAGGTCGGGGAGGGTGCTGGGGTAGAGGAGAGGCGGTGTGAGTGCTCGAGGGGCTCGGGGACAGCCTCTATATAGGCGGGCCGGAGATGCCGTAGCCGGAAACCGCCGCGGACGCGCGGTTGATGCCTCTGGCTCGACCGCGTATGCGTGCGCACGCGCGGAGGTGTTGATGGCGACTAGAGGGAGCTAGTGGAGGTGCCAGGCACGCGGGCAAAGCCGCGGCGCACCGCGTGGGGCAGGGAGGGCACCTTTGTGCCACTGTTCTTACGCGGGCAGGCGGTGTCCGCCTCCGGACAGCGACGGGAGGGGCGGGGAGGAGGCTACGTGGATGCAGGGGAGGGTGGTCGACGATGTAGACACGGTGGGACGTGCGGGAACGACGAGCAGAGGAGTGCCCGAAGCTAAACGCCATCTAGAGTGCGACAATGGCCTCCCAGCCGCGTGGTCACCGCGTGCACAGGCGCACTATGGCTAGTGAAAGCATGTCTAGTGTGTAGTCCTTCCAAAGTAGGACCTCCCTGAAGTGATGTATCAACAAAATGAGCTTTGGGTTGATTGGATAGCTCAGAGAATGTTTGCTGTATCAAACTTGGGCATGAAATAGTGATCAAATGGGAGGGGATAATAGCTAACCAGGATGTCACAGAGGTTTAGGGTAGGAAGGACTATCATCCTGTATAAAATATTTGGACCAGTATTTAACATAGTTGCTTTACAACTACCAAATCTGGTCCAGAAGCTAAATCATGAAGTAGCACTCACATGGATGATTTGATTGGGCTGAAAAAATTTATAGTATGATGATTTGGTCATATGAAGACACGATAAAAATTTCATACCATTTGAATGAATAAAAATGGTGCTTCCTTCACAATACTCCACACTGGACAGAAACTTGGGGGAATTTTGTGGAGAAAATGGCTTGGCAAAACGATGTGAATTTTGGCATGCCCAAAGAATATAGGGATACTTAGGTCCTAGATTAATTTCAGAATTTTTGAAGCAATTTAAAATTTTGTTGCTTCACAACCTGAAATTGTGGCCAGAAACCAAGATTGGATGGTGTGCTCACCTGGATTGTTGGATGGAGATGAAATTTTGTGGAGAGTCATTATTTGATCTTATAAATAATCTACCAAAATTTCAACTCATTTGGATTAGCCTAGCTAGTACTTCCTTTACAAAGCTTCTCTCTGGACAGAAACTTTGGAAATTTGCTGAGGAAGATTTACTAGGCAAATGAGGCTGAATTTTGGCATGTGGCCATTATTTAGATAGGAAAGAGTGCCCAAAATTTTTGAGGGCAATCAAGAAAGAATAAATAGCACTTCCTTCACAAAGTGCCTTGCTGGACAGAATAGGAAATGAATATTACTGAATTATTTTTGAACTAGGTAAGGATGGGTTTTGACATATTTGTGGAAGATATGATCCAAAGAATTTATGAGAATTTTGTGGGAATTTTTGGAATGTCTGAAATATAGGTTGCTTCACAACCTAGAGCGAACAGGGTTATTCCTTTAATAGAAAAAGGAATATTCCCAAGAAACAAAAATTGGGATTGGGCTAAGATGGAAATGTCATGGCCTTGGGCTGGATTTGAAAATCACAAGCCACTTGGGAGAGGAAGAAGAGATGATCTCCCCCGGTTTCAAGACCACATAGCCACGAAAAAAGGAACTCCAAATAAGAATTCGAAGAAATCCAAAAGAAAAAGAAAGGGCCAAAAATCGGGGTGTTACGCTCTCTATTCAGCCCCTCCGAGCGGGAATCTTCTCCGGCGAATTTTTCCGCGAGGTGATCGCACTTCTCTCCGGTGAATCCATCGACCCCCAGGCAAGCCGACCATCTGATATATGCCCTAAAGCATTGCTCTGTGTTATTCTTGCGTGTATAATTAGTGAATATGCCTGTGATAGAAATAATTGAACTCCTGCTAGGTTGAACTTGCTATTCACTTTACCTGCTAATGCTCATCATGTTATCGCACTAGTGACTCGTAGGTGACACTATGGAGATAGGTTGTGATGTTTTCATCGTGCATTACTGTTGTTATTGCAATGATTAAGAATGTGACTTAATAATGACAACCTCCTCCGCCGGCTGGATCGAGTCATAGTGCCACCGAACCGAGATCATCAGTGCAGCCACATCTGCCTTTATGGGGAGGCCCTGACTTGGTCTGTTGTCTTGCCTCTTATCGGTACCACCAAAGAGGGAAGGTTATGCGTGCGCGCTACCCTGGCCCGGTAGGCGGCGATAACCTTGTGAGCCCAGTTGTTTGTCTCTTGCTTCCTTGCCCCTAACCTTTTCATATAGCCCGCCCCTGCCTGATCGATATCCCCTTACAACTAACTAGCCCGGGGTCCCCGTTTGGGACAGTTTTGTTTGGCCACGACGGTGGCAGGTGTCAGCAGTGACACAGGGGCCACCTAGGACTTGACCCGAGAAGGGTATGATTGTCGGTGGGACCGTAAGAGTGTCGGGCAATAGACAAGTTTTGCTGGAGCAGCATCGGTCCACCCGAATGGGAGCTCCATGGTGTGGGTAAAGTGTGCAACCTCTGCAGAGTGTAAATCCATTCGAATAGCCGCGTCCTCGGTCATGGGACACAGTTCGTACTAGGTCACACTATTTGGTCTGTGTCGAGTCTGGAGGAATAAACCATATAAAGTTATTGCCAATATTAAACTAGATAGGGTAAGCTTGTCAGATTTACAGCACAGATGCCGGGACATCAGATGATGTCAGGAAGTTGAGATGTTAGCCATGGGATGGCTATGACAGAGAGGGTCGAATGACCGTAAGAACTTGGATCCGGGGAGATCATGTGAATAAACTTGATCAATTGCATTTACCGATATGCTTTACCTTTCTCTATAATTATCATGCTAGATAATCCTATTATAACATGATGGTTAATGTCATTAAGATAACAAGTGCATGCTTGAGTGCCATGGATTGCATTGCTTGGTGTATATGTTATTTGGTTTGCTTGCGAGTACATTCAAAAGTACTCAGCGGCCTTCAATGTGGCCAGGTTCACCTAAGGATCCGACGTTCGCTAGCGAGGAGCAGGAGCGTTCGCGGGCTAGAAGAGTAACCTAGTCAGATCTCTGTGGATTGGTGCCGCACCAAGACCATGCTGCCTTAGATAGAGCTTTTCCGCTGCCATCACCCTTGTAAAATATCATGTAAGACTTATATATCCATTAATAGAAATGCCTGTGTTCACGATACTTGTTGTAAATGCATGCCAGAGTGATTTCCTGGGCTGGTGTGTGCGGCGACCATCTGGATACAGTGGTAATCAGGCGGGGCGCCACATTATCTCTAGATTTAAATGACATGGGCCTTGGGGGCTCGTGTGGGTAGCCTATGTGGGCTGTAGCCCCGCCCCTCGGTCCATGTGGGCCCTTACCGGGTCGTTGGGCTCCACGGTGGAACCCCCGGAACCTTCTAAAACCTTCCCTGTACTCTACTGAAAATTCCCAAACTTTTTTGGAACCCTGAAAAACCACTTCCCATATATAAATCTTTACCTCCGGACTATTCCAGAGCTTCTCGTGAAATACCCGGATCCAATCAGGACTCCGAACTACTTTTGGTCTTCACCATATGAATATCCCAATACTACCCTAGCGTTACCGAACGTTAAGCGTGTGACCCTACGGGTTCGAGAACATGCAGACATGACCGAGATCCTCTCCGGACAATAATCAATAGCGGGACCTGGATGCCCATATTGACTCCTACAAATTCAACGAAGATCTTTACCGGTTTGAACCACGATGTCGAGGATTCACTTAATCCCGTATACAATTCCCTTTGTCCGGCGATATGTTACTTGCCTGAGATTCGATCATCGGTATCTCCATACCTAGTTCAATCTCGTTAACGGCAAGTCTCTTTACTCGTTCCGTAATACAAGATCCCGTTACTAAACTCATTAGTCACATGCTTGCAAGCTATTCATGATGTTGTATTACCGAGAGGGCCCAGAGATATCTCTCCGTCACACGAAGCGACAAATCCCTGTCTCGATCCATGCAACCCAACAAACACTTTCCGAGATACCTGCAGAGCACCTATATGATCACCCAGTTATGAAGTGATATTTGATAACCCACAGAGTATTCTTCCGGTATTCAGGAGTAGCATGATCTCATGGTCTAAGGAATAGATACTTGACATGAAGAAAGCTGTAGCAAATAAACTACGTGACACGATCTGATGCTAAGCTTACAGTTGGGTCTGTCCATCACATCATTCTCCAAATGATGTGATCCCGTTATCAAATGAGCTAGTCTAGTGGAGGCTTACCAGGGACATGGTATTCGTTTATGTATCCACACATGTATTTAAGTTTTCGGTCAATACAATTCTAGCATGGATAATAAACATTTATCATGAACAAGGAAATATGACAATAACATCTTTATTATTGCCTCTAGGGCATATTTCCAACAACATGTCCGGCGTGTAGCTCGGCCATACTCCTTCAACATTTTCAAAGGCCGAGGTGCGATCCAGCTTGAAGACCGATTCATGGGCTACCGACAGTGTCCCGGTGTGACAACCCGAGACCGATGCTCCCGATTCCTTCCATTTTTTTTCCGTCGTTGCCATGTGATTCGTTTGCTTGTTGCACCTTGCCATGTCATCATGTGCATTTCATCCGCATGTTTTCATAAAACTTGCATCCATTCGTAGTTGCTGGCTTCTCCGCGTCCCTTCCGTTGTCCGTTTCGAGACCCGACACACTCGCACGCCCCCGCGGCACCTCCGAATTATTATTTTATAAGTGGGAATAAAACGTTATCGGAATGAGTTGAAAGTTGGCGTGCGGTCTTGTTATATTGTGGGTAGACCGCCTGCCAAATTTCGTTCCATTCGGAGGTCGTTTGATGCCCCAACGGATAACTATAGCGGCACTATAGCCGGACAAAACGTCGGACGTTTTCGGTGTCTCGAAAACCGTGCCGGGATGCCAACTTCCCTCTCATCTCAGCCCAACCACTCTACACAGCCCACCTAGCCGAGCCTAGCCCCCCCGACCGGAACCGTTGGATCATGATCGGAGGGCTCCGTAAACCCCCCCAAACCCTCTAACCCTAGCCTACCTGCTATAAAAGGCAGGGCAAGCCATCCAGATTTGGAAACCCAGCCCTCTCCCTCGTTTTCCGCGCCCCTCCAACCCAGCGCTGCCACCCAGCCAGCCACCACCGCCACTTGGTGCCCCGCCGCTGGCCGAGCCGCCACCAGCGCCGCCGGTCGCCCGCTCCCCTCCAACCATGCTGCGCCACGTCACCCTCAAACCCCCACCAACAACCGCGGCCCTGCGAGCCCATCGCGGGCCCGCCCGGGCCCGGATCCGCGCCGCCGCACGCGCGCCCGCCTGCCCCAATGCCCGAACATCACCGCCTCGTGCCCGAGGGAGGAGCTCTCACTCCTGTGCGCCTAGTCCTCGCCGACCCCGCCGGCCTCCTCCTCGCTGCTCGCCGGACCGGCAACCACGACCCCAGGTCGCGCCGCCCCTGCCTGTCTCCTCTTTCCTCCCCTGGTTCTTTCTCCCTCGCCTCACTTTTCTTTCTCTCCTCTCTCTCCAGGAGCCTGCCATGGACGCCCGCCCTCGAGCTCGCCGATCTCGCCGTCGCCGCCGGGAACGGATAGGCCGCCACCGGATCCGGCCTCCGACGCCCGTCCCCGGCCTCCTCCTTGCCTCCTCGGCCCCCCTGCATCCCCGCCTTGCCAAGCCGCTGCCGCCATGGCCCTGCTCGGGATCGAGCAGGGAGCTGCTCGTCCCGCTCGTCCTCGCGTGTGGGCCCCAGCCACCCGCGGCCCAGCCGGCCCAGCCCCGCCTCGCTCCCGCGCCAAGTCTAGAGCTGACCTGCCTCCACTTTCGGCCCGAAGGCCCAAAGTGAGCACCCCCATCTATTCCTCGCTCGGTGCTATCCAACGCTCACACAGTTTTAGCCCAGTGCATGTTTTTTTTCCGTTCGGCGATTTTCCTAATTATCCTGAGAACTGCTGTTTTACAGATTAGTCCCTAGAATCATGCATCTAATAACTTTTCACCCATGCATCGGATTAAAATGAATCATATATGTAAAATGCTTAGAATTTCATGTAGTTTCATAATATCCAACTCTCATCTATGTAAAAATGTTAAAATTGTTGTTTGCATTAAAATTGCTAAATGACATGCTAAAATGATTTATTTCATAACTAAATAACCGTAGCTCCGATTTACATAAACTTTATATGTAAATGGGGTGGAAAAATGTGTAGATTATCATGGTGCACTTATTTTTGCTGTTTAACAACAATAAAATATGGTTTTAGGAAGAACAGTACCAATTTTGAAAATTACGTATGGGGATTTTCCGGAATTGTTATGTATTGTTTCCGGCCTCATTTAAATAGACTAGATAGGTAGATTAATTATGCTTCACCTCTTGCCATGATTAGCAACATTTAATATTGTTGAGTAGCATAAACAAGAGTGAACTAAACATTGGAATGTGGAGTTTCGTCAATATGCAACTCGTTGCATATTGAGCTTCACTTAATGTGTAGTATTTGGTTGTGCATCCTGCCATGTCATGCATCCTTAAACTTGACATGCATCATATTTGGTTGTGCATCATGCCATGTTTATGTTTGTGTGTTTACCATGTGTTTGTTTCTTTCCGGTTGTGCTTCTTCTCGATAGTTTCGGTTACGTTGCGGATGTGAGGATTCGTTCGAGTACGATTGCTCGTCTACTTCATGGATTCGATCTTCTTCCAAGCGGGATTTCAGGCAAGATGATCATGACCTTGGATATCTTTACTATCCTTGCTTGCTAGTTGTCTCGTTGCTATCGCTATGTCACGCTTCCTACCACATACATGTCAGCCTCCCATATGCCATGATACAGCCTCTAACCACCCTTACCCAGCAAACCGTTGTTTGGCTATGTTACCGCTTTGCTCAGCCCCTCTTATAGCGTTTTAGTTGCAGGAGCAGTGCAGGTTGTTCCATGTTGGGACATGGATATGTTGGGATATCACAATATCTCTTATTTAATTAATGCATCTATATAGTTGGTTGTGTGTGGAAGGCTCGGCCTTTTGCCTAGTGTTTTGTTCCACTCATGCCGCCCTAGTTTTCGTAATACCGGTGTTATGTTCCATGATGAGCGCTTCTAACACATGTGGGGCATATGGGAACCCCCTTGTTCATTCGTTTTAGGATCAGACTTCTCCAGCAAGGCCCAACATTGGTTTTAACATTTGCCAACATGAACATAATAATTAATGCATAGAGGGTCACCACCTCGGGGACTCTTTTAATTCCAACATAACTCGGGCCAGCGGCAAAACACAACCGTTGGTCCACCTACCTAGCAGCCTGCGGCGCCCCCTTGGCAACTTGGGTCTCAGCTAACCATAGCCTTTGCATAGACGGTGGAGTCCAGGGAGGAGTGCGCGCGGCTCTGAAGCGGGATCGACACACCGGGTTGTCTTGCTGGTTTAGTTTTACTTGTTACGAGTGACTTGTCCACCGGGATTCCTTATCGTAAGCATCGTGTTATCATGGTGTGAGGATGTTCCATCGGATGCGTGTGGTAATTTATAATGGACTACTTGGAGCACCCCTGCAGGGTTAAATCTTTCGCAAAGCCGTGCCCGCGGTTATGTGGCGACTTGGAAATTTATAACCCCTGGTTGTAGAGAACTTGACACTGATTCTAATTAAAATACACCAACCGTGTGCGTAACCATGATCGTCTCTTTTCGAGGGAGTTCGGGAAGAGAACACGGTGGGGTTATGTTTGACTCGTAAGTAGGTGTTCAGGATCAGTTCTTGATCATTATTAGTTTGCGACCGTTATGCGTAGTTTACTCTTCTTATTCTTGTACTCGTAAGTTAGCCACCATACAATGCTTAGTGCTTGCTGCAACCTCGTCACCTTACCCCTTCCATACCAATTTAAGCTTTGATAGTCTTGCTACCCATGGTTATGGGATTGCTGAGTCCCTGTGGCCCACAGATCACTACAACAACAGTTGCAGGTACAGGTAAAGCGATGACTTGATGTGAGCGTGATGCATGCTTGCTTTTGGAGTTCTTCTTCTGCTTCTTCTTCTTTATCGATCTTGGGATAGGTTCCGGGTCGGCACCCTGGGCTAGCAGGGTGGATGTCATTCGTGTTTTTCGTTTGTTTTCATCCGTAGTCGGATTCTGCTCTTTTGTATGGTGTTTGCTATGTATTAATGTATTCATGAGATGATTGTATGTATTTGTCTGTATCCCCATCTATTATGTACATGGTACGATGTAATGATATCCACCTTGCAAGCGTCTTCGATATGCGCTTCTATCCCTGGTGGAACCTCCGGGTTCCTCGAGGATAGGATCGCATATTGGGCGTGACAAGTTGGTATCAGAGCCTCGACCGACCATAGGAGCTCCCTTGATTGATCGAACCGTTGGCGAGTATAGAAGAAATACTATTTTGAGTCTAGTTATATATCAGAGAGTAGGAAATCTTTTTACTCCTTATCCCCTTCGTCGCTCTGGTGAGGAATTGTGACGTAGGTGTTTTGATTCTACTACTCTTCTCACTCAATTTTTTTTAGGATCACGCGGGTATTTTCGGAATCGTTGCGATATCGGTGTGACAGAATTTTGTTCTTGGTGCCTCCTAACCGTATGGATTGGACCCGGGGAGTTGAGCTCCAAGGGGTTCTTGTCACATTCGCTATCATTTCAGTTCCTGAATACCACAGGACGCCGACATCGAAATGCTTCTATACTTTTTGTGGTGGCAAATAGTGCCGTGACTTTTCCCCAGTACTGGAGGAGATAGCTCGGATGATCCACCGTGACTAGTATCGCTGTGTTTTCGAAGGTCTGAGGTAGACGAATTTGCGAAGTTTCTCGGTTGTGTGTTAAGGGTTGCGGACGAGGTTGCAGCTGATTAGGTTGTTGTTTGCTGAGTAGGTTCCTGGACCCGCAACCTGATCCCATAACCAAGAAGTTTTGGGAGTTCTTAGGTGGGAATTCAAGTAGTTACCTAGGATATCTTTCCGACAGATGCATGATATGAGATTGGGGTTCGACGTCTAGTGGTCCGCCTGTACACCGTCGTTTCTACAGCGGTGCTCATGGTGTCTTAAAGAGCACTTGTAGCTTTGCTACGGCTCGGGGATGCTTCGTATGTCAAGGGCAGCAATGTACTTGATGGTCGCTGTACGATCGAGCCCGTGTGGGCCCCACCACGAAAATTTCGAACGAAATCTCTATCATATATTTGTTCCGGCTTATTCTCTAAGCCAAATCCTTTGTTTTGTTTTTTTGTTGTGGTATTTGAGTTGCTTTGAAGTCAAGTGTTGATTCCATACCTTTCCTAAGCGGTGTTCTCATATTTCTATGGGAGTGCTAATCCTTCTTGATCATCAAGATTGTCAAGGAAAATTATTCTCAACCGGCGTGCTTCTCTTCAAGTTAATTCAATCCTTTCTACATTGGCAAGATCAATTCTCAGTTTTCTCAACGGTGTTCGTTTCACCCATCCCAAGTTGTCTTTCTTTTCCCCACCCTCCCACCCTTTTCTTTGCGGAGTCAAAATTCTCAAATCAAGTATCCATTTTATTCGTGAGAAGTCTTTCCATTCTTTTCCTTCAATGTTCTTAACCGGTGATTCTCATGAAGATGCTCAGGAGCTACAAGTTCATCATTCTTCGTTCTTGTTTCTTCTCCGGTGGATGTAATTCAAGCTTTCGGTGTTGATCATTTTCCTTTCATCGATTCAAATATTTTCCATGTTGGAAATTCTTACCCAAGCCTCTCTTGTTGATTCAACTCTCTCTATTTCTTCTCCGGAGTGTTGAAGATATCTCAGAAGATTCGTGTTTCCATTCAAGATCCGTTCGAGCTAGTTCGAGGTTGTTACCTCATCCAATCCATTTAAATCTTTCCGGTGCATTTTCTCTCTTTCAAGCAATCATTTCCCACGGTGTTTCTCTTTGAGTAGGCGCTAACCCACAGGTCTTTCCCAGGATCTTACCTGACTCTTCTAATTCTCCGGAGTTATTCTCAAATTCTTTCAAAGTTTGATGTAAGAATGAATTCTCATCGGTCAAATGTCTTCTGCAAAGATCGCTTTCTAATTCTTTTCATCTTTCGCTCAACCTTTCTATTTTTCATTATTCTGGAGTATCTCATAAATTCTTCATGGTGGCTCTCGTCGTCTTTCTCAACATTTGAAGACCGAAGAAGAATTTCCCTCATCCGTTCTCTTGAAGATTCATGGTTCAAGCTTGATGCCATCCTCTCAATTGTCTTCATTCATGAGAAATTCTTTTCATACCCATCCGAGGCATTTCATGAGTGTTTCCATTTTGATTCTCCGAAGGCCATCATTTTAGGAGAATTCTTCATTCTCGAAGTTCATCTCTCGTTCTCAAATTCTTCCGGTGCATTGTTCAAGTATTCTCTAATAAGCTAATGATCTCTTCGTTCTTTTGTATCAAATTCCCTCAAGTACCTTCATTTGTTTTCTAATTCTTCTCGGTGATTCGTGCTTTTCCTTCATTCATTTTCAATTCTTATGGTGGTTCGTTCAAGATTCCTCTTCCTTGTTATCGTATCCATTCATTCGTTCTTTTCAAAATCCTATCGGTGGTTCGTCGAAGACTTTCCCAAGTTTGCACTATATCTCTCTTCAATCTTTTCAAGAAGATTAAGTGGCATGCCAATCCATTGTTTTTTATCAAGTTAAGTTGATGAAGGGTAAGCATGACATAATTCTTATTCTTATTTCATCGAGGTGAATTAATTCCTTCGTCCGGAGTTTTCTTCATGAGGAATAAATTCTCGGTTCCAAGTTGTTCATCTTTTCTTTTCCGGAGTTCCAAGTTTTCTTGGTTGTCTTGTCACGAAGCTCCATCCAAATCATTGCAAGGCTTCATCTTGTTCTTTTCAACCTTCGTTTCTATAATCCTTTTGTTTACCAGAGTTCTTCATGGTGGTTCATCAAGGCTTTAATTCATTCTCGAAGTGTTTGTCAAGATTTTGTTGGAGGAGCTCAAGTATTCATCGTCTTGCATTTCAAAGTGCAAATCCTTTCTACCTTGTCTTTTGAGGTGGTGTTATGTCTTTCTTGGCAATTTGTCTTCGCGTTTCATGATTCACAGTTGTCAAGGATGAGATATTTTAAACCCACCACTTTCTCTTCATTCAAGAGGTCTTTTCAACCCATCAATATCTTCGTTGGAATTATCTTGGTATAGATTTCACCTAAAGCCTATCCTAAGGATTGGTGCTATTGTGGTGCTTATCAATGATCCAAGTTTCTCCTTCTCTTCTCGATGAAAGAGGTTTTCATCTCTTCGATTTCTCAAGCAATCAATTCTTTCCGTTAGTGGCAGGTTTTTCACCTCAAATTTTGAGATGTTTTTCATAAGCCCACAACAAGCTTATTCTTTTAAGTTGTTGATTTTCCAACAACTCCATTCAATCCTTCTTTGTAAGGATGCTTTTCGAATTCAATTGTCGTAATTTGCTTCTCCCTTCTTTTCTTTCCAACGATTTAGCTTCTATTCTTTTGTTCCAGAGGCGTTGTGATGTTGCTCTCTTCAAACCATTATCTTTTTTTTTGCCAAGATCATGTTCTTTCCTTGCTTATCTTTTTACCGGAGTGTTGTGTCCCCCTTTCAAGTTCTTTTCATCTTATCAAGCTTTGCTTCTATTTTCTAATGGAGTGCTATCCGAATTCTTTCGTTCTCATTCCTTGCCTATCTCATTTCAACTGGAGTGGTTTCGAATTCTTGCTTGTTCCTCTTGCCAGTCTTCATCTCTTTGCAACCTTCAAGGTTCGTTGGGTTCACTCGTTTGTCAAAGAAGCAACTTTGTTTTACCTCTTCCTTTTTCCTCTTCCTCTTCTCATGCTTAGATCTCGGGGCGAGATCTCTTGTAAGTGGGGGAGTGTTGTGACAACCCGAGACCGATGCTCCCGATTCCTTCCATTTTTTTCCGTCGTTGCCATGTGATTCGTTTGCTTGTTGCACCTTGCCATGTAATCATGTGCATTTCATTTGCATGTTTTCATAAAACTTGCATCCGTTCGTAGTTGCCGGCTTCTCCGCGTCCCTTCCGTTGTCCGTTTCGAGACTCGACACACTCGCACACGCCTGCGGCACCTCCGAATTATTATTTTATAAGTGGGAATAAAACGTTATCGGAATGAGTTGAAAGTTGGCGTGTGGTCTTGTTATATTGTGGGTAGACCGCCTGCCAAATTTTGTTCCATTCGGAGGTCGTTTGATGCCCCAACGGATAACTATAGCGGCACTATAGCTGGACAAAACGTCGGACATTTTCGGTGTTCCGAAAACCGTGCCGGGCTGCCAACTTCCCTCTCATCTCAGCCTAACCACTCTACACAGCCCACCTAGCCCCTCCGATCGGAACCATCGGATCATGATCGGAGGGCTCTGTAAACCCCCCAAACCCTCTAACCCAAGCCTACCTGCTATAAAAGGCAGGGCAAGCCCTCCAGATTTGGAAACCCAGCCCTCTCCCTCGTTTTCCGCGCACCTCCAACCCAGCGCCGCCACCCAGCCAGCCACCGCCGCCACTTGGCGCCCAGCCGCTGGCCGGGCCACCACCAGCGCCACCGCTTGCCCGCTCCCCTCCAACCACGCTGCGCCACGTCGCCCTCAAACCCCCACCAGCCACTGCGGCCCTGCGAGCCCATCGCGGGGCCGCCCAGGCCCGGATCCGCGCCGCCGCCCACGCGCCCGCCTGCCCCAACGCCCGAACATCGCCGCCTCGTGCCCGAGGGAGGAACTCTCGCTCCCGTGCGCCTCCCCGCTCCGCCTGGTCCTCGCCGACCCCGCCGGCCTCCTCCTCCCTGCTCGCCAGACCGGCGACCACGGCCCTAGGTCGCGCCGCCCCTGCCTGTCTCCCCTTTCCTCCCCTGGTTCTTTCTCCCTCGCTTCACTTTTCTTTCTCTCCTCTCTCTCCAGGAGCCCACCATGGACGCCCACCCTCGAGCTCGCCGATCTCGCCGTCGCCGATGGGAACGGATAGGCCGCAACCGGATCCGGCCTCCGGCGCCTGTCCCCGGCCTCCTCCTTGCCTCCTCGGCCCCCCTGCATCCCCGCCTTGCCAAGCCACCGCCGCCATGGCCCTGCTCGGGATCGAGCAGGGAGCTGCTTGTCCCGCTAGTCCTCGCGCGTGGGCCCCAGCCACCCGCGGCCCAGCCGGCCCAGCCCCGCCTCGCTCCCGCGCCAAGTCCAGAGCCGGCCTTCCTCCACTTTCGGCCCGAAGGCCCAAAGTGAGCACCCCCATCTATTCCTCGCTCGGTGCTACTGTTTTGCTATCCAACGCTCACACAGTTTCAGCCCAGTGCATGTTTTTTTCCGTTCGGCGATTTTCCTAATTATCCTGAGAATTGCTGTTTTACAGATTAGTCCCTGGAATCAAGCATCTAATAACTTTTCACCCATGCATCAGATTAAAATGAATCATATATGTAAAATGCTTAGAATTTCATGTAGTTTCATAATATCCAACTCTCATCCATGTAAAAATGTTAAAATTGCTGTTTGCATTAAAATTGCTAAATGGCATGCTAAAATGATTTATTTCATAACTAAATAACCGTAGCTCCGATTTACATAAACTTTATATGTAAATGGGGTGGAAAAATGTGTAGATTATCATGATACACTTACTTTTGCTGTTTAACAACAATAAAATATGGTTTTAGGCAGAACAGTACCAATTTTGAAAATTACGTATGGGGATTTTTCGGAATTGTTATGTGTTGTTTCCGGCCTCATTTAAATTGACTAGATTGGTAGATTAATTATGCTTCACCTCTTGCCATGATTAGCAACATTTAATATTGTTGAGTAGCATAAACAAGAGTGAACTAAACATTGGAATGTGGAGTTTCGTCAATATTCAACTCGTTGCATATTGAGCTTCACTTAATGTGTAGTATTTGGTTGTGCATCTTGCCATGTCATGCATCCTTAAACTTGACATGCATCATATTTGGTTGTGCATCATGCCATGTTTATGTTTGTGTGTTCACCATGTGTTTGTTTCTTTCCGGTTGTGCTTCTTCTTGATAGTTCTGGTTACATTGCGGATGTGAGGATTCGTTCGAGTACGATTGCTCGTCTACTTCATGGATTCGATCTTCTTCCAAGTGGGATTTCAGGCAAGATGATCACGACCTTGGATATCTTTACTATCCTTGCTTGCTAGTTGTATCGTTGCTATCGCTATGTCACGCTTCCTACCACATACATGTCAGCCTCCCATATGCCATGATACAGCCTCTAACCACCCTTACCCAGCAAACCGTTGTTTGGCTATATTACCGCTTTGCTCAGCCCCTCTTATAGCATTTTAGTTGCAAGAGCAGTGCATGTTGTTCCATGTTGGGACATGGATATGTTGGGATATCACAATATCTCTTATTTAATTAATGCATCTATATACTTGGTTGTGTGTGGAAGGCTCGGCCTTTTGCCTAGTGTTTTGTTCCACTCATGCCGCCCTAGTTTCCGTAATACCGGTGTTATGTTCCATGATGAGCGCTTCTAACACATGTGGGGCATATGGGAACCCCCTTGTTCATTCGTTTTAGGATGAGACTTCTCCAGCAAGGCCCAACATTGGTTTTAATATTTGCCAACATGAACCTAATAATTAATGCATAGAGGGTCGCCACCTCGGGGACTCTTTTAATTCCAACATAACTCGGGCCAGCGGCAAAACACAACCGTTGGTCCACCTACCTAGCAGCCTGCGGCGCCCCCTTGGCAACTTGGGTCTCAGCTAACCGTAGCCTTTGCATAGACGGTGGAGTCCGGGGACGAGTGCGCGCGGCTCTAAAGCGGGATCGACACTCCGGGTCGTCTTGCTGGTTTAGTTTTACTTGTTACGAGTGACTTGTCCACCGGGATTCCTTATCATAAGCATCGTGTTATCATGGTGTGAGGATGTTCCATCGGATGCGTGTGGTAATTTATAATGGACTACTTGGAGCACCCCTGCAGGGTTAAATCTTTCGCGAAGCCGTGCCCGCGGTTATGTGGTGACATGGAAATTTATAACCTCCGGTTGTAGAGAACTTGACACTGATTCTAATTAAAATACACCAACCGTGTGCGTAAACGTGATCGTCTCTTTTCGGGGGAGTTCAGGAAGAGTACACGGTGGGGTTATGTTTCACTCGTAAGCAGGTGTTCAGGATCACTTCTTGATCATTATTAGTTTGCAACCGTTATGCGTAGTTTACTCTTCTTATTCTTGTACTCGTAAATTAGCCACCATACAATGCTTAGTGCTTGCTGCAACCTCACCACCTTACCCCTTCCATACCAATTTAAGCTTTGATAGTCTTGCTACCCATGGTTATGGGATTGCTGAGTCCTTGTGGCTCACAGATTACTACAACAACAGTTGCAGGTACAGGTAAAGCGATGATTTGACATGAGCGCGATGCATGCTTGCTTTTGGAGTTCTTCTTCTGCTTCTTCTGCTTCTGCTTCTTCTTCTTCGTCGATCTTGGGATAGGTTCCGGGTCGGCACCCTGGGCTAGCAGGGTGGATGTCATTCGTGTTTTTCGTTTGTTTTCATTCGTAGTCAGATTTTGCTCTTCTCTATGGTGTTTGCTATGTATTAATGTATTCATGAGATGAGTGTATGTATTTGTCTGTATCCCCATCTATTATGTACATGGTACGATGTAATGATATCCACCTTGCAAGTGTCTTCGATATGCGCTTCTATCCCTGATGGAACCTCCGGGTTCCTCGAGGATAGGATCACATATTGGGCGTGACACCTGGCTAAGGGGCCTCTCACCATGACGGTTCTTGGCTTGGTGGGCCGGGCTGAGGTACCCTTATCAGTTCCGTCCTAGGCCACATTAGGCGGCCATGGCGGATAATAGGAAGATTTCAGAAGACTTTGCGTACAAGACAATACGCTGGGATCATGGAGAATTCTACCTCATCATACATAGCTTACTATAATCCATGTTGTCGGTACCAAAACCGGCAGATCTCGGGTAGGGGATCTGAACTGTAGGTCTAGGAATCAATGGGTAACAGGGAATGTAGAGACAATGATTTACCCAGGTTCGGGCTCTCTCGAAGAGGTAATACCCTACGTCCTGCTAGATTATATTGATGTGATTGTATGAAGGTTACAGAGTTGATCTACCTCGAGATCGGATGGGCTAAACCCTAGGCAATGGATATGATGATCCTCTACCGACTAAACCCTCTGGTTTATATTGACACCAGAGGGTCCTAGGGTTACATATAGTCGGTTACCATCAGGGGATAAACATGTTGGCCACGCCAACTATTCCTTGGAGGAGACGCCAAGTCTTCGGAGGTTTCCTTCTGATACACGTGGTCGCCCACAATCCGGCCTTCCATCGACGAGTAGAGAGCAGGCCACCAGCCCGGCCCACGAGAGATAGGCCGGCAGCCCGAGTACCCCCTAGTCCGGGACACCCTCAGTAGCCCCCGAACTAGTCTTCGAAGCAGAGGTAGGTGCCGAACATCATCGGTTTTGTAGACCAGTTCCCTTTCTTCCGTGACACCAGTAGCTGGCCTGTATCACTCCGAACTGTATTCTCAAGCGTTGCCCGGTCGTATATGTGCCGAACTATACCTCGGTAACGAAGTATACTAATAACTTAGCCCCGAAGGCTAGTCGCTTCGGTGTGAATAGTGTCCTCATCTGACAACTTTTACCGAAGGGTCACACCTTGCCACGACCGCGAGTTGGTTTATGAAAAACCCGATTCGCGGTTCGAGGCAGTTTTCATTGGCACGTCCCATCGATATAGAGATCATGTCCTGTTTTCAAGGGATATGATCAATAATCCGCCTCACCTCACGCGCGCATAATGGCACGGTTACATGGGGAAACGGCGAGGACTGCAGCGCAGTAAAGGGACCGTGGGTTTTATAGCCCTTAAAGGGGCACCGCCTTTGTTCCTTTCGTACGCTCCCATTTTCCCCCTTCGCCATTGCCTTCCCCATCTTTTGAGCTCCAGCGCCCAGATCCGCTCTCCCTTCCAAGAACCTTTTCAGCCGCCCGTTCGATCTAGCAATGGCAGGCTCCGGGTCCAAAGGCAAGTGGGAGGCATCTGTCGTCACCGAGAGCGCCATCATGGAGTTGAAGGGCGCAGGATATCTCCCCGCCAACGTCGCCCACCGTGCTCCAGAGGCCAGCCATGTCGTCCCCACGCCGCGGCAGGGCGAGAGGGTGGTGTTCATCCCCCACTTGCTCCGAAGTTTGGGCTTTCCCCTTCACCCCTTCGTCAGGGGTCTCATGTTCTTCTACGGGCTTGACTTCCACGATCTCGCGCCGAACTCCTTCCTCCACATCTCGGCCTTCATCATCATTTGTGAGGCTTTTCTCCGGGTCCGGCCACATTTCGGCCTGTGGCTGAAGATCTTCAACGTCAAGCCGAAGATCGTTGACGGTCAGCAGGCGGACTACGGGGGCGTGATGGTCAGCAAGCTTCCCCAAGTGGAGTGGTCAAAGGGCACCTTCATCGAGACCGTCAAGGTTTGGCAGAGGGAATGGTTCTACATCACCGAGCCGAGGAGCGCAGACTGGGGGGCAATTCTGGCCTTCCGATCCGGACCCCCTACGAGGTTGGTCTCATGGACCAAGAAGGGCCTCGACTGGGGGTCGAATAAGGAGGTGGCGCTGCTGCAGAGCCGGATCGCCAAAATGATAGAGAAGGGCGTCGAGCTGGTCAACGTGATCCAGATCATGCTCGGCCGCCGAATCCTTCCATCCCAGGATAGGGCTTCCCCCATGTGGGCCTACAAGTCCGAAGACCCGGCCACCGTGCGCAGCTTCTTCCGCACCTCCCACGCTCAACTATGGAAGGTGCTGTTCAAGCCGCAGAAGGAGTGGCCGGCTGTAGAGGAGGACATCGGCCTCGACGCCGCAAATCCCCCACGGGAGGTATGACTAGTACTGTTCTTATATCCGAACTATTTCCTTTTGATAAGGTATTTAGCTTTTTTACTTCTCATCCCCAGGGCTGGCTGAAGAAGGCCGAACGGATCGACAGTCCGGCGCCGCTGCCAGAGGGACCTAGGACCCCGCTACTGACGGCCATGTTGGCCGTGGAGCCGTATGAGGCGCCGGAGAGGAAGGAGAAGAAAAAGGACCAGAAGAGGGAGGCCAGAGAGGGCCTCCGCTCCCGAGGACCCCCGGGGGCTAGATCCGGGGACACCAATGCTCCCTCAGCGCAAGAGGAGGAGAAGAAGCAGGGAGAGGACGAGGAGGAAGACGATTCCTCCCGAACAGGGAAGAGGGCGGCGTCCGAGGACGCCGAGGAGGTGCCGCCTCAACCCGCTCCCAAAAGACCACGCAAGGCCAAAGTAGCCTTCTCCGGCGATAGCTCGGTTTCTGCCGAGGACTCTGAGGCCTCCGAAGAGTTTCCTCGGGGGATCCCCAGGGCCAAGCCACAGGCTCAAAGGTACGCGTTCTAGTAACCGCTTGACCATCCTTAGCCGAACTGGGTTTGATATTGATCACGTTTCCGTTTGTAATTTTGTAGCCCGCTGCGCGATCTTCCCACCGACCGAGTCTCGGAAGGGGATTCTCCACCAGCGGTGCTAGCGGAGAGCGGGACCGAATCCCGCGCCTCACCTCCCCCAATCGTCGAGGAGGCCGAGGAGGACCCCTCCCATGCCGCACACAAGGGGAGGAGGCGATACTATCATGGCCGAGGTGAACACCTCGATCACCGAAGACCAGGAGGGGAGGGCCCCTTTGGTGAACGAAGAGGAGGAGCCCGGACAAGCCGAGCTCTCTCCGAGGATGACTCCGGAGACGTCAAGGCGTCTAGAGTCCGGCGCCCCGGACTTCGAGAGGAAGGAAGCCGAAGCGCCGCCGCCACCCCCGCCCGCCCCAGAGCAGGCGTCGACCGGGTGGCCAGACGAGATGGAGGATGCTCTAACCAGCTCCTCTATCGCCGAAGAGCATCGTGCCCTTATGGGCGTGGTGTTGCAAAGTCTTCGGTCCGTGGATAACGGACTGAAGGAGGCTTTTAGCGGCCTTCTTACCGGCTTCAAGGTGAGTGAAGTAATGCTTTTCCCTTAGAAAAATTCTTTTGTGTAAATGTATAGCCTCATACACAGTAGCCCCCGAGACGCTGACTGGCTTGAGCAAAGCTCGTCAAAGGATCGAAAATCAATATCCCGGATACTAACGTGCGTAGAATAATGCACATGCGTCATCTTCGGCCGCAGCCGCCAACGCCGAAGAGTTGGCCGAGCTGAATCGGAAGCTGAAGAGCTCCGAGGACGACCTGAGCCTGGTGAACAAGAGGTTTGATGAGGCGCAAGGTAAGTCCGTGCTGTAATGTTGAATACAGCCGTTGTTTGGTAAGCAGGGTTCGAAGTATCCTAACGGATTTAACTGATGTTACGACAGCCGCCTCCGCAGAGGTGGAAAACCTCAAGGCCGCACTAAAGACGGCTCAGCTGGAATCGGCGGAGCAGAGGTCGGCGGCCGAGAAAGCGGCCGCCGAACTGGCTGTGTAGCGAACCACGAGCCAGAAGCACGAGGCCAGGGTGCTGGAAGTGCAGCAAGAGCTCGGGGATGCCGTCACAAAGTGTGAGGCCCTCAAGTAGAAGAATAAGGAGCAGGCCGCTGAGCTGTCCTCATTGGCGGCGGTGGCCAAGGAAGCGCGGACAGAGGCTCGCGGCTACCAAGAGGAGCTCTGCCAAGACAGGCTCATTGCGGACGGTAAGCCGTACTTGCTGCAAAGTATCTTTCGAGGTAACAGGTTCGCGTTGCTCACGCGAGTATGGAGTTCCCCAGGCGCCTTTGTGGACCTCCCGAAGAGTGCGGCGGATGCGGCCAGGTTCTTCGTCGCTTAGGAGGGTCGGGCCGAACAGAGGCTGTTCTGGGCGCAATTTCAGGCACCCGAACACCCTCTCCTCCTGAATAATCAGATGAAGCAGCTGATGGAGCTGCATCGGATGGCAGAGCCCGTGATGAAGGACCTCTGCGTCAAGCTGTGGCCTTCGAAGCCGCTGCCGACCTGCTATTTTGGGCTGGTGCAGAGGTTGTACGATGCCGTGCCCCGAATTGATGCGTGGAAGCGCTCCGCGTGCATTGAAGGAGCGCGGATGGCCTTCAGCAAGACGATGGTGCACTGGCCGAAGATCAAGCCAACCGAGATGGTCACCGGACCTCCACCCCCTGGAAAGGAGCATAGGCGCCCCGAGCAATATTTTCCCATCATGATGGATGGTGCTCGGGCAATAGAAGCCCAGTGCCCGAAAGATGTAATTTATGAGTAGATAAGTTATCCGAGTAGTTTAAAACTTTTGGCTTTACTTGGAATGCACTGTGTTGGCTGTATATAATGTCTGCTATGTTAATTTTGACTCCTGTGCGGCCGTTTCTTAACTGAAAGTTACCAGTCGTCGGCTTCAGCCCCCAGTGCAGATACTACCTGGGGTGTTTCCTCGTTACATCTTAACCCTTAGCCGACGTCTCGGTGCCCGGAGGTGGTTGTATGTACGGAAAACAAGGCAATCAGACTATGTGGATTTAGTGCTTTCACTTAGCCATAGGATCTTGACTGCGGGGGCTGGTGACTAGCCCCCAGTGTTTGTGATATTCGGACGAGCCGCGGTTGACACCATCATCACATGGCTTCTGTAACAGAGAACCCTTCGTTTAACACGGATTGACCTCCAATGATCTTTGGTTTGACACGAGTCATCGGATCGCCGACCAGTTCTCGCTTATTGTGACAGTCAGTTTTCGGCTTTCTCCACTGAGGTACTTGACCAGGCTAGCGAGAAGTACAATCACAATAGTTCTCCCTTTACCCTCTTAGCCGAACAGTGCGGAACATAAGAGGGTAAACACAGGAGCTGGGCAACCCAACTATTGAACAAAGACGCAATTCGGAACTGATTCATATAGTGCAATATCCATGACGCCGAGCACATAAAATAAAAGTAGGTGCAGGCATAGAGTTTGAGGCAAGATTTATGTTCGAGCCCCGGGTCTATTAGCCGGTTAAAAAAACGATGTATCGTGATAGGTTACTTCGGCCTAAAAAAACGCGGAAAGGAATATGCGAACGCGAATGACTGCGCAAGTACCAGAAAAATTGGTCTTTATTTCCTTTCAATATGTGATGTCCAACCGTACAATCCGGATTGCCGAAGTAACTTTTATAGATACTTTTGAAGAAATAAATACATTAGAGTAAAGGTTTACACAGGGCCTTCATGAGTGGTTTGACGTCCCTACTACGCCCTGCTGCACGTCAGCGCCTTTGCTCTGTAAGAAGCTTCCGTGTGAGCGGAGCTGTCAACCGTATGTTCGGCGGAGGTAGTAGTGTTCGGCAGACGAGCCCTTGGGAAGGGTGTTGAGAAGTCGCCGTGGTGTATCAGTTTGACGCTGATCAGGCCCTAGATTTTGCCCGTTGTCGATGTTGATTCGAAGACAACTGTTGGCCATTGCTCGATCGAACCGAGCTCTCGGTCTTTGTTTCATGTGTCCCCACAACTGCCCATGGAATTTCGAGCGCGAAATTGTGCACTCGAGGTACGTATTTTGCCACTAGGTGGGCCATGCTGTGGGGTGCGTACCCCTATTTTGAGTGAGCATGAGAGTGCTCCGGGACCAAGGCTGCGGCTCGGGAGTGCTTGCGTGCGTCCAGTGTCTTGGCAGTAGACTGGACTTGCGACGCCACTTCGGCGGTTAGAGCCGCCGTGTGTTCCTCTGTTCGGAGCGAGCGCTCGGTATTACCGTTGATGGTAATAACGCCCTTTGGTCCTGGCATCTTGAGCTTCAAGTATGCATAGTGCGGGATGGCATTGAAGCGGGCGAACGCAGTCCGGCCGAGGAGTGTGTGGTAACCGCTGCGGAAGGGGACAATATCGAAGATCAAGTCCTCGCTGCGGAAGTTATCGGGCGAGCCGAAGACAACCTCCAACGTCACGGATCCCGAGCAGCGTGCCTCGACACCTGGGATTACACCTTTAAAGGTGGTGTTGCTGGGTTTGATTCTTGACGGGTCGATCCTCATTTTCTTCACTGTATCTGAGTAAATCAGATTGAGGCTGCTACCTCCGTCCATAAGGACTCTGGTGAGGTGAAATCCGTCCACGATGGGGTCGAGCACCAGAGCCGCCGTTCCTCCATGGCATATACTGGTTGAATGGTCTCGACGGTCGAAAGTGATCGGGCAAGCCGACCACGGGTTGAATTTCGGGGCTACCGGCTCTAAGGCGTAGACATCCCGAAGTGTGCGTTTCCGCTCCTTCTTCGGTATATGCGTGACGTAGATCAAGTTCACGGTTTTGACCTCTGGAGGGAACTGCTTTTGGCCTCCGTTGTTTGGCCCGCGAGGTTTGTCGTCGTCCTCGCTGCGGGGGCCCTTGCCCTGTTCTTCGGCTGTGACCTTGCCGGCCTGTTTGATTACCCAACAGTTACGGTTGGTATGGTTAGCGTGCTTGTCTGGGGTGCCGTGAATCTGGCAGGGCCTATCCAATATTCTATCCAGTGCAGACGGGCCGTCCCAGTTCCCTTTAGAGGGTTTTTTCTGTGCTCCTGATTTCGAGCCGCTGAATCCGGCGTTTACTGCTGCGTCATCGGCTTCACCGCCGTTGTTTGAGTGCCGGCGCTTATTGTTCCTATTGCTCCGGGGTTTCCCGTTTCCGTCCCGGACCTCTGAAGTTCCGGGGTCTTCGGGGTGGTTGCTTCGACGAGCTAACCAGCTATCCTAACCCGCGCAAAAGCGGGTCATTAAGGAGGTAAGGGCCGACATTGTTCTCGGCTTGTCCTGGCCGAGTTGGCGGGCGAGCCAATCGTCCCGGATACTGTGTTTGAATGCCGCAATCGCTTCGGCATCCGGACAGTCGACGATCTGGTTCTTCTTGGTCAAGAACCGGTTCCAGAATTGCCGGGCTGACTCCCCGGGCTGCTGAATGACATGGCTCGGGTCATCGGCGTCCGGTGGCCGAACATAAGTGCCTTGAAAGTTAGCTCGGAATGCATCCTCGAGCTCTTCCCAGCTCCCGATGGAGTTTTCGGGTAGGCTGTTCAGCCAATGCCTTGCTGATCCCTTGAGTTTCAATGGTAAGTACTTAATGGCGTGGAGGTCATCTCCTCGAGCCATATGAATGTGGAGGAGAAAATCCTCAATCCACACAGCTGGGTCAGTTGTCCCATCGTAGGATTCTATATTGACGGGTTTGAACCCCTCGGGGAACTGATGCTGCATCACCTCATCGGTGAAACACATTGGGTGTGCGGCGCCCCTGGCCCGGGCCACATCGCGCCGAAGATCGGTTATCATCCGGGCATGGTGCTGTTCCCGAGCTCTGTCGTTCCTATCGCGCCAGGCTTGGTATCCGTCCCGTCCAGCGGGCGCGTGTCCTGTGGATCCATAGATGGATCTTGACTGGATCCCTCTGGCGTTCAGGTCGCGGCGCAGATCGTATCGGTCGTCCGGTTGAACCGGGTCTTTGCCTGCTCGGCGAGGAGGTGCGGGTGGGTATTCGGCTTCCCCGGCCGCCCTGTCCCGTCCTCGAGGGGGGATGGGCAGGAGTTCGGCTTCCACAGCCGGTCTATCCCGCCCTCGAGGGGGGCGGTCGGGCTGGCTTGCGTACGTCCGTCTACGAGGCATGGGCTCTAGGGCCTCATCCTCAAATTCTGGGAGTAGGCGCCGCCGTGGATAACTCTTGTATTGACCCTGACGTTGATCGTCAAGGCCCTCTTTGGCGGCTAGGACCATTGTCCATCTGTCGTTGAGTGTATCTTGTTCGGCTTTTAACTGTAGTTGCTTCCTCTTCAAGCTTCGGGCCGTGGCGATGAGTTACCGTTTGAATTTCTCATGCTCCAGGGGATCCTCCGGGACGATGAAGTCTTCGGGTCCGAGGCTATCCTCCTCTTCGGACGGAGGGAGGTAATTACTGTCCTCGGAATCCTCGAGGTCCCCGGGGTCACCCTGGTCTTCATGCCCTTCAGGGGCGTCATGGTGCTGCTCGGGGGTGTTGTCGCCGAGCTCCCCCATGTTATCCGGAGTGTCGTTCTCTCCGGTGCCGTTTGTGTCTATGTTGTTTTCCTTGCCCTTTCCTCGCCCTCTGGCTCGCCGTCGTCGGCGTTTGGGCGGTTCCTCGGCTAGGCCGTCGCCGTCCTTCATAGTCGTGTCGCCGTCCTTTTTGGGGGTGTCGACCATGTAAACATCGTAGGTGGAGGTGGCGGTCCACTTTCCGGTGTTGGAAGTGGCTAGGAAAGGAGCCGTATAGGGCAGGACGTCGATATCCTCGTCCATGTCGTCAGCCTCCTCGGAGGCGTAGTCCAGCATGTCGTTTAAATCTTCGACAGTGGCTACCAAGTGGGTGGTGGGTGGGACGCAAAATTCCCCGCGGCCGGCTTCCTGTCCGACCTGCTCCTGGTCCGAGGACGGGCCATCTGTGATAGTTATACTCTCGATCCGATCTAACATCTCGCTTAAAAACGAGAGGTCAACCGGATTCACGTTCGGGCATCCGTCGGAGTCGAGCTCCGGCATGCTGATACTGTGAATGTGTTCGGCCAAGGGTGACCCTTGGTTTTCCGGCGTTGGGGTTGGATTCGAACTCACGGCCGGATCCGAACTAAGGCCCGCCCCGGGGATAGGGACGGGGAGGGAATCCTATGTCAAGGCCTCGGGATTTATAGGCTCCTCGGGTGAAGCCGAGAACCCAGTAAAGACCAGATCGCCTCGAGCATCGGCGACGTACTCAAGGCCGCCGAACCTGATTTCCTGCTCAGGGGTGAAGCTGCCGACCTGATCAAGGTGACCGGCCGGATCGGCGTGCAGCATAATGCTGCCGAACGCGAAAAGCTGTCCGGGGACGAAGATGTCCCCGCTGCGGATTCCATCGCTGATGAAAAGGCGAGCCATTGATCCTTGGTAACCCACGGCGGAAATCTCAATGAAAGCACTAATGTCGGTACCAAAACCGGCAGATCTCGGGTAGGGGATCCGAACTGTAGGTCTAGGAATCAATGGGTAACAGGGAACGTAGAGACAGCGATTTACCCAGGTTCGGGCCCTCTCGAAGAGGTAATACCCTACGTCCTACTAGATTGTATTGATGTGATTGTATGAAGGTTACAGAGTTGATCTACCTCGAGATCGGATGGCTAAACCCTAGGCAATGGATATGATGATTCTCTACGGACTAAACCCTCTGGTTTATATAGACACCAGAGGGTCCTAGGGTTACATATAGTCGGTTACCATTAGGGGATAAACATGCCGGCCACGCCAATTATTCCTTGGAGGAGACGCCAAGTCTTCGGAGATTTCCTTCTGATACACGGGGTCGCCCACAATCCGGCCTTCCATCGACGAGTAGAGAGCGGCCCACCAGCCCGGCCCACGAGAGATAGGCCGGCAGCCCGAGTACCCCCTAGTCCGGGACACCCTCACATGTACCCTAGGACCCCCCGGTATGCTATATAAGCCGGGGACAGGCTCGTAGATAGATAACTTACAATCTCTCGGCACTTTGTACTCTTGATACACACCAACGCAATAAAACATAAGCATGATGTAGGGTATTATCTCCTCTGGAGAGCCTGAACCTGGGTAAAACCTCGTCTTTGTTACTATCATGTCAGGTAGCCTATCTTAGGATACCCTACCGAGGGACCATCGGGATTTTGCTCCGATAGACATGAAAGATGTATCTCGAATTTCACATTCTTGTGGAACACTTATCTCCATTGGAGAGGCAGCGGCTAAACAATGCCCTCAAATACAACAAATGTTCTACCCTTCTTCTCTGAGAGCCTCGACCAACAAATGCCCGCTCTCCCTTCACTAGTGGTAGTCCTTGAGGTGACTTCCAAACCCTCTGAAACTTTTCAGAGCCTTTCTGCAGCTTGGAACCTCCCGAAATGGCTCCAATCGCTAAGGAGTCCCCACAACTCCAAGAATAACAAGATCAAAGAAAAACTTGGTGAAACGGGGTCACGATTTGGCTCGGTGGGACCTTGGATCTAGGTCTTATCTTACTCTTCCCCCGTAAAGGTTCAAACTTGGTTTGTTGGGGAGAGAGGAAGCTTTTTTGAGGTCAACAATAGGGAAGAAGGAGTGATTTATATTGTCCCTTCAAAATCCAACCGCTATCCACTTTCTAGTGTTAGCCTGGAACCTTCGGGGGCAGCCCGAACATCTAGGGTCCATCCTGACTATACAGAGATCATTGTTTGTGGTCTGGAGCTCAACTCAGATGTCCGGGGCAAATTCAGGTTGCATTGAGAGCATGGTTTTAAATAGTGCGCTATCTCGGCGCTATAGCGTTTAGAGGGGCATCACGCTAAGTCGTTTAGAGCAATTTAGTGTGCTGTAGCGCCAATGTAACGCGCTAACGCTTTTACCGCTATTTGCCATAGTCCACTATTTAAAACTTTTTCTGAGAGGTGTACTAGCTAGGCTTTGGAGAAACTTTTCTCCGTGAGAATGTTCAAGACCATAATGTTAGTAGGATGTATATTTATCTATAATCCACCTCTTTAAACTTCATTTGACCCATCTTAATAGTGCGGATTTTCTGCTACTCAAATTAATGATAAGAGCGCTACAGAATATAAAATGTACATAGTGACTGACTACATTCATGAATAACCTGCAATGGAGAAGAAATCTTCTTTTTGCGTGTCAAAACCGACATCATTACTGGATAGCCAAAGAGCCCAACGTATGGTCGCCGTCTCCACCAGGATATGTGAAGAATGTTTTTACCGATATCATACAACCAGTTGACAAAAAATTAACACAACCATTATGAGGTGGATATGTATTTGAAGCCACGTGGAATATGGACCAGATAGCTCAAGCGATTTGGCACAAAATAAGAAAGATTTGATTGGCTCGTCTAAACCAAGAGGAGAGGGGCCCTGCGGCATTTTAATTAAGAAGGAAGGTGTGAGAACCTGGGTTCGAAGTTCAAACCCAGTCCGGCTAAGGCCTTGTACAATGCAAGGTGCTTACGGGAGGTGCTTAGAGAAATAAATCAGGCTTTCCTTAAGCATCGGTGCTTATTTGTACAGGGTAGACGCTTAATTAGGCGTCTCTTCTGTAGAAATAGGCACCGGTGCTTCAGAAAAATCGGGTTTATTTATCTAAACACCTCCCTAAACACCTAGCATTGTACAAGGCCTAAGAGGCACAACAGTGCTCCAACCACTGGGCTGGATGCCCATCCACAGACACAACTCTTACTATGTTGCCAATTGTGACGTGCAAGGTTGTCCCTTGTAAAGATGACCCCTCGGTGTAAAAACCAAAGAAAGATCACAACATTTAAATTGATTTTGAGCTTCCATAATTTTATTCTTATTTATAGGGACATCACAGTGACAAGAGGTAAAGAGCCGAATATAACAGAGTTAAGGGAGAACTTCTGATTCTGGTGTAAGTTCCACCTAAATTGATCCGGTTCTTGTATGCAATCCAGCCGAGCAACAAAGCGTGCCAAGCAGCTAGACGTGGACCCATTAAAAGTCTACGGAGAGGGAGAAGAGAAGGACCTGTTAATCAAGGGATGAAAAGTGCACATGTGAAGTTTGTACTGTGAGTATAGAGTAGATGTTGCCCATGTGAAATTGAATATGCCAGACCTATAAGGAAATACTTGATTCATTGGTTCCGGCTGCCCATGTGAAATCTAATATTGTAGACCTACAAGGAGATGGTACCAATCGTAGATTCTTGATTAATTGATTCTGGCTAGGTAAATTACATCGAGAAAGCGTTTGGCTAATAGATTTGGTTGGATGAAATCCAAGTTTGCTGTTGTAAAAGATATAGAAGGGATGCATATCAAAACCTGCTATCCAGCCTATTCTCCTCAGATTTTGTGAATGATGTACTACATACAAAGATATTTCTCAATGTTGAGGAGAATACTCAATTCTCCCCAAATTCTCAAGGACTCTGTTTATTTCTACTCGCACTCTGTAATCTCAATCTTACAGAACAAATTAATCCTAGACGACGCGCAGAAATGATGGAACGAAAAAACACCCATCTAAATCCACATACACACACTTGATTTCACACGAAATTAAGAAGAATCGCAATGCATATCCGGGGATCAAATCGGTCAAGAAACCCTGCGGGGAGGCGACCTCTCCTGCAGGCTGTCGACCCGGCAGTAGCGCAGCTGCAGGGACACCTGCCGCTCCATCTGGATGTGCTTGTAGAAGTTGGCGATGAACAGCTCCGCGCGCCGGTCGATGTCGTCGTCCCCCGCCGGCGACGACCCCCCGCTCGACGAAGACGTCGCGCCCGACGACGCGGACCTCGAGTAGTCCGACGCCGCCGCCGCCGCGCTGCTCGTCCGCGACACGCCGCCCGACCCGAGGCTCACCGTCCTGGACGGCCCGGCGGTGGACGCGGGGGAGCTGCTCTCGTCCTCCGCGTCGAGCAGGCCCGGCCGCCTGGAGCCGAAGCTGAGGCGGAGCGGCGCCGTCGCGCTGGGCGCGCTCCGGCGGCCGGCGATGGAGGAGATGATCCACCGCGTGGCGCTGAAGGAGAGCAGGAACCGCACCTTCTTGACCGCCGTCCGCAGCGTCCCGAGGAGCGACGCCGGCCGCGATGCCTTCTCGGACTCCATCGGGTCGGTCGAGGACGGCGACTTCTCTTTTTTCTTGGTGCCGAGGTTTTGGATTGGAGTCGTCGCAAAAACAAGGCGAGACAGATAATGAGACGGGATTAAAAGTGAGAAGGCGAGAGGTTCTGTGGACGGTATATATAGCGGGCGGACGTGGAAATGTCGCCCACGTACGTTGGTCAGCGCGGCAAGCTACTCGGCTTTAAGAAATTTCAAGGAATGTACGCACATACAGTACATAGCATATTTTTTTTTTTTTGCGAAATACGTACGTACAGAGCATATCATCTCTACATGCATACACGTAGATCGGTAGATGCATGCACTCCGGCCGTTAATTAACGCGTATTCAAGGTCGTATGACCGAGCAACATGTACATTTTTTTTTTGCATGGAGAGCAACATGTACTACATGGCAATCATTGCTGACATCAAGAATGAACCGTGGCAGTATTTTACGTGCACTACTAGTATTCCGAGTCTCTGGCGACGGGGTCCTGGTCCAAACACACTTGTGGGGCCCTGAGCCAGTTGGCGCTTTGCTGTCGTGTCGGCCTCCTGGCCATGCCGCCATGTTACTCTCGCGTGTAGGGATGAAAATGGAGTGGAAAGTTTCCACTTTTCCGGAGGAAAAATGAAAACGGAGAGGAAATATGAAAACGGAAACGGAAATTTGCAAAACGAAAATGAAAATGAAATTTTTTATGCGGAAACGGAAACAAAAACGGAACTGTGTTTTCCGGTGGAACAGATGTGGAAACGGAACTTTCCGTTTCCGTGAATATGGAATTTCTGTTTCTACTATAGACCCATGGCTGCTTTGTTGCCCAACTACCAAACAACACACAATGACACAATGAGCAGAATGAGCATGATGGATCATTTGAGGATCAACTTTTACTACCATACACACCCTATATGAAATAGTCATGTACTACTACAATACTATCCTATGTTGCTAACACAACCATATTATTTTGTAGCCATGTTAACAATTCCATAAATTTGTTTCGTTTTTGTGTGTATTTCTCTATGATTCAAGGGTGTTGTAAGTTCCGGTCAACACAAAGTTTTGTTTCCGTGTTCGCTCTGTATTCGCTCCGTGTCTGTTTCCGGTAGTACCTGTTTCCGTATTTGTTTCCGGGGTTTCTATATTCGTTTTCGCTTCTGCAAAAAAATATGAAAACAAATGTAGTAGCAACCAGTTCCGTCCGTTTCCGCGCCGTTTTCATTCCTACTCGCGTGAGCGCAAGGTTGTTGGAATGGACCTCGCACGAGGGACACCAGACGAGGCGTGCGCTGGAGGAAGAGGGGATCGGGTCAGGTCAAAGATCGCCGCTCCGCTTCCGCGCCTCCTTGTCCGACCCGTTGTCTCGACAGAAGATGCTTCGGCGGCAAGGCTGCGGAGGCGTGGTGTGGCGACGACGCGGTGGCTCGTGCGAGCCCGGAGTGACGATGACGACCACTAGTCCACGTCAGTACAAAGTACAAACGCGTTTGATTGATCGATTTGTTGCATATCGCGTCTCGTGTGAACCGGCTCCAACCTGTTTGCACAAACAAGACGCCGTTAGCTGCAGCCATACTATTTTAGCGCAAGCAAAGCTTTTTTTATTTAGTATATAATAGGAAAAAAAAGCGCGTCAATTCAGTCGTCCAACTATAAGCGTACCGCGGGGAAAAATTGATCGAGTTTTCTATATTTATTTTCAGTCAACATGCAGCGGAGCACAGCACCTAGTTCCATTGCTCGAATACAATTTAGGATTTAAAAGTTCCCACAAAAAAAAAATAGGATTTCAAAGAGGGATAAACGCACTACTAGTCACACAACTTTTGCGAGACGTGCATTTTAGTCGCACAAATGCTCAGGTTGTTTTACCTAAATGATAAGTGCCACATGTGTGGCACGAAGTAACACTGCCCTAACGTTTTTACAACTAAAATTGCCATCCGAAAAAATAATGAAATAAAAAAAATTGAAACTTGCCACCCAAACAGAAAGTTGACATGCTTCACAACTAAAGTTGCCATCCCCGGATAACTAAAGTTGCCATAAAAAAAGCGTCAGGGCAGAATTGCTTCGTGTCACACGTGTGGCACTTATCAGGGTAAGGAGCTCAAATAACTAGAGTTTATATTTATGGATTTGCTAATTCTCATGTGACTAAGAATTAGTTAAATCTCAGTTTTTTTAACAGTACCTCAGTTACCCGCAAAAGAAAAACAGTACCTCAGTTGACTACAGCCGTTGGTCTGTAGCTCAGCGACTAGTGCCCCAATTAGCGTTTTTTTAGGGGACAATTAGCGTTTTCGCATCATTCCAGTTTGCTTTTTTTTTTTTTTTGAGACAATTCCGGTTTGCTGACCAGGGACAGAATTTCGTGTGGGCTCTTTGCCTTGGGCCGCCTGGCCTTTGTCACATGACGATCCTTTTCTATTTCTTTTTGGTCAGGATGGGCCAGTTTGTAGCCTTTGGGCTTTTCTGCGTGTGCTAGTCTAGAGTGAGATTTTTAAGGGTTTGTTTGGTTGGTGACTAATTTTGCCACAATTGTCTTGCCTTAGATCCTCAAATTCTTAGCCATATTTTGGTCTATACCAAAGGGAATTTTTCAAAAAAAAAGTGTGTATGACATATGAGGCTTATTTCTCAAACAAAAAGAATCTTGCCTTAGGTGTAGCTAGAACCTACTCCCTCCGTCCCATAATATAAGAGCGTTTTTGACACTGCACTAGTGTCAAAAACGTTCTTATATTATGGGACGGAGGGAGTAACAAACATCTAACTTGGTCAAACTTGTCCAACTTGAAGTGTGGTCAAATGTGACAAAGTGTGGCTAGGAACCAAGCAACCCCTAAATCTCAGTGGATGTCATCAGGGCCGGCCCTGGGCCATGGCGGCGAGTGCGGCCGCCTAGGGCCCAGCCCCGGCAGGGGCCCATTCCTTACATGTGTGTGTACTCGGCATGTCAAAATATAGAGGAAGAAAAGAAGCCGACGCAATAGGCCCAGCCCACTAGGAGAGAGACACCTAGTTAGCCTGATGCACTCCCCTAAAAAAAAAGTTAGCCTGACGCACGCAGCAGACTAATCGCTTCGTTACCCTAAACGAGGCCAATCACTTTGCTCTCTCCAAAGCGCCGCCGTCGCTCTCTCTTCTCCCAGCTTTCGTCTCCTTTCTTCCCAATGAATTGATCCAATCCCCCGAGATCTAAGGACTCCAAAGATGCAGATTAACGGATTTTTCTTCGTTCTTCTATCTAGTAAGTTCCCTAAGGCGAAGGCCTAGGCGTTGACGACAGCGATGGAGCGCCGTAGCGTGCAGCGGCGATGGAGATGCAAGGGCCCAGGCTGGCAGTGGAGTCCAACTATCCAACAGTTTTCAGGTTGCATACCGTTCATGTAATTGTTGTAGCAATTCATTGTCTAACTATTATTTTAGATTCTAATGAAGTGATCATTAGACTTTTCAGTACACTTGCAGGGCGGAGATATCTTAATTGCTTAAAGTATTGCTTGAATTTTGATGGATGGGGCTTTTAGAGTTCTTCTAATTTACTAAAAAATTGAGTCGAGGAGCCAGGAGTCAGGTGTTCTCTCTCCTTTCTTATAAAATGTTGCCAAAGTGATCACTCTTGCAGTTTGCTGGAGCTTATGTTCTATAATTACATATTCATGATGTATTAATATTTTATTTGAGAATTCTAAATTTCGCATGTTTGTACTTTATAATCTTTTCTGTGATATATAATATATAGGCACGGAAATATTACTTTAATCCTATTAGAGTCGTTGGGCCCACTATACCCGATCGCACTAGGGCCCCTGAAATGTCAGGGCCGGCCCTGGATGTCATGGCCATCGGTAGAGAATCTGTGATGTGTCCAGCGGCGATTCTAGAAATCTGTAGAACAAGAACATAACTGCCTCTTCTGAAGTTGGACACAACATGTTACTAGTTAGTTGCACGTGCTTTGCACGTCAATGCTTAATCATGCTAACAAATAATGAATAACTCGGCAGGGCACAACTCACACAACATTTTTCATTTTTCAACGAGTATTGCGAAAAAAGGTATGTGAATGTTATAAATAAAGCATAACATAGGAGTGACGATATAACATAAAAATTAGTCACTAATTATTTAGGTAAAACTAATAATTAATTAATTCAAAGATTTTTGTATTTATCAGCTGCGTGAAATTGCAAAGCAAACCAGTCGATTTCACCTAGCGTCGATGCCGGAGACAGGTGTGCCGGTGAGGCCGAGCCAGGAGTGACCTGAGCTGGGGACAACACGACAACATTATTTTGGGTGGAGGGGAGTCACAGGTTGATGGGTTCGACTGCAATGCGAGTGCGGGGACCTCGCCAGTGATGGAATCTGGCGAGGTTTAGAGGAAGGCCGAGGGGCCAGAGAAGCTGGAGTCCAGCAGGGCAGAGGGCGGGGCGTGCACTGTTGGGCCGATGCCAGGCGATGGTTCCAGAAAGAAGGAGATCAACACCAAAATGAGGAGGAATATGAAGTTCTGGCCGCAAGACCTGGGACAGAATTTAATGAAATAAATTGTTTTTAGGCACATGACATGTAGGTGGCCCATTAATTCAACATTTGAGGGATTTTTTAAATGTCCTTTTGCTTGTCATTTTATCTAGAGATTTTTTCACATGCCCTTTACCCCAGTTAGTGCACAGTGTCAATAAAGACCCAAAATAAACCATTCATCTCTTTATCCTATAAATGTGTTATATTCTTTTGATTATCCTTTCAGAAAGATTTCCAACATGTAAAGTTGATCATTATGTTAGGCGCATATAGCGGACAACACAAACGGTACACAGGTGCAGCATAACTAATTTTTTTTTTGAATATTAACAATATTTAAAGAAATCTTCTTAAGTATTAAAATAATCAGAACTCACTCATCTTGAATCTAAACATGAAAACAATGATAAATTATTTTGGGACGCTCTCAAATATGTGGTTCGCATTTTATCTAAGACACATGTGTTCCTTTATGAAATAATTGTATCATCAATATATATCTGTTCAATTATTGATTTTGATAATACTGAAAATCATCTATTCATATTATGTCCATATGATGTACATAGTTTGGAGGTATGAAACGTAAAAGAAATTGGTGGCGATAATACATATTTAAGCACATACTGTTTCAAATATAGATCGATAAGCAATGTAATAGAAGAAATGTAAAATTATATTTATTTAGAGAAGTATATAATCCAAAAAATAAGAAACCAAAAATTATATTGGCAGTTGGACCAGCAGGACTTTTATTTATTTTTATTCCCTTGAGCGAACGCCAAGGAAGCGTTTCGACTTGAAGTATATTGAGGTTGACTTTTTTTTTTTCTGGAGGTTTCTACTGAGCTGGTCTGTCCTTATTTATGCAGAGAATCGGGCAGAGTAGCTGTCAATTTAGGACAGTAAAACTGAACTTAAACCGAGCTCTCTCACGCCATATTGATTTCTGGCCGTCCGTTTTAGTCATCGGAGAGTTTCTGGCGGTCAGATCTATTAGAAAAATTGCCCGTGTGTTGCAACGGGAGAAATAAATCACCGCACATCCGAAACGGCTCATTCATGTTGTCACCTCCTTTTGTCACCATCGCCAGTAGTGGTCATATTGTCCACCTATTCGTAATGAACATGATCAGTCTCAATGCCTTGAGCTTGGTCATCACACTCTAGCACACCTTTTTGCGAGTCCTCCCTGCATCGACTTATAATTTTGCCGACTCATAATGATGGTGGAGCATAGACGGACAGAGTAGTATCCACTGCAATTTAAAACTAAAAAAAAGTGTACATTAGGAATAATCTCCTTGCTATCATCCAAAGAAATCTTCTGATTGATTTGTATTTCCCAAAGCGATAGTATATGTATAGGCAGATCATTTGCCTACTGCAGAAAAGTATATCAAAATAATCTACATACATGTTTAATATTTTGTTAGACAAAAATATGTTAAGACCGCACAATATGGAAAATAAAATAATTTAATGTTTAAAAAAATATGGAAAATAATTTGCAGCATATATAGAAATAATGGAACCTTTGCCTTGGGGAAGATTGTGACCCTCATAAGTCGATTCGTTCGAAACTATGATCGTATTATGTGATGCATAAGCCAGTTCGTTGGAGAGATATACAAATTAAAACATCTTAGCTTGGGAATTTCTATGTATAGCTATACATATCACTCATCTCTGTTTATTGAGTGCAGAACCGTGCACACTACAACCACGTTGGGAATTGAACAAACATATGCATAGAACAAAAATTTATACCACAAAATAACAGATAAGTAATCCAGATGCAACTGAAACACCATGAGGGATGTACATGTCCTTAGATCTAATAGCAATTGTTTTTAGGGGGCGCTGCAAATGTAATCGGTATGAGGTCATGACAACTGAAACAGATTGAAGTGATCATCATGCTTAGCTTACCTGGATTCCATAAAAAATCGTTCCAACGATACCAGGTTCCAGCTCAACTATAGGGTGATGCATGTGCAAAGCTATTCTATGTCAGAAGAGTGAACCCTGTGTCGTGGTTTTGTCACGGCAGATGCCCTCGCGAAAGGACTTAGTGATGAGGCCATCGCACGAAGGTGAAAGCTTAACAGGATTGATCGGAAAACGAGAGATGCGAGTTTACCCAGGTTCGGCCCCTCACAGTGGAGGTAAAAGCCTACTCCTGCTTGATTGATATTGTTGTGGATCTCGATTACAAGGATGCGAATTCGCTAACCTAGCTTTTGAGAGATTGTAACCTAGTCTTTTCTGTCCTAGGTGCTCCCCTTTATATAATAGGCCGAGCCCCTAGGTTTACATGAGAGTCTAGGTCGTACTGCTAACCCGTATCCTACTCTAACTCTATTCATCTTGTTCTCCAATGTAAACCATCTCTTGACTGGTCCTTTCTTTACGAGCCGGCCCGCTGGATGAGCCGGCCTTTACGCCGGGTCTTGCTTAAGCCGGCCCATTGTTGATCCTCGAGGCCTGTCAGCGAGGTGACCCACTGAACCTCATAGCCTAAGACCGGGTCATCATCCTGCCGGGTCTCAACACCGGGAAATATCCCCAACATTAGCCCCTAATTTGACCTGGATTTATCCATGTTAAACTCCATCCTGAAAGTAAAACAAAGAGAGTAATTGTGGAAAGCCCAACTCCGGGTCTATTTCCTGAGCCGGCATTTTCCACATCCTTCCAATTCTCATCCTTTATCCTCCAATATAACCTCCCAGGTCAATCATTTTTGCCGGGTCATTCATCCTCCTTTAGACTTAACACCTTCACACCATTTCTCAGTATGACATCATATTCACTCCCCCAAAAATCCGGACATGAAATCACAACGAATCTTTGAGTGGATTTGTATTGTCTTGTCAGGCGCGAAAATCGAGGCGACCCTTTAGCCAAAATTTACCGCATCAGCCTGGGTCTGTGCCCACCGCTTCGGGTTCTACCCCTCCTATAAATAGGCCTACAGGGTCTCCATCTCACTTTTTACCCTTCTCTTCGAGCCCTTCTTTTTCCTCTCGCTCCGTCGCCGCCGCGCCATCTCAAGCTCGCCGACCCCAAGAACGACAACAACAGCAACATCATCAACGCCACCGGTACTCATCGGAAGCATCACGGTCGTTCTCGCGACCCTTAAAGCCACCGAACTCCTCTTCGTAGATCTGTGAGTATCTCATTCATCCCCATTGTTTTTCTCATCGCAGTTTTTACTAGTTCATCAGTGTTCTTCGAAAAATGCGGCGGTAGATCTCATTCGTCCCCATTTATCTCCTGTAGACTGTAAAATTGCCTCCGCAATATGTATAGCACAAACTTAGACCTCCGTCAGTAGTGGCATTCCCCATACTCTCCATATGAACTCCCACTGCTGCGGATATAGTTAGGTTTTACTTTTCTTTTATAGCAATTTTTTAGATCCAGACAATCTTTCAATTCGTATGAAAACTGTTTGTAGCCTGATAACCCGGATTCTCCCTCTTGTCAGAATCATATCATACTCACTTGTTCATGCCGGCTTAAACTGCAATCCATTTATGCCCTCATTTAATTTACAACCCGGCACTTCATTACCGGCTTGATAGTTTCCTTTGTTAATGTCGTAACCCGGAATGCCTTCTTACGTTGCCGACTCATACCTGCCTTTCATACTTTGCAGTTTAAATCTTCACCACCGCAGAAGCCATGGCCCCAAACAAGGCGGTGAATTGGGCCAAATCCAACATGTCCGAGCTCAGACTGTAGTGTTTAGTAGATTCCGGGTTGCTTCCATCCAAAGAGGAAATATACTGGCGAGCACCTGAGGAAGAAATCTACCCACAGCCCGGTCAGAATGAGATCATCATATTTGCTGATCACCTGGAGAGGGGCTTCCGTCCTCCCGGCTCCAAATTCCTTCGAGATGTTCTTCACCACTTCTCCATCAGGCCCCAAGATCTTGGACCGAATTCTATTCTGAATTTGTGCCAATTCCAAGTATTTTGCGAAGTGTACCTTCAAATCGAGCCGTCTGTCAACCTCTTTCAAGAGTTCTTCTACCTCAACCACCAAACAGAGCACAAGGGAGGACCAAGCATAGAACTGGGCGGCATAACCATTCAAAGGAGGAAAACCTTCGCCTTCCTTGAGGTGAAATTGGCGAGTCATCTGAAAGGATGGGCGAAAACTTGGTTCTACTACCAAGATACTTCTCCAGCTCAGCAACACCAACTGCCGGGTTACCGTTTGGGCCGGCTTGATGCCTCAACAATCTTCTCCGGCTTTGCCTCCAAAGAAGATAGGGAAGCTCTGCGGCCTTTATATCCCAAGATCAACGCCTTGATCGCCCATGGCCTAACTGGAGTAGACTTGACCCGGACTTGGATAAGTTGGCGCATCCAACCTCTAAGTCTGAGGACCAGGCTCATGTGCACGTATACAGGCGAGCCGGAAGACACACTTCGATTCAGCCGGGTTAACCTCCCCGACAAGGACCTTATCAAATCTACCAAGAAACTTCTTGGTGAAAGCAAGGACGCAATCAGCATTGTAGGGCTGTCTCCTCTCTTTGAAGGGAACCCAGCACCAGATGTAAGCCGCCTTTTCATTTTATTTTTTATAATCACCTTGTTACTTTTTCCTAAGGGACTGACCTTGTCTTTTATCCAGGAAAATGCTGAATGGTGGAAGACTGAACCTCGAGTTCCTACTCCTCCCCAAGAAGATAATGGAGACGAGCCGGAAGATGAAGACGAGCATGAGGTAGAACTTGACTCCCTTGGTCGTATTTTTAACCAACTTGCTGATGCCGACTCTCCTCAGGAACAAGTTGAAACCAGTCCAGCCGGCGAGGCAGAGGTAACCCTGATTTCCTCAGATTCAACCTCAACAATTCCCATCCCAAAGAAATTCCGGGTTGCAGTCTACAAAGTCCCGTTCTCGCATCCAGACGCTCACTTAGACCCACAATTTCTTTTGAAAAAAACTTAGCATGCTGGCACTTCAAAGCGGAAGACTCGGAGCAGCGACAGAGAGCTAAGCGGCGGGTTAACGAACGAGCCATCTACACGAAGGGCTCGGACTGAAGTCTCTCACAGCCCCACTCCTTCTCTTCCCCAAGCCGGCCGTTTCAAAGAACCACTGCCACGAGATGACTCGGCTTATCTGACCTCCCCTTCTTCGGATGAGTCCAGCGCCACTCAAGCACCGGCTTTTAACATCAACCGCGGGTAAAAATTGACTACTTGTCTTTCAAGCTTAAACTTGTTTTATCTTTTGACTAAACAGTCTTTTCCCTTTTGTAGTGCTAAAGCCATCAAGAAGAAAACCGCTGCCGGGTCTTCCAACCCCATTGTTGGAAACGAGGGCCCTTCTCGGAAGGTGGCGACAGATAACCCAGAGATCCCGGACGACACGGTCATTCATGAAGCCCGCCACAACAAGACACATCAATGAGCCCTACTCGCACTTCCACTCATCCCCTTGTTGAGCAAGAGAAGGAAGATATAATAGAAGAGCAGCCTATTGAAAAGGCCCATGATGAGGTGGTGATGACTGGTGAAACTCAGAACCCTCCACCGGAAACTTCATCCGCCTTGGCAAAAATCCCCTCCAAGGATGAGTCGCCAATTAAGGATAAAGGGAAGGCGGCTCTTAACTTCCACTCGTTTGATGATCAAGATGTCAACTCTTTGCACCACACCTTCTTGACCCGGCTGTCTGAGAGCCGGGATACGGAAGCAGCTATTATGAATAGCTTGAAGAGAAAATACGAGGTAAAAATTGCTGCACCCTCATTTGTTCATATATGTAGCCCTCCAAATAGGTAGTAGAAAGTAACTTACTGCTTGAGATTTGCTTAAACTTAGCTGTAAAAAATATCGGTACCATACTCAGGTGTAGCCCCCAAGGGCCGGGTCATTATGCAATAATAACCTGAAACTTCCATGTAGCTGTAGTATACTTATTTGAGTAAACTGTAGCCCCCAAGAACTGGCTTGACATCATATGATGGGCCGGGTCTCTCCATATACTGATAAAATGATTAAGCATTAGCCCCCAAGTGCCATGTTGAATGCCTGCATCTTCATGGGACTTATTATAAGTAGAAGAGAGCTTGATTGATGTAGCCCCCAAGTGCCGGATCTATCCCCTGTGGCAGCTCGGGGCTTAGAAAACACCATGCTGATTAGAAATTTGATATGCAGGACATGCTGAACCAAGCCGAGTGAAGACCCACAAGTATAGGGGATCAATCGTAGTCCTTTTGATAAGTAAGAGTGTCGAACCCAACGAGGAGCAAAAGGAAATGACAAGCGGTTTTCAGCAAGGTATTCTCCGCAAGTACTGAAAGTAGCGGTAACAGATAGTTTTGGTAGCAAGATAATTAGTAACAAGTTACAAATAACAAGTATGATAAAGTGCAGCAAGGTGGCCCAATGCTTTTTATAGCAAAGGACAAGCCGGAACAAACTTGTATAATAAGAAAAGCGTTCTCGAGGACACATGGGAATTTCATCTAGTCACTTTCATCATGTTTGTTTGATTCACGTTCGCTACTTTGATAATTTGATATGTGGGTGGACCGGTGCTTGGGTGCTGTTCTTACTTGAACAAGCCTCCCACTTATGATTACCCCCTCTCGCAAGCATCCACAACTACGAAAGAAGAATTAAGATAAATCTAACCATAGCATGAAACATATGGATCCAAATCAGCCCCTTACGGAATAGCGCATAAACTAGGGTTTAAGCTTCTGTCACTCTAGCAACCCATCATCTAATTACTACTCCACAATGCCTTCCCTTAGGCCCAAAGATGGTGAAGTGTCATGTAGTCGACGTTCACACGATACCACTAAGGGAAGCAACAACATACATATCATCAAAATATCAAACGAATACCAAATTCACATGATTACTTATGACAAGACTTCTCCCATGTCCTCAAGAACAAAAGTATTTACTCACAAATCATATTCATGTTCAAGATCAGAGGGGTATTGAATAGCATTAAGGATTTGAACATATAATCTTCCACCAAATAAACCAAACAGCATCAACTACAAGATGTAATCAACACTACTAGCAACCCCTTTTCGGTCCAGAATTCTAGGTGCCAGCAATCTCCCTCTTCATGTGAATCTTGCAAAATAAGAGAGAAAAGGCATAAGAATTGTAGCATGAAGTGAAATAATGATCAACAACATATTAATTAATAGTAGGAAATCATGATGCAAATTGGACGTATCAACTCCCCCAAGCTTAGACCTTGCTTAACCTCAAGCGAAAGCTAAATCGATAATCATGACCACATGTTTAGAGAGAGAGGCATCGATAAAAATAAAATATGGACATGGAGCATCATGGTCTTTATTATAACAGCAATATATCATCATAAAACTTCTCATGAAAAAGTGACAATTCAATCACAAGTTAAAGTATAAACCATAAACCAAATTGAAAACTAACAAACTATGATTTCAGTCACTGAAGCAATTGCAATTCATCATATTATCAGAAAGAGTCTATGTAAGAGCTTTGTTTAGCAAGTTCACATACTCAACTATTATTTAGTCTTCTATGGTTACTAACACTCACGACATACTTATGGAGAAAAAGTTTGAGTCAGACACATAGAAAGATAGGGGCTTATAATTTCGCCTCCCAACGTATTTACCTCAAGGGTAATGTTAACAATAATAACTCATGATCACCTACATCCAACTGGATATATATGCCTGGATCAATCCCCACCACATGATGCTTGCCAAGAGAGAATGCTATTGACTCTTGCATGAAAGTAAATACATAAAGTAAAAGATAGGCCCTTCGCAGAGGGAAGCAGAGGTTGTCATGCGCTTTTTGTTTTTCGATGTGCAAACTCTTAATGTAAAGGAACGTCACTTTATATTGCCCCTTGTGATAGCGACCTTTATTATGCAGTCTGTCGCTTTTATTTCTTCACCATCACAAGATAGTACAAAGCTTATTTTCCCTTACAATAAAAGATAATACATATTTAGGAGCAATTTTTATTGCTTTGCACCGATGACAACTTACTTGAAGGATCTTATTCAATCTGTAGGTAGATATAATGGACTATCATGGCATGAAACCGAGTTTAAGGATTTTTGGATGCACAAGTAGTATCTCTACTTAGTGCGGAATTTTGGCTAGCAAAAGATAGGGGGCAAGCACCACATGTTAGAGGATCCAAAACAATATAACTTCTATGTGAATATAAGCAAACATAACTCATTACGTTGTCTTCCTTGTCCAACGTCGACTATTTGACATAGAATATTTAATGGGGGGCCACAATCATAAAAGATGTCCAAGATAGTGTATTTATATGTGAGACCTCTCTTCCTTTATTACTTTTTCATGAATTGCAACAATGACCAATGCTATGTTTGTCAACTTCCAACAAGTTTTATCAATTATACTTCTTTTATGTGAAGTCATCACTCCCCATGGGATTAGCATATGATCTTATTTTTTTTCTTTATTTATTTCTAAGATTGGATCAACAAAAGCAAAACACTCAACTCAAACTACTCTTTATTATATAACTTTCACACACGATTACATAGATAGATAGATCACAAAGCAAGCACTCGAAACTAAATCATACTAAAACTTTATTCTTCTAAATCACGAAACAACTAAGGATCGAACTAGGATAGATAATGATGATAAAAAGTGATGGTGATATGATACCGGGGCACCTCCCCCAAGCTTGGCACAAGCCAAGGGTGGTGCCCGTACCCGTGTACTCAAATCTCCTTCTTCGGTGATGGTGGTGATGAAGTGGTGGGCTTGTCCTTCGTCTTCCAAGGCATAGGTTCTCCATCATAAAAGCACGAACGTGTTTCCGGAGTCCTGAAATTTGCAGCTAAACTCATACATTTGAATTTGGCCTCATACTTAAAATTTTGGTTTTGTAGATCATATATTTGGTCTTGAAGATAATCAATCTGGTCATTGAGCTTGAAGATGACGTCCCCAATATTATTGCCGTCCACCTTGTGCCCACGGATGAACTCCGTGATCATGGAGTGGTTAGCACTAAGTCCGCGCTCCACCATCCCCTGGCACTTGAAGATCTCCTGTTCCACCGCTTCCAGCCTGGCCTTCTCGCTCCCGGTCTTCTTAGGTCCTTGAACGTCCCGGATGTGGAGCACCCCCTCACGCATCTCAATGGCTTGAGGGTGCTTCATCACCTCCGGTAGGTACGGGTTGATGACCTTCTCGTAGAACTTGTCCTTGGACGAGCTTGGAGACGCCATGGCGATCTAGATCTGTCAGAAAAACAGCCCGAAACAAGAACAGAGGAGAAACTTGCGATGCGGTGGTCAAAACACCCGTGAGTATATATAATGAATTTTTCCCGTGCAGGACAAGTAATATGGAAGAAAAACAGAGTCGGGAAAGTTCACGAGGGAGCCACAAGCCTGGTAGGCGCGCCCCCCAGGCTTGTCGCCTCCTCGTGCACTTTTCGGACTGTTTATTATTTTCCAAATTTTTATATATTCCAAAACGAACAGAAAATAATTTTATGGAAGGTTTGGAGTCGGTTTACTTACCGTACCACATACCTACTCCTTTTCAGGATTCTGGAGCGTTCCGGAAGGTTTCTTCTATGTGCTCTTCCGGTGTCATTGTTTGAATAATATTAGTTTCAACATTAATGGGCGTACTTGAGATATAATGTTTAATTCTTTGCCCATTAACAACCCTCGGATTATTGCCTTCGGAGTTATTTATTTTGATGGCTCCAGAGCGATAAACTTCTTCGATGATATATGGTCCTTCCAATTTAGAGAGAAGTTTTCCTGCAAAAAATCTTAAATGAGAATTGTATAATAGAACATGATCACCTACTTTGAATTCCCGTTTTTGAATTCTCTTATCATGCCATCTTTTAACTTTTTCTTTAAACAACTTGGCATTTTCATCAGCTTGGGTTCTCCATTCATCTAGAGAACTAATATCAAATAACCTCTTTTCACCGGCAAGTTTAAAATCATAGTTAAGTTCTTTAATTGCCCAATATGCTTTATGTTCTAGTTCAAGAGGTAAATGACATGCTTTTCCATAGACCATTTTATATGGAGGCATACCCATAGGATTTTTATAAGCAGTTCTGTAAGCCCATAGTGCATCATCAAGTTTCTTAGACCAATTCTTTCTAGATCTATTAACGGTCTTTTGCAAAATTAATTTTATTTCTCTATTAGTTAATTCAAATTGACCACTAGACTGAGGATGATAAGGAGATGCAATTCTATGATTAACATCATATTTAGCAAGCAATTTACGGAAAGCACCATGAATAAAATGTGAACCACCATCAGTCATTAAATATCTAGGGACTCCAAACCTCGGGAATATAACTTCTTTAAGCATTTTAATAGAAGTGTTATGATCAGCACTACTAGTTGGAATAGCTTCTACCCACTTAGTAACGTAATCAACAACAACTAAGATATGAGTATACCCATTGGATTTAGGAAAAGGTCCCATATAATCAAAACCCCAAACATCAAATGGTTCAATAACAAGTGAATAATTCATAGGCATTTCCTGACGTCTACCAACATTACCAATTCTTTGACATTCATCACAAGAGAGGACAAACTTGCGGGCATCTTTGAAAAGAGTAGGCCAATAAAAACCAGATTGTAATACCTTGTGTGCAGTTCTATCTCCCGCATGGTGTCCTCCATATGCCTCGGAGTGACACTTTCGTAGGATTTGTTCATGTTCATGCTCAGGTACACAACATCTAATAACACCATCTAATCCTTCTTTATATAAATGTGGGTCATCCCAAAAGTAATGTCTTAAATCAAAGAAGAACTTTTTCTTTTGTTGGTATGTGAAACTAGGTGGTATATATTTAGCAACAATGTAATTAGCATAGTCTGCATACCAAGGAGTATTACGAGAAGCATTTATCACAGCTAGTTGTTCATCAGGGAAATCATCATTAATAGGAAGTGGGTCATCAAGAACATTTTCTATTCTAGACAAATTATCAGCTACGGGATTCTTAGCTCCCTTTCTATCAACAATATGCAAATCAAATTCTTGTAGCAACAGAACCCACCTAATAAGTCTAGGTTTAGCATCTTTATTTTTCCTAAGATATTTAATAGCAACATGATTAGTATGAATAGTAACTTTGGAATCAACTATGTAAGATCTGAATTTATCACATGCAAACACAACTGCTAAAAATTCTTTCTCAGTAGTAGCATAATTTCTTTGAGCACTGTCTAGAGTTTTACTAGCATAATGAATAACATTCAATTTCTTATCAACTCTTTGACCTAGAACAACACCAACAACATAATCACTAGCATCACACATAATTTTAAAGGGTAGGTTCCAATCAGGTGGTTGAACAATAGGTACAGAGATTAAGGCTTTCTTAAGTATTTCAAAGGCTTCTACACAATCATCATAAAAAACAAATGGCACATCTTTTTGCAAAAGATTAGTAAGAGGGCTAGAAATTTTAGTGAAGTTTTTTATAAACCTTCTATAGAAACCAACATGACCAAGAAAACTTCTTATACCTTTGATATCTTTAGGACATGGCATTTTCTCAATAGCATCAACTTTAGCTTTATCAACTTCAATACCTCTTTCAGAAATTTTATGCCCAATGACTATACCTTCATTCACCATAAAGTGGCACTTCTCCCAATTCAAGACAAGATTAGTTTCTTCACATCTCTACAAAACTCGATCAAGGTTGCTCAAGCAATCATCAAAAGAAGTTCCGTAAATGGAGAAATCATCCATGAAAACCTCAACAATCTTTTCACAAAAATCAGAGAATATAGCAGTCATACATCTTTGAAAAGTAGCAGGTGCATTATATAAACCAAAAGGCATACGACGATAAGCATAAGTTCCAAAAGGACAAGTAAATGTGGTTTTCTCTTGATCTTCAGGTGAAACAAGTATTTGAGAGAAACCAAAATAACCATCTAGGAAGCAAAAGTGTGTATGCTTAGATAATGTTTTTAACATTTGATCAATAAAAGGCAAAGGGTAATGATCTTTCCTAGTAGCTTTGTTTAATTTCCTGAAATCAATCACCATCCTATAACCGGTTACAATTCTTTGTGGAATGAGTTTATTTTTATCATTAGGAACAATGGTAATACCTCCTTTCTTAGGAACACAATGAACAAGACTTACCCATCTACTATCAGCTATGGGATAAATTATACCTGCCTCAAGAAGCTTTAATATTTCAGTTCTTACCACATCCTTCATTTTAGGGTTCAGCCTTCTTTGATGATCAACAACGGGTTTAGCGTCAGGCTCCATATGAATTTTATGCTGACATAAAGTGGGACTAATGCCCTTAAGATCATCAAGAGTATATCCAATAGCAGCTCGGTGTTTCTTCAGAGTTTTAAGTAATCTCTTTTCTTCACGCTCTAAAAGGTTAGCACTAATAATAACATGATATATCTTCTTTTCATCAAGATAAGCATATTTAAGTGTATCGGGTAATTGCTTTAAATCAAACACGGGATCACCCTTGGGTGGTAGAGGATTTCCCAAGGTTTCAATAGGCAGATTATGTTTAAGAATAGGTGCTTGCTTGAAGAACAACTCATCTATTTCATTTCTTTCATTCATATGCATATCATTCTCATGGTCTAGCAAATATTGTTCTAAAGGATCAGTAGGAAGCACAGCAATAGAAGCAAGACCTATAATTTCATCTTTATTGGGTAACTCTTTATCATGAGGTTATCTACGAAACTTAGAGAAATTAAATTCATGAGATATATCACCAAACTTAACTCTAACCTTCTCTTTAACATAATCAATTTCAGCATTAACGGTATTCAAGAAAGGTCTACCAAATATAATGGGACAAAAATTATCTTGTGTTGAACCAAGTACTAAGAAATCAGTAGGGTATTTGATCTTACCACACAAGACTTCAACATCTCTAACAATCCCAAGTGGTGTAATAGTATCTCTGTTTGCAAGCTTAATAGTAACATCAATATCTTCAATCTCAACAGGTGCAATATCATTCATTACTTCTTGATATAAAGAAAATGGAATAGCACTCACACTAGCACCCATATCACATAAACCATGAGAGCAATGATCTCCAGTATTAATAGAAACAACAGGCATGCCAAGTACGGGCTTATTCTTATCTAGCATATCTCGTTCATTTCTAACAGGTTTAGCAATTCTAGTAGCCTCATCGCAAAAGGAAATAACATGCCCATCAATATCATCAACCAAAAGATCTTTAACCATTGCAATATTAGGCTCAACCTTAATTTGTTCAGAAGGTCTAGGTGTTCTTATATTACTTTTATTAACCACAGTTGAAGCTTTAGCATGTTCCTTAATCCTAACAGGGAAAGGAGGTTTCTCAATATAAGCAGTGGGCACAACTGGATCAACGTTGTAAACAATTGTTTCTTATTTAACACTAACAAGTTCTTCATTTAATTCAATAGGTGGATGGTATTTAAACCATTTCTCCTTAGGGAGATCGATATGAGCATCAAAAGATTCACAAAAGGTAGCTAATATCTCAGAGTCAAGTCCATACTTAGTACTAAACTTATGAAAACCATCAGTTTCCATAAAAGATTTAACACAATCGAACTCAAGATTTATACATGTCTCTTTACCTTTGTCGATTTCCCAATCTTCAGAGTTGCGTTTAATTCTTTCCAGAAGATCCCATTTGAATTCAATAGTCCTCTTCATAAAGGAACCATTAGAAGAAGTATCGAGCATGGATCGATCATCATGAGAAAGCCGAGCATAAAAGTTTTGAATAATTATTTCTCTTGAGAGCTCATGATTGGGGCATGTATGCAACATATACTTAAGCCTCCCCCAAGCTTGAGCGATACTTTCTCCTTCATGAGGCCAAAAATTATATATATAATTCCGATCACGATGAACCAAATGCATAGGATAAAATTTCTGGTGAAATTCCAGCTTCAACCGGTTCCAATCCCATGTTTCAGTACCATCACATAGCCTATACCATGTCAATGCCTTTTGAAAGCGCAGGTTAACTCCCAGAGGGGGGGTGAATGGGAGATTTTTTAGAAATTCGTCAAACTCTGAAGATTTTGACGAAAATCAGAGTGACGAAATAGAACGGGAAGAAACTAGATCGACACAGATGTAACTAGCATGCAAAAGAAATACATACAAGTGAAGAACAAGTAGTCATACAAGCAGACATGCATGAGGAAGATGAACTAAAGAAATGAGATACAACATGATGAAAGCCTTCAGTTCAAATTCTTCAGAAAAGTAGAGCACAAGTTCTTCAGCAGCGGAAATTCGTAAAGGTAAAAGGGTGAGGAATTTGAAACTGGTTGGGCTCGATGAAGACACAGCGATTTGGTAGACCAGTTTTAGTTGCTGTATCAACTGTACGTCTGGTTGAGGCGGCTGAGTCTTACCTCGTAGGACACTTAGTCCTCACCGTATTCCTCTTGAGCTAAGGTCACTTAGACCTCGCCCAATCACTCGTGGTAAGTCTTCAAGGTAGACTTCCAAAACCTTCACAGACTTGTTCACCGGCACGCCACAATTACTCTTCGGTGCTCAGAACATGACGCCTAACCGTCTGGAAGAATGATAGTCTTCAAAGGTAATAAGCGTCGGATCACACAGATCAACTTCTTCAGTGATGCTCAGTCACTTAGGCTCTGGTTGGGTTTTTCCTCACTTGGGTTCTCACAAAGTCGCCAGGGGAAGGGTTGCTCTCAAATGACAAGTGTCAAGTTCTCTCTAGAGCAGCCAACCAACTAGTGGTTATGGGGGGCGGCTATTTATAGCCAGGGGCAACCCGACGTGAAATGTCATAAATGCCCTTCTCAGACATGACCGTTGTCAGGATAAGAATCCACTCAACAACTGGCACGCGGTGCAGCAACGGTCGGAAATTAAGCTCTCAATTTCGTTGGGGCACTCTATTTCCTCACGATAGGCAGATCGCATTGGCGAAATCCTAACTCCTCAGCCTGACCAAATTCATCAGAGACCAGATGAACTTCGTCACTGTCACTGTCAAATTCGTCAGCTGTTCTGGAGGTTTCCAAAGGCTTCACTCAAAGCGGCTTAGGTTTGTATAGTTTTGAGAATCGCTTTGAAGTGTGAAATATGTTTCACCTAGACCCCCTTTGACAGTACGGTTTTTCCTATGACTCAAATAAGAAGAAAAAGAAACTATGAAAACAAAGTCTTCACATCAATTTCCTCAAAGGCAGCACCAAATTCTTCACTTGAAGAAATACATTTTTAGGGGACGACTTCCGTGGTTAAACCAAGTCTTCAGGGACTATTTTCTCCTATGTACACTCACAAACTTATTAGTCCCTTAACTTATTTGTCTTCAATACTCCAAAACCACTAAGGGGGCCCTTGATGCACTTACAATCTCCCCCTTTTTGGTGATTGATGACAAATCAGTTAAGTATTCAACGGGAATAAAAATAGTGGAAGTGTAAGTACAGAATGTGAAGACATTGGTCACAAGATATTGAGGAACTCCCCCTGAAGATGTGCATATGAAGAATTTGCTCTGGATTGCAAATGCACATGGCAGGTTGAAATTATGGAGATCTCCCCCTATATCTTGGAATCCAATCATGCATGATCATAAGATATTGAAGAATTTGAATGCATGATGACAATTGGTGTCTGATGAATTATAACATGCATGTACAGATATATATTTTGAGGATCAGAGCATAAACACGCATGCAAGTAAAACATCGCAGAAGAATGTCAGACCACCAACAGTATTTAAGTTACAACTCATCAAAGGAGCGAATCAAATGAAGAACCAAGAGTTGCAACTTATCAAAAGAAACAGCCCGATATAAGACCTGCTTGAAGACTAACTCAAATTTCTCACCCTTTGTCATCAGATGACCAAAAGGAGACAAAACTGAGAACTAACGCCCCTGAAGAAAAACATCATGAAGCGGTCGAGGGAGCGCCAGCGTCGTTGTTGGGGTCGCGAGTTGAAGAAGGGCCTGCTGCAGTGACTTCAACATCTTCATTTTCATCAGTGGCGCGTGAAGAAGACACAGAGCTCGGGACCATCGGAGGAACTTGAACCTTCTTGAACTTCTTCCTGGGCGGATTGGCCCAATCGAAGTTCATTTGGAACTCCATTTCTTCAAGTTTGTCAGGGGTCTTCAGATGCGAAAGAATGGCCCAACTCCTATCGAAGATCTCATGCAGATAATAATGATTTTTCCGGACTGAATTTTGCGTCACAGTCATATTGCCTAGAATTGCATGGAGTTGACGCTTAACCCAGTTGTGGTTCTTGTCAACTTTCTGATGAAGACTTATGAGGAGCACACGATCAGTCATCACTCGAGGAGCTTTGCCTAGAGGGGTTTGCTGAGTGGCATTTGCATCAGTGTCATGGCTTGAAGAATCATATCCTGTGGATTGTGAGACAGGCTGACGAAATTGGCCATCAAGGGGACGAACTCCTTCATCAATAACAGCTTTTCCTTTGCCAGGAACTGAAGCAATTGTGCTTTGAAGAATTTCCACATCTGGCAGAAAGCTGAGATGATTTTGACTATCAGCTTTGTAGTTGATTGAAGATCTTGTTCGGATAAATTTCATGAGCCAAGGTGCGTAAGGCTTTAAGTCAAATGGAGATTGTGCAACAGTGGCCAAAGTCCTTATGAAGAAATCGTGTATGTTGATAGGAATACCATGGATGATATTGAATAGCAAGTTCTTCATGATCCCCACAACTTCTTCAGTCTCAGAATTGTGGCTTTTGTTAGGACTGAGGGTTTTGGCCAAAATTCGATAAACTGTCCTTGGCACAAATAGTAGATCCTTCACAAAGAAGGTGGTTCTCTGAGCTTCTCCTTGAGCCAACGGCTTCATCAGCACTTGCATCAGATGATTGGGTAGCTCAGGTTCTTCATAGATCTTTCTGGCTTCAGTGGAGGGCAAATCAACAGGAAAAGCTCGAAGCAATTCATCAGCAAGAGCCTTGTAATGCGTGTTCTCACTCATCCAGTCGAGAGCCCATGAGTGAATATCATCAACATCACCAGATAGATGCAAGGTGGCATAAAACTAAAGAATGAGTTCTTCATTCCAATCACACACATTTGTGACAAAGCTGAGTAGCCCGGCATCGTGAAGAACAACCAGAACTGGCCGAAAGCACGGTAAGGATTCCATATCCACATGAGGAATATGGCGATGCAGGAACACTTTGTTCTTGTCAAACAGCAGTGAGGAATAGAAGTTCATTTGAGCATTTGTCCAAAATCTCTGACGCCTGATTTTGGCAGAGTCATAAGGTGACTCACCTATGAAGAAATTCTTCTCTTCAAAGAAGGCGGCATTGTCAAATTTTGGCCTTCTGACGCTTTTGCCAACCTTGGGCATTGAGGGCACTGGCTGAAGGTTTATCTTCTTTGGCCTCACATCAAAGATGGGTCTCGGTGAGCCCATTGAATCATTGGGATCCGTGATGGCCAAAGATTTTGCAACTTCCTCAGCTATTGCGAATGGAACTGTGTCTGAATCTGCTGAGGGAGTTGGATCTTCTTGTTGTGGTGGAGGAAGTGCAACTTCTTCATCATTCATTTGTTGCACTATTTCTTCAGCTGATGCAGCTGGAATTTCCTCATTGATGGTTTGAAGGGATGGTTGATGACCTTCAGAACCAGTTTAAATTTCCCCAGTGATAGTAGGAGACTGAGGTACTTGCGTGAGCGGCGTGGTGAGGGGTGAGTTCGGATGTGCGACATCCCAGAAATCATCATGGATAACAGGAGTTGAAGAACCCACATCCACGTCCTCATCGGTTTCTTCATCAGTCACTTGGACTGGAGGCGATGATACCTGGTGGAATGAAGCATCTGCTTCAATTTCAATTTCTTTATCCACTTGCTCTGTGGAAACAGCAGAGTGGTAATTCCCTTCTTCATCTTCAGGTGGGATGATATAGTCCACACAGAAGGGGATGATCTGAAGCTCTTGAGTGGATCTGGTTGGAGGGGCTGAAGAAATTGGTATGGCATCGATAGGTGCATTTGAAGATATTGGAGCCATCTTCAATTTCTTCACAGGTTCTGCGGCAGAGGGTACTGAAGCTTTTCTTTTGACAACAGCCTTCTTCGCTTCTGATGTAGAAGGTACTGTGATAAGCTTCAAGGTTGAAGACTGGTCTGGTACTACTGCTGAGGAGCTTGGAGGTATAATTTCTTTAGACGCAACTGTTGCAGTTGCTCTGGCATTCTCTTCAGGCGCAACAGTCTCAGTTGCCCTGGCAGGTTCTTGCGGGGGAGCAGAAGAACTTGTTGGAGGTGCTTGACCACACTTCACAGCCTCCCTTTGATTATAGTCATCAACAACTTTGTTTGAAGTGCTGATGAATCTGTCCTTCACTCCACAGTAGTGCTCAGCCTGGTGCTCATATTCATCAGACAAGCGCTGAATCTCTGTTTGCATTGCAACAAGTTGCTGAGGGGATATAGTGAGCATTTTATCCTTGAGCTCCTTCTACTTCTTCTTCATCTCTTTTCTTACAAGCTTTGCCTTCTCTATCTTGTGCTTTTCGTTGAGGACAAAGGCAGAAAGAACATGACTTGGTTCAGGCGGCAAATCCAAGTCGTCAAGTGGTGTATCTGGTTTCTGACACCAAACATCAATGAAGTCAAGGATCTTTTTCGGACTAAAAAATGTTGGGACTGAGGAGTTCTTGGCACGAGTGGCCTCTTCGATTCTTCTCTATACAAATTCTGCAAGTTCATCTACATCAGCCATTCCATGTTCATCAGCTTGAGGCAACACAGCCTTGCTCTTGGGGTTGGGCCTTGTTCCTCGGCCTGCAGTGACCTTCTTCTTCAGCATTGGCGTGTTTGAGGAAATATGCCCTGATGCTGAGGCACTTGATGCAGCAATGGTGGCTGTTGGAAAGCCTTCAGTGCGCTGGCATGAAGCTAGCACAACTGGCGTTGACGCTCTTGCTGCAGCCCTTGAAGAACTTGCGGATGGTGAAGGTGCAGATGAAGTAGGAGCAGTTTGTGCCTTAGGCGCTGAAACCTTTGAACAAGATGGGTTGGGCTCTGAGGGCTTTGAAGAAGATTTTGGCCGTGAGGGCTCTTCAGTCGAAGGTTTAGGCTTTTGAGCCAGCTTCTTTTTCATGGCTTTCTTGGGCGCACTGCCACTAGAGCCTGCACCCGCATCTTGTGAAGTCTTTGAGGCCCTGTTGAATTCTTCAACAGCCTTTTGAGCCTTCTTCCTCAGTTTAGCTTGATATTTTTTTTCCATTCTATGGGAAATTCTTTACCCCTTCTGATGCTGGTTGGATCAGCAGTCTGTCCAGGAGCTAGCGGGGGCCTCTTGCATGGAGGTTTGATAGCAAAGTCCTTCATGTATTTCGGTGTGACGTATCTATAACTTCTCCATTCATAGCCCAACGCCTCTTGATCCTTTGCATACGCGTCTTGTGCTGCTTTTCTGTTTCTTTCCCGTGAATTTCTTCATCGGGTGTGCAGTATCCTGCATACAGATTATTAGGGATCTCGAAAGCTGTGTGTTCCTCTTTCCTCCCTTCTAAGGCTTTCTGCCATCTGTCTTTTTCTTCAACTGAGGGTTTTGAACTTTTGATGTTTCTGAAGATGTCTGTAGATTTTCCTCAAGCAATGCTGCAAATGAATTAAGTTGATGAGAAGCAAGAGATTCATCTGCAGACATGGGTACCTGTGAAGAGAATATAGTTGCGAGGAAATTTGGAAGAGTCACATGCGTTCTCAGAGATTTTCAAAATAAAGCCCAGTTGAGGAAATTGACCCTTATCGTCTTGAAGAAATTTACTAAGTGTTCTTGACTTAGATTTTAGAGATGTACAGATTGAGGCAATTGCACAACTGAGGTATATAATCATGAAGTGCAACTTAGATGAAATTACCAAGACTGGCCAAAAAGGAAGTGCTGAAGATTTGAAAACAAGTGGTAAAAATAGCACTTGAAGAATTTGAGAAAGTAAAAAAGATCAAACTTGGGCAGTAAAAATAAATTTTAATTACCCCAAGGATGAACTCGATGAACTGGACGGCGAGTTGAAGGAAATCGTCAGCTCACATCTCTCGTGCCCTAACTTGGCGACGAAAGACAACTACGGCGGCGGCGGCGGAGGTGAAGAAATCCGCGGTCGGCGTGAGTACGACGACGAAGAAGTCAAGGCGGTGAAGCTCTTCCTCTCTGGCGACGATGAAATCAAGCGGCGGCGCTAGGGTTTTGAGAGCGCCAGGGGTGCGAGAGTGAATGAACTAGGTTTGACGCGGTCAAGCCATTATATAGGCGCGGCGAAAACTGAGTGGTCCAATTTTTTTGGACGGATAAGCCCCTGGCTCTTCGCATTTCCGCGACACGCGTCACACATGCATTTTGAGTGCGCTTATCCACGCGTGGGGGCGCGGGATTAATTTACAGTGGCAACCGCCTTGAATAGAAGTTTTTAAAGTGTGTTCGCAATTTCTTCAGCTGTCAAGGACACAGTGAAGACTTTGAACGGTGTCAAATAGAATGCACATGAAGAAATTGTGAACAGAGTGGTTTGAGTTTAGCATAGAGGGGAGCGGGTCCGATCACATTCACATAGACGGAAAAACAACTTGAAGACTTAGCAATATGTGAATGCTGTTGAGGACATGAAAAACTCATATATATATATATATATATATATATAAATAGAAAGTAAACCCAAATTTTTGACAAAATTGAAAAGTTTTGAAGAACAACCACAAATGATGAATTTGAAAAGTTTTGACAAAATTGCAAATGACGAAGAAAACCCAAATTGAAGCAAATAAAAAATGGGTGATGGCGTTACCCACCATATAAGAACTATGATGATTTCAGACACCGCGTACAATTGTCGTAGGGTTCTAAGAATCAAGTTCTTCGTTAATTTCTTCACACTTAGAGGGTTAGTCTTCATTGATTGAAGAAAAACGTTACTTCGTGCGTTGTGCATCAAAGTCATCAAGAATGCATAAGCGTTAGGATGCGTGTCCTTTTCAAAGGACATTCGAAGATTCTAGGATGTTTAGCTCACACCGCAACATGCAAAACCTTCTCTCATCCAAGGGCTTAGTGAAGATATCTGCAAGCTGGTCTTCAGTCTTCACGTGATTGATGACGATGTCTCCCTTCAGCACATGATCATGAAGAAAATGGTGACGAATCTGGATGTGCTTCGTCCTAGAGTGTTGCACTGGGTTGTGGGTGATCTTGATGGCACTCTCATTGTCGTAGTAGAGTGGAACTTTCTTCACGTTGACGCCATAGTCCTTGAGGGTTTGCTTCATCCATAGAAGTTGTGAGCAACAGGCACCAGCGGCAATGTATTCAGCCTCAGCTGTGGAAAGTGAGACGCTGTTCTGCTTCTTCGAGGACCAACAAACAAGAGATCGTCCGAGGAAATGACATGTGCCTGATGTTGACTTGCGATCCACATGATCTCCAGCTTAATCAGAATCAGAAAATCCAGCAAGATCAAATGATGAGCCCTTGGGATACCATAATCCAAGTGTTGGTGTGTGAGGTAAATATCGAAGAATTTGTTTCACAGCCTGATGGTGTGACTCCTTCGGTGGCGCTTGAAAGCAGGCACACATGCAAACGCTAAGCATATTATCTGGCCTAGATGCACATAGGTAAAGCAGCGAACCAATGATGGAGCGATATACCTTCTGATCGAAATCTTTACCATTTTTGTCTTTGCAGAGTTGACCATTTGTTGGCATTGGTATCTTGAGGCCTTTGCAATCTTGCATGCCAAATTTCTTCAGGCAATCCTTGAGATATTTCTCCTGAGATATGAAGATGCCATTTCGTTGTTGACGAATTTGATGTCCGAGGAAGAATTTCAATTCCCCCATCATAGACATCTGATATTCTTCTTGCATCATATATGCAAATTCATCACTGTATTTCTTGTTAGTGCAATCAAAGATAATATCATCAACATATATTTTGCATATGAACAGTTCACCATCATAAGATTTTGTGAAAAGAGTAGGGTCAAGTGAACCGGGTTTGAAACCCTTTTTCTTCAGGAACTCCTTCAGTGTATCATACCAAGCCCTCGGGGCTTGCTTGAGGCCATAGAGAGACTTGTTTAGTCTGTAGACTTTTTCTGGATGCTTTGGGTCCTCAAAACCTGGTGGTTGAGCAACATATACTTCTTCCTCAAGCTTACCATTGAGGAATGCACTTTTCACATCCATTTGATATAAGAGGATATCATGATGGTTAGCATATGCAAGCAGTATACGAATGGCTTCAAGCCTAGCAACAGGTGCAAATGTTTCATCGAAATCAATACCCTCAATCTGTGTGTAGCCTTGAGCTACAAGACGGGCCTTATTCCTCACCACTTGGCCATTTTCGTCTTGTTTGTTGCGGTAGATCCATTTGGTGCCGATGACATTGTGCTTCCGTGGATCGGGACGCTTGACTAGCTCCCGCATGTTGTTGATCTAAAATTGATGCAATTCCTCTGGCATCACTTGAATCCATTCTAGTTCAAGAAATGCTTCGTCAACTTTGGTGGGCTCTGAAATAGAGACAAATGCGTAATGCCCAAAAAAGTTAGCTAAATGTGAAGCTCTTGAGCGAGTGAGGGGACCAGGTGCATTGATGTTGTCGAGGATCTTCTCAATCTGCACTTCATTCGCCACTCGTGGATGTGCTAGACGAGGGCCTTGCTGTTGTAGTTGCCGTGCAGAATCCTCAGCATCATTTTCCTCAGGATTAGCAGTTTCTTCATGACGAGGGATTAGTACTTCTTCATCAGCTATTTCTTCACTGGGCACAATTTCACCTGTGCCCATTAGCTTGATCGATTCCTCAGGAGGCATTTCATCTAGCATAGGAGGCAGGTGCTCTCTTTGTGAGCCGTTAGTTTCATCGAACCGCACATCTACATTTTCAACAACCTTGTGGTGGAAGGAGTTGAAGATTCTGTAGGTGTGCGAGTCCTTTCCATAACCAAGCATAAAACCCTCATGTGCTTTGAGGATCTCTAATCCAGCATTTAGCACCGAAGACTTTGAAATAACTCACATTGGGTTTCTTGTCAGTGAGGAGCTCATATGAGGTCTTCTTGAGGAATTTGTGAAGATATACCCGATTGATGATGTGACATGCAGTGTCAATTGCTTCAAGCCAGAAATGATGAGGTGTCTTGTATTCATCAAGCATAGTACGTGCCATCTCGATGAGTGTCCTATTCTTGTGCTCCACGACTCCATTTTGCTCAGGCGTGTAGGGAGCAGAGAGCTCATGAGTAATAGCAAGTTCATCAAGATAGTCGCTGAGGCCTGTGTTCTTGAACTCGGTGACATTTGCACTCCTGATGTGCTTGATCTTGAAACCATAATTCGTCATGGCCCGATTGGAGAATCGTCTGAAGACATCCTGAACTTCAGTCTTGTAGGAAATGATGTGCACCCAGGTGTAACGAGAGTAGTCATCAACCGGGTAAATCCGTAGAGAGATGCTGCATTGGTTAGTGTGGCATAATGTGTGGGACCAAACAAATCCATATGAAGTAATTCAAAGGGACGAGTAGTGGTCATGATTGTCTTAGCCATAGGCTTGGATCTGGTCATCTTTCCAGATTCACAAGCACCACACAAAGGATCTTTGACGAATTCGACGCCTTCGACGCCAATGATGTGCTTCTTCTTGACGAGTGTGCTCAAATTCCTCATGCCAGCGTGTCCAAGACGTCGATGCCATAGCCAGCACTCTGAAGCTTTTGCCAGTAGACACATGGCAGGCTGAGGACCTAGAGAGAAATCTACAATATACAAATCACCTTTCCCAAAGCCTTCGAAGACTTTGGATTTGTCAGATTCCAACAGCACAATGCATCTATATTTGCCAAAGATGACAATCATATCAAGATCACAAAGCATTGAGACAGACATGAGGTTGTATCCTAGGGACTCGACAAGCATCACCTTTTCCATGTGTTGATCCTTTGAGATAGCAACCTTACCTAGACCCAATACCTTGCTTTTTCCTTTGTCGGCGTATGTGATATGCTTCAGATGAGACGGAGTAAGGGGAGCATCAGTGAGGAGATTCCTATCTCCAGTCATATGATTCGTGCAACCACTATCCAAGACCCATTCAGTGGATGAAGGTGTATCATCCTGTAGAAGCATTAGTCTGACTTACAAATTCATATACTTCAAAGTGAAGAATATGATGATGATCAATTTCGTCAGACAATTTCATCAAGGAATAGTATTTAGCAGCATAAGGGATGTGTGAAATGAGTTATTCATTTCATCATGATTAGCCTGCATCCCAACAGGCATTTTGTCAGGTCTTCAGCAAATTCATTAGACATTTCAGTTGTCTGAAGACCTGACCCTGCAGAAGAGATTAGTTCTTCTTCTTAACCACCCACATCTGTATGGGTGGCTGAGAAGCAATGTAGCAAAGTGCATTGATGGAGAACTTAGGCATTGAGGAATATGCATTTCTCTTCACAGGAGGTTTATAGTAATTGAATGAATAAGCAGAGAAATTCTTTGATGATTTGTGAACATAGTGGTTCGAAGAATAATGCTCATATTCATCAAATCGCTGTTTGTTTCCCTGCGAAACAGAGGCATTAGCACGACCATAAGTGGATCTGCGTCCATTTGACAACTTTGATCCCTGTGAAGAATTTGCCCTTGGTAGTTCTTCTTCATTGGTGGTGTCATGATGACATTCACCTGAAGATTTTCCAGAAGGCTTTTAGGAACCCAGATTTTCTTCACAGGTGGACCGTTCCTGCAGTTAGTACAAACAAATCTGGCAAAAACTTCACCATTCTGATTCTTGAACAGTTTATAGTTGGAGTCAAATGACTCATCTGAAGAATAGAAAGTATCACAAGTATAGCCAGAAAAAGTGGATGGATCTATTGGAGGTCCCTTTGCAGCAACACATGTGGTTTTGGGATACTGCTCAGGCTTCCAATATGAACCATCAGTGTTGAGCTTTCTCTCAAAAGCAATACCCTCTTTCCTAGGGTTCCTGTGAAGAATTTGCTTTTTGAGCATGTCACACAGGGTTTGATGCCCTTTGAGGCTTTTCTACATGCTAGTGACATACAATTCCTTCAGCCCTGCATATTCATCAGTATCACTAGTGGCTTCCTCCGATGAGGGGTTAGTGGCCACCATAGTAGTTGAAGCAATTGAAAGTACAGAAGCATTTGAACATTCAGCTGAAGAATTTGCATTATCACGTTCGAGGCATTTTAGGCATGGTGCAACAAATTCTTCCTAAGCGGTACTGATCTGTTGAGCGAGGAGTGAATCATTTTCTTTTTGAAGATCATTATGAGACGCTCTCAGCTTCTCGAGATCTTGCTTCCTTTGAAGAAATTCATAGGACAGCTTCTCATGTTCGGCTGAGAGGGACACATGACGACTTTCAAGTTCGTCATATTGAGACTTAAGCCTTCTGAGATCCTCAGACAAAGCTTGACTATGATCCATTTCCTCGTCCAATAGGTCATCGCTTTTGTCTAGCAGTTTTTGAATCTTTTCCATGGCATGCTATTGCTCAGTTGCAATTTTAGCAAGTTTTTTATAGCTTGGTTTAGATTCACACTCAAAGTCGTCATCACTGGAAGTTTCAAAGTAAGCTTCTCGTGAGGTTACCTTTGCACCTCTTGCCATGAAGCAATAGGTGGGAGTGTAGTTATCAGCACAGTCATCATTTATGGTGGAGATACCCTTATCCTCAAGGTTGAAGATGGACTTGCTGACGTACTCAGTAGCGAGTGCAAGGCTCGCCACACCAGTGTCTGACTCCTCCTCAGATTCCTTAGCTTGCTGATCATCAGATTCTTCTTCAGAATCCATTTCCTTCCCAATGAATGCACGAGCTCTGCTAGAACTAGTTTTCTTGTGAGATGAGGACTTTGATGAAGACTTTGAGGACTTCTTCTTTTTGCCATCAGATTCGTCATCATCCCTACTCTTCTTCTTATTCTCTTTAGCCAAAGAGGGCAGTCAGCGATGTAGTGGCCTAGCTTCTTGCATTTGTGACAGGTTCTCTTTGAAAATTTTCCAAAGCGGTTCTTCTTGGAAAACTTCTGGAACTTCTTCACCAGCATAGCCAGTTCTCTGCCAATTTCCTCAGCACCATCAGAACTGCTCTCATATTCCTCTTCTTCTTCAGATGAAGAAATAGCCTTGGCTTTTGCTTTTGCCTTCAGAGCGCGAGGACGACCATAGCTGGGTCCATACATATCTCTCTTTTCTGCTTGCTGAAATTCATGTGTGTTGAGCCTTTCAAGAATGTCAGCAGGATCTAGTGACTTGTAGTCAGTGCGCTCTTGTATCATTAGAGCCAAAGTGTCGAAGGAACTGTCCAAAGACCTCAGCAATTTCTTCACCACCTAATGATCGGTGATGTCAGCAGCACCAAGAGCCTGAAGCTCATTGGAGATATCAGTGAGGTGATCGAAGGTTTGCTGCACATTTTCATTGTCGAGCCTCTTGAATCGATTGAAGAGATTGCGCAGAACATCAACTCGGGAGTCACGTTGAGTGGACACTCCCTCATTGAATTTGGAGAGCCGGTCCCAGATCAGCTTCGAAGTTTTCAAAGCACTCACTCTACCATACTGGCCTTTGTTCAGATGACCACATATGATATTCTTCGCTTGAGAGTCCAGTTGCTTGAATCGCTTCACATCAGTGGCGTTGATGCTTGGAGCCATGGTAGGCACTCCATTCTCAACGACGAATCAGAGATCGTTGTCAATTGCCTCGAGATGCATTCGCATCTTGTTCTTCCAGTAGGGATAGTCTGTGCCATCAAAGATGGGGCACGCAGCGGATACCTTGATCATACCAGCGGTCGACATAACTAAAACTCCAGGTGGTTAAACCAAAATCACACAGAACAAGGGAGTACCTTGCTCTGATACCAATTGAAAGCGCAAGTTAACTCCCAGAGGGGGGTGAATGGGAGATTTTTAGAAATTTGTCAAACTCCGAAGATTTTGACGAAAATCAGAGTGACAAAATAGAAACGAGAAGAAACTAGATCGACACAGATGTAACTAGCATGCAAAAGAAATACATACAAGTGAAGAATAAGTAGTCATACAAGCAGACATGCATGAGGAAGATGAACTAAAGAAATGAGATACAACATGATGAAAGTCTTCAGTTCGAATTCTTCAGAAAAGTAGAGCACAAGTTCTTCAGCAGCGGAAATGCGTAAAGGTAAAAGGACGAGGAATTTGAAACCGATTGGGCTCGATGAAGACCCAACGATTTGGTAGACCAGTTCCAGTTGCTGTATCAACTGTACGTCTGGTTGAGGCGGCTGAGTCTTACCTCGGAGGACAATTAGTCCTCACCGTATTCCTCTTGAGCTAAGGTCACTTAGACCTCGCCCAATCACTCGTGGTAAGTCTTCAAGGTAGACTTCTAAAACCTTCACAGACTTGTTCACCGGCACGCCACAATTACTCTTGGGTGCTCAGAACATGACACCTAACCGTCTGGAAGAATGATAGTCTTCAAAGGTAATAAGCGTCGGATCACACATGTCGGGACCCCTATCCTAAGTCACACCGATCTAACATAAGACACATCATATCGCTTTGCGGCCACACGCACGGTAACCCACGGCTGCCGCCTTTACCTTGGTTGGGACCGTTTGCGTCTTTTGGCTCACATATATGATAGTGATGTTAGCATCCATATGACAGAGAACCCGGGTTGACATGACTAGTCATAAACCATGGTGGCACAAACATACAGGGACAGGCATACGTGACCTAGCAATGCACGTGTCGGCCAGCAGCGAGTGTAACCGGGCTATACCAAGCTATCAGGACTCTGGTAAACATCGCATGACATTTCCCTATAGGGACAGACACAGGAGCAAAGAAGGACACATGCCGGTCAATCCATGTGTTCCGGATGGAAGCACTAGGAGGCATTTCCCCATAAGGAAGGCTACCAAGAATAAACAACTAGGTGTCGAATCCCACACATACCAAAGCATTTCAATAACATACACACAATATGCTCGATATGTGTAGATACAACATGGCATCACAACATAACTCTAAGACTCAAAGTATTTCATTAAGAAGCTCCGAGGAGCCATACATAGCATGATATTACAATCATGGGCCTCATGACCCAATATACAAAGTCGTACATGTAACAAGCGGAAGCATAAACTTGTCTGAGTTCAGACAGCTGAAAAGAAAGAAGGCTAGAAAGCCTGTCTATCTACAAGATCCTCCATAGGAGCCAGACCTCTATCTAGGATTCCCAAGCTACTCGTCAAAGCCCACGTGGAACTACTAGCGAGACTGAAGTCTCCTCTGCAAAAACGTAAATTAAGCAACCGTGAGTACAAAGGTACTCAGCAAGACTTACATCAGAACTATCTACTTATGCATCTGTATCAATAAAGGGGGTTGTGGAGTTCAACTGCAGCAAGCCAGCTTTGACTCAGTGGCTATCCTGTACTACGACTAACAGTAATTCCTTTGAGGTGAGAAAGCACACATGAGTCCACATAGTCACCACATCAATACACCACTATGGATCCTCTCCCGTCTCTCTACGAGAAGGCCATCCATGGCACTCACGCTTGTCTTTCGCATTTTAGAGTATCCACTTAAAGTTGTCTATGAACCATATGAGTCTCCAAGTAGTCCATATCCGAGGACGCGGCTATTCGAATAGATCATTTTACCCTACAGGGGTGTACCTCTTCACACACGCTCTCACCACTTACCACCATATACACGTCATGTATCTCGGCAACCTTCAAGCGGAAGCCTGGCGAGGGTGTCGGCCACAACCTGACTAACCACGCAAGACTCTAGTCTAGGTTTATCGCCTATTTGAGTCCGACCCGCAAGGAAGTCTGGCCGAGGTTTCCACTACGGCCCCAAACGATGTGTGCAGGGTTCCCAAGTCAACCATCCAGGTGCCACTTGGTACACCAGGCCACGGTGCCTAGTCTGTCCCAAGCCCACCTGTACCGGGTGCCACTTGGTAGACTACTAGCACGACCTACAAACACCAAAAACTAGTTGTAACTCCTGGACAGAGTACAGGGCGATCAATAAGTCGAGAGGGTCCATTGGTTTCAGGCCCAATGCATGGTAGTAGCTAGTCTTGGATCACAAACACGGAACTCAGTTCCTGAGGACGGTTTCAATGAGACAACCCACCATGTACTCCTACATGGCCTCTCATCGCTACCTTTACCAAATCGTGTTCACACACTTAGCTCTCACACAGTAGGACATGTTCACCACCATTCCAATCCATCCCAGATGAATCAGACCTGACACAACTCTAAGCATAGCAGGCATGATAAGCAAGCATGAATGAGTAGGCACATCATGGCTCAAACAACTCCTACTCATGCTAGTGGGTTTCAACTATTTACTGTGGCAAAGACAGGTCATGCAGAGGAATGGGTTCAACTACCGCAACAAGTAATAGTTGAATCGTTGTTGTCCTAATGCAGTAAAAGAGAGCAAGAGCGAGAGAGTGGGATTGTATCGGAATGCTCAATGGGGGTTTGCTTGCCTGGCATTTCTGAAGATAGGACGGTTCTTCATCAGTGTCAACGATCACGTCGTCGGAAACAACGCCTACCTAGAGGGAACAAACACCGACAAACAAGAAGGAACACAATCAATGCAATGCAACAAACATGATGTATGATCATGACATGTTGAGGTACTGAATTCACCTAATGCAATAGTTAGTCATATTAGTTGAAGTGGAATTCAAACATATAGCAAATTCCAACTCCAAAACTATTTACCATATATTCCATAATCATGATTTGTCCTAGTTGGTGATGTTAACTTGCTTAAACATGCATGAACATGGGATAAACAGATTCTTCATATTTTTCTGATCATTTTTCATACATAAATTATTTTCATCTGAGTTACGGTTAAAATTCTATGATTTTCTGAAGTTTTAGCTATTTTCTGAAATAAATAAATCATTTATGATTTATTCGAAATTCCAGAAACTCTTTATTGCGTCATCACTGCGTCAACATGATGTCAGCAGGGTCAACACAGTCAACTACAGAGGCTGACCAGTGGGTCCAGGTCAACGCTGACGTGGCCAAGTCAAAGCTGACAGGTGGGACCAGTCAACGGTGACGTCAGCACGGTCAAACTGACGTGTGGGTCCCGTGGGTTTAATTAAATCTAAAATGAAATTAACCCAGAGTTAATTAGGGCATGGGGCCCATCTGTCATAAGCTCTAGGGGAGGTTAATTAGCAGGGCAATTAGGCCCTAATGGCCGGTCACGCTGGCGGTTAGCCGCCGGTGACCTCTGGGCACGACGGAGAAGCACCGGGAGGCCACGGGACCGGTGGAGGAGGGTGCCAAGAGGTAGCCCGTGCTCCCGCGCATCCAGGGGAGGTAGCAGCAGGCCGCGGGGTCGCCGGAGCTTATGGCAGCGATGACGGAGGCGGCGGCCGGAGCTCAAGTGCACGGGGATGGTGGCCAGCCGACGGGAACAGAGGGGGCGAGCGTAGGGGGAGTAGGAGCTCATAGGGATGCGGCAGAGAAGGTCAGCGGTCTCGGGGATGCTTGGACGGAGCGGATCGATGGACGGCATCCACCGGCCGTGGCTAAGAAGACAACGGCGAAGGCGGCTTCACAGGGCGTCCGGGCTCGCACGGCTCGATGGAGAGGAAGAAGTGGTCGGGGCGGAGCTCCTAGGCACTTCAGGTGAGCGTGAGGAGCACGGTGGCCACGCGGACAACAAGGGGCGGCGGCGGCGCATCTCCCCCCGCCTCTCCGGCGCCATCCACCCCGACGGCGACGAGGCCTCGCCTGTCGAGGTTCCGCCGGGCCGGCAGCGCCGTCGCGGCCGCCGCACCGGGAGGCTTCCTCCACCTCTCGCTCCTCGCGTCCCTCCGCCGCCGCCCCTCCCTCCAGGCGCACGCGCAGCTCCTCCTCCTTGGGCTCCCGCTCCTGGCGCATGCCGCCTTGCGCCTCCTTCGCACCCACCTCCGCTCGGGGCACCACCTCGCCTCGCTCCGCCTCTTCCTCCGAATCCTGCGCGACCGTGGTCGGTCGGATGACTTCTGTTTGACCAAAACGAAGGCTGGAGGGATGGCGTGTGATACACGGCTCCAAGGCGAAATACACCTATGATGTGATTACGTATCGGACCTAAACACTGCCTTGCTAGAATTCCGGTCGAGATTCCTTCTCCGGCGGACGGCGAGGCTGACTTTGATCAGTAGCGATGGGCGGACGGTCGACGCGAGGTACTGGCCAGAGGAGGAGGGGCTCGCGGCGACACAGTTGGTGCACTTCCCGTGTCACATCGCGTGGGTGGGGGCGGCATTGGAACCGGACCAGCACGATGCGAGCCCCGAGGTGAGTAATGGCGGAGGGTGTGCGGTGGAGGCGCTACTTAATTCAGCCAAGCCGATTTCCCTCGCTGCCTCTTCCCATTCTCCTTCCTCTCTTGCTCGCGTGAGTACTGGGGTTGAACATCGCGACCTAGGGTTCGATGACGACGAGGGAGCAGCAGATGGCGGCGCTCACCGATGGCGACGAGGTGATGATGGGGAGGCTGCAGGAGATCGACAGGTGGTTCCCCAAGGTGAAGGCGCTGAACGATGCGGCATTCATGGTCAGGAGAAGGCTCGACGACGAGGAAAGGGCGCTGTGCTTCCCCAATGATGACTGCCAACCGGCGATGGGGGTGCTGCTTTGGGCGATGCTCGAGGCGGAGTCGCCGATCCCCGAGCAACGCCACAAGTGGCGGATCTTCAGATCCCTGCGCTACCGCGGGATTCCGCCGCCGGCTCCAAGGGCGGTGGTGATGTGGGACTGCCTGTTCTGGTATCTCAGGCGGTACCGATCGAGATCGAAGACGACGAGGAGATGCTGGAGGAACCAAGGCGGAGGAAGGCGAGGGAGGTGACAGCGCTGCCGCGGCACTCGCCGTGACTTCATGCTCTCTCCCAAATCCAGTAGGGGTCTCGCCGGCCGGCAATCGTTTTTGGTTGCTGGCTGGTGAGGGCTCCGAGGATGAGGAAGAGATAGAGGATGGATCTTCTTCGTCAGGTACGAACTCCAGAACTGAAAAATATTTGGCTTCTACTACACTAATTTGTGTGGATGATGCTAAAAAGGATAGGAGGAAAAAAGGGGATCAAATTGGTAGATCTCTACTGACAAAAATCAAACCCCCACCCCCATTATTCAGAGGGCAGGGATGGGCGTGAAAGAGAATGGGATAAAAATGGTAGAAATAAGTTGAGGAAAAATGATTGGGGAAAATTCCCACATGTTCATGATGCAAAAATTGTGCAAGACCAAATGAGACAAGGAAAAATCTCATCTATTATTAGTTGGTATAATGAAGGATGTGTGGATTTGGGGGATATAGTTATTGATGAAATCCCAGTAAGAGCTAATGTGGTTCACATTGGAGGCTCCTTTTTGGAAAAGGAGAGAAAGGAAAGTAGGGGTACACCAATTTTGTTTGGGGGCCCAGTGGGTGTAGATATTTTGATGAATGTAGATTTTGGCCCATATGATGCCGAAGGCCCAGTAAAAGGCCTGGGTCCCTCCCCACATGGGGGGGGGGGGGGGTTGGATGTATAAAAGGGAGTGGGAGGGGTGAGAAAATCTTTAGAGATACCACTCAGTTAGGGTCCCCCCCCCCCCCGTCGCCGCCTGAAACCAAGATGGCTGGGAATTATGGAAGGGATTTTGGAAGGGGAGGGTTCAACAGAGGAGGAGGAAGAAATGGTTCTTTTGATCCAACCAAAAGGAACTATGATGGACAAAATGCTGGGGGAGATAGAGGTAAGTACAATTTCCCTAAAACCTCCACTGGTACGTTCAACAAAGGGGGAAAATGATTTGCTGGAGGAAGAAGTGAGAGTGGATCTGGAGGCTTCAATGGAGATAAATCTGGGGGGATACAAGTTTGGAAAGAAAAGGTTGGTCAAATTGTCATAGGTGGAACAATTAAGGAAGGAAGAGGAATTGAGAAAGAACAATCAGAGGGGGGCCCTGGTGATGGGAATAACAAAGCTACGAATATTGACTCAAATCAGCAACAGCAGTTGCTTAGTGCTCTACTTTCATAGCTGGTTCAAGGGATGAATGCTGGAGGGCAGAGCCTGGGCGCTGGGAAAAGTGTAGAGGAAGGCACTGGTGATGGTAGGAAAAATGTTGAGAAAGAACCTAAAAGCACTAGTGGGAACATGAAGCTGGGAGGAGTAGACAATGGTCAGAGTAAAACTGGTGAGATGAGAACACAAATGGGCAGAGGATTTGGGCAACAAAATGGTGGGGAAGAAAGAAAACAGATGGAGAGATTCAACAGAGGGGTGTGTGGGAATTGCAAAGATCCTAGACACACTACAAGGGAATGCAGGATTGGGCACTGTTTGATCTGTGGGAGAGATAATCATATCACAGGGGAGTGTAACTTGCTGAAACAGATGAAACCTGGCCCCAAATATGTAGGATATGCTGCCAGAGGTCTTGGTGTATTGTTAGTACAGAGTTACAAGGATGTGCTTGTGGCTGAACATATGAATCCCCGTGCTGTAGTGATCATCAGGGATGGACATATCAATGAAACTGACTTTGTGCAAGCATTCAGTGAGATGTTTGATTGGGGATGGCAGTGGAGAGTCAAAGAATATGGGAAAAATTGCTATATGATGAGATTCCCCAATAAAGCAAAGTTGGTAGAGCTTGCTAAATTTAATGACTTTAACCTGCTAGATACTGGAGTAATCATCAAGGTGCAGGGATGGACTCCGGATCACCAAGCAATTGGAAAAATGCAAATTGCCTGGGTGAGATTTGGTGGAGTGCCTGATTGTTTTAGACATTATTTTGGAATGTGTGAGGTTGTTGCTGCTGTTGGACCCGTTCTGAAGATTGATATGGACACAATCAATGAAGAAAAAGTGAAAGCAAAGTGTGGAATCCGAGATGTTGGAAAAATACCTCCACATGTAGAAATCACTTCCCAGGACCTGCTGATGTTCAGGATTGGAACTGAATTAGATGCTGTAATAGAAATGGGGTGGTATAAAGAGGATAAAACGAAGATAGGGGAACCTAGTGAATTTGAAGAAAGAGCTGAAGATACAGAAACTAGGAAGAGATCAAAATCTGATGATTGTGGCAAAAATAACCTGATGCTAGGAAGCTTGTCATTGGCCTAGATAGAGGAAATTAACAGGAAGAATGAGGCAATGAGGATAATTATTGAGGAAAAGTTGGAAAATAGATGTAAACAGATGACTGCAGAGATGGGGAAGATGCAAAAAGAGATAGACATCATGGGCAGGAAAATTCAGTCTCTGGAAGAAGATAAAGCTAGACAGAGTGCTCTATGGACTAAAAAGGAAAAAACATTCAATGAGCTAGAAAACAAACAGAGGATTCTTGAAGAGCTGATAAATCAACAGCAAAAAGACATATAGCAGTTGGTGCAGGAAGCAGCTAATAGGGAGCAGTATGAGATGGAGCTGGCAAACATGAATGTGGAGGGCTTTGAAAAAGAGGATCATGATAAGAAGGATGACTCTGAGTCTGGGAAATATTTGGAACCTACAGATTACAATGCAAGTCAGGAATCAACAGGCAACTTTGGAGAGAGGATGGCTGAAATTCATGGGGAAAAAGTGCTGGAAAAAAGTGAAGAAGATAAAGAGATTGAGTTAAAAAGAAGCTCTAGAAACAAAGGAAAAGAAGATCAGAAAATTGAAGATATTGCCAATCTGAGGGCAGAAGAAAGAGATAACTATGGTAAGACTTCAGATCCCAATACTGTTAATCCATCCCTTTTACATATTAGCTCTTTGATAGGAATTGATTTAGGGTGCTCTATTGAGATGATTGGAAAGAATTTGGAAGCAATTAATAAGATGGAGATTGCTAGAAGAGAGTTATATTTACAAAACATAAAAAATGAGGTAGATATAGGAGGAAAAAGTTTTATATACAAAAAAACCCTCTAGACACACCAGTGCTTATAGACACTGGAGATGTCACTATTGAGGAGTTATGTTCTAATTTAGAACATTCTGAGGCTGATATGGAAGAAGAACATTACAAGCAACTGAGAGCTATTTTTTCAGGGAGAAAAAATAGAAAAGAGAGCTCACCAGCTATGAGCGGTGGAAAGCACTCTGTAGAAGTAGCTGTCTTACAAAAGAAAAAAGTGAGAAAGAAAAAACTATAAAACTTGATAATAGGAAGATGAGAAGAGTTTTTTGGAATGCTAGAGGACTGGGTAAGGACCACAAAAAAAGGTATGTTAGGGAAATGATTATTGATCATAGACTTGATTTTATTGGGGTTTCTGAAACTATTAAACAGAATTTCACAAAAAATGAACTACACAATCTGTGTGGGGGGAGAAACTTTGAATGGTGCTGGAACCCACCCAGGGGGATGTTTGGGGGGATCCTGATGGGGCTTAATAGAAATTACTTTGATGTCGTTAACATAGAAAAAGGGGTTTACTTCCTGAGGGTGCTAGGTTTTGATAAAAAAGTCCAAATGCATTGGAATTTGGTGACAGTGTATGGAGATGCTCAAGTAGAGGGCAAGGCTGGATTTCTGGCTGAGTTAGCTAGATTATATCATGGCAATCCCATGCCATGTTTGGTGGGAGGGGATTTTAATATAATTAGAAATGAGAAAGAAAAAAACAAGCCTATGCACACTGGTCAGTGGAGCTTTATGTTTAATGCTATTATTGAACAAGCTGGTTTGAGGGAATTACCTTTAAACGGAAGGAAATTTACTTGGGCAAATAATCAGGCTGACCCAACTTATGAAATGCTTGATAGGGTTTTAATGTGCCCAACTTGGGAAGAGAAATATCCTCTAACTTTACTACAAGCATTTGCTAGAGAAATATCTGATCATACCCCACTTTTCTTGGACTCTGGGGAGTGTAATAAAAATGAACCCATCTTTAAGTATGAAAATGCCTGGGTATTGAGAGAGGGATTTGAAGAGTTAGTATACAAAACATGGGGTGAAACATATCATGGAGATATTTTGGAGAGATGGCAGCTCAGGCTGAGAAATCTCAGACGAAAAACCAAAGGATGGAACAGAAATGTAGATGCTTAGTATAGGAAGATAAAGATTGATATTATCAAGAAGCTAGATGAGATAGATAAGAATGCTGAGATAATGGGGTTAACTGCAGCAGATAGAGCAGAACAGAAGGAGCTGAGAGAACAATTGTAGAGGATAATAAAACAGGAAGAGCTGAAATGGTTGCAAAGATATAAAGATCGGGAGATTAAAGAAGGGGATACAAATACAAGATATTATCATGCCAGGGTGAATGGCAGACGAAGGAAAAATAGAATTTTGTCTTTAGAACAAGATGATGAGGTGATTGAAGGAGAAGAAAAGCTGATGAAATATATCACAGAATTTTATAAAAACATATTTGGACATCTAGAAGAGAACATGATATCTATGAAGGGCCATGAGCTCAAAAAGATTACTGAGGAAGAAAAAAAGATTTAATAGCTCCTTTCACCTTGAAAGAAATACATGATGTGGTGTTTGGAATGAAAAAAAAAACAAAAGACCTGGCCCAGATGGATTCCTTGCTGATTTTTATCAGGAATTTTGGGACTTGGTTAAATGGGACTTAAAAGCTTTAGTGGAGGAATTTGCTTTGGGGAGAATTGATATATCCAGGTTGAATTATGGGATTATCACTTTGGTGCCAAAAATAAATGATGCCAAACAAATACAAAAATTCAGACCTATTTGTCTGCTTAATGTTAGCTTCAAAATCATAACTAAAGTACTAATGAACAGATTGACCAGATGTGTCTCACCAGTGATATCGAAAAACCAGACTGCCTTTATTAAAGGGAGATACATTATGGAAGGGGTTGTGATCTTACATGAAGCATTGAATACAATACATGCTAGAAAACAGAGTGCCTTGATCTTCAAGGTAGACTTTGAGAAAGCCTATGATAAGATTAAATGGCCCTTTGTAATACAAATGCTTAACCTAAAAGGATTTCCAGATAAATGGTGTGATTGGGTGATGAAAACAATGAGAGGGGGATGTGTAAGAATAAAGGTCAATGACATGATTGGACCTTATTTTAAGACATTCAAAGGCCTTAGACAGGGCGATGCTATGTCGCCCTTGCTATTTGATCTGGCTGCAGATGCTTTGGCAGTACTTATGAATAATGCGCTGGAGCATGGCTTGGTTAAAGGGGTGCTGTGGAATGAAAATAGTAAAGGGGTGAACATGCTACAATACACAGATGACACGATATTCTTGTTGCAAGATGATGTTGAAAGTGTTAGAAATTTAAAATTTCATAAAAGTGAGTTGTTACTTTTTGGGGAGGCTGTTGATAAACAGAATATATACCAAGAGATGCTCACATGTAAAATGGGAGAAAACCCAATGAAATATCTGGGGATGCCTATATCTGACTCTAGAATCAGGAATGAACATTGGAAATGTGTAACTGATAAGATTGAGAAGAGATGTAGTTGTTGGCAAGGGAAGCTCCTAGGTTCTATTACAGGGAGGATTACCTTGGTGCAAGCCTGTTTGACAAACATTCCTCTATACATGATGTCATTTTATCCCCTCCCTAAAGGAATTAAGAAAAAAAAACAGATTTCTATAGAGCCAGATTGGTTTGGCAGGATGATGAGAATGAGAAAAAAATATCATCTAATTAAATGGGACATGTGCTGTTTACCAAAAGATTTAGGGGGGCTGGGAATTTTGAACTTGGAAGTAATGAACATTGCCCTATTAGCCAAATGGTTTTGGAAAATGGAAACTGAAGAGGGATTATGGCAAAAAGTGATTAGTGAGAAATATGTGACTGATGATTGTATATCTAGAATTACCAAAAAAGTGGGAGATTCGCAGTTCTGGACTAGCTTATTGGACATAAAAGAAACCTCCTATAAATTCACCAAGAAAAAATAGGGTATGGCAAAAACACCAGGTTCTGGGAAGATGTGTGGGTGGATGATAAACCTTTGAGAGAAGCATACCCCAGACTATATGACCTTTGTTTTGACCACAAGTTAACAGTGGCTGGGGCTATCCAAAAAGGATGGTGTCGTTTTAGATTTAGGAGAACACTGCATGGAGAAACAAAACAGTTATGGGACAGTATTAGGGCTAGATGTGAGGAAACTGAAATGGGGGTTGGAAGAGATGAAATAATTTGGACCTTAACTGCTAATAAAAAGTTCTCTGTAAAATCCTTATACAGGAGATTAATAGATGAAAACCTTAAATTTCCTCAAAAATTCTTATGGAAGATTTAGATTCCAGCTAAAATCAAAGTTTTCATGTGGCTGACTAATAGAAAAAGCATCTTCACCAGGGATACGCTACTAAAACAAGGATGGAAGGGTGAAAAATCATGTGTGTTTTGTGGAAAAAATGAAACTATGAACCATTTATTCTTTGATTGTTCTGTGGCTTCTATGATTTGGAGTATAATACAATGCACATTTGCGCTTAAGAAAACTCCTTCAACAATTGTGGAGTGCTTGGGCCCCCGGATTAATACTTTTCATCAAATTGATAAAAAGATAGTATTAGTAGGTACATCTGCTTTATTCTGGACTCTCTGGAAATGTAGAAATGGAGTGAGTTTTTATAATATGAGAATTACTGATCCTATGAAGCTGATTAAGCTGATGTGTCATTGGATTTTGGATTGGTCTATTCTGCAGATAAAGGAGCAACAAAAAGAAATGCTGGAGTTGGGCACAAGACTAATAGAGCGGGTAGCAAGTGAGGTATTCAAGCATCGCAGGGGTGGAGGATCAACGTGCTGCGACTGGGAGGCTGAAAAAAAACGAAGACTCTACTTCCTGACGAACTGTGCATGCCTTGTTTGCTGTCCTCTCTTAGTATCTTAGTAGTGCTATCCTAGTTACCGTGGAAAAAAATGTTTGCTTTTGCTGCAGTCTTGGCTTGCCTTATGACTCGTTATGCTGGTTTGGTTTGTTTTGCACCCCCCCTTGCTTTCCCCCTGCATGGTGTGAGGGCTTGGGAAAGACTGTTGGATATGTGGTGCGGGTCTTAGTTCTCTTTTAGCTGAAAGCTACTTGTAGCTTGCGTTGGTATTTTCCTCGAAGAGGAAGGGATGATGCAGTATAGTAGAGATAAGTATTTCCCACAGTGATGAAACTAAGGTTATCGAACCAGTAGGAGAATCACGCAACACCTCGTTAGCAGCACCTGCACACAAACAACAAATCCTTGCACCCAATGCAAATGAGGGGTTGTCAATCCCTCGGCGGTCAATTGCAAAATTAAATTGTATGTGATAGATAGATAGATTGAAACAAAAATACAAAATAAAATAAATAAAAGAAAATGGCAGCAATATTTTTAGGGTTTTAGTAATATGATTTAGATAGACCCGGGGACCATAGTTTTCACTAGAGGCTTCTCTCGAGAAAATAGCATACGGTGGGTAGACAAATTACTGTTGGGCAATTGATAGATAAGCAAATAATCATGACGATATCCAAGGCAATGATCATGTATATAGGCATCACGTCCGAGACAAGTAGACCGACTCCTGCCTGCATCTACTACTATTACTCCACACATCGACCGATATCCAGCATGCATCTAGTGTATTAATACCATAAAGAACGGAGTAACGCCTTATGAACGATGACATGATGTAGACAAGATAAACTCACGCATGAATAAACCCCATCTTTTTACCCTTAGTAGCAACGATACATACGTGTCATGTCCCTTTCTGTCACTGGGATTGAGCACCGCAAGATCGAACCCATTACAAAGCACCTCTTCCCATGGCAAGATAAATCAATCTAGTTGGCCAAACCAAATCAATAGATCGGAGAAGAAATACGAAGCTATAATAATCATGCATAAAAGAGATCAGAGAAGACTCAAATAATATTCATGGATAATCTGATCATAAACTCACAATTCATCGGATCCCAACAAACACACCGCAAAAAGTGATTACATCAGATAGAATTCCAAGAACATCGAGGAGAACATTGTACTGAAGATCAAAAAGATAGAAGAAGCCATATAGCTACTAACTATGGACCCGAAGGTCTGTGGTAAACTACTCACGCATCATCAGAAGGGCAGGAAGGTTGATGTACCGGAGAAGGCCTCCAGATGGGATCTCTCAAGAACAGAAACTTGCGGCGGCGGAAAAAGTATTTCGTGGACTCCCCTTGAGGGTTTCTGATTTTTCCTGAATTTATAGTGGTGGAATTAGGTCAAACGGAGCTGAGGTGGGCCCATGAGGCACCAGGGCGCGCCTGCCCCCCCCCCCCAGGCGCGCCCTGGTGGCTCGTGGCCACCTCCTTTGGCGTCTGGTATTCTCCCGAAGCTTCTAGTGTTTATCTTGTCCAGAAAAAAATCTCCAAAAAGTTTTGTGCCATTTGGACTTCGTTTGGTATTGATTTTCTGTAAAACAAAAACAGGGCAGAAAACAACAATTGGCACTGGGCACTAAGTTAATAGGGTAGTCTCCAAAAATGATATATAATTGCTGTAAATGCATATAAAGACATCCAAGATTGATAATATAACAGCATGGAACAATCAAAAATTATAGATACGTTGGAGACGTATCAGCATCCCCAAGCTTAATTCCTGCTCGTCCTCGAGTAGGTAAATGATAAAAACAGAATTTTTGATGTGGAATGCTGCCTATCACATTCATCACATATTCTTTTGTTTTATAGCATGGACATTGGACTTGAATGATTCAAAGCAATAGTCTATAATTTGACATTAAGATATAAATACTCAAGCATGCTAACAAGCAACCATGTCTTTCAAAATATCAACGCTAAAGAAAGTTATCCCTAACCCATTATGCTCAATCATTGATCCATTCATGAAACACACTCAAATGTTAGCTACATCCAATGCACAAGTATGACAATAGTGCTCTCTAGTTGGTGCTTTATAAGAGAAGATGGAGACTCAAGTAAAAATAAAAATTGCATAAAAGTAAATAGATAGGCCCTTCGCGGAGGGAAGCAAAGATTTGTCAAATGTGCTAGAGCTCAAGGCTGAAATTAAAGAGATAAAATATTTTGAGAGGCATGCTTTTCCTGTCAACGAAAATGACCGAGAATTCCCAATATTTTCCAGGCTAAACACATTATAGGCGGTTCCCAAACAGAAAGTAAAGTGAGAGGAGCTCTACATCATGTTGATTCATTGCATCATGTTGATCTTGACGTCTTTTCTTTCGAGATCTTCATCCAAAAATGACGACGGAAAGAGAGAGGAGCTCTACAGGATTCGATCTTTACGAAGATCGAGCAACTTCCGATCAACTCATGGAATGAGACGTAATAACATTCCTTGAGCTGAGACACAAAACACACAACAGGACTGATGGAAAGGAGTAGATGACGAAGGTTTAATTTGGCAGGCAACAGTTCCACGCTTTAAGAAGATGGTGAGTGGGTTTCCAAATAGCGAGGAGTTAGTTACCCTTCATACCATAACGGAACACCTTAGGGGAGGTGGCTCATAGAGTTATTCCCTTAAGTGGCAAAAAGAATTACTTTTGATACATAGATCATTGAAACTCTTTATACCAGGCTGAGGCATATTCACAAATGATCGTTTGAAGGAATTCGAAAGAATGACATGCTCAGCTTGGAAAGGGAAACTATGGTTATGGAATAACTCGACAAACGGAGGGCATATTCTGATTAATACCGAAGATATAACCTAGTGTCTGAGCGTGCTTTCAAGAATTTGAGCATTTCCATATTCGTCAGGGTTTTACCAACATCTATGCCAAGATCCTGGCAACACTTCATACTACCATGATGAATAATGATGGAGGATGCAGATGCAAAGGAAGAAAACACTTTCTCAGATTTTACCTTGGGAATGCCAAGGAACAAAATCTGGATGGTCGATCGAGAGACATTTAGCACTCCGCTTCTAATGTTCTCCTCGATGTTCTAGCGTAACCCGACTATAGTACTGTTTGGTATCTAGAACATCAAGTAAAGGTCAGACTTCAGAAACACATAATCCATAAGGAATAACTTCTACAATAAGTCATACGAAATCCTCATGGAGAAGATGGGAAAATTGTTCAATCAAGATACTACAATAATAGATCTTCCGGCTAGGTGTGTCGGCCAAAACATCAACCTTGCCGGAACATACATCATAGATCTTGGGAAAGTTCTAACCATCATATCTGCCTGAGATTCAGACCTGGTTGGTGACAGAATGCTTCAGACTTAGCATGTCTGAAAAAGAAAATTTGCAACACAAATCGACGAGATGATGTTGCGAGATTCTCAGGAAATGAACTATGGAAGCAAGCTCCAAAACATGAGTTGGTTCGCAAGACACATGTAAACACGCTATATAAGACAAGTGTGACCACATAGGAGCCTTACAATAAAACACTACCGAGCTCTGGTTGGGAACCATTATCGGGGATATCGAAGTCCTTGTGCACTTATCGACGAACTTCTTATCCTTGAACAAATCAATCTGTGGCTTGGTGTGCTAGGGATACATATAGAATGAAGGTTGCAAATCTCCAAACCACGGAATACTTTGCACATGCATGGCTGACTTGGGATGATTCCAGAGGAAGCAAGAACAAACCTCCCCAAATCCACAGTGGCAACTTACATCAAATGCACATGAGCTTAGAGGAAGTCACTTCTTTCATCCGAACATATGCTTCGTGAATGGGACATGAAGATAATGCTTACAAAAGTTTCCAACGCTAGCTTAAATGTTCAACATGAATCATGGAGAAGACAAAATGCTGTTGATGGGCTCAACAACAAATCATCGGGATATCCATGGAGATGGAATTCCACAACCATGTGCATAAGGTGATAGCATTGGTCAGAACAAAAGATATAATGGTGTATGCTCGAGGAACATCCACGAGTAAGACAACATTACAAAAATTGTTGGTTCTGATTTTGATTTGATGATAGCCCATACTCAAATCAAAGATTGGATAATACAATAGATCCAACAACTGAACACGAAGATCAATCGACGAAGATATCATGTTTCTTCATCACAAACACACACAAAAGAACCCTTTGGGATGAACTAAGGTAGACAAAGCTTTTATCTTCCAACTCTCCAAGTTGTTGTTTAGCTTAGCCAATTTCAGGGTATCCAACACAGATTCTTGGAGAAGGGGTGGTTTAAAGGAAAACCAACTTGATCACGAACTCAACATAACGGTCAGGGGACAACCTGGTAATACTTCCAACAAGATATTCGGAAAATCATGAGCTACCAATATGTTATAAAGCTCGAGAACAATCTTGCTTTCGAGGCAAGATGATGTGATCAAATAAGCAAGGGATTGACACAATCCTAACTCATTGATCGAAGAGTGCACCAGGAAAAATGGACTAGGTAGCGCGATCAATCTTAGAATGGTGATTCGGCAACCAGCACGCTAAGAATGAAATTATCATCCCTTAACTACCAAGCAACAGGGTTGCTAGGAGTATTGATTTCATACATCACAGTTCACTTGTCGGCATTCCGGTTGCAATGACACGGAGACTGAGAAATAAATGATGATGGTGAGAAGTATCACTGTATCAAGATTTCATAGGAGGTAGTGCAGTTCTCATGACAATCCTGACATAAAGGGGGTAATACTCCAGGGTAGAACAGACTAGAACCTAGATTGGCTTTCTTGATCTGCAGAATACAACTGCTTTGACCCAATCCTGGATATGGATGAGGTGCTGGAGTTTGTTTCTCCTAGTCATTCTGAAATAGACTGGCTTGACGGACCACAAGAGTATTAGGCATCGATGAACACGAATGCATGACATGCTCTTGACTATCAATTGATAGACGAAGGTCGGAATACAGCTAAAGAGGGACAACTCAAGGAACATATGATTTTTCTGAGTTGTGGATGTATAGATTAGCATGTCGAACAAGGCTCAACATATTTCTTTTGGATAACCCATGCAGAAAGGTAGGACTGGCAGAGTCACAAATATGGATTGGAGAACTCATCAAGAGTACTCTCATGGTGATCTTTTCGTTCAAGGAGAACGTCTGCCACGATGGTTCATGGTATTGGAAGAATAATATACCACGGACCTTGAAGATTATCACAAGGTTACTAATATCCTAAAGGAACGAGCAAACACTATCAACAAAAATGAGTAGGATGAATCATGGGTCCAAGAACTCAGTAATACTAACTAAATGGCATCACGAGATGCTTTGGGGAATGATGGCCAGAATTATCACACTGAAGATACAATTCAAAGCTAGAGTAATGGGTGGTTCTCTAAGATATCCTAATTTCCTAGCAACTTCAGCATATATGTCGAGGCAACGGAGTACCTCAACACAATGATTTGTGTGGTTAGTCTGGCCCAAAAGACATCGGATACAGGGAGAAATGATTTGCAAATGCACCAGATTATTTTAGAAACCTGGGACAACTCGGACAGCATAACGGCTGTACGGGCATGAAATATGAAACAACCTGCAAGACAATTGACACATAACAACATAATTCTCATGGAAACACCGATCCGAGAAGACTACAACTTTCCTATGAGTCTGTGGCATAGTAACTCGTCATCCTAACAGATAGATGAGCAAGCCTAGTTTCTTAACCCGTAGAAAAGAAGAGGGTGACTCAGAATCAGAGGGACACAAGGATAAGGAGTAAAAAGGATTTTACGTTCCCTTCCACAATCAATTCCCTTATATAACTAAAGTAGTTCTAGACACAACTTCGACCAGTTTGGCTTGGTAATCCTACAAGCAGTCAGGCTCTGATACCAACGCTGTCGGGACCCTGATCCTAAGTCACACCGATCTAACATAAGACACATCATATCGCTTTGCGTCCTCACGCACGGTAACCCACGGCTGCCGCCTTTACCTTGGCCGAGACCGTTTGCGTCTTTTGGCTCACGTATATGATAGTGATGTTAGCATCCATATGACAGAGAACCCGGGTCGACATGACTAGTCATAAACCAAGGTGGCACAAACGTACAGGGACAGGCATACGTGACGCAGCAATGCATGTGTCGGCCAGCAGCGAGTGTAACCGGGATGTAGCAAGCTATCAGGACTCCGGTAAACACCGTGTGACATTTCCCCGTAGGGACAGACACAGGAGCAAAGAAGGACACATGCCGGTCAATCCATGTGTTCCGGATGGAAGCACTAGGAGGCATTTCCCCATAAGGAAGGCTACCAAGAATAAACAACTAGGTGTCGAATCCCACACATACCAAAGCATTTCAATAACATACACACAATATGCTCGATATGTGTAGATACAACATGGCATCACAACATAACTCTAAGACTCAAAGTATTTCATTAAGAAGCTCCGAGGAGCCATACATAGCATGATATTACAATCATGGGCCTCATGCCCCAATATACAAAGTCGTACATGTAACAAGCGGAAGCATAAACTTGTCTGAGTTTAGACAGCTGAAAAGAAAGAAGGCTAGAAAGCCTGTCTATCAACAAGACCCTCCATAGGAGCCAGACCTCTGTCTGGGATTCCCAAGCTACTCGTCAAAGCCCACGTGGAACTACTAGCGAGACTGAAGTCTCCTCTGCAAAAACGTAAATTAAGCAACCGTGAGTACAAAGGTACTCAGCAAGACTTACATCAGAACTATCTACTTATGCATCTGTATCAATAAAGGGGGTTGTGGAGTTCAACTGCAGCAAGCCAGCTTTGACTCAGTGGCTATCCTGTACTACGACTAACAGTAATTCCTTTGAGGTGAGAAAGCACACACGAGTCCACATAGTCACCACATCAATACACCGGATCCTCTCCCATCTCCCTACGAGAAGGCCATCCATAGCACTCACACTTATCTTGCACATTTTAGAGCATCCACTTAAAGTTGTCTATGAACCATATGAGTCTACAAGTAGTCCATATCCGAGGACGCGTCTATTCGAATAGATCATTTTACCCTGCAGGGGTGTACCTCCTCACACTTACATCCATATAAGCGGCAACCTTCAAGCGGAAGCCTGGCGAGGGTGTCGGCCACAACCTGACTAACCACGCAAGACTCTAGTCCAGATTTATCGCCTATTTGAGTCCGACCCACAAGGAAGTCCGGCCGAGGTTTCAACTACGGCCCCAAACGATGTGTGCAGGGTTCCCAAGTCCACCATCCGGGTGCCACTTGGTACACCGGGCCACGGTGCCTAGTCTGTCCCAAGCCCACCTGTACCGGGTGCCACTTGGTAGACTACTAGCACGACCTACAAACACCAACAACTAGTTGCAACTCCTGGACGGAGTACAGGGCGATCAATAAGTCGAGAGGGTCCATTGGTTTCGAGCCCAATGCATGGTAGTAGGTAGTCTTGGATCACAAACACGGAACTCAGTTCCTGAGGACGGTTTCAATGAAACAACCCACCATGTACTCCTACATGGCCTCTCATCGCTACCTTTACCAAATCGTGTTCACCCACTTAGCTCTCACACAGTAGGACATGTTCACCACCATTCCAATCCATCCCAGATGAATCAGACTTGACACAACTCTAAGCATAGAAGGCATGACAAGCAAGCATGAATGAGTAGGCACATCATGGCTCAAAGAACTCCTACTCATGCTAGTGGGTTTCAACTATTTACTGTGGCAAAGACAGGTCATGCAGAGGAATGGGCTCAACTACCGCAACAAGTAACTGTTGAATCATTGTTGTCCTAATGCAGTAAAAGAGAGCAAGAGCGAGAGAGTGGGATTGTATCGGAATGCTCAATGGGGGTTTGCTTGCCTGGCACTTCTGAAGATAGGACGGTTCTTCATCAGTGTCAACGATCACGTCGTCGAAAACAACGCCTACCAAGAGGGAACAAACACCGACAAACTAGAAGGAACACAATCAATGCAATGCAACAAACATGATGTATGATCATGACATGTTGAGGTACTGAATTCACCTAATGCAATAGTTAGTCATATTAGTTGAAGTGGAATTCAAACATATAGCAAATTCCAACTCCAAAACTATTTACCATATATTCCATAATCATGATTTGTCCTAGTTGGTGATGTTAACTTGCTCGAACATGCATGAACATGGCATAAATAGATGCTTCATATTTTTCTGATCATTTTTCATATATAAATTATTTTCATCTGAGTTACGATTAAAATTCTATGATTTTTTGAAGTTTAGGTATTTTCTGAAATAAATAAATCATTTAAGATTTATTCGAAATTCCAGAAACTCTTTATTGCGTCAGCACTGCGTCAACATGATGTCAGCAGGGTCAACCCAGTCAACTACATAGGCTGACCAGTGGGTCTGGGTCAACGCTGACGTGGCCAAGTCAAAGCTGACAGGTGGGGCCAGTCAACGGTGACGTCAGCACAGTCAAACTGACGTGTGGGTCCCGTGGGTTTAATTAAATCTAAACTGAAATTAACCCGGATTTAATTAGGGCGTGGGGCCCATCTGTCATAGGCTCTAGGGAAGGTTAATTTGTAGGGCAATTAGGCCATAATGGCCGGTCACGCCAGCGGTTAGCCGCCGGTGACCTCTGGCCACGACGGAGAAGCACCGGGATGCCACGGGAGCGGCGGAGGAGGGTGCCAGGAGGTAGCCCGTGCTCCCGCGCATCTAGGGGAGGTAGTAGCAGGCCGCGGGGTCACCAAAGATGATGGCAGCGACGACGGAGGCGGCGGCCGGAGCTCAAGTGCACGGGGATGGCGGCTAGCCGACGGGAACAAAGGGGGCGAGCGTAGGGGGGAGTTGGAGCTCACAGGGATGCGGCAGAGAAGGTCAGCGGGCTCGGGTATGCTTGGATGGAGTGGATCGACGGATGGCATCCACCGGCCATGGCGAAGAAGACGACGGCGAAGGCGGCTTCACAGGGCATCCGGGCTCGCACGGCTCAGTGGAGAGGAAGAAGTGGTCGGGGCGGAGCTCCTTGGTACGTCGGGTGAGTGTGAGGAGCACGGTGGCCACGCGGACAGCAAGGGGCAGCGACGGTGGCGCTCGGGTTCGGCCGAGAGGGTGAGGGAGAGCGAGGGGTAGGAGAGCAGAGGAGGTGGACGCGATCTGGACGCAAGGGGGAGCTTATCCCTTCATCCAGGCGTCGGCAGAAGCAGGAGGTGGCCGGGGACGCGTGCGCGCGTGCGTCGGCCACGCGCTCTGCCTACTGGCCGGGGGAGGAAGATGACAGGGGGCGCTGGTGGGCTGGGCCGCCAGCTGGGCCGCGCCAGGTAAGCGCCAGGTAGGTACTTCTCTCTCTCTCTTTTTTTTCTGTTTTCTGATTTTATTTCTCCATTTTGATTTAGTAAAAATACCAAATCATTTTTAAAACTCCTGAAATAAATTGTGGACACTTTCTGAATTGTTCCAGTGGCCCTCATTTAGTTTCAGAATTATTTGAGCATTTAAAATAATTATAGCAATTAAATGCCCAAATTCAAATACACTATGATTTAATTCAAAAATCCAGAGATGACCTAGAAAAATGTGCACCATTTTTGGCAGAGGTTTTCACCCATTTCAAAAATGATGAACTTTTCTGAAGGGCATCTTGGGTTCATTGAAAATATTTTAAGTTGAACCTAATTGAATTACTTTGGTGCTAGGGTTTGGGCTTCCCCATTTCAAATTTCATTTGAATTTAAACATGATGCATTGATGCTCTGATGCAACTAATTACAACCATTATTCTAGGGCTGTGACAACACAGATCAACTTCTTCAGTGATGCTCAGTCACTTAGGCTCTGGTTGGGTTTTTGCTCACTTGGGTTCTCACAAAATTGTCAGAGGAAGGGTTGCTCTCAAATGACAAGTGTCAAGTTCTCTCTAGAGCAGCCAACCAACTAGTGGTTGTGGGGGGCGGCTATTTATAGCCAAGGGTAACCCGACATGAAATGTCATAAATGCCCTTCTCAGACATGACCGTTGTCAGGATAAGAATCCACTCGATAGCTGGCACGCAGCGTAGCAACGGTCAGAAATTAAGCTCTCAATTTCGTCGGGGCACTCTATTACCTCGCGATAGGCAGATATCACTGGCGAAATCCTAACTCCTCAGCCTGACCAAATTCGTCAGAGACCAGATGAACTTCGTCACTGTCACTGTCAAATTCGTCAGCTGTTCCGGAGGTTTCCAAAGGCTTCACTCGAAGCGGCTTAGGTTTGTATAGTTGTGAGCATCGCTTTGAAGTGTGAAATATGTTTCACATAGACCCCCTTTGACAGTACGGTTTTTCCTATGACTCAAATAAGAAGAAAAAGAAACTATGAAAACAAAGTCTTCAAGCTTCCAAGTCTTCACATCAATTTCCTCAAAGGCCGCACCAAATTCTTCACTTGAAGAAATACATTTTTAGGGGTCGACTTCCGTGGTTAAACCAAGTCTTCAGGGACTATTTTCTCGTGTGTACACTCACAAACTTATTAGTCCCTTAACTTATTTGTATTCAATACTCCAAAACCACTAAGGGGGCACTTGATGCACTTACACCTTTCCCTCCAAAGATAAAGGGAATACTTTCTTCTTAACTCCATCTCCGGATAGACCTGCAAGCTTAAACAATCCACAAATTTCATCCACATATATCAAGTGCACATCAAGATGCACCGTTCCATCTCCTGCATAAGGATTAGCAAGCAGTTTCTCTACCATACCCGAAGGAATTTCATCATAAATATTTTCAGTAGGTTCAATAGGTTGAGGAGCAACTCTTAATGCTTCCGGTCGAGGTGAAGATACCCCGAACAAGCCCTTCAAAGGATTACTTTCCATAGTGACAAGTGACAGTAAATTTGAGCACGTAATATAAATGTTTCTTACCAAATTCCACTCACCAAAGGTGCTTCACTCCCTGGCAACGGCGCCGGAAAAGAGTCTTGATGACCCACAAGTATAGGGGATCAATTGTAGGCCTTTCGATAAGTAAGAGTGTCGAACCCAACGTCGAGCAGAAGGAAATGACAAGCGGTTTTCAGCAAGGTATTCTCTGCAAGTACTGAAAGTAGCGGTAACAGATAGTTTTGGTAGCAAGATAATTCGTAACAAGTAACAAATAACAAGTATGATAAAGTGCAGAAAGGTGGCCCAATCCTTTTTATAGCAAAGGACAAGCCGGAACAAACTAGTATAATAGGCAAAGCGTTCTCGAGGACACATGGGAATTTCATCTAGTCACTTTCATCATGTTTGTTTGATTGGCGTTCGCTACTTTGATAATTTGATATGTGGGTGGACCGGTTCTTGGTTGCTGTTTTTACTTGAACAAGCTTCCCACTTATGATTACCCCCTCTCGCAAGCATCTGCAACTACGAAAGAAGAATTAAGATAAATCTAACCATAGCATGAAACATATGGATCCAAATCAGCCCCTTACAGAATAGCGCATAAACTAGGGTTTAAGCTTCTGTCACTCTAGCAACCCATCATCTAATTACTACTCCACAATGCCTTCCCTTAGGCCCAAAGATGGTGAAGTGCCATGTAGTCGACATTCACACGACACCACTAAGGGAAGCAACAACATACATATCATCAAAATATCGAACGAATACCAAATTCACATGATTACTTATGACAAGACTTCCCCCATGTCCTCAAGAACAAAAGTAACTACTCACAAATCATATTCATATTCAAGATCAGAGGGGTATTGAATAGCATTAAGGATCTGAACATATAATCTTCCACCAATTAAACCAACTAGTAATCAACACTACTAGCAACCCACAGGTACCAATCTGAGGTTTTGAGACAAAGATTGAATACAAGAGATGAACTAGGGTTTGAGATGAGATGGTGCTAGTGAAGATGTTGATGAAGATTGGTCCTCCCATGATGAGAGGATCGTTGGTGATGTCGATGGCTTCGATTTCCCCCTCCCGGAGGGAAGTTTCCCCGGCGGAATCGCTCTGCCGAAGAGCAAAATAGCTCCTGCCTAGGTTCCACCTCGAGACAGTGGCGCTTCATCCCGAAAGTCTTCTTCTGATTTTTTCTAGGGCAAATGGCTTCATATAACAAAAGGAGGGGGTCGGAGGCCTGCCAGTGGCCCCACAAGCTCGGGGGGCGCGCCTCGCAGGCTTGTTGCTTCCTGGTGGGCCCCCTCCTGGTAATTCTTTTGCTAGTATTTTTTATATATTCCAAAATAATTCTCCGTAAATTTTCAGGTCATTTGGAGTTGTGTTGAATAGCTATCTCTATTTCACCCCTTTTCGATCCAGAATTCCAGCTGCCGGCAATCTCCCTCTTCATGTGAATCTTGCAAAATAAGAGAGAAAAGGCATAAGAATTGTACCATGAAGAGAAATAATGATAAAAAACTTATTAATTAATAGTAGGAAATCATGATGCAAATTGTACGTATCACCGAGTCACAGGCGGCCGGCTTCCAAAAGGACATGAAAAGAGAAAATAAACTACGGGAGAAAGCGGAACGCTTATCCTCTGAGTTTCACTGGTATTTGCTCACTGTAACAGACACCCTAGGGAAGACCAAGGCGGCATTTGAAGAAGAAAGAGCTGGCTTAATAAAGCGTGCTGAAGAAGCCGAAGCGAAGCTTGAGCCTGTGATTCAGGAATTGTCCACCTTAAAGGGGCATATAACAGATATGTGCAATGCCATCTTTGGTAAGCATAAAACTTTGCAAGTCACTGATACGTCTCCAACGTATCTATAATTTTTGATTGTTCCATGCTATTATATTATCAATCTTGGATGCCTTTATATACATTTACAGCAATTATATATCATTTTTTGGGACTAACCTATTAACTTAGTGCCCAGTGCCAGTTGCTGTTTTCTGCCCTGTTTTTGTTTTACAGAAAATCAATACCAAACGAAGTCCAAATGCCACAAAACTTTTTGGAGATTTTTTTCTGCACAAGATAAACACTAGAAGCTTCGGGAGGAGGCCAGAAGCCCCAAGGGGTGCCCACGAGGCACCAGGGCGCGCCTGGGGGGGGGCAGGCGCGCCCTGGTACCTCGTGGGGCCCACAGAGCTCCGTTTGACCTAATTCCAGCACTATAAATTCCAAAAAAATCAGAAACCCTCAGGAGAGTCCACGAAATACTTTTTCCGCCGCCACAAGTTTCTGTTCTCGGGAGATCCCATCTGGAGGCCTTTTCCGGTACTCCGCCGGAGGGGGAATCGATCACGGAGGGGCTCTACATCAAGCTTGCTGCCCTTCCGATGATGCGTGAGTAGTTTACCACAGACCTTCGGGTCCATAGTTAGTAGCTAGATGGCTTCTTCTCTCTTTTTTATCTTCAATACAATGTTATCCTCGATATTCTTGGAGTTCTATCCGATGTAATCACTTTTTGCGGTGTGTTTGTTGGGATCCGATGAATTGTGAGTTTATGATCAGATTATCCATGAATATTATTTGAGTCTTCTCTGATCTCTTTTCTGCATGATTATTATAGCTTCGTATTTCTTCTCCGATCTATTGATTTGGTTTGGCCAACTAGATTGATTTATCTTGCCATGGGAAGAGGTGCTTTGTAATGGGTTCGATCTTGCGGTTCTCAATCCCAGTGACAGAAAGGGACCTGACACGTATGTATCGTTTCTATTAAGGGTAAAAAGATGGGGTTCATTCATGCGTGAGTTTATCTTGTCTACATCATGTCATCGTTCTTAAGGCGTTACTCCGTTCTTTATGGACTTAATACACTAGATGCATGCTGGATAGCGGTCGATGTGTGGAGTAATAGTAGTAGATGCAGGTAGGAGTCGGTCTACTTCTCTCGAACGTGATGCCTATATACATGATCATTGCCTTGGATATCGTCATGATTATTTGCTTTTCTATCAATTGCCCAACAGTAATTTGTCTACCCACCGTATGCTATTTTCTCGAGAGAAGCCTCTAGTGAAAACTATGGCCCCCGGGTCTATCTAAATCAAATTACTAAAACCCTAAAAATATTGCTGCACTTTTCTTTTATTTATTTTATTTTTTATTTTTGTTTCAATCTATCTATCACATACAATTTAATTTTGCAATTAACCGCCGAGGGATTGACAACCCCTCGTTTGCGTTGGGTGCAAGGATTTATTGTTTGTGTGCAGGTACTGCTAATGAGGTGTTGCGTGGTTGTCCTACTGGATTGATAACCTTGGTTTCATAACTGAGGGAAATACTTACCTCTGCTGTGCTGCATCATCCCTTTCTCTTCGGGGATAATACCAACGCAAGCTACAAGTAGCAGTCACCAAATGTGCCGGCTTAATATGTTGAGCCGGGTTACTGATACTTGCTGATCTGTGTTTGCAGGCAGAAGGAATCATAACTTGGTTGTACTTCCTCTGGTCAAATTTAAGGCCGTTTATACCTTCCTGGAGTAGCTGCATATAGGCGGCGCACGCTATATTATGGCAGTGAAGAACACGAAGGCACCGCCTCAACATATCTTGGACATGCTGAAAGAGTTATCTGTTGTACCCCAATGGTTCGAAGAATGGAAAAAGGTGGCTTGTCATCATGGAGCTCTAACTGCTCTTGCACGTGCCAAGGCTTATGCACCAGAATTGGATCCGGCTCAACTGGTAGGTGGATATCCTGAATTCAACACTGATGACATGCCATTTACCAAGAAGGACTTTCTGCGATGCGTGAAAGAAACCCGGGTTGCTGCAACGGCACTTACGGAAGACATAGACCTCACAAAGTATCAAGCCGGCTATTCTGAAGCCGATGAACGCATTGAGCAGCCCAACCCGAAGCCTATGAACCTTACACGTCCTCGTAAGCAAACCTTCGCCCCTAACGTCGACCCTTCAACTGTGATAATGGCAAACTCAGTTTTTGAAGCTTTGCAATCCATCCAGTGGTTGGAGGATGACCCTCAGACCGCAGGGGCAGAAGAGACAGCGTATGACGGCCAGGAAGCACCAGCACAGACTTGATCTGTCATCCAGCACCAGGAACGTCAAACCGGCATATCGCACTGCCGGCTCACAGCCGTAAAACTTTTGAATCTGAAGTAGTGAAAAAACACTTGACCTGATTTTGGTCCTGATGTGGCTTGTAATAGTTGGTATGAAACTTGCATAATCTACCACTGCCTGTATGCAATTTATCAAGCTGGAGCCTTTGAATCTGTGATAATTGCTGATACACCTAGTATACATGCTTGCTTGATGTAGTTGTAAAACTTGGAGTCCATAATCAGGATTGTTAAGATAATCCGGCAAAAGATTCACTTTTAAGGAATCCAAAAAGAAATGATGTAGTGTACTACAAAGCAACAATTGGATGTTCCATGGCCGGGTCAAACGTGTGACCCCACAGAATTTATTAGAACCTGCAAAAACTCAGAAACATAGACATCTACAAGTATAAAATAATAATCTTCAGATAAATACACAATAAGCCGGCTTCCGAGGCACGACATAAAGACCGGATTTCGAGGCTCGAGTCTGATTTGCTTTCATGAAGCAGGCCTTTTAGCCTCTTTTGGTTTCTCCTAGCTTTCTGAAAGCCGGCTCTCACGTGACCTAACCAGTGTTTTAACTTTGATGAGTTCAGGGTCACCTCTATGGTTGACTCATCGAGCGTACACTGGGTCACCTTTTTGGAGTAGCATCTTACTAACAGGCAAGTTTAACCAAGTAAATAATGGCATTTTCCGGGTTAAGAGGGATGTTAATAGCTAAACTCGATGAGTTAGAAGCCCCCAAGTAATCAATGATCAAAGAATAAAGACTCAACACACAATTTGAGGCGAAATGACAAACGCTCTTATACAGAGGTGCCGGCTTTATTTCATTGATCATGATAGATATATACATGATGAAGGTATGTACAAAAGATACTACCAAGTCTGTGACTTAGGTATAGTACGGCCGGAGATGTGTAATATTCCAGGGTCGGCTGCCCTCCTCCTCATAGGTACGTGACTTATTTGCTTCACGTATATCAACAAGGTAATATGACCCGTTGTTGAGATTCTTGCTGATGACGAAGGGTCCTTCCCAAGGAGGTGAAAGCTTATGCATTCCTGTCTGGTCTTGTATCAGACGGAGCACTAAGTCACCTTCCTGAAAGGTGCGGCTTTGGACTCTACGGCTGTGATAGCGATGTAGGTCTTGTTGATATATGGCAGATCTGGACGCGGCAATTTTGCGTTCCTCTTCCAGATCATCAAGTGCATCTTGGCAAGCTTGTTCATTATCAGCCTCCACATAAGCTGTGATTTGGGGAGAGTCATGACAAATATCACTTGGAAGTACAACCTTTGCACCATAGACCAGGAAAAACGACGTATAGCCCGTCGACCTATTGGGAGTAGTTCGTATGCTCCAAAATACTGCAGACAATTCCTCTTCCCAGCAACTAGGGGTACGTTGTAAAGGCACCATGAGCCTTGGTTTTATTCCGCACAGCAATTCTTGATTAGCTCATTCTGCCTGTCCATTGGACCGAGGATGCGCGACAGATGTTAAGTCAAGTCGGATGTGCTCCTGTTGACAAAACTGCTTCATGACCCCCTTGGATAGATTGGTTCCATTGTCTGTAATTATGCTATGTGGGTAGCCAAAATGATAGATCAACTTTTTCAGGAATTTGACAGCCGTAGCAGCGTCACAACGGCTGACTGGCTCTGCCTCAACCCATTTGGTGAATTTATCAATGGCAACCAGCAAGTGAGTATGCTTTTTCTTGGATCTCTTGAAAGGTCCAACCATATCAAGCCCCAAGACTGCAAAGGGCCAAGTGATTGGAATCATCCGCAACTCTTGAGATGGAACATGAGCTCGATGAGCAAATTTCTGGCATCCATCACACTTGCGAACAATATCCTCTGCATCTGCATGATCTGTGAGCCAGTAAAAACCATGTCGGAAAGCTTTCGCACCCAAGGATCTTGAGATGGCATGATGTCCACAATCGCCACAGTGGATTTCATTGAGAATTGCACGACCCTCTTCAGGAGAAACACAACATTGAAAAACGCCTGTGACGCTTCGTCTATGTAACTCGCCATTGACTATGGTCATGGACTTGGACCTCCTGATAATTTGCCCAGCGATGATTTCCTCTACTGGGAGCTCGCCACGGCTCAAATATGCCAGGTAAGGTACTGTCCAATCTGGTATAGCATGAACAGCAGCCACTAATGGCACCTCTGGATCAGAAATAGCAAGGTCCTCCTCCGTCGGTAACTTGACTGACAGGTTGTGTAGAACATCAAGGAAAACATTGGGTGGAATAGGCTTTCGCTGAGACCCCAAACAAGACAATGCATCTGCTGCCTCGTTAAGCCGGCGATCAATATGATCAACCTGATATCCCTTGAAGTGCCCAGCAATATTTGTGACTGCGTGTCTATAAGCCGCCATGAGGGGATCCTTGGAATCCCAAGTTCCAGAAACCTGCCGAGCCACCAAATCTGAGTCGCCCAAGCACCTGACCCGGCTTAAGTTCATCTCCTTAGCCATACGGAGCCCATGAAGCAAAGCCTCATACTCTGCTGCATTGTTAGTATAGGGAAACATAAGCCGCAAAACATAACAAAATTTATCACCTCGCGGGGAAGTTATCACAACTCCAGCCCCCGAGCCTTCCAATTGCCTTGAGCCTTCAAAGTGTATGGACCAATATGTGGTATCCGGCTTCTCCTCCGGAGCCTGCAATTCAGTCCAGTCATTGATGAAGTCCACCAAAGCTTGAGATTTAATAGCAGTCCGTGGCACATATTTGAGGTGATGTGGGCCAAGCTCAATAGCCCATTTGGCAACCCGGCCTGTCGCTTCCCTGTTCTGGATGATGTCTCCGAGAGGTGCTGAACTGACAACAGTAATGGGATGTTCCTGAAAGTAATGCTTCAGCTTACGACTTGCCATGAACATGCCATAGACCAGCTTTTGCCAATGTGGATATTGCTGCTTGGACTCTGTTAAAACTTCACTGACATAGTATACTGGTCGCTGGACTGGGTACTCTTTGCCTTCTTCTTTGCGTTCGACGACAACCGCGACACTGACAGCCTTGCTGTTAGCAGCAATGTATAACAGCATTGGCTCCTTCTACTGAGGAGCAGCAAGGATAGGCGGCTCGGACAACTGCTTCTTGAGGGACTCAAAAGCTTGATCTGCAGCGTCACCCCAAGTGAAATTGTCTGATTTTCTGAGCAGCTGGTAAAGAGGAATGGTTTTCTCCCCAAGCCGGCTAATAAACCAGCTCAAAGCCGCATCTCGCCCTGCCAGCTTCTGGACAGCGTTGATATTGGCCGGCTTGGCCAGAGTCATGATGGCTTTAATTTTCTCTAGATTTTCTTCAATGCCACGTTCAGAGACCAAGAAACCCTGCAATTTCCCTATAGGAACTCCATACACACATTTTTCCGGGTTGAGCTTCATCTGGTATACTCGCAGGTTATCAAACGTCTCTTTGAGATCATCCAGCAAAGTCTCCTTCTTCCGGGATTTGACCACAATGTCATCAACATATGCATGGACGTTACACCCAATCTGCTTGTGGAAACAATTTTGGACACAGCGCTGATAAGTCGCCTATGCACACTTCAGACCAAACGGCATCGACGTGTAGCAGAAAGCCCCAAAAGGCATGATGAAAGCTGTTTTTTCCTGGTCCCCCCCCTTCATCTTGATCTGATGATAACCGGAGTAAGCATCCAGAAAGCATAAACACTCGCAGCCAGCCGTAGCATCAATGATCTGGTCAATACGGGGCGGAGCAAAAGGATCACTGGCACAAGCTTTATTCAAGTCCGTGTAATCAACACACATCCACCAAGTCCCGTTTTTCTTCAGAACAAGCACTGGGTTAGCCAACCACTCTGGATGAAAAACTTCAACAATGAACCCGGCAGCTAGGAGCCGGGCCACTTCTTCTCCAATGGCTTTCCGCCTCTCCTCATTAAAGCGACAGAGATACTGCTGAACAGACTTAAACTTAGGATCCGCATTAAGGGAGTGCTCAGCGAGTTCTCTCGGTACACCTGGCATGTCAGAAGGTTTCCATGCAAAAATGTCCTGGTTCTCACGGATGAATTCGATGAGCGCGCTTTCCTATTTAGGATCCATATTCGCCCCAATGGTGAACTGCTCAGATGGATCACGGGGGGTGAAATCAACTTGCTTTGTATCATGAGCCGACTTGAATTTGAGTAAATGATCAGACTCAGTTGTCGGTTTCTTCAGAGGAGTCATGTCAGCCGGGTCTACATTATCCCTGTAATATTTCAACTCCTCGGCAGTGCAAGCCGACTCAGCAGCTCCTGAGCCACTTCCTGTCGAGGAACGATGGCCCCAGAGTTGGACTCTATGAGTATCTTAGCGAGCTTCTCAAAAGCCTCAGCAAGAGCATTTGGTTCCACCATCTTTGGTTGGAACAAACAGTAGCAGCAAAAGAACTTAGCCTAGTCACAACTAGCAGCAGCACCACCACCAACACAGCGTCAAGCACAAAGCAGCAAGACCACAGAAGACCAGTACTCTCTTCTCCCTTCTCTCCCACAGCAGCACCAGCAGCTGCGACCTACTCCTTGGGCAAACAGCAGCAGCAACTGCCCCAGATGCAGTTGCCCTTCTTCCTCCTCTCGCAGCTACCTTCCCTACTCGTCCTCCTCTCTCCTCCTTTCCTCCTCGAGAAGCAGCAGCCGCTCCAGATGCAGCTGCCTATCTTCCTTCTCCCGAAACGCAGCAGAACAGAGGGGGAGATGAGATCCGGGGCAGCATGAACGAGCCCCAGCTGTCGCCCCGTCGCCCGCGCAACCTCTCCGCACGAGAGGCTCGCTCAGATCCGCGCCGCTGCCTTGCCGTACCCCACTGCCTCGCCGGACCCCGCCGCCTCGCCGGCCGCCGTCGCCGTCGTCACCTCAGGCCCCGCCGTCCCAGGCCTCTGATACCATGTCGGATCGGGAGAGAGGAGTACCTCCAGACAGTGGCCTTCGTGCGTCTGGTGGCTCGCGCGAGTGTGTTCTCGTGTGGCGGCTTGGCTTGGGAACGGGAGGGCTGGATGCCCCCCTTCTAGGTCAATCCCTCCACATGGGCTTGGGCCCTAAGAGATAAGAGGATGGGCTTGGGCCCATACCGGTTCAACATTTTGTAACTCCGCCTATGTTCTCTCGACGTAGCCGGTCCCAAGCCCTGGTAAAGGAGGAGGGTTGTGATAGGCTTGACGAGCCAATGTCAAAACTTAGCCACTCTTATGGAGATGAAACCCAGAAGAACTTGCATGTTTTTTGCTGTCATACATTACAAAAATTACTTATCACTCTATTGTAAAACTGGATGGGGGCGGCAAGGTGCGCCATCGTGATCTACCAATTTTTTTGGAACAATTGGCCTGCATGATCTGCTGCAGTTCATCTTTGTCCAAACTAAATATGATAGCCTCTCTAATGATGCTTGGCTGATCTTGTTTCTAATGATACATGAGAAAGCTACCATCACTCATATTAGTCGGATTTCTCAATTTTGTCATTATCAGGTACGTGTTTCTGTAATGATGCTTAAGCCATTTTCAAGAAAATGATGCATGAGCAAGTCACACTCACTCGTCTTGACCAGCCAGGCAGCAACCTCCATTTTCTATAGTCTTATTTTATTTTTATTCATGTGATGTTTGTAGATAGGCGTATGTTACATATATAGCCAAATGAAATTGCCATGCGCTATCTCCATATTTTCTTCTAATGCATTGATCTGTAGTTTATTTGTCGTATTCTGCCTAGATTAACTCACATGTATTTTGCAGGTTGTGCTTAATAGTCAAAAACAGAGATAAAACAAAACAAATGTAGGAGTAGCATCCATTTTGAACCAATGTTTGTACTACAGTGCCAGTTCGAACTTGTACTTGAAAGATGAGAATGAGTGCAGGCAGTCATCCAAGTGATCTCATTTTTTCTGTGTTGTAGAATGTCCTTACAATTTTGTAGCTAATGATCTTAACTAACTATGGGTTCTTTATAGATGCTATGTTTGTTATCATGTTATCTGTGTTCATCTTTCATTGATTGATCAAGGAGGGTTCATTGTTAACTTGAAAATATATTGTAAGATTTTATGAAATCAACAAGGTGACAATCTTCTGTAACAATGAAAGTCAAGGGTTGCCACCTTCAAGAAAACAAGAGACATAGCCTTTCAGGTCAAAAGAAAAAAATAGACATAGCCTTTAAGGTCAAAAGAAAATAAAATAAACATAGCCTTCCTTAGTTTCAAGCTTCGATAAATGACATATGCTAATTAATACCGACTTGCAAATTAAATCACTGTTCTATGCTTTGATCACAACGCTCCAAATTTCCTTTTGACCATCTAACATATTTCTATACAATATTCACTACAATGTCAGATAATAAACGTTGACATCCCTATTAGATGTACTACCTCCCTTTCGGTTTATAGGGCTCAATTCAAAAATTTCACCAATCAAGGTAGATGGTGAGTGGTGGAATAGTTTTTTGTAATTTGCAAAAGTACTCAATTGATGTGCTCATTTTCCTCAAAAAATTATGTTTACCAATGCATTAATTGCAATGCATGCATACGTCACCAATAAATGACAGAGAACTTTTACATGCATTGGTTAATTTTCTCTTAGTCCTTGCATGCAATGATTTAATGCACCTTAAAATCTGAATATGTTGTGGGGAACAATCAAATTGAGACTTGTAAAATGGAAAAACTAAAGTTTTGAGATAAGCCCTATAAACCGGAAGAGAGGGAGTATCAACTAATCTACTGGTAAGCATGCATCCAGTTTCATTGTTTCATTCTATCGTCAAAATTGACGGACGCAACAACGCGCGTCGTTCACGATCTAGTTTTTTTTATGACAAGAATCCTCTGGAGTTTACTGGAACGATGCAGTATGGGGGCCTATACGTCACATGCTCAGTACCAGTGCGGAGGCTGCCATGTGCGCATGCACCACGTGAATCCCTGGAATAACAGCCGTAGGATTTTCTTATCCAACGGTATATATTGCAGCAGAATCCGAGCAAACATACGTGAGCCATTCGATTGAAACTATCCAACGGTCCATATGGTGAGTTACCCCTCTGTTTTTATTTACTCTGCATATTAGATTTGACTGAAGTCAAACTTCATAAAATTTGACCAAGTTTATAAAAAAAAATATGAATATTTACAATAACAAATATATATGATGTGAAAGTATATTCAATAATGAATCTAATTGTATTGATTTGTTATTGTATATGTTAATATTTTTGTCTATAAACTTTGTCAAAGTTTACAAAGTTTGACTTTGACCAAAACTAATATGCAGAGTAAATAAAAACCAAGGGAGTACTCGTATACTATATAGTAGTACTAGTAAATAGCATGTGCCATGCACGTGTTGTGAAATGTCATACCTTTGAGAGGGAAATATGCAAATTTTATTTAGCACATAATTAGATTATTAATATTCCTTAAATTAGTTTCTTCAAGTAAGATCCATACACATGTACAGACATGAAATGGTAATAAATCTGCTTCGGTTTTGACGGCACGCCTTGCATCCACATATCGCGCCATCTCCGTCTCCAGTGAGGGCTGAGCAAGAATCCATAAAGAACCGCCTTTTTATAAGTCAACCCTCCACTTCGTCTTTGGTTCGTCCCTGTCCGGCTTCAAAACTATGATTTCTCTTATCAGCAGAATCGACCGATCTGAATTCAAATTTAGGCAATTTACGTATAGCAAATGTGCACAAATACACATTCCATAGTTTACTTTGGATGAGCAACACCGTTGTATAAGCATGGTCTATCACAAACCAATAGAGACGCCAACATTTTACATTTTGTAGCCGCCCATAATTCTTTTACACAATTTAATATCCATAGAAAGAATGCCGCCCCTAGGGTTTCTTCTGCCTCCCGCCAGGACCGACGCCGGTCTGCCTCGTCTCCTGTGGCCTTAGGGCCATGGAGGCGTGGTGGATCCCGGCCTTTGCCTGCAGGAGGGCTTCGTTTTTGGATGCTTTTCTGAGTTTTCTTAGGGTTTGTATCATGCTCAGAGAGATGAGGACGCGGCGGCTCTCTGAAGATGGAATAAGGTTATCCCCGCCTAGCCCCCGTCCAGGTGGTGCTTCTAGCGTCATCGGAGGGCGTGTGGAGGTTTGTCTCCGACGGATCTCGCGGGATTCGGTCGGCGTTTGTCTTCAGTGGATCCACATGGATATGATATTTGTTCGTCTGTGTTCGTGTGTCTACAGGTTGGATCCTTCCGATCTAAACTTCTCTTCAACGGCGGCGGTTGCTGTTCTGGTGCGCTGGTCCTATAGGGCCTTAGCACGACGACTTCCCGACTGTCTACTACAACAAGTTTTGCCCGACTCCAGTGAGGGAGGGGCTATGACGGCGGCACACCTTCGGCTTGCTTCAGTGCTTGTAGTTGTCGCTAGGTGGTCTACGAATCTGGATGTAATTTTTATTATTTCTGGTATTCGTTGTACTATCATGATTGATAATGAATAGATTGGAAGTTTTACCGCAAAAAAGAAGAATTGTACTAAGTTACAATTTATTCTTTAGAATAATTTACTTCTAATACGGATTAATCTAACATAAATAAGGTTAATTTCTGGTAATGGGAAAATTAAGTCAGGCCCATGATACGTTTCTTCTAGGACCCCGATATCGAGCGGACGTTCGGGGAGAGGAGGAGCCAGATCAAACAATATGTTCGATCGGGAGAGGGGAGCTCCCGAACGATTCCGTTCGGTACGATCTCCCTCCCTCCCGAACGCCTGCTCCCTCCCCTCCAGCGGCCCAGCCCAATGGGACCAACCCAAAAACATGATTGCCTTCAAGAATTAAAAAACAAAAGGAATTACAATATTCTAGGCCCAAAACTGTTTCTGTCCCAACAAATAGAGAAAACACAAAAAGAAATTCACTGGACCAAGAAAAACCATCCCTGGAAAAAATCTAGGAACAAAAAGTTGCCATGCTCTAATGAACAAAACTACCATATAATCGTGAAAAAGGGTATATTACAGAAATTTACATGATTTGCCATGATGTTCATACACACTTCATTAAAATTGAGTGTGGAAAGTTTACCATGATATAATAAAAAACAAAAAAGCACAAAAAATGGACATATAGGATAGAAAAAAAGATTTCTACAAAAATTACCATTGGGCATGTACAAAATAATTCTGAGCAAGACATGTCAATGGATAAAAAATTCTTAACTTTGCCATCATTCAATACACAAATGTAAAAAGCAGAAAAACTTGCCATGGCAAATTAAACTAAAATTTGCCATGTGAATAATAAGTATTTTAATTTGCCATGTGAATAATAAGTATTTTTCCCATGGCAAAAATGGAGTAAATTTTGCCATCGCAAAAATGGATTAAATATTGCCATGGAAAATAAATTAAAATTGCCATGGGAACACAAGTATATTTACCATGCCACATAGTAAAATTTGCTATGTTCCGGAAAATGTAAATTTGCCATCATATTTAAATAAAAATTGCCATTCTCTTTACAATAATTTTGCCATGGCAAAAAAATAAGTTAAATTTGCTAGGTCATTAAAAGTAAGCCATGGCAAAAATGATTAAATTTTGCCATGGCAACAATGGAGTAATTTTGCCATGGAAATAAATTAAAAATTGCCATGGCTACACAAGTATATCTGCCATGCTACATATTAAAATTTGTCATGTTCTGGAAATGTAAATTTGCCATCATATTTAAAATAAAAATTCCGTGCTTTATACAATAAATTTGCCATGTAAAAAAATAAAGTAAAAATTTGCCATGTCATTAAAAGTAAAGTTGCCATGGCAAGAAAAACGTAGAAAAATCCCACTTTTTGCTGTGAATAAAAGTATTTTTGCCATGCCTCATGAACTACAATTGCCATGCCCCGTTAATACATTTGCCAAAAACATCTTAAGTTTGCCATGGCAAATTTGCCATGTTTTTGAAACATGTTAAGTTGCCATGTTTTTGATCATGTTTATTTGCCATGTTTTTGAACATCTATAAGTTTGCCATGTTTCTGAACATGGCAAAGTTGCCATGGTAAGTTTGCCATGTTTTTGAACATATTTAAGTTTGTTATGTTTTTGAACATCTTAAGTTGCCATGGCAAGTTTGCCATGTTTTTGAACATCTATAGCTTTGCCATGGCAAGTTTGCATGTTTTTGAACATGTTAATTAAAAAAGTTTGCCATGTTTGCCATGTTTTTGAACAAACTTAATTGAAAGAAGTTTGCCATGTTTTTGCACATCGTAAAGTTTGCCATGTTTTTTAACATCTTAAAATTGCCATGGCAAGTTTGCCATGTTTTTGAACATCTATAACTTTGCCATGTTTTTTAACATCTTAAGTTGCCATGGCAACTTTTCTGATAACTAACTTAGAATTATTTATCTCTACAATTTGCCATGCAACTTTTTGATAACAACTAAGAATTTTTTTTCACTCTACAAAGTTTGCCATGGCAACTTTTTGAAAAACTTAGAATTATTTGTCTCTCTACAATTTGCCATGGCAACTTTTCTGATAACAACTTAGAATTATTTTTCTCTCAACAATTTGCCATGGCAAATTTTTGGTAACAACTTAGAATTATTGTCTCTATCTACAATTTCTTGCCATGGCAACTTTTCTGATAACAACTTGGCAGGATGTTGGAATAAGCACATCATGGGGAGACACTGATTTGAATAGATTTGCCATGACGCAAACACGATGATTAACATTGCTCTATAACAAACATGGTTGATGGTAAAAATCAGCACTACTTGCCATGTTGTAATCTTTTGGTTTTTAGCTATAATAGTGACATGCTTGGTTGCACACGCTAGTTTGTGTGGAGTTGCCATACTGTAAACAAACAGTGATTTGCCGTATTGCAGTAATACTGCTTGCCATCCTCTACAAAAAACATTGTAGATGGCAAAAAAATCTGGTTGATGGCAAATTAATCAAAATGATGGTTGCATACAACCAGAAACCTAGGTGTTGCAGTGTGTTTTCCTCCTGCACTGTACGGTACGGCAAAACGTTGTAGATATCTGAATAAAAATGGTGGTTGCATACTAAAGAGAAGGACATGGATGGATGGATGTTCGCTGCCAGCCGGCTGATGCAGCAGTATATACGAAAAAAGAGCATACCCAGCTTTGCATCAACGATAAATTGAAGGCAAAACCAGCGCCGGTGGCAAGATATGTGAACATCGCGAGCGTGCTTCATTCGCAAAGGTTGAAACCGTGCTGGACCGTGGTCGTCCCAGGCCAGCCGGAGAGCTCGAGCTGGCGGCCATGGCCCATGGCGCATGAGGCAGCTCAGTCGGATACTGGGAGGCGGCGGAATACCTGGGCTTGTGACGAATTCCGACGAGCAGTTCCCCATCGGCGCCATGCACGAAGAAGACGGCGTCCACGTCGACGAAGAGCTCGGCTGCGAGCCGCGGGGCCTCATCCACCTCCTGGTTGAACTCCGCCTCATGCCGACGGTGAAGTGTGGCGGCTCGTCGTCGACCTCCGCCTCCCGCGGTGGCCTCTCCCTCAGCTCCCTCCGCCTCCCCGAGACCAGCTCCCTGACGGTGTAGCGCATGAAGACGCTGACGTCCCCGGCGATGAGCAGCTCGGCCGCTAGACGGACGACCAAATTTCGTTGAATTTCTGTGATTTCGGCTTTAGTTTCAACCAAAAGTCCCAACAGAATTTGGATGAGATCTGAAAATTCAAAAACTATTTTGAGAAGCATTTGAATTTGTGTGTACTACCATAATTGCCGAAATAGTTTGACTGGAAGCTAGGCAATTATTTTTACTTACCAACCGAAATGACTGAATTCTCGAAATTTTGATAAAATTCGTTGAAAGTGAAAACCACGGTGCCAGCGGATAGGTGTAGGCTGTTAATCCATGCACATCTGAGAAACCAAACTCAACAGGAAACAAATACCTGAATCCAAAATTCCAAATAGATTCTACTCCCTTTGTAAAGAAACATAAGAGCACCCTCTGTAAAGAAATATAAGAGCGTTTATAGTATATTTATTTACAGAGGGAGTACCAATTATATTAAAAAAACGGTGTTGCTAAAACTCATTCAGCTGAGAAATAAATTGGTCTCATCCACTTTTTCGACGGTCAGATCGAGCCGCGCCACGATTCGTGTTTCGTCCAGGTGGAGAGCCTCGTAGCGATGGGAGGCGCGGCCCATCCGTTGTCCCGCTTGCGGCCCGTTCTTTTTTTTATTGCACGATTTTTTTTTCTCTTTTTGCTGACGAAGCCCACTTGTAGGGATACGAAGCCCGTGTCTCCCTGGATAGGATATACGAAGCCCGTGTCGCATCGCCTCTCTTTCAGTCTCTTGAAGTGCCGTAGCCAGGTTTCACACATGCCCCGGGCCAACCGTGTATGCACAGTAGAACTGTAGCTACAGTGCGTGACTGTAGCTACAGTCAACGAAGAAAGCAGGCTCCACGCCCCGGGCCATGGCCCTGGGTGCCCTGGGCCTGGCTACGCCCTCTCTTCGTTCCTTCTTGGTGGCGGTTGAGACACGGGAGAGCCCGCAGCGGGAAATCGGCGACGGCGGCGTCTACTGGTGCGGGAGATCGGCGGCGGCAGCATTTTTGAAGTAAGAATCCCCCCGTCCAGTTCGGCCTCTATCTTTTCTCTGTTGTTTGTAGAGATTCGTGTTCTAGGGTTTTCTTTTAGAGCTGTTCTTTTTTTTTTCTGGCCAGATCAGTAGGAATGCTATATGATTTTGGCAGCTTCGAATCAGAGATGTGGTTGGCTGTATTATGGATGTGGATTTTTTGCGTAGCACATATATTTTGGGGGTTCACCCAAATAGGAGAAATGGACGTGGAGTAGAGTAGGATTGAGTTTAGTTCAGTTTTCTGCAGGTTTATATTTTTAGAAGTCATGTTTCCAACACAGGTTTTTTGTGTGTTTTTCTTTGATGAAGATGAATGTGTAGAGTATGATTTCCAACACAGATTTTTTGTTTTGAATGTATGTACTCAAGAATTCCCAAAGGGTAGAAAGTAGTTTTTTTTAGTGCCATGTCACATGTGTGCCTACATTTTTCCAATTTTTTTGTCCTGGTGATAAGCTTGAACTAGGATTTTGATTTTTTGATGGAGAATGCGGGGGGTGTGAACTGAAATTTGGTCACATCTGTTTTTATGTAATGCAGGTTAGAGATGTAGTTTTAGGTTGATGGGGAATTCAGGGGGAATGTAGTTTAGGTTGTAGTTCTCAAAGTACCTTTTTTCAGTACACATGGGTTGTAGTTCTCATTTTTGTGGTTTAGATTTAAATTTAGTGGTGATCCCTCTTGTCTATTTTGATTTTTCTTCTTCCAAATGTAGATGTAGCCCCCCTGTGGCGGGCTTTGAATTAGTGGCGTTGATCCATTGGCGGCTGCTAGTGTGTGCAGGTTGATGTTCGTCTGGTCTGCCCTGTTTTTTGATGTAGATGTCTTGTTTTCTACTGTAAATTTTCTCGATGTAGATGCATGTTTGCTCCTTTTTTCTCCTGTTGTTTGATTATGGACTGAATTTCTTCAGTTAAGTATTAGTTTGTTTGGTTTATACTACTGCAGTGTATTTTTTTGAGTTGATTTTCATTGTAATCAAGTAACAGTTGTTTTTCGGCTACTACAGACTGCAATAGTGAATGGCCAGTGTAAATGTAAATTTTTAGGTTTATTTTTTTACAGTGATATCTCTACTGTAGTTTCATTCTATAGTAGTCTATCTTACACTGGTTTTTCACTGTAAATGGCCAGTGTAAATGCATTTTTTAGGTTTTGATTCTGGATTTTGAAAAAAAAAAATCTTCAGTTAAGCCACAGTTTGTATGGTGTACTTGGCATGAATGTTTTGTGAACTGAATCAACACAGAGACTAGGTTTTTCTTGTTCTCCAAAACATATATTTTCCTGTTTGGTTTCAATAGATCAAAATCAGATTGTATTATGATTTTTTGATTGGATAATTTAAACAATGAAAAGAGCACAGTGTGCTGTTATCTTTTGGTTTGTGTAGTTTTGTCAGTCTATGCTTTGTATTTTTTTACAGTATCGTTATCATTCTGAAATAATCTGTCGTATTTTTTCTTTTTTGCCTTTGTTTGTGCAAACTGATTGTGGAACTTTTTTTTTATATGTGAGTTTATACTATGCAGGATGTTGTGCCTAGATTGCCATTCGTACTGCGAGAACGACAATGAGCAGAGATTTGGCATTTTCATTCGTGACGGGTTTGAAGATTTTGCGGTAATCTCTTCTCCTTTTTCTCCTTTTGTTGGATTTTTTTTCAATGCCTTTTCCTTTATGAAAGCATTCTTCTTTTTGATAATTGTTTTTTCCTTTTTTATGAGTAGAACATCCCATGCACGGCAAGGAACCAGTTCAACCAGATGAGTGGCCTGAAGTTTAAAGCACACGACCGTAGATATGTTGTTGATGTGTTCAGGGGACACTCAACAACATTGATTGGAGGTGATGACTGGGCGAAGTTCAAACGCGACCTCAATGTGTGCCAGGGCAAAATAGTGGTGTTCGACATGTCTGGACGGATGTCAGTGTCGATGAAATCGGTTCCATTTTTTTATTAGTTTTTTTGTTGTAGTTGCACCCGCTTCAACACGAGCGCAATTGCAACTCAGCACACCATAGCGCAATCACAAGACCTAAATATGACTGCAACTGATTTCATCGACACTGACAACTGCAGTCGCCCCAACCCGCCCCAACCCGAGCGCAACTGCAACTCATCACACCAAAGTGCAACTGCAAGACGTGTAATGTGACCGCAACTAGGGGTTGGGGGAGGGTTGTCGATGCCGGGGAAGTCTTTTTTCATTATAGTTTTTGTTTTGTTTTGCAGTTGCAACTGCCACAAACCCGAGCGCAACTTTAAGACGTATAATGTGACCGCAATTAGGGGTTGGGGGAGAGTTGTCAGCGCTGGCAAAGTTTTCTTTTTAATTTTTTTTTTGCAACCGCCCCACCCCCGAGCGCAATTGCAAACTCAGCACACCCAAGCGGAACCGCAAGACATATAATGTGACCGCAACCAGGGGGTTGGGGGGAGTGTTGTTCGTGCTGGCGAAGTCTTTTTTTCCATTTCTTTTCTGTTGTAGTTGCAGCTGCCCTAACCCAAGCGCAATTGCATACGTATAATGTGATTGGAACTAGGGATTGAGGGGAGGGTTGTCGGCGCCGGCGAAGTCCTTTTTTCCATTTCTTTTTTGCAACCGCCCCACCCCCGAGCGGAAATGCAACTCAGCACACCCAAGCGCAACCGCAAGACATATAATGTGACCGCAACTGGGGGTTGGGGGAGGGTTGTAGGCGTTGGCGAAGTCTTTTTTTCCTTTCTTTTCTGTAACCGCCCCACCCCCGAATGCAAATGCAACTCAGCACATGCAAGCGCAACCCGCAAGACATATAATGTGACCTCAACCGGGGGTCGGGGGGAGGGTTGTCGGCTTCGATGAAATCGGTTCCATTTTTTAGGTTGTTTTGTTGTAGTTGCAACCGCTCCGACCCGAGCGCAACTGCAACTCAGCACACCCAAGCGCACCGCAAGACATATAATGTCACCGCAACCGGGGGTCGGGTGGAGGGTGTCGGCGTTTCCGTTTTTTATTTGGTTTTTTGTTGTAGTTGCACCCGCCCCAACCCGAGCGCAACTGCAACTCAACACACCCAAGCGCAACACGCAGGACCTAAATATGACCGCAACCAGGGAGTCGGAGGGAAGGTGTCAGTGTCGGGTGAAGTCTTTTTTTTTTGTAGTTGCAACCGCCCCAACCCGAGCGCAATTGCAACTCAGCACAACCAAACGCAACCGCAAGACGTATAATGTCACCGCAACTGGTGATCGGGGGGAAGGTGTCAGCGTCGGTGAAGTTTTTTTTTTGTAGTTGCAACCGCCCCAACCCGAGCGCAATTGCAACTCAACACACCCAAGTGCAACCGCAGGACATATAATGTGACTGCAACTGGGGTTCGGGGAGGAGGGTTGTCGATGCCTATGAAATCGGTTCCATTTTCTTATTAAGTTTTTTTGTTGTAGTTGCAACCGCTCCAACTCGAGCACAACTAGAACTCAGCACACCCAAGCGCAACCGCAGGACATATAATGTGACCGCAACCGGGGGTCAGGGGGAGGGTTGTCGACGCTGACGAAGTCTTTTTTTTTCATTTCTCTTTTGCAACCGCCCCAGCTCCAAGCGCAATTGCAAGTCAGCACACCCAAGCGCAACCGATGAAATTGATTCCATTTTTTTTTCTTTTTTTAGGTTTTTTTTGCTGTAGTTGCAACTGCTCCAACCTGAGCGCAATTGCAACCCAGCACACCCAAGCGCAACAGCAGGACATATAATGTGACCACAACCGGGGGTCGGAGGGAGGGCTGTCGACACTGGTCGGGAAGGAGGAGGGTTTTCGACGCCTATGAAATCAGTTCCATTTTTATTATCTTTTGGTTTTTTTTGTTGTAGTTGCAACCGCTTCAACCCGAGCGCAACTGCAACTCAGCACACCCAAGCGCGACCGCAAGACGTATAATGTCACCGCAACCAGTGATCGGGGGGAGGGTTGTCGACGCTGGTGAAGTATTTTTTTTTCATTAATTTTTGTTGTAGTTGCAACCGCTACAACCCGAGCACAGCTGCAACTCAGCACACCCAAGTGCAATCGCAGGACATATAATGTGACTGCAACCGGGGGGTCGGGGGGAGGGTGTCGGCTTTCCATTATTATTTTTTATTTTTTGTTACAGTTGCACCCGCCCCAACCCGAGCGTAATTGCAACTCAGCACAACCAACACACCGCAACCGAGGAGTCGGAGGGAAGGTGTCAGCGTCGGCGAAGTCTTTTTTTTTTGTAGTTGCAACCACCCCAACCCGAGCGCTATTGCAACTCAACACAACCAAGCGCAACCGCAAGACGTATAATGTCACCGCAACCGGTGATCGGGGGGAAGGTATCAGCGTTGGTGAAGTCTTTATTTTTTTGGTTTGTAGTTGCAACCGCCCCAACCCGAGCGCAATTGTAACTCAGCCCAACCAAGCGCAACCGCAACACGTATAATGTCACTGCAACCGGGGATTGGGGGAGGGTTGTCAACGCTAAGGAAATCTTTTTTTGTTGTTGTAGTTGCAACCGCTCCAACCCGATCGCAACTGCAACTCAACACACCCAAGCGCAACCGCAGGACATATAATGTGACCGCAACCGGGGGGTCGGGGGAGGGTGTCGGCTTTCCATTTTTTATTTAGTTTTTTATGTTATAGTTGCACCCGCCCCAACCTGAGCGCAACTGCAACTCAGCACACCCAAGCGCAACCCGCAAGACCTAAATATGACCGCAACCGGGGAGTCGGAGGGAAGGTGTCAGTGTCGGCAAAGTCTTTTTTTTCTTTTTGTTTGTAATTGCAACCGCCCCAACCCGAGCGCAATTGCAACTCAGCACAACCAAGCGCAACTGCAAGACGTATAATGTCCCCGCAACCGGTGATCGGGGGGAAGGTGTCAGCGTCGGCGAAGTCTTTTTTTTTTTTTGTAGTTGCAACCGATCCAACCCGAGCGCAATTGCAACTCAGCACAACCAAGCGCAACCGCAACACGTATAATGTCACTGCAACCGGGGGTCGGGGGAGGGTTGTCAACGCTGAGGAATTCTTTTTTTGTTGTTGTTGTTGCAACCGCTACAACCCGAGCGCAGCTGCAACTCAACACACCTAAGCACAACCGCACGACGTATAATGTGACCGCAACCGGGGGGTCGGGGGGAGGGTGTCGGCTTTCCATTTTTTATTTAGTTTTTTTTGTTGTAGTTGCACCCGCCCCAACTTGAGCGCAATTGCATCTCATGACACCCAAGCGCAACCTGCAAGACCTAAATATGATCGCAACCGGGGAGTCGGGGGGAAGGTGTCAGCGTCGGTGAAGTCTTTTTTTCTTTTTGTTTGTACTTGCAACCAAACCCGAGCGCAATTGCAACTCAGCACAACCGAGCGCAACCGCAAGACGTATAATGTCACCGCAACCGGTGATCGGGGGAAGGTGCCAGCGTTGGCGAAGTCTTTTTTTTTGTTTTGTTTGTAGTTGCAACCGCCCCAATCCGAGCACAATTGCAACCCAAATACTTGGTGCACTTTTTTGATACATGACATTTAAAAAAAATACGTGCTGAACATGTTTTATGCGATAAACATTTTTATGTAGGTACATAATTTTTTATATTTTCCTTAGTATATTTTTCCTTTTTTCAGCCGTTTAACATTTTCTTTTTAGACAATTTTGTTTGAATTTTTTTAATAATGCGGGGCATAAAACAACGCACGGCCCATGGCAGAGGCTCCTCCTAGCGATTGTTGTTGAACAGAAAAAAAATAAAACAACAACAGAAACCCTCTCAAAACCAGTGTACGGGCCTAGCTGCTCCGTGCTTCTAGGCTCCCCTCGTCAACAACAAACAACGAAACGAAAGAGCTTTCGTTGCCACGGGAAACAAAAATGAAACATTGGTTTCTTAAATTCTTGCTCATCCATTATTGCGAAAAAGAATCTCTTCTTGTAAAGCCAATATTTGAGGTCAACAAGACTTCATTAGAATTTTCACTTCCGAACTGGCCCTAATTTTTACCAGTAGAACCTTGGTGTTAACTTCAGCCAAAAATATAATATATGATCGGATATGAGCTTATTTTCACCGGCAATTGTTATGAAGCTACGCCGCTCGCTGAAGCTGGTCTTTGGCAATCGATGGGCGGTCTTCATCGCTCCGGTGACTCTTCGAGCTAAAGTGCAACCTTCTGTGGCGATGGATCTGTCTGTTCGCCTCTTTCTTCCTCCTAGGGCTATGCCAACAAGGAGGAAGTGTTTCTTCTATTTGGGGGCTATGTATGGCCTAGAGCCATACTGCCATGGCAACCTCGTTGCCCCAAGTGGCTCGTCCCTAACGGCGGCGAGGTGCAACCTACACGGACGCAAGGACCTGATCATGTTTTTGTCTCTCAATTTGAGGTCCTTTCTGTAAAAGTCCAGGGACTTGTTATGTATTCTCTTGTTTCTTTACGGCCTGGATGTCATATGTGTTGTATCATGTTATTGCTACGATGATAATAAAGCTTCGGGATCCCTCCCTCTGTTAAGAAAAACTCTGGTAATAAAATTACAGCCATGTGATATTCAATCGCCAATTCTATTATTTGTCTAATGAAACTTTTTATTCTATTTATCTTCTGGCTCTACAGAGAATAGCAAGGTCACGGCAACCAGATTGTTATACTCCGTATAACATATCATCACTACAAAAAGAAAAATGTGGTACATTACCACTACATCTACAAGCCATATGACAAACAATAGTGGCCCGTAGCTCGTACAAGTGCAGTGTCCATGTTAGAAGGTTTAGCACACTTTCCTGCTCCATCCATGCTACAGTTGAGTACTGCAATATGAGTGGCAAAGTACAACCCTACAACTGTATTTCAAATAGGCATAAGAGGGAGAATATATTGCATTACTTCTGATCCTCCAGGAGTGTCGCCTCCTTAATGGTTCCAATAAATTGATATCCTTGTTTGACTACTTCTATAAGAAATATAATGTTCCAATAAATTGGTATCCAGGTTTGACTACTTCTATAAGAAACTTACTTCATGTAGTGTGTAGACACTTGAAGAAACATGTGTTATCTCATTCCAACAAATACTGGAGGACTAATAGACATAGCCCTGGGCTAGTTGAAGTGGTTTCTGAAAAAGAAAATCATGATATTACAAATTGAAGTTGTCCACAAGAGAAATATCAGTTTAATTTGACACAGAGTTACAATACTGGAGAAACTGAGATTTACAAAGTAATTTTGAACTAAATAATATAGCAAAATCAGGTTATAAGGATTCACTTATTTCTGTTCTGAAAAATCTACGCATTGTGTAAAATGGTAAATAAGTGCAGAATTTGTACAGTTAGAAATAGTAGACTTGTGACACACTAATCAGATTATCGTGATGGAGCTCAGACTTGTAAGGCATTATAGATGGCAACACTGTCCATGTGAGTGACACAACTTAATGTACCTTTGTTCAAACTTATAGTTTTGCAGGACATTATAAATGGCTTTAAAATCCAATTGTGCTCTACCCTTCAAGCAGCCCACACTTGTGTTTGAACACAAATATCTCCTGGATGAACCAAGTCGCAGGATACACAAGCATCCAGATTATGGACGGATAATATAAAACATCTAGTTTGACGATGCACTTGTTCTTGGAGTAACCTGCAACAAAAACAACCATTCCTTTCCATCTACTATTAAATTTGAGACAGCGGTTTGCTCTAATGCAGGTACTGCTACAGTGTAAGGATTGAGATTCTCTATGGTTCTTCCTTGTCTACAAATAGAAAGGAATAAGAAAAAAGATATCCTGATCAATGCTATTGACAAAATTCTGTGAAGTCCTTCTATCTCATGCAAACTAACGGTGATGTTTCCCTACCACCATGACAGAGGAAGATAAATTAGGAACGTAAATAATCATCTTGCGTAAGCTGTGACTATAATCAAATATATTACCACAGAACACGAAAAGCCATGGAGATATCGTGTAAATTAAAGTGATCAAGAAATAAACTATAAACTAATTAGAACCATCAACTTTTTATACTGGAAGAGTTCATCTCTTATTACCTCTTTGCCTCCTGCTCTGTGTCCTGGAAAATCCACAACAATGAATCAAATATTTTATCTAGAAACAAAAATCAAGAACATTTTTTTTAATTAGTTAAGCTCATCAGCATCTCTGTTTACTTTCCTTATATTATCCGAACTGATGCTAGATTTGTTAATACAACATAATAGCAGTACATTTGGCTTGACCTCTCAAAACTATCGATGTTGTAGCCACCTAGTGCATCTCTGAAGCGCTCAACAAAGGGGAAATCTTTTGCTGGAAGATGATGTTCCATTTCCACTTGTTCCAACAGACGAATTATTAGGCGAAAACTAAAATTACAAATGAAGTGAGTAAAAGTAAAGGTTCAGACAGTCAGAAAATCACAATCAGCTCTTACTGCCACCACTATAAAGCTTGTAAAATTACCAAAACATAAGTTAAAACTGTAATTTTAAAGCCAGTGATGGTTTGGCAAGTAATAGCACTATGATGCCAATTTACGAAAACCAAGGACCAGACAAAGAACATCTCATGTGAGCTAATAAACACAAGGCTCCATGTTCACAGAAGAAAATAAATTTCAATCTATTGCTAGGTGCTTACATTGAGCTTGTAGCCAGGATAGCAAGAAAAAAATTCTCAACTTCGGAATAACAATTGACGATTCCTTTTCCAAGTAGATGAAAACACCATCTAATAATGTGCATGAAAAGGCAAGTTCAAATCTCTTGAGATATTTAAAGGGGTGCAACAGATGCTAATTACCTATACATGTATCAGTTATAGTTTGGCTAGCTATGGGCAGAGGTAACTAAGCAGCAAGAGTTATTATAGTACCTTCCTTAGCTAGGTAGTGTGCAGCCATGTTGGCTGATCATCGAGCCCACCTGATTTGGTTTCATATATAGATTGGAGTAGCATCTTGATCTCAACTGCTAAAGTAGACCCTTTCTTACATTCTATCTTTTATGTCAGATTGCTGCGAGGGTGGGCAGAGGTAACTAAGCAGCAAGAGTTATTATAGTACCTTCCTTAGCTAGGTAGTGTGCAGCCATGTTGGCTGATCATCGAGCCCACCTGATTTGGTTTCATATATAGATTGGTAGCATCTTGATCTCAACTGCTAAAGTCGACCCTTTCTTACATTCTATCTTTTATGGCAGATTGCTGCGAGGGTAAGTTGACCAAGTCAGAAAAAACGCTAATAATTCCTTGACCATGGCAATGAATAAACTATAATGGAAATACGGAAATCAGTTAGTAGAAAATTAGTTTTATGAGGAGCAAAACATTTGTGAGCGAAACTGAGTTGCAGTTTATAAAGTTGCAGAATTAGAGAAAGAAAATGCTTTGAAACCGACAGTTGTAATGAAGAAGTACTGAATATAAACTGCAACTGTGAGATCGTTCACTTTGCATAGGTTTTACTTGTGCGTGCGGAGAATAATTTCAATTCCAGTTTATGGTTCATGTATATTGAACACCTTCAGCCCAGCACCCCACAGGACTTGAGCGACCCACACATCAATCACCTAGTGTACTATCTTTAGAATCACAAGCATATCTGCATGTAAGTGCTTCTAGTATCCTAATACAATAGCCAGGAATGACAGCACCAAGTTCCCAACTGTCTTAACTGACAGACAACAATAGTTCCACTTCCACATGGAAGTTGAAGTTGACTGACCTAGTAATAGAATCAAACGATGTGCTCATAAGAATGATTTCTGTCAAGTCATGAGCAATTTTCTAAAGTGGATTTCAATGTTCACTTTGAACAGAAAAGCCATGAGCAATGGACGATGCCTGCACATGTATTGGTTAGGGGTCATCATGGATTGGAAGGAGGTCTACAACAGTACCTTGCTCTGAAGTGTATTTGCTAGGATTTGGATTTGGATAGGTCGTTACACGGGCAGTGGAGAGGTGGGTGAATACCTGCGCAGGGCCGAGCTGGGTAGCCAACATGGCGAGTGGAGTGGGACTAGAGCAGCAAGCCGTCCGGCATTCGTGTCCTCTCCTCCGACTTAACCTCTTCATGAAAGAAAGAAAGAAAGAAAGAAAATACCTTGGACCCAAAGAAGCTGAGTATGCACGGCAAGATGCATAGCAACCCTTGAGAAGATACGAAACCTCGCCCATTGCTTAATCTCCTGCCAACCAGATGTACAAACAGAGTATACGAAACCAGCATACACATACGCTCTTCATAGCATAAAAAAACAGAAGTACCAAACCATTCCAAGAAAATCTTGTAGTACAGTCTATCAGAACACAATATATACACGCATGTACACCATGACCGTCACTAAAAACAGACCACTCCGGCTGGCAAAGAAGTGGCAGCAAAGCTCCCGGCAGCACACTTGTCGTCATCAGGTTTCTCTTTCTATACTTGGCATGTAGACCTCAGAGTCATTCACTTATCCTCAAGATACGGTCTCTTGCGATCATCATATGCGCATCCAGAGTAGCTATTTTGTTGATAAGAGAGCCCCTGTCATCTAGGGTAGGACGCAAGAAGACATCTACCTCTGTCACGATATCTTTTTCTTCGTCGTCATTCACCAGAGTTTGGCTGAAAGACTGCAGTGCAGCGATGAGGGCAGAGGAAGCTTCTTCTGTGTCCATGGGATCATCATCTTCAGTTTCTGATTCATCCTGTGACAAAGAGGGATTTCAGTGCGAGCAAGAAATTAAAGTGTATGTATAGACAAAAAAAACTGTGCAAGGCTACAGATTCTGATGATACAACATCAATTTACTTAAGCTCTTACATGGGCAGTGAAGGTCAAGGTGAACCTAAGGAAATATCATAGTCAGCAAAAAAATGTTGAAAGAAGACGATCAAATTAAAATCATGTAACTAAATACATAGAAGAATCTTCTTATAAATAAATCAGGCAACCAATATTTTGTCCGATATTCAAAGAGCTATGTTTGAATGACTCTTCTATACTATACGATGCTCTATGCCAACAGATAAATGAGAGCCAAAAGAGTATTATTAAAATTGCATGCATGCCTTATATATACCAAGGGTCGTTCTTGATAAAATTTGTGGCTCATGCCTCATGACATTTAGAAGAAAAAATTGGATAATATGTAGGTGCTTGCACTTTGCAGAAGGTACAAACCTTACAGGTTCACTCAAGCAAATACCACAAATCATATAATCGGACAACAATGGTTCACAGAATTATAGAAAAGTTGAGAGAGAGAGAGAGAGAGAAGCATCAACAGGTTGGAGTTCAGAGAAGAACTGCAGCAACGGGTTTGAGAAGAGCTTCAGAAGAAGTGCAGCAGCAGCAGCGCTAGGAGAGATGGGACAGCCACAGGCAGCAAGGAGCAGAGAGGAGAGGCAGCAGCGGACAGAGAATCAACAGCAGAGAGATGGAGTTAGAGGAACAGCAGTAGGGACGTGGGGGAAGAGAGATGCAGCAGCAGAGCGTTGGGAGAATTCAGAGCAAGCAGGGGCATCAGAGAAGGAGAAGGAGCAGCAGCAGAGGCGTGGGGAGAGAAGTAGCAGCAGCAGGGTAGCTCGCGCAGGTGTCCAGGCACCGTCGGCTCCGTGTCTGGTCCGGCGCGTGCTGGTTGTGTGCCGCCTCAACAGGAGCTCGCCGCCCTACCTGCCGGCCGGTCACCGGATGCGCCACCGCCGGCGACCGCCTCCCTCACCCTGCGCCCCTTCTCCTTCTCCTTTCTTCCTCTCTTTCCTCTCTCCCTCGCGCCCTGTCTCTCTCTTTCTCTGGATGAGCAGGACACCGCCGCCATCGGAGCAAGCTACCGCACCAGCCGCCAGATCCATCGACGCCGCGCCCGGATCCGCCGGTCTTCCTCACGCCGTCCGCCGGCCGCCTGCCCGTTCCGGCGAACTCCAGTGCCGCCTGCCTGTTTCGACGGAGTCTGCCAGCTGATGAAGAGCGGTGGCGGCAGAGGAGGAGGAGATAGAGTTGGGGGAAGGTGCAGCGCTGGCGTCGAGTGTCGCCGGTGGTGGAAAGCCGTAGGGGTGGGGGCGGCGCACGGAGGAGGGGCGGTGGCCGGCAGTGGCGGCACGCGGTGGAGGGGCGGGGGCCGGCTGCGGTGGCGCGTGGCAGGGGACGGCGGCGCGCGACAGAGTGGAAGGGGGTGGCGACGCGCTGGAGGTGGAGACGGGGGAGGTAAGCTCGTCGTGCGTTTTTTTTTCTTTTCCCTAACCCGTACCGGTTCGGTTTGAAATATTAGGAGGACTGCGGGTTGAATACCAGAAAACATAAGGGCTTTTTTGCAAAAACGCCACGATGTACGACCAGAAGTTATCCGTGCTTTATTATTAGGTAGAGAGTAGAGATATACACTGGCCAAAAAAAAAACTAAAACAGGCCCACAAGTCGACAACCCACAGACAACCCAAAAGAAGACAACAAACAACAGCCCACCGGAAGGCACAACGGTCAGCCCACCAGCATTGGCCCATTTTCCGGGTTTAAAATCAATTCTGTTAGCACCAGTCCAGCTGGCCAGACCGTGACCAAGGAACCGTGTGAGACAGAGGAGGTCACTGACAAGGAGGTCCCACCTATCCGACGCGTCCGCACCAAGTCGCGTCGCTACCGTGAAGAGGATTGGGTCTTGCGTTAGCTATATATAAGCTGCTGTGCCACCTGCGTGTGGATTTTGGCTGATTGGTAAACGGCTGAGGCCGTCAGCTTGTAACACCGTTGTACTCCGAATCTCGTCTAGCTACCACAATACAGTACTAGCCATGGTTTCCATTTGCAATCCCTAGCTTGGTGTTAACAATTGGTACTCAGAGCCCAAAATTCCCCACCCACGCCGCGCTGGAGCATCACCAAGACACGAGATTGGCGGCGGCGGCGGCGCGCCAGCGTCAAGAGCTGATGGATCATCTCAGTCCGGAGGGCAAGGCCATCCACCAGAAGGAGCTCGACGCGCTCATCGCAGCGGCGGTGGGGAGCGCGGTCGATGCGGCGGTCTTGCGTTCGGTGGGGGTGGCGGTTGACAAGGCGGTGGAGGCGGCGATGGCGACGGTCGTCAACGACCTCCAGGCATACACCGATGGTGCGGAGGCTGACCTCCTCAAGCAAATTCAGGAGCTCCGCACAGCCAAGAGCAATACCTACCGCGTCGGCGAGGGGGATGGATTCGATCGCTCGCCGCGGGATGCGGCAGATCCAGGACAACCAGGGCTGCGCTCGTCCACTGCAGCGCGCGGCGCGGGAGTGAGCCACCTTGCTCCGTACCTTCCTCCACCAGCACGAGGTCCCGCTGATCTACCGCGCCCAACTTCCTCCTTCTCCAGTTTGCTGAATCGCGAGAGGCGACACAGTTCGTCGTCATCATCAAGCCACGGGAAGCCACTGTCAGTTGATTTTCCGCGATTTGATGGCGAGAACCCCAAGTTGTGGCAGACTCGGTGTGTGGATTACTTTGAGATGTTCAATACAGACCCAGATTTGTGGATTGCCGTGGCGTCAATGCAGTTTGAAGGGCCAGCAGCGCGATGGTTATCGTCAGTACATCACAAGTTTGTTCGTTCTTCCTGGGATGATTTCTGTGCCGCAGTTCTGACTCGGTTTGGCCGTAACCAACACCAATCACTCGTACGCAAACTGTATCGACTCCGTCAGACAGGTTCAGTGGAGGAATATGTCAATCAATTCTCTGAAATTATGGACCAGTTAACAGCATATGAACCCAACCCAGACATGTTGCACTACACCACTCGATTTGTGGATGGTTTGAAACCCAGTGTCAGGTTGATAGTTGCAGTACAGCGCCCAGCTGATTTGGATGAGGCCTATTCGATTGCTGCAGTACAGGAAGAAATTGGGGAATCTGAAGCAGAAATTGCTGTTTCGAGCAGGCACTCTTCTGTATATCTTCCTCACCGCAGTGACAGACAGTCAACAGTTAAGCAATCGGATGAACCTAAAGCTCCTGAGAAAGCAAAAACCTCTAGTGTTGATGATAAACTGGCAACTCTCAAGGCTTACCGTCATGCCAAGGGGCTGTGTTTTGTGTGTGGAGAACATTGGGGAAGAGACCACAAATGTAATAGCACGGTGCAACTTCACATTGTTCAAGAGATGCTCGAGTTTTGTGCTATGGAGGTGACTGAATCGGATGATAGTGAGGAAGATTTAATGGTGCTGTCAGCTGAAACTCAGTCTGATCAGACTCATCCTTCTGCTATTAAGTTGAATTGTGAATTGGCTGCTTTCCAGGTGGCATTTTTGATCGATTCTGGAAGCTCTCATTCCTTTTTGAGCTCTAGATTAGCTCAACACTTACCTGGTTTGCAACATCTTCCCAAGCAACAGAAGGTCCGGATTGCAGGAGGAGGCCAACTAATATGTACTCACATGATTCCTAAGTGCCAGTGGTCTGTAGCAGGGCACCAATTCCTCACTAATTTCAAGGTTTTACCTCTCAAACACTATGATGGGATTATTGGAATGGATTGGTTAGCTGCCAGGGGTACCATGCAAGTGAATTGGGACCAAAAGTGGTTGTCCTTTGATCACAAGGGGAAACACATCTGTTTGCAAGGGCAGCCACCAGCAGAATTTACCTGTACTGTGGTAGAAATTCATCTGGTACAGGAAGGTGAGGATGAAATGTTGCCATCTGAAATAACTGCAATCTTAGAACAGTTTGGCCAAGTGTTTTCTGAACCCACAGAGCTACCACCCAGGAGGTCTTGTGATCATAAAATTCCTCTTATGGAAGGGGCCAGGCCTGTGAATGTCAGAGCGTATCGGCATTCTCCAGAATTGAAATCTGAAATTGAGAAACAAATTCAAGAAATGCTACGAGCGGGCATTATTTCTCCTAGCACTAGTGCTTTTGCTTCTCCAATCATCATGCTCAAGAAGAAAGATCAAACGTGGCGTCTCTGTGTAGATTATCGTCATCTCAACTTGATCACGCTAAAGAGAAAATATCCACTGCCTGTGATCGATGAATTGCTCGATGAGCTGTCCGGTGCTTCGTGGTTCTCTAAATTGGATCTTCGCGCCGGTTATCATCAAATCAGGTTGGCCCCAGGAGAAGAATACAAGACAGCCTTCCATACACACAATGGCCACTACGAGTTCAACGTCCTGGCATTTGGATTGACTGACGGTCCCCCAACATTTCAGTCTGCTATGAACACCACTTTGTCACCGATGCTTCGTGTCTGTGCGGTGGTATTTTTCGATGATATCTTGATTTTTAGCCATACTTATGAAGACCACATCAATCATCTGCGTCAGGTGTTGGGGCTGCTCCAAAAGGACCATTGGAAGGTAAAGTTATCTAAGTGTTATTTCGCGCAAAGGAGCATTTCTTATCTAGGGTTCGTGATTTCAGCGCAAGGGGTTCAGACAGATCCTGCTAAAGTGGCTGCTGTTCAGAATTGGCCACAGCCAACTAATTTGAAGGAGTTGAGAGGGTTCTTGGGACTGTCTGGCTATTATCGCAAGTTTGTCAGGCATTATGGTATGATCAGCCAACCTTTGACCAATTTGCTTCGCAAAGATGTTCTGTTTGTGTGGTCACCTGAGACAAATCAAGCATTTGAGCTGTTGAAAACTGCCTTGGTCTATGCTCCTGTTTTATCCTTACCAGATTTTTCGAAGCAATTTGTGATAGAGACGGACGCGTGTGACTCCGGTGTTGGCGCCGTGTTGATGCAGCAAGGCCACCCTATTGCTTATGTGAGCAAGGGTTTAGGCCCCAGAAACCGTGGCTTGTCGACTTATGAAAAAGAGTATATGGCCATTCTTCTCTCAGTGGAGCAGTGGTGTATGTACCTTCAACATGCTGAATTTCTGATTTTGACTGATCACAACAGTTTAGCACATTTGGAAGATCAGCGTTTGCATACCACATGGCAGCAATTTTTTTTTACTAAGCTTTTGGGCTTACAGTTTAAGATTAAGTACAAAAAAGGCTCTGATAATCGTGCTGGAGATGCACTCTCACGCAGGCCACACAGTGATGATGACGAATTGCAAGTTGTTACACAATTCCAACCTGTGTGGATGCAAGAAATTCTGGATGCTTATGAGGAAGATAGCCAAGCCAAGACTCTGCTGACTCGGTTGGCCATTGCTAAGGAGCAGGATGATCTATTTTCCTTGCGTGATGGTCTGATTCGCTATAAAGGGCGTCTTTGGTTACCGGCAGCATCTGAGCTTCACTTCAAGTTGATTGAGGCGTTTCACTCCAGCCCCGTCGGGGGACATTTAGGTATGCCAGTCACGCTGCGTAAACTGAAGCAATTGTTCTACTGGAAAGGAATGCGAGCTCAGGTGAAACAGTTTGTGCAAGAATGTATGATCTGTCAACGTGCAAAACCTGATCGAGCACGGTATCCAGGACTGTTAGAACCGCTGCCAGTTCCCAAACAATTTTGGCAGATGTTGACTATGGATTTCGTGGAAGGGCTGCCCAAGTCAGGACGTTTCAATTGTGTGCTAGTGGTGGTGGATAAGTTGTCGCGCTATGCTCACTTCATTGGATTGCAACATCCGTTCACAGTGACTACAGTGGCTACTGTCTTCATGGACAATGTGCACAAACTTCACGGGATGCCAGAATCCATCGTTACTGATCGTGATCGCATATTCACTAGCAAATTTTGGCGTGAAATGGCAGCTCGCACTGGGGTGAAGCTTCGTATGAGCTCTGCAAACCATCCTCAAACAGATGGGCAGTCCGAGCGTGTCAATCAGTGCTTGGAAGCATACCTTCGCTGTTTTTCACATGCTTGCCCAGTCCGATGGGCACAGTGGTTATCTCTGGCAGAATATTGGTATAATACCAGTGCTCACTCGGCTTTGGATGGTAAAACTCCGTTTGAAGTGTTGTATGGACATCCTCCACGGCATTTTGGTATCTCTCTGACCGATTCTTGTGAAGTTTCTGATCTAGATTCGTGGCTTCAAGATCGTGCTTTGGTACTTCGCTTACTGCAACAGCATCTGGAATGTGTGTGAGCTCGGATGAAAGCCCAAGCTGACAAGCATAGATCAGAGCGTCAATTTCAGGTTGGGGATTTTGTGTTCCTGAAACTTCAACCTTACACCCAATCTTCTGTCGCCCCGCGTGCACACCATAAACTCCTGTTCAAGTTTTATGGGCCGTTTGAGGTGTTGGAGCGAGTGGGAGCAACAGCATATCGCCTCAAGTTGCCGGTGCACAGTCGCATACACCCTGTCATTCATGTGTCTCAGCTGAAGCAAGCACTCGGGCCGCATTGCCAAGTACAGCCCTTCTTACCGCCGTCAGATGCACAATTTGCTGTTCCTGTACGTGTTTTGCAGCGTCGCCTGCGTCAGCGAGGATCTTCAGTCGTGCCGCAAGGTTTGATACATTGGTCCGATCAACCGGAGACTCTGGCTACATGGGAGGATCTCGAAGAACTTCGTCAGCGTTTCCCGCGTGCTCCAGCTTGGGGACAAGCTGGTGATCGAGAAGAGGGGAATGTTAGCACCAGTCCAGCTGGCCAGACCGTGACCAAGGAACCGTGTGAGACAGAGGAGGTCCCACCTATCCGACGCGTCCGCACCAAGTCGCGTCGCTACCGTGAAGAGGATTGGGTCTTGCGTTAGCTATATAAGCTGCTGTGCCACCTGCGTGTGGATTTTGGCTGATTGGTAAACGGCTGAGGCCGTCAGCTTGTAACACCGTTGTACTCCGAATCTCGTCTAGCTACCACAATACAGTACTAGCCATGGTTTCCATTTGCAATCCCTAGCTTGGTGTTAACAAATTCTGTGTCGGCCTAAAACAAAAACGACCTGGGACAACAAACAGCGATGTCATCTATACGTCAGCTGAATGAGACCAAATTAAATCTCATCTAAATGAGTTCTAGGCACACCAAAAAAAAAAAATATATACCAGTGTATCACGCACGTCACGCAGGGTACTCTCCACAAGTCTCGGGAAAAAGAGTTGTACCACGATAGCTCATGGAAAAGAATACGGGAAGGACCAAATCTCAGGAAAAGGTCAACATAATTCCAATCGAGACCCAATCAGCGGTTGCAAAGAAACGCACGATCGCACGTCTATCGCTCGGCAAGCACACCGCGCGCCGGCCCTAGTGAGGATCGATGGAGACGCTGCCGGACGACGTGGTCGTGGAGATCCTGGTGCGCGTGACGGATGTCGCAGCCCTATTCCGCTGCGCCGCGACGTGCAAGCGATGCCGCCTCCTCATCGCCGAGCAGTCTTTCCTCCGCCGCCGCTGGCCGGAGGGCGTGAGCCACCCGTCCTCCCTGCTCGGCTTCTTCACGGTGCAACAACCCCGTGAAGAACCAACAGGTGGGAGCTCTACCACGCCCATGCCGCCCTTCACCCCGGTGCCATGGTGCCCCGTCAGAGAACGCTACCGCTTCCTCGCCGGCCCTTGGCCTCCTGGCAGCCAGGCAGCGCTGCTCACCTCGCGCCGTGGCCTTATCGTTGTGCGCTTCGTCCCACTCAAGGAACCCAGCAATGAGCACGAGAAGACCATGATCCTAGCTAGCATTGTACGATCCAATCACGGGAAAAAGCCGCCAGCTGCCTGCGTTGATGAGCAATAGACCTTTCCGAATAGAAGGATGTGCCCTTCTAACCCGTGCGGATTGTTGCCCGGACAAAACGCGAGGGGTGGCGTCGTCAGTCCGCTCGTCCTTCTTCAAAGTGCTAATCATCGGCGCCGATCGAGATGAGCCACGGCACAATCTCCATGTGTTCACTTCCACGGAATCGAGCTCGCCTCGCCCGACCCGCTCCCGTGAGCGGGGAGGCGAAACCCTACATCGGCCGCCGCCAGCCCCCACCCCTCCTCGATCCCCTCCCCCCGCCGCCGCCGGAGTGTGCCGCCGGGCAAAGCCCGGCCGGCGTCGGTGGCGGCGGGCCCTTTTCATCCTTCGCGCGGGGAGGGCTGGCGCGGGACGGCCCCCCTCGGGTGTTTGTGCAGCGCTGGGCAGGGCGCGGCGGCGCGGCGACGGCGGCCCCCCGGCGACAGCGGCGGCTGGTGGAGGCGCGTGGTGGGCTGCTGGGAGGTCGGCGGGGCGTGCCTGCGTTGTGGGCTGCGTCGGGGCGGTGGCTGCCCGATCCAGATCTGGCGGGCTGCTCCTCCGGCTGGTTGCACGCGGGCGGCGCGGGCCTAGGCGGCGAGGTACACCTGTCCCCGGCGGCCCTTGGGTGCTGGTGGTGGTTGGAGTGGGGGCGCGCCTCGGTGGGCTGGCCAGCGGCGTCGGCGGCTGGGCTGGCCTCGTCCAAGGTGCGGGTGGTGCGGGTCGGTGCGGGCGGCGGCGCAAGCTGGGTGTCGTCCCCGTGCCGGTGGCGCAGGGTGGCGGAAGCAAGCCTCCTTCCCCTAGCTCTAGGCCGGCGGCATGGCGGCGAGCCGGGGCTCGTGCTCGGGCGGATCTTGGTGGGGCCCGGGGCGAGTCGGAGTTCGCGCTCCGGGTTGGTGTGCTTGGGCTCGATCCGGGTGGTGCCCGTGGGCGTGGGGGTCCCTCTCCTTGCGGGTACAGTGTGAGTTGGTGGTGGTCGGGGATCTGCTACACTGTCGGGCAGATCGGTGCTAAGCGCCATGAACATGGCGTCGTGCGAGCACGCTCAGCGACGGCCATCGGGAGTCATGGGGTAGTGTCTTCTCCGGTCCACCGGGACTGGCTAGAGACGCAGGCGTGGGTGCCTCCTACCGTGGAGGCGTCGACCCATACTCCGTGGCTGATGCCGGGCTAGGAGTGAAAGGAGATCGCTTTTACTCTTCCTACCATGGTGGATGCATCGTGACGTGGACGGTTAGTGGAGCCTTGGACATGGATGCCGGGGTGGCGGCCCCGGATGGCGGTCCGCATGGTTGGCTCTCCGGCGGGCGCCATGACGGCGGTGATGGCATTCTCTCTTGGTCGTGTTGGCGGCGAGAGGTGGTGCAGCGGGTGGCCCGGGCGCGCTCTTGTCTCTGACGAGGGTGGTGCCCCGATCCGGATCTGGAGTTCTGGGCTTGCCACTTCTGCCCTGGAGACCTCGTTTAGGGACACGGTGGAGTTGCCGAGCGAAAGCTCCGCGCTTTGTCGCCGACGACGGCGACGCTCGCGGGCGCCGTTATCTTCCTGAAGACGTCGTCGTGGTGCTCCTTTCCGTGTCCGGGTTCCGGGTGAAAACCTATGTCTATCGGGACTCGGCAACGGCGACGCCTAGCGCCGTTTTCCCTCCTGGGGGCGTTGTCGTGGAACTTAGGTGCTATAGGGCTTGGGGTGGTGTTGTTCTCAGTTCTTCTTGTTCTCTATTTCGGTTGCGTAGCCGTGTGCGTGTTGCGTGATCAGGTTAGCCTGGGATCGGCATTGTTTGAGGGCTACCCCATCCCTTGTATCGTTCGGCCGTGTACTCTGTGTGGTTGATGCTTTATTTATAAAGCGGGGCGAAAGCCTGTTTCGAGGAGGAATCGAGCTCGAGCTGGAGCTCGCCTAGGGAGTGCTTTGACCCTTTGGAGCACGGCATGCGTGTAGTGTCTCAGCAGACCAGCGGCGTCGTGTGCCAAGGCATTGCACACTGCTCCTCAGGGATACGTCGAACTCGTACGCCCTCAGTGTGTGCGCTACGACCACAGAGATGTCCTTAACAAGGCTCCCAATCACGTCGGACCAATCATGGCCACTGCTTGGAGTCACCAATGACGAGACGCCATCGCTGCTTCGCTTGGATGGGAAATGCACCATGCTGGAGATCTGGACACGCCGGAGTGACAACATGAGTGGAGACAACAACACAGGCCGCTGGCATCGCACCAAGATGATCGAGTTACAACAGCCCGAGGGGGGCAAGATCTGCCAGGCGCAGTGCGTGTGCGTGGGTGAGACGAGCGGCAAACTGCTCGTCAAGGACAATCAAGAAGACCTGTACATTGTAGATCTCCAAACCGGGGCGATGGAGGCGGTCACGAACTGGTTTTGCGGCATTGTCTTGAACGCTATCCCTTTTGAGATGGATTGGCCAGCCTTCTTCACGCGTCGCTTGGCCAACAATAGGATCAAGCGGACTAATTAAACCGGGAGGAGTTCTATCAAAAATTGCTGACCCTTTTTGGGATCAATAGTTGTCACTTGTCATTGGGTCAATTTCTATGAGTTGGGCCTAGTAAGATCTACATGAATATAAGCTCTGCGTGCAAGATTAGATGAACTTGCAAGTCAATTAAGTACCTACACATTGGATACGGCATTGATCATGGTGCAGCGTCAAGGCAAGGAACAAATGTTGCAAGGCGTGCCCTGGTTCATCAGATCAAGAGCATAAAACTGCCATGTGCAGATTAATTTTTACTTGTGGTGCAGAGTGTTGTCTCTGTGTTTTATTGACAGTTTTAACTTTCAACCTTCAGACTTGGTGAGCTAAACCTTTTGATATTCTGTTGAGCAAATAGTAATGAGTGCTGAATTGTGGTTTGCATCATGGGAAGCTTCATTATCTAAGAAGGAAAATCTGCAGCTAATTGTGAACGTAATTGACATTTCATTTGCACCTGTAGCATTATCTCCTGGATTGTTCTTTACATTCTTCATTATAAGTAGAGATCAAGATAGAACTTGTGGTATTTGACCTGGACGCACGAACGCGCCGAGCAAGCATTCTAATTCTAAAATTAGATCTTTTATGGAATTTATGTATGCAATTATCACATTTGATAGATCTGATTGTGATTGTTGGGTTCACGTCCTCCTATACTTCCGCCATATCCTCATGGTTGCAGACTTGCGGCCATCTCTTCATCGTCTTTCTGGAGAGGTGAATTACCGTCTCCGGTCCGAAGCGGGATAGAGTGACAGACTGTAATGCTTAGGCCACTGTGCACAAGGACTCGAGTGTCTTGTATGTATCTAGTCGTATCTTTTTCCCGTAGAACCTACGTGCCCAATATTTTTCAGGCATCGATGAAGAAGATTACTCTGGCTGGGGTCAGGCAACTTGTAGGTAGATACACAGGGTGTAGCAGTTTTACTTTTACGTCAGAAGGGCTGTGCCAGCAAAGGTCCAACATACATGATTCCAGTTCTTGATAGTGACATTAACATTACCATCGCTTTGTTGAATTGCTCGTGTATGTTGGACCTTTCTGTGGAGATCAATGCTGGAAACTGAAGAGGCTACTGAAAGGCATCGTATAAATCTCTAAAGAAAAGGCAATATATGTGGTAAGAGTAACTCTTTCTTTTGAAAGATTCTCACAATCGGTAAAAGTAACTCTTTTCTTTTAAAAGATTCTCATCCTGTGCTGTTGCTGACTAAATCATCTTGCACATTGAAGAAAAATTGAAACCGAGTTTTAGCCATGTTTTACATAGTTTGTTCCCGCAACCTTCCTTAGCTAAATTGTGGACGACATTGTTAGCCGTACATCGTACCCATCTAACCCTATGAGCTTCTCGCGAGCGGAGAAGACTCTTCACTTCCTGGATTGTTCTTTACCGGCGTGTATTGGTGTATGCAATTATCATATTTGCAACTGTAGCACTATCTCCTGGATTGTTCTCTACCGCTTCCTCACCGGCCCTTGGCCTCGTGGCAGCAAGGCAGCGTTGTTCACCTCGCGTTGTGGCCTTCTTGTTCTGCGCTTCGTCCCACTCGAGGAACCCAGCAATGGGCACATGAAGACCATGATCCTGGCATTATACGATCCAATTGCCGGCAAAATCTGACGGCTGCCTGGGTTGAAGAGCACTAGACATTTCCGAATAGAAGGATATGCCTTTCTAACCGGTGCGGATTGTTGCCCGGCCATAAGGCGAGGGGCGGCATCATCGGTCCGCTCGTCCTTCTTCAAAGTGCTAATCATCGTTGCCGATCGAGATGAGCCACGGCACAATCTCCACGTTTTCACTTCCACCGAGTCGGGCTCGAGCTGGAGCACGCCTAGGGAGTGCTTGGACTCTTTGGAGCACGACACGCATCTAGTGTCTCAGAAGACCAGCGTTGTCGTGTGCCAAGGCATTGCACATTGGCTCCTCAGTAATACGTCGAACTTGCACGCACTCAACGTGTGTGCTCAGACCACAGAAATGTCGTTAGCAAGGCTCCCAGTCGAACCGGACAAAACTCGACCACTGCTTGGAGTCACCGAAGACGGGACTCCATCGTTACTTCGCTTGGATAGGAAATGCACCATGCTAGAGATCTGGACACGCCAGAGTTACAACATGAGTGGAGACAGCAACACAGGACGCTGGCATCGCACCAAGATGATCAAGTTACAACCACCCGAGTGGGGCAAGATTGACCAGACGCAGTGCGTGTGTGTGGGTGAAAAGAGCGGCATACTGCTCATCAAGGACAATCAAGAAGACATGTACATCGTAGATCTCCAAACAGGGGCAATGGAGGCGGTCACGAGCTTGTTTCGTGGCATTGTCTTGATGGCTATCCCTTTTGAGATGGTTTGGCTAGCCTTCTTCACACGTCTCTTGGCGAACACTAAGATCAAACGGACCAAACCGGGTGGAGTTCTATAAAAAATTACTGACCCTTTTTGGGCATTAAAGTTGTGTCACTTATCATTGGGTCAATTATGATAAATTGGGCATGGTAAGATCTATAGGAATCTAAGTTCTGCATGAAAGACTTGATGAACGTACAAATCAATTGAGTACCTCCCAATTGGCTATGGAATTGATCGTGGTACTGCGTCAAGGCAAGGAACAAATGGTGCAAGGATTGCCCTGCTAAATCAGATCAATACACTACCGGAATAAGGACAGTTGCCGACGGCCTTTTGCCGTCGGCATAGCTCGAATACCGTCGGCTTAGGGCTATGCCGACGGCTGCCGTCGGCGTAGCGCCGTCGGCGTAGATATCGACGGCGTAGTCCTGTCAGACCGTCGGCATAGCCGCCTATGCCGACGGCTTTTGGGCGGCCGTCGGCATAGATGTGCCGTCGGCAAAAAAACGGCGAGACGGCATCCGACGGCGCCGTCTAGAAGCCAAGCCAGTCAGCAGCTGCCACGTGGCAGGTCGAAGCCGACGGCCTTCAACCTATGCCGACGGCCACACCGTCGGCTTAGACCTGCCACATGGCAGCTGCTGACTGGCGCAGGGCCCACATGTACGCCGACGGCCTGGCCGTCGGCATATGTCCACACCTATACCGACGGCGTAGCCGTCGGCATACATCTGCCACATGGCTGCTTCTGGTTGCTCCTGGCAGGTAGCTATGCCGACGGCCTGGCCGTCGGCATTGATTCCATTTATACCGACGGCCATGCCGTCGGCATAGCTACCTGCCAGGAGCACCCAGGAGCTGCCACGTGGCATCTAGGCCGACTGCTAAGCCGTCGGTATATGTTTAAATATATGCCGACGGCCAGCCGTCGGCGTAGGCGCCACGTGGCAGCTCCTGGCATAGTTTTGGTCAGGTTTTTATTATATATTTTCTGTTTTATTCTTCGATTCAAATTGAGAGCAAAGCATATATATATATCATCATATACTGGATAACATCAGCATCATATAGTAGACAACATCATCATCATCATCATCATCATATAGATATGAAAGACCATCATAAAGAACACTAGCACATAAAGAGCATCATCGTCGTCGAATGTCATCAAACATCATCATCGGAGAAACTTCATGAACATAATTATGAAACATCATCTAAAGAACACTAGGAAGAAGTATGAAACATGAAAAGCTAAAAAACATGGAAATCATCATCATCTAGAGAAGATCATCGCCGCCAAGACCGTCACCACCACCGCCACCACCACCACCACCGCCAAGACCGGCACCACCTCGCCAGACCGGAGTGAGTGGGCTCCGTGAAGCAGGAGTGGAACCACCAAGACCACCACCACCAACGGATGATCCACCGGTTCCCTACATATTTGAAAAGAGATTGTAAGGGTAAATATGATAGTGTCAAATCAACTATAACTAGTGGTTGAATAGTTTGGCAATGTACTTGTTAGGACCGAGAGTATATCGACCAGAGGGGGGTGAATTGGAGATTCAAAAAATTCTTGCGAATGTTCTGAACTGATCCCAAACACAGCAGCGGAAATAAGGTTCGGTAGCAAGGTACTTAATCAAGCACGCTGTAGAGGAACATATCTATCGATGTAGGAAGCAATAATAGTTCGAGCGAGGAATATCACAGTTTTGACAATTATGATGGTAATGCACTATACGAACAGATGCAGTAGCATGAGGGGAAACTAGGTATGAACTGCGAGGGAAATGCAAGGGAAGTAGTGATGAGGTGAATGGATACGGCACTGAATGAAATCACGCTAACATGCACAAGTGCGATGAGATATTCATTAGACAGAAACGACAGAAATGAATGATGAGGATGCGAATGAAAAGCAACGAACTATGATAGATCAGATCAATACTATCGACATAGAGCACGAAAGTAAACTGCTGAAGATGATGCAGTAAAGTAGAGTGAACCAGTGGTGCTCGATGATGACAGATGAATTTGGTAGACCAGTTCATAGATAAACTCTCTTCGCCCTATTCTCCTTCAACTCGGAGCTGATCAGACTCCAGTTGATTTCACTCGTGGTAGATACTTGTCGGCGATCTCCAAACCTTCGACAGACTTCTTCGCAAACCACAATGACTCTTGGTTGCTGAAGATCTTGCTCGGTGAAGACAATTACTCTTCGACACTCGAGCCGATGCCTATCTGTCTAGAGAGTGCGCAGCTCTCAAGAGTAATAGGTACCAGAACTCTAACTCAGAACTACTGTGATGCTGAACCACTGTCTAAGTTTTGGTTCTTGGATTTCTCTTAGTGGATCTTGAACTCAAATCACTCGGAGAGGGGATGCTCAATCAATATTCTCAGAAATCTTAACCGGAGCAGCCAACGGGCAACGTTGGATCGGGGTGGCTATTTATAGCTGCAGCCTTCCCTGAAGGGAAAAGACCAAATTGGACATGTGGGGCAGTCAATAGCCGAACGACACGAGTCCAACGGTCGGATTTTGAGCACAACGGTAACATTCCTTGTGGAGCAAGTAATGCTAACTCCTCAGTTCGAAAGATATCTCCCGCAGCACCGAAGAACAACGTCTTCTGCTGGCAGGTAATCATTCGAAGCATAACGAGATTTCTCTCAGTCTTGCATAGGTTTGGGCTAAGCATCACAGCGGATCTAAGCTTTGAGAACCTATACCCCTCTTAATAGTATGGAGGTCGTATGACTCAAATAAGACAAAGAAGAACAACAAAACAAATGCTACGTCTTCGCTTCGTCTTCAACCTTCTCGACTGCAATCATTCTTCTTCGGACACACCGAATAAAAATTGCTTTGCGTCAGCAATAAATTTCGAGGGGTTAACTCCTTCACATCAATCTTCTCATCTACATGACTCCAATGGATGTAGCTCATTCTTCTCAGCTGCACAGATATTCTTCGGTGAAGTTCCTCGAACTTGACACCGGAGACAGCATTCTCTTCGGAACTACATGGACTATTTCTCTCTGTGTGCACTAGCAAACAAATCAGTCCATGCCTGTTTCTGTCAACAATCTCCAAAACACAGGAGGGCAAACATTGCACCAACAATCTCCCCCTTTTTGGACGATTGTTGACAAAACAGAACACATCGAAAGATAGATTATAGAATGGAATGCGAAGGATAATGAAAGACGAGAGATAATTACGAAGATAAAACACGCTCCCCCTGAAGGTATGCATCATTCTGACTTAAGAGTATGCATAGGAGATAACACGGAAGGTAGCGAGGTGAATCTTCGCATGAGTGACATTGACAGATGATCTCATTCGTAGTCTTATCCAATGCACTCGACGGTGTCTGAGGTATTTCCTGCCACACACAACCTTCAAAATAGATTTGTTAGATAGTGAGGATATTTTGAAATGAGTTGTGGCAATGAATAAGCCATGAAGATTTTCTCAGAACACAATTTGAGTCCACACGAGATATAGGTTCCCTGCAAGTTAGATATTCGAAGAAAATCAGAGCAAGGGAATCACAAGTGTTTTGCTCGGAGTAGATATGCTTCAGACGAGGTTTTTCCTGCAACAAGGATGATACGATAGAAATATGCGAGGAAAAACAGCTTATGAGACAGATAGAAAGCATTCTCTTTTGAATCATGAGTAAATTTGCTCTGAAGCAACCTTTCTTCTCCCGCATCGTTAGATATCGAAAGATAATCATAGTAGCATATCTAAGTGGAAGATACATAATGTTTCAAGGAGTGAGATATCTCTTTTAGAGAAGTATGATTTCCAATCCTCCTTGAAATGCTTTCACTTTACCCTGCACGATAGATAAGTATCGAGGATAATTATCGCAAGGAAGTAAGCATTCAATAGCACCTGCAAACAGATAACTGGAAGCAAATAGCATTGCAGGGGGGGTTATTAACGGTACATGACGACGCAGTATTCCAACACCACAGGTGGTGAGATTAAGTTCTACGAACAAAAGCAAATAGTTCAACGACGGAAACCAGATTGTTCGACGGAAAAGCAAATGGCGAATGGAAACACCCTGCAAATATCCCGCTTATCTATCTCTCGATGTTCTTCTCCCCCTTTTTGTCAACAAGTGTCAAAAAGGAAAGAGAATGCATGCGAGGAACTACTCGTCCGAAGAATCCCCAGAACTCGAACTGTTCGGCGAATCAGAGCGAGCGATGGTTGAGGCCGAAGCAGGAGTTGGAGTCGTAGCATGGGCTTCGGGAGCAGCTTCGGGAGCAGCAGCGCGAGGTGCATCTGGCTTGAATATCAATGTGCCTGCTGTGTCTTCAAGTTCATCATCGGGTTCAACAAATAGTAGGTCGGTGGAGGCAGAACGCTGAGGAAGCACTAGGGTTTGCCTTCGCATGCGAGGAACTTCAAACAGCTCCAGATGATCATAATCTTTCTCGATACCCTTGGCAGATAGTTGTGTGCGAGAATAATGCTTGCGCAGAAGGGTCCAGGAGTGCTTCTTTTGTTCCTTCTCATATAGAAGTGCTTGGCGAGCATAATTGTGAAGTAGATTGATCTCAGCCATCATTTCCAACTTCTCTTTGCGGTCGAGCTTGATGTGACTTTCCAGGGCTTGCTGAGTGCGAAGACAAATCTCATACAGTGAGGGATTTTCTTCACGAGGGATTTCAACTGTTGCCTTCTTGACCTTCGGAGCTTTAGTAGAGGCAGAGGCAGTAGCATCAATAGGTGTCTTTCCTTTGCCGATGTCCTTCACGATCTGGAGAGTGCCCCGGACTAGTGGAATGAAAACTTTCGGGACATGTGGGCAGAAAAACTTTTTCTCAGTAAGCTGCTCAATAGCAAACATGACCCAAGGTGCATATGGCTTCAAAGCCTGAGGGGTATCAGCTGCATAGGCCAAGTTGCGAATGAAAAGATCCAGAATGTTAAACCGAATGCCATGAGCTGTTGCTTGAAGAGCATTTGCCACGATGCCATGAATGGTTTCTGGCCTGTTTGTTGGTGTGAGGGAGTTGCAGAGGATATAGAATAGCACTTTGTTCTCATAGGCCATATTCTTAGGATTTGCCTCGGTACGTTCATCACCAACAAGTTTGGGATCCATCAGCATATGAAGTTCGGCTTCGGAAACATCCCAGTAGTGCAGTCTGTGTTCCCGAGTGGCATCAAATTCACACAGAGGAAGATTCAACAGTGCTAAGCACTGGTCAGCCGAACATTTGATCTTTTCTTCTTCGGTCATCCATTCGAGGATCCAAGTACTGCTATTAGCAAGGTCCCCTGAGATATAAAGAGTGGCATAGAACTGAAGGATTACTTCACGATTCCAGCCATGATTGAAACGAAGGAAACTCTTCAGGAACACTTGTTCAATCTGCTCGATGGTGTGATGGAAGCAAGGTAAACTTTCGAGCTCGGCGAAATCCAGAATCTTGTGCTTGAAGATGCGATTCTTGCCGTACAAAATGCGAGCATAGTACACGGCCTGTTCCTTTGTCCAGAATCTTGATGACAAGGAAGTTCTTTCTCCATCATATGGGCTGGTCCCAAAGAATGCAAGTTTTGAATGATGAAACTGCTCTTTGAAAGCTGGACCATTCTGGCCATCATCGACAGGAAACAAAGGATAGGTTTCCAATGGGTTTCTCAGTGGTTCTTCATCGGCCATAAATCGGGTCCGAATGTCATCAGGAGCAGGCACTCCTTCCTCAATAGGCTTGAGAGAAGCACGTGGCATACTTGATTTTTCTTGTGCAGATTGCTTCGAAGAACTTGACTGACTACCGTTTTTGCACGCTGGAACTCCTTCAGCAGCTTTCTGGCTTTCGGGCACAAGGGCCTTTTCTTTCTTAGCACTTTCTTCGGCTGGAGGCACAACGACCTCTTTCTCAGACGCTTGAGTCACAACTGGTGGTACAGTTACTTCTCGAGCCACCGGCTCATCAGATTTCTTTTCTTCCTCTACCGTCTTTGGTGCACTGGTAAGAGGAGCAGAATCAACATTCATCTGAGTAGGGGTACCAGATGATGTGACCGGGGTTGTTTTCTCTCGGGAAGCATTTAGCTCCCCCTCAATCTTGTCATTCTCCTCCTTATTTAGTTTGGAGGGCTCTGCTTGCGATGTTCTCGGCGGCAATGAATCTGCCTTCTCAACTTCAATTTCTTCATCAGTCTCATCTACTGGGGCTCGCTGCTTAAGCGAAGCATTTTCTTCATCAGCCTTTCCAAGGAAAATATCAACAACATCAGGTTGTTCTTGGACTACCGGAGCTGGGATAACAACCTCCACAGTGCTAGCTTGCTGCATAGGTTCATCTTCGCGAGGTGGAGATGGTGGAACCTGCTACAAGGGTGCACTGGAGTCCAGAGGAATAGGATCAGCAGCGACATTCTGAAGGCGGCGGTCTTTGTTTTCTTTCGGTTTCCTGACTCTCGCCCTGGCCTTTTGACGTCTTTCCTCTTGAGTTCTTCTTCGAGCAAGATCTGCCTTGCGGTCAATCTCCTCGTTCCTTCTGTCACACAACTGAGATACCTCCATGTGCAAGCGCGAGTGCCAATCAATTTTCTCATTGCGCAAGACACTGTGGGCCTTGGTGAGTTCAACAATTTCTTTGTTCAGCTTTTTCCTTTTGGATTCAGTTTTGGCCTCACTCCTCATTTTCTCGACAGCTTGCTTGTCTTTGACTGCTTTATACAGCTTCTTGGAGATTTTTCTTAGCTCGATGAAATGCTTCGTCACCATTTTGGTAACATCATCAGGCAGTCCCAGACCGCTCACATCATCAGATTTTGCATCATATGCAGCACTGTCAATCACATCGATCATGAATTTGAAATCATACTTCTGTTCCTCTGTGGAAGCAGGAGCAGTGGGCAGAGCCTTCTTGGTAGACACATCAGCTTTTTCTTCAGACTGCAGCTTTCTCTTCGCTGCAGTGTTTGTCAAAGTTCTCGGGGATGCAAAACCCGAAGGTTTGTCAGTGAAGGGAGTGGGTGCATGCCTTGGTGATCTCCTTGGAGAGAGTAAAACTTTCACTGGAGAGGGGCTCTTGGATGGCTTGTTGAGAATGGCAAGTTGATCATACAGTGGAATTTCATCAGGGAGCTCTTCACTGGATGACTCGTCAGACGAGCCAGAAACTGCCTTCTTGATTCTCTTGGCGACAGTTTTCTTTCGAGGTGCACGAGGGGAAACCGATTTCCTAGACTTGCTTCCCTTGGAAGCAGATGCACGATCCTTTTTCTTCTGTACGTCTTGCTGGGTCAGTGCGACCTTTTTCGCTTCAACTTGGTTTTTCGTCGCTTCCTTAGCATCACGCTTGGCTTTGGCCTTCGCCCTCTTAGCCACTTCCTCAGGAAAATCAGCGATGGTTTTGTGGGAGTCGGGGTGAGCATTTGGAGGCTGTGGTGGTCTGACTTTTTCATCATCGGGGCCAATGCAGTTTTCAGCAATGTAGTCATTCCACGGTGGTGTGAAAGCAAACAGAATCTGGAACTTCTTGTGAACATTTTCGTATCTGAACCATTTGCCTGCCCAGTGGCGGCGAATTCTTTGAAGCCTGTTGTTGCGATCTGTCATTGATTCAATCCCTGGTGGAGTTCTGTAACTATCCGGATCAGACATTTCAGCAGTGGTGTTCTTTTCTCTGCCACGACCGCCCTTCTTAGGATTTCCATCAGAGAAGATGGTTAGGGCGTCGGTGACCAATTCATCCTCGGGCTGACTGTGAGTAGAGGGAATCTCCTCATCATCTTCTTCGGATTCAGTCTCATGTTTCTTCTTCGGAGCCTTGGGTGGTTTCGAAGATTTTCCTTCTCCAGTCATTCTCATTCGTTCAGACCTTGATGGGAACTGAGTTAATTCTTCTTCAGAATCCGAATACTCTTGTGAACTCTGTGCCATAACCAACCTGTGAAATAGAATAGATACGAGGGAAAAAGGGTAGGGTCATAAGCATGCACAGAAAGTATTTTGAACGAAAATGATTTTGAGGGAGTCCAAAGGAACTCATGGTAATCCAAAAAGATATCCTTGGTAGATTTTACAAGCTAGCCACAGAAGAAACTAGGCAGGTTGATAGCCATCTAATCTTTCGGATAAAATACACATGAATCCTAGGTCGAGGAAAACAAGTACGAGGAAGATCTACAAACCATACAAGTCAAATCCTAGTGCGTCCTAAGGATCTACCGCGGTAAAATAAACCAACGAAAATAGCATCGGTAAGAACTGCCCTAAGAACAAAGATATGTACAGGAGCAGTTCCAGATCCAAGCGCCCTAACTTGGCAACTTGAATCAACCACGACAATGCGGGAGGAAGGATTACTGCACCGGCGTGATCAGCTGCGACGAAATTTCACCGGAGTAGCACGGCGGAGCTTCTCACCGGAGTTGCTTCGAGCACGGGCTCGGGTGGAGGTGAAATGAGGGTTTGAGGAAATGAGGAAGAAGACACGGTGAGGGATATTTATAGATGGAGAGCTGAACCTCCTCTCCGAAATCTACGGCCCACAGTTGCAGGACGTTCCGCATTCGACGGACACGATCACAATTGTGGAGATCGTGGGCACGTGGCAACCGTTCTCTGCGAGAAACTCAGGAAGAGAGCGGGAGTTCGAAAGATTTGAGGAAGGGCTTAACGCCAAAAATGAATAAAAGTTTGAAGTTGATCTCTTTCGCGACCAAGGACGTCGGAGCGAGATTTTCTTCAGATCAAATTGCATGCTCATGACGGACAGCATAGATTTGGATGAGAAAGAATAGAGGGATAAAAGGGTCCAAAACAAAACACTCAGCCAGAAGAGAAGAAACACTAAATTGAGAGCTATGAGTGAGTTGTTCATCGGACGAAACACAAACACGGCAACTCGAAGACAAACAACAAGAAAAACAAATAAACACAAAGAACTAGCACCAACAATATAGATCTCAGGGCTATGGATAAGCGAATAGAATCCCTGAGAGAGAGTTCCTGCAAGACGAGTTAGTTCTTTCTCACAACCCACACTTGTGTGGGCAGCGCAGACCTCATTTGTCTTGACTGAACAGGGATGTTCCTTCGTTGATCTCTGTAGTTTGCCTGTACATTTCGAGAGTAATCATATGAATATGCATTGAAATTGTTCCTAGAGATATGAGCATAATGATTCGAGGAGATACGCATGTACTCCTTTTGTCGAATGTTTGACCGATATCCATTCGAGGAAGTTGCAGCGCCAATCTGCGAGTGATTATCATTTCCTCGAAGAGAATTACTCTGCATATTCAGGTTAGCAGTGACAGATAATTTTTCAATGATGCACTTCTTCACCCAGATTTGCTTCTTGGGTGAACCAGACCTGCAGTTAGTTCCAACATACCGAGCGAAAACCTTACCATTCTGTTGTTTGAAGAATTTGTAGTTTGAGTCATCAGACTCGTCAGAAACAACAGAAATGGGAGTGTCATATCCTGACAGAAGTGCAGGTTCGAGAGTTTTGCTTTTGGCAAGAACCCAACTCGTTCGAGGATATTGCTCGGGAGTCCAGTAGGTTCCATCAACGTTGAGTTTCCTTTCAAAACCCAGTCCTTCCTTTCGGGGATTTTTGTGCAGTATTGACTTCTTGAGCACATCACAGAGAGTTTGATGCCCTTTGAGGGTCTTTAGCATTCCTGTCTCAAGCAAGTTCTTTAACCTGCAATTCTCATCAGAGATAGCCACAAATTCCTCGGAAGAGGGGTTAGAAATATCATTTGTAGTGGTTGCAATATTCTCGATGACAGCATTGGATGATTCAGCATTGCTACGTTCTAGGCATTTTGAGCAAGGAGGCATAAAATCATCAGGAAGTTTTTCAGATTGCTCGGCGAAGAGAGAAGCTTTTTCCTTCGCAAGCACGTTATAAGACTCTTTCAGTGACTCGAGTTCTTGATTCTTGCTAAGGAGTTCATCTGATAAACTCTCGTAGTCGACTGCAAGAGAATCATATCGGTTGGAAAGATCATCAATCGTTGAAGAAAGAGCATCATGCTCTTCAGTCATCTCTTGATTCTTCTCCATCTCTTTGACCAGTAATCCTTCGGATTTCCTGAGATTCCTTTGAAGTTTTTCAAGCTCATCTTGTTGAGATTTGGCAATCTTAACCAGTTTAGCATAGGCAATGTATTTAGGAGAATATTCAGTCATAGATTTTTGGTGTTTTGCTGATACCTGATCCTTTGAGGTTTTTGCCATGAGACAGAGTGCTAGTGGGTCATCATCACTTGAAGAATAATCATCAAAGTCTGATTCGAGTGATTTCTTGGATGATTCATGAGCAACAAATGCATTGCCTCTTCCTAGGCTTCTGTAAAGCTCTTCGTCTTCTAATTCGGATTCGGATGTTTCATCTTCAGATTCCATATTTATTTCAGCACACACTCTAGTCAGCTGCGATATTCTCTTCATATGAGATTCAATGGTTGCTCTGGTTTGCACGTCAGTGACTGGTCTCGTCGAAGAGGATGCGAAAGATTCATTTTTCTTCGATAGCTTAGTGTGACGGTCCACTCGAGTGAATCTAGAGCAGTGAAGATGAATCCATCTGTTGCTAGGTTTTTCATCTTGTTCCCAGCAAGGACAGTCTGCTATGTAGTGACCGAATTGTTTGCACTTGAAGCACTTTATTTCTTTCGGAGGTAATCTTCTTGAAGATTCAGGCAAGTCAACTTCGTCATCATTTGTGAGACACAGATTTTGTCTTCTGAGATTACCTAGTCTTTCAGTGAGCATTTCTAGTTCTCTTGTGATATAGTGTTGATTCTCGACATCTTCTTCTTGTGAACTGCCATAATGTCAAAGAATTCCCCCTTCGCTTTCCGAAGAAGATTCTTGATGCCCATTTTAAAGTTCCATCTTTTCTTCGTGAATAGACAACAGCGTTGTCAGTGTAAAAACCGGCAGATCTCGGGGTAGGGGGACCCGAGCTGCGGATCTGGGATCGATGGTAACAGAGACAATGGAGACGGTGTTTACCCAGGTTCGGGCCCTCTTGATGGAGGTAAATCCCTATGTCCCGAAGTTTGAACTGTTGGATCGAGCTGAAATTTTGAGGAATGGTAGATATAGGAATTCCGTAGCCGATCAACGGTTGGATCTTTCAAAGGATGTCCGAGCTGGACACTGGACTCCTTGCCCTAAACTCGTCCAGATTCACATCCAGATTTGACAGGGCTCCGGTATATCGTAGATCGCCGGAGATTCCTCCATCGGAACGCGACGAAATTTTGCAGGGTTGTTCTAGACTCAATTCCGCACGATTCCACCGAAGCAATCGTCAAAGCGACGTTCGAGGAGACGGGGATGGCGAACACGAATCCGCTGTCCAAAAAAAATTGCATGATCGCGCGAGGGCAATGTTGACGTTGAGCCCCCGAGCACCATGGATGATTCCCCCCTGATCTTGATAGAGATCGGGGTTGAAGTTGACGCGGGCACCAGTCCGATCTTGATGATCCGACATGTAGCGTTGTCCTCGGTCCAGCCAAGGTTGCTAGTCGAGCCGGCAACAAAGATACCGTCGTCGACGATGAGGTTCGGTCCCGACGTGTAGATCGCGTCGGAGCCGATCTGAATTCCCATCGAACCGCGGCGATCACACAGTGGAACTCTCAATGAAAGCACCAGTGTCGGTGTAAAAACCGGCAGATCTCGGGGTAGGGGTCCCGAGCTGCGGATCTGGGATCGATGATAACAGAGACAATGGAGACGGTGTTTACCCAGGTTCGGGCCCTCTTGATGGAGGTAAAACCCTACGTCCTGCTTCTGTTATATTGATAGAGATGTATCGAGTACAGAGTTGATCTACCTCGAGATCGTAAGTTGTGGTCTAAACCCTAGGGGTGATGATGAATATCATAATGATCTATCGACTAGCCTAGCCTCGGCTTATATAATGTACCGGAGGCCTAGGATAACAAGAGTCCTAGTCGGCTATGTCGGTGGAGAGGAGTCCTTGTCTTGATCACCAAGTCTTGTGGAACCTTCCTCGTATATGTCATGGGCTGCCCGAAGTGGCCCAATAGTGAACCGCCATGGGGGTCCTCGGCCTGACCCACTGGTCGGGAGACGACGTGGTGAGTACCCCCTAGTCCAGGACACCGCGGTCAACACTGGATTCGCCGGACCTAAATCCGGGCAGAAAAGAAAACCCTATAAAGGGAACAAAGACGGACCTAGCCAGCTTGACAGGCTCCTGGACCGCCCATGTGGGATTCACGGTACTCAGGAAAAACCAGCAACACACACTAATAGGAATTGCTGGGTCTTCAAACAAGCCAGCAAGATAGCGGCAGAGGGTCCGAATAAAACCCAACACCGCAGTGACGACGAGGATGAACCTCGGCAGCCCAATAATGGAGGGCAAAAGAAATTTCCCAACGAGGTAACAGAGGTCAACATGATCTATGTCACCCACATACCTAAACGGGAAAGAAAGCATGTGCTTCGGGACATATATGCGTTGGAGCCTGTCGCCCCGAAGTATAACACATGGTCGGCTTACCCGATCACCTTCGACAAGCACGATCATCCGAACAGCATCAGGCATGGCCGCTCTGCGGCTCTCGTTCTGGACCCTATTGTTGATGGTTATCATCTAACACGCGTCCTGATGGACGGGGGCAGTAGTCTTAACCTCATCTACGAGGACACGGTTCGGAAGATGGGCATTGACTCATCTCGGATAAAGCCGAGCTCTACCACCTTTAAAGGTGTCATTCCGGGCATCGAAGCCCGTTGTACCGGGACAGCCACCCTCGAGGTAGTCTTCGGTTCATCCGAGAATTTCAGAAGCGAGGAGTTAATCTTCGACATTATACCCTTCCGGAGTGGATACCATGCGCTCTTAGGACGCACGGCCTTTGCACGCTTCAACGCAGTCCCCCATTACGCCTACCTCAAGCTCAAAATGCCGGGACCCAACGGTGTCATCACGGTCAATGGTAACGCCGAGCGTTCACTCCAGACAGAGGAACAGACCGCGGCTTTCGCAGCCGAGGTCCAAGCGTCCGAGGAGGCAGCCCGCAGCGATAAACGTGCCGCTCGCTCTTTGAAGCGAGCCCGGGCCGCACAAGTCGACCTCGGCCAGCTACCCCCGCACCCAAAATAGGGATGCGGGCTCCTCGCGTGCCCCAGCTGCGGGCACAACGTCCCCAGGGTGCACAACTTCGCACTCAAAATTCCCTGGGACGCCGAGGAGCCAATACAACTACCCACGCGTCACGCGCGGATCAACCACGCGAGGGCAAGGCTTAGCGCCCCTGCATAGACAGGCATCTGTAAAAGAAGTAGCCGAGCGTCACTACGTCTCTGTGGACTTAACCACAGAACGATGCCGGCAAACACCTCCCTTTGAGGAACTCGGCTATCAAACACTTCGAGTGTATAAAGGGCTAGTCAGGCATCAGCCTTCGCAAATCAGCCGTCATCAATCAAGAGCGATCTGTTCAACAGTTCGGAAACGCAGACGTGCGGCAGGCTTTGGTCCGGATCCTTTAAATCCGTCAGTAATTATCCGACCTGTTTTTTCCTCTTTCTTCCTTACTATTCACATTGTACTCTTTCGATTACTCTCGTCACAACTGGGCTTGTACATGATTGACACTATGATATAAAGAAACTGTGCCCTTTCAAGGCATTTCTCGTATTTCTTTATCAGCATAGCTCCGGGACGATGAAGTATTTAAAAAAAACAAAAAAAAAGATGCAATGGTAAGGAAAGTCCGATGTATTCGGCATCCCGGATTTTTGGCCTTATATGCATCAGTTTCGAGCCTAGATTTCGGTCAATAGTTGGGTTGCCCGGCTCCTATGTGTACCCCTTACGTTCCCGATGTATTCGGCTAAGGGTGTAGCGGGAGAACCACTGCGATTGCGTCGCCAGGTTAATTGGCATGGCGCCTCAGTGGAGAAAGCCGAAAACTGACTATCTGGGTAAGCGCAAACTGGTCTGCCATCCGGAGACCACGTCAAGCGATGTGACGATAGAGATCACCCGTGTCAAACGAAGGGCTTTTATTTCTAGCCGAAGTGTGCCATGGCCTAGACCTCGGCCGCGTTGGCCGCACACTCCCTACGCCGGGGGCTAGTCCTCAGCCCCCACAGTCAAACTCCTACGACTAAATGAAAGATGTCAAGCCACTATAGTCCGATTGCCTTGTTCCTTTAAGTCATTGACCGCCTCCGGGTACCGAGACGTCGGCCAAGGGTCAGATATGCCTTAAGGAGCACCCTCTGTATAACCTACACTGGGGCTGAAGCCGACGACTGGCCACTCTCATTTTGAACAGTCATATTGGAGGCATAATTGAATTATAAAATAAAAACATATGGAATTTCAAGCCATCTTCATTCAAGCACAGGATAAAGTCTTTACATTATACACTTCGGCATTCCGAAGCATCACCTAAAAATACAGAGTGTCCTTGGGGCACATGGCCTCGGTTGCCCGAGCTCCCGCCTCAACCTCGGCGACGAACTGCCCGGCGGTCCGCGGCTTGTCGGTAGGAGGGCCAGCGGCACACATCTCCGCGTCAACCTTGCAGAAGTGCGTCTTGACGCAAGCGTATGCCCTCCGCGCCCCTTCGAAGCATGCGGACCTCTTCCAGCGCTCAACGCAGGGATGGCATATTGGAGACGGGCCGTCAGACCGAAGAGACTCTTCAGCATGGCTTCAGCAGGCCACAAAGCGGCACAGAGATCTTGGAGTGCTGGCCTTGTCATGCGGAACAGCTCGACCAACTGCTTCACTCGATGGTTCAGCAGCTGCCCTGACGGCGACCCCGGGAATTGACCCCAGAAGGCTTTCTCCGCCTCATGGCCCGCCAGTTGGCCGAAGTATGCTACCGCATCCTCCGCGCTCTGCGGGAGATCCTTGAAGACCTCTGCGGAACGCCATAATTGGGTGAGCTCGACACAACCTTTGCTGCCAAACATACACTGCAGCAAAAATTTCTTACCCGAGGCGATTTGCTCCACTTGACGGAGCACCTCGTGATCCGCTCGGGCCGAGGTCTTGAGCTCGGCATGGGCGCGTTGCAGCTTCTTGAGCTCCTCCTTCGTCTGCCGCCCCTCCTCCTGAAGTTTGTCGCGTGCTTCGAACACGCCCTTCAGGGTCTCCTCTACTTCCAGCACCCGTGCCTGGTGCTTCTCTCCGGCCGCCTTCTCGGCAGCCCGGGCCTTCTCGGCCGCAGCGGCAGCATTCTCCTGCTGCCGCACCTCTTTCCGAGCTCTGTCCATCTCGGCCCTGAGCATCTCTAGCTCCGCTGTCAACACAGTTCGGCCTTAGTTGTTTTCCTTCACACACGTTACACATATATATCAAATATGCACGGCAAGATTCAACTTGCTTACCTTGAGACTGTCAAGTTTCCGGTTCATCTCCGCCATCTCTTCGGAGATGGAGTCCGGGGTCGAGGTCGCAACCTGGAACAAAACAGATCCTTATTGTAAAGGGAATAATTACGATCACTTATCGGCTCCTACTACGTCAAGCGACCCCGATGCCGGTTTCTTGAAACTGACTTCGGGCTCGGGGGCTACTCACTCACTATGCCGTTTAGAAGGCTATCTCTTATGTCTTCGGACAAAACCGACAAAAACAAAAAGCTTAAATAGACAACGTGAAAGCGCAGAAATCGTACCTCGAACCTGCTGCGAAGTTCTTAAAAACCTCGTGCAGTACGGCCCCTGCGGACCGGTAGCTCTCCAGCGCCGTGCCCATCAAGGCACGGTGCTCCTCCTTGATGGCAGAAGCCCTCAGGGTCTCCTCCACTTCCTCGGTCCACCCCACGCCAGCCCATCCCTGGGTAGTAGGCTGGGGTGACGGAATGACCTCGGGTGTCTCCACCCGAGTGGCCCCCGCCTGTTGTGGTGGGGCCAAGGTAGACTCCGGCTGGGCCAGCGACTGGCCCAGCGGTTCCTTGATGACCTCGGGGCGCTCCGTCCCTGGATCTTGTCGGGCCGAGGTGTTGTCCTCAGCCGCGGTCACCACCACGTCGGCCCCTGTCAAGTTGACTTCGGGGACAAGGGTGGACGTCGCCTCCCCTAGACCATCAGGCTTGGGGGGAGAAACAGCGGGCTCCCGAGTCCCGCTGGTTGATGACAGTCTGTCTGAGGAGGCGCTGGGGATTACCCTCGGCGGACTGCACATGAAAAACTACTTGTGTAAAATTCCCCCTTCCTGGAAAAAGCGACTTAAGGAAAAACGATAGAGACAAGGGCTTACCCTTGAGGTGCCGGTTTCTTCCTCCCCATTGCGAGGGGGTCTTCCTCTGAGTCACTAGAGAGCTCAGCCCTCTCCGATGACATGTTGGCGGCCTCGAATGAGGCTCGCCTCGGCCTCTTTGAGCCCTTCGGGGGCATGACCACGTCGGCGTCTTCTATCGCCAACCTCTTCCCCGTCAGGGGGGGGGGAATCTCCTCCTTGCCCTCCTCGGCGCCGTCGTCTCGAGCGGCGGAGGTGTGGGTCTCTTCTGACCGGGTGACCGAGGTCCCCCTGGTCCGAGCACTGGACCTCCCTGTCTGGGGCTTCGTCCCTTTGTAGGTCACCACATGTGGCTCCTCGGTCAGAAGCGCCGAGAGCAGGGGAGTTGGGGGCTGCTCCGGCAGTGGGGCTGGGCATCGTCCCCCTTTTACCCAGGCCGACCACTTCTGCAAAATGCCGAAACACAACGATTTGAGTGAAACTTTCATCCTCGACAGAATTAGCGAAGCACAGAGATTGAAGGGCAACATTACTTACCGGGGGGCCCTCATAGCCGTGCTCGAGGCCGCAGTCCTCTCCCTCCTGGGGGATCTTATCCTTGGCCAGCTTCATGAGCTTTGTCCACATGGTGGCCAAGGTGGAGCGGAAGAAGGTGTTGATGGTGTCCATGTCTTCAAGCTTTTGTGCCCACATCGGTTTAGCCCGAAACTGGAGGGGAAGTATACGGCGGTGGAGCATGACATTGATGACGTCGGCCAGCTCAGCCTTCCCCGTCGTGGACCACCACAGGATCCTGTCGATCAGGGTCTCCACCTCTTCCGGCTTTCCCCAAGCAACGCCCTTCTCCTTCCAGGACGTAAGTTTCTTGGGTGGCCCGGCCGAGAAGGCCGGGACTTCGGTTTGACCAGGGGCAAGAGGTTCAGTGATATAAAACCACTCCCTCTGCCATTCCTTCACCATTTCGATGAAGGTTCCTTTGAACCAGATGGCCCCCTGGTTCTTGCTGACCATGGCTCCCCCACACTCCGCGAGATCCTGTTCGCAGGATTTCGGTTTGATCCCGAAGAGCTTCAGCCACAGGCCGAAGTGTGGCTCACAGCGGAGGAAAGCCTCACAAACTGTGATGAAAGCGGCGAGGTGGAGAATAGAGTTGGGGGCCATGTGGTGGAAGTCTAACCAGTAGCAGAACATAACCCCGCGCACGAAGGGGTGCAACGGGAACCCCAGGCCTCGGATGAGGTGGGGGACGAAGACTACCCGCTCCCCGGCGTTGGGAGCGGGCACCAGTTGATCGGCCGATGGAGCGCGGGCAGCGATGGTGGGGGCTAGGTACCCAGCGTCGCGCAACTCAGCGATAGTCGCCGCTATCACCGTGGAGCCGCCCCAGTGCCCCTTGAGGGTGTCGGCCATGGCTGGTTGAGAAGACTGAGCTCGCCAAAATGATGGGCGTGCTGGTTGGATCTGGGCGTTGGAGCTAGACAGCGTTGCAGTAGGGAAGGAATGGGAGCATGCGTCGTTGCGCTGTTCTCCCTTTGTTTTTTATAGACCTATAAAAGTCCAAGAGTCCCCTGCTGCGCCGATAAATTCGCGGCTGCTAT